>BSBM01000067.1:4072500-4710000 GCA_027924585.1 Larix kaempferi
TGGACAGGTGAAATGCTTTGATAGAAGGAATGGCAATGGCTCGTCAGACGAAGGACACTACTGCAGTACAACTGAGTCTGAGTACACAGTCTCATATGATGTACAACATGGATGCCGACCAATACAACGTAGATCCATGGTAGTAATGACCGATTGAACACAATCATGGCTACTAGACAAAAGCATAGATCCATGATGAGATAATAACATAGCCATGACCAATACAAATGTGGATCTGTGTAATATGACTCAATACAATCTCCATCATAACCTGGGTAAAACATAACTCCCAGGGTCTCCAAGCTGAACCCGCAATGACATGAATCTATCCATGTGATTACAAATGTCTTGACGTCGAACATGGTAGAAACCACTTGATTACCGGTCATTGATGTATACCGTTAACAAGTACGATGGAAATCACCATTAATTTCAATGATCCCCAAGGTATCACAGTACAAATCACCAAGCGTGAATAAATGAGTTGAAGTTGAACACAAGATGAAATCTTTCGATCAAGTGTTAATGATGTAAACTCATGTCAAAAGCGAGGTAACCTACCATTGAGGCATGCAAATGCCAAGGTACTTGGTTGGTTTATAGATTCAATCCTTGGATGATGTGTTGAAGTCGACAAGGATGAATCCGTTGAAGGAGGGTCATGATGAATGCCCCATCATTGACATGAAACACGACAAAGGATGTGTAGAGTTGATCGGATGGTACAATAACATGCAAGACTGACTCAAAGTAGACTGACATGATGGAAGGCGTACTGACTGCAGATAATGTATGGTGAGAGTGTTCTTGAACATGGGCATGGCATGACTTGGCAGTATTGACATGACGAGTACGACATTGAATTCTAAATGCGACTGATGGTGGAATCATTCTTTGAATGACTCAAAAGGAGTGACTAGACTCATGAAGTGGGTAAGACTTGAAGACAAACGGATGACACAAGTACAGTATGCAAATGCAAATGAGTGCCATGTTCAAGAATGACTAGGTATTGCCATTGATAAAGGTGTAACACAAAATATTTCCTTTTTTCCCATCATGAATGATGAGTGCTTCATGTGTTTTTCACGAGCTTGATGAGGGTAACCAGATGCTCGGTATAGCTCATCTCATAGATGAGTCCAAAACAAATATTTTCTGAACCTGGGATAGGAGGGGTTCGTCCCATGATGGGCCCTTCAATGTGAAAATTTAACGAGTCCATAGAAGGTAAACTCGGATGTAATTTCATGTTTAGAGAGTCTGAAAAGAACTAAAGAGGACTCCAACGGTCCTTTTTCGTAAAGTTAGCCTCATTGCTCGAAAAAGGGTAAAACAACATGGGAGAGGACTCTTCCAGTCATGATTGGCTGGAGTATACCTTTTTTGTAAGTAGTGCCCCCTGGTTCGAAAAAGGGGTAAACTATCACCAGGAAGACGACCATTCAAATTATTTAACAAGCATGAACGCGACAAGTTCGCTTGGCAATATTTTCGTATTTCGAGAGCCTAAAAAGAGCTTAAAAAGGACTCCATGAACAAATTTGTCATGGTTGATAGCCGAGTACGACAAAGGAAAAAGTAAACTCGACACAATTCCTTTTCCGTAAATAGTCTAGCAAGGACGGATAAAGTGATCAACCTATACTCGTTAGACACACCTTTTTACTCAATTTTTTAGCGAGCACGATAATGGTATCAAAAGCACTCGAAATCTTTTTCATATTTGAACCAGATCACGAAAAAGTAAAACCTAAACTCAAACCACTTTTCATGTTTTTAACCAGAGCACGAAAAAAGTGAAAAGTAAGCTCAAATACCATCTTACTGTTTTTAACGAGCTCGAAGATAGGTTGGAAGAATGCTCATGATGTCTGTTTCATTTTTTAATGAGCTTGTAATAGAAAATGAACTATGCTCGGGATTATTTTCATGGTTTAGAGAGCTCGAAACCTAGAAAAAAGTATGCTCGAAAAACTTCCCATTAGTGGACTCTTTCCAAACATGGTATCCAGAGGTTGGTACATGCCCCCCAGCATGATTGCTAGGAGTAAGTGACTTAGATCCAGCATGATGTGGAGAGGCGATCGAGTTGAATTCAACATAACGTACCGATGTTGAATAGATGCCCCCAAGCTTCATTTCATTCGCCTAAGCTACCCCTAGGCGGATGAAAAGAAGGTTCAGGTACTAAGTCAATGGAAAGACTGGACTAAAAGGGAAAGGAGTTGTTTCATCTTTTAATGAGGTTGACACAAGATTAGAACTCTGCTTGTGGGAACCTATTTCATTTTTTAACGAGCTTGAATCCAAAGGTAAGCCCTGCTCAAACTACTGGTTTCATTTTTTAATGAGCTTGAAGCCAAAGGTAAACTCTGCTCACACTTAAAGGCACTTATCCAACATGATGTTTAGAGGTTAGTAGCATGCCCCCCAGCATGATGTTCAGATGCTGGGGAAAATCCCCTCATGTTTAAGGGGAAGAAACCACTAATACATGTGGAACATTTAGGGAAGTTTGTTGAATGTCAGTCATACGATGATTGGGTGTCACGAAGGAAAGTTGATCAATGGTCACAATCCTCCCATCATAGGGAAAATACATCACTCGAAAGAGTGTGGACACGACGGATTTCATAGCATAGACATAGTCACGTCCAAGGAGTAGATTGAAATCTAAAGGAACTTGGACAACCATGACATCAACATAAACAGTTTTACCTCCCAAGGGGACGGGTAACTGTGGAAGAATCCCTAAAGGTCCGGTAGGCCTTCTATTAAAATCCAAAATATGTCTGGTAACTGGTACAAGTTGAGGAGACCCTATAGCTTTCCAAGCAGTTGAGGATAAAATGCTAATAGAAGCTCCCTCATCAACTATAGTACGAAATATTTCCTGATCGGAAACACCTACGGATATCGAGAAAGGAACATCTGAGGGGAGACGAGATTCTGCTAGACTATTCCAATCAAATGAAATAACCTTAGAACATGGAGGGGTTCCCGTAGAAACAGAATCTTTCCCCCCATGATCGGAACTGACTAGAAAAACATCAGTGGTTATCAATCCACTCTTATCGGGAAGAGTAGGATGAGATTAAGATTGTGTCAAGGTGACAGTTACAGTTTGAACGCTCTCTAATAGAAGAGCGGGATCGAATGGAGATGACAGCGACTCGATCACTTCACTCTTGGAAGGAAGAGTGGGATCAATTACAGATGAAACTGAATTGATCACTTGGTCAACCATCAGGGGGTCGAGGGACAACTTACTATCACTTGTTGGAAGCACCTGTTAAGGACTAGTAATATCTTCCAACCACCGTGAAGCTTCATCCATGCTTGGAAAAAGGAAAGTATGGTGCATACCCTTTCATATCACATAGGGATACAGGACTTTACCCTTCCGAACCTTCACCAACGGGTCATTGGTCGAGGGAGTGTCATCAACAGGATGGTCAAAGGTTGATTATAAAAGCGATTTGGGTTTTTTAGACCACACTTCTAACACACGGGAAAGACTAGGACAATCCTTGAGAAGGTGATCACCCTTGCAAAGTTTACAAGGGAAATTGGGCTTACGAGGTGTTCTCATAGAATGAGTGCCATCAGAGGCAGATGGTTGATGCTAGGTCTCTTTCTTACCCTTATTATTCTTAATCTTCCTCTTCCTCTTCTTCTTCTTCTTCTCCACCTTCTTACTAACATTAGAGTTTTTAGTAGGAGAAGAGGAAGAGATGGAAGCCGATTCAACTTTCGACGAAGAAGGAGAAGGGTCACCATGAGATTGATGCTCGTGTGGTGACGACCCTAGGTTCGACACAATTGGTGCACTTGGTTTTGATGTATATGTAACTTTGAAATTTATTTCAGTTATATATTTATTGTACCCTTATAGAGATGTGTTATTCCTCTATAAGGAAGTGTCGTCATTTGTATTGACAAGTGTCGCAATTATGTTAACTTGCCGATGGGTTATTAGACCACCTTGTAAGGGGTCGGCCCAGATTTATGTAATATGAAGTTATTGTACCTAGCTAGACAAGTCATCCCCATAAGGTTATTAGGAAAACAGGACAAGTATAAATAGAGATCGGGAGATCTCTATTTGGATCACTCAGAACTCACACTTCCTTCACTTGGAAAGTGGCGCACATGTGAAGAGGAGGATCAGCTGCTAAGAGGAGTCTATCTCTTGTACTTTGGTTGTACTTTGGTTGAGCTATTTCTCTTTCTATCTCTGATGAAGTTGTGGGGTTTTTCACCTTAGGGTTTTCCCCACGGAAACTCTGTGTGTCTATTGTCTCTCATGCTTTTGCTTCTTGTGATGATTGACATGCTTATTATGATTGATATGCATTGATATACTGTACATGTTATTCTCTCAGTAAAGATCCTACAGTATTGTGAATTAATGCTCAAAATTTAACATGGTATCAGAGCTAACCTGAGAAGAAGACATTGTGCAATGACAGAAACTAAGGTTTCTTGCTTATTGGGTTTCTCTCCACAGATTTTGGAAAAGCAGTATAGTAGATTGACTCTACTCATCAAGGAGAATCTATTTGTCCAATAAGAATTGAATTCTGAGCATTTTTCAGATTTGGCCCTAAAAATTAAGGTTTCCACAAAAATAGGAATTTCTAAAATTTGAATACATAGCAAGAAGCTCCTTGGAAAAATCAAAGTTTAGAGCTTTGGATGGAGATTTTTGGCTGGGTAAATCTTCGGGAATCTCAAACCCTAATTCAAGGTCCTCCTTAGTGAACCCAGGAAGACTAAAAGGCATTTTTGAAGGGTGAAGCTTTGCAGATCTCAAATTATGAATACACCAAGTTGATCATATCATCAAGGGGCATCTTTCTATCCTTTCAGAAAGTTGAAATTCACTTTTTAAATTTTTAGGTTTTTTTCGACAAACCCTAATCCGGGACCAGATCCAGTTTTCAGCAAAACAAGTGGTAAGACCTAAATCTCTTCTATTTCCATTTGAAGTACTCTTTAAGATGTCTCACCACACCAAGCTTGAGGATAAGCTTGAAGGGGTTGATAACTTCCGAGCCTGGAAGTATAGGATTCGGTTAATACTGGAAGAAAATGAATTGGACTCCTACATCAGCTCTGAGGTCCCTATCCTAGAGGATGAAGAGGCTAAGGTATTGCATAAGAAGAACTTGGTCAATGCAAAGAGAATCATTGTTGATTCTATCAAATACCATCTCATAGCACATGTGTCATCTCTAAAGACACCAAAGGAGATGTTTGACTCCTTGACCAAGTTATTTGAATGGAAGAACATAAATCAGAAGATGACTCTGCGGAATCAATTGACAGGGGTCAAGATTTTGAATGGAGAGACCATTCAATCTTATTTCTCCAAGGTCTCTCAGATCAAGGAACAACTTGAAGATGTGTATGAGGTAGTGGACAATGGTGAAGTTGTTATGACCACTCTGAATGGCCTACCTAGGTCATGGGACTCCTTTATTCGAGGAATCCGTGCAAGAAAAAAATTGATCTCTTTCAGTATACTGTGGGAGGAATGCTCTCAAGAAGAAGCTAGGCTTGTGGCCCGAGAAGAAAAGATGGGGAATGAAGATCAAGCTGTCACAGCTCACACCAAGGGAAGCAATTTTAAGAGGGAGAGATCTCATAACAAGAAACATTCTCACCCTCATCACAAGAAGAAAGATATATCTCATGTTCGATGTTTTGAATGCAATGAGAAACGACACTTTGCTTCAGACTGTCCCAAGAAGAAGAAAGACAACAACAACAACTTCAATAAAAAGAAGAAGAACAACAAAATAAGATATCATGCTCATGCTGCTGAGGATGATGAACCTCCCAGGAAGAATCTAGAGAAGAAAGTGATTATGATGACTCATCAAGTGAAGAAGAGTATGTTCTAATCCTTGCTCTCACAGGTACTATCTCTCATGGTTGTAATGATTGGTTAATTGACAGTGGGGATTCCAAACACATGATTTGGTTTAAAGAATCTTTTATAAATCTATCTGATCATGAATCACCCCATAAAGTGAAACTTGGGGATGACTATCAATACCCTATCAAAGGAAGTGGTGAAGCCTCCTACAATCTAGATTCTGGAAAATCTTTGAAGATGAAAGAAGTTCTCTATGTACCTGGGCTCAGGAAGAATCTCCTCTCCATCTCTGCATTGGATGCAAAAGGCATGAGGGTTGCATTTGTAGATGGCCAAGTCCTAATGTGGCCAAAGGGTAAAACTATTGATGATGCAGTGGTGATTGGAGAACAAGAGGGAGGATTGCATAAATTGAAAGGACAACCTGAACATGCCATGGTGCATGATTCCATAGAGCCAAGTGAACTTTGGCATAGAAGACTTGCACATATGCACTACAGTGCATTACCAATTGCAAGTAAAGCTGTAGAAGGTATTCCTGAAATTAAAACCAAGCATGAAGGTGTTTGTAAAGGATGTGCAAAAGGAAAGAACATAAAGAAGGAATTTCCAAGTAGTGAAAGCAAGGAAAAAGATATCTTGGAAATTATCCACTCCGATGTATGTGGTCCGATGTCATCCAGTTCTCTAAGTGGATATGTTTACTATGTCTCTTTCATTGATGACTTCTCTAGGAAGACTTGGGTTTACTTCTTGAAGAACAAAGATGAAGTGTTGGATAAATTCAAGGAATTCAAAACCTTGATGGAGAACCAAACTGATAAGAAGATCAAAATATTCAGATCCGACAATGGTGGAGAATTCACTTCAGGTGACTTCAAGAAGCTATGCAGTGATTCAGGGATTAAGAGGGAGTTGATTGCTCCTTACAATCCACAACAAATTGGAGTTGTAGAAAGAAAGAACAAAACATTCATGGAAGCAGCAAGGGCAATGCTGCATGATCAGGATCTACCTATGCATCTATGGGAAGAAGCAGCTAGGACAACTGTATATGTACAGAACATAACACCCTACAATATATTGGACAACAAGACACCAGAACAAGTCTTCTTTGGTAAGAAACCTAAAGTCAACCATCTCAGAATATTTGGTTGTCCAATATACACTCATGTTCCAAAGGAAAAGAGGACCAAGCTAGATCCTTCAGGAAAGAAGGGTATCTTTGTGGGTTACAGTGAAAGCTCGAAGGCTTACAGAATATACTTTCCAGGGTTTAAGAAGATTGATGTTAGCAGGGATGTGACATTTGATGAAAACTCAAGATTCATCAAATCAAGGAAGACACCTGTTGAAGTTTACGAAGAACCTAAGGAAACTAGATTTCAAGACACTACCATGACTGAAGCAATTCCAGATACAGTTCATGAAATTGAAGATCCGAAAGAACCTGCAGATCCGCCCCGTGAGAATAAATCTCACAAGAGGAAACCTGCATGGGCTAGAGAGCTCATTCAAGATGAAGAAAGATATGGCATTCCAAAAGAAGAACACAAAGCAAAGAAGAGAACTAGATCTCATACCAACTATGTTTCTTTACTCTGTGACATCATAAACAAAGAACCTTCCAGTTATGAAGAAGCGGCGGAAAAGAAAGAATGGAAGGATGCCATAGTTGAAGAATACCAATAAATAATGAAGAATGATGTTTGGGATGTTGTCCCAAGACCTGAAGGGAAGTATGTTGTGACTTCCA
The DNA here is from genome assembly GCA_027924585.1 of Larix kaempferi. Classification (NCBI taxonomy): domain Eukaryota; kingdom Viridiplantae; phylum Streptophyta; class Pinopsida; order Pinales; family Pinaceae; genus Larix; species Larix kaempferi. Next base: position 4,080,144 of record BSBM01000067.1, read on the forward strand.
AGTGGATCTACAAGATCAAGCATGCTGCAAATGGCAGCATAGAGAAACACAAGGAAAGATTTGTAGCTCGTGGCTTCTTTCAGAAAGAGGGAATAGATTATGAAGAAACATTTGCTCCTATAGCTAGGTACACTTCCATCAGATCAGTACTTTCCCTGGCTGCAGTGATGAAATGGAAGATACACCAAATGGATGTCAAGATGGCTTTCTTGAATGGTGTAATTGAAGAGGAAGTGTATGTGGAGCAGCCACTCAGTTTTGAAACACATGACAGGGAGTCATATGTGTGCAGATTGAAGAAAGCCTTGTATGGCTTGAAGCAAGCTCCTAGAACTTGTTATGATAGGATGGACAGTTTCCTATCTAGTTTGGAATTTACCAAGAGTAAAGTGGATCCCAACCTTTACTACAAGGTTGAGGAAGGAAATCCTGTGATACTACTCCTATATGTGGATGACCTATTTGTAACATGAAATGATAGACTGATTGTCGATACAAAGAGGAAGATTTCTACCGAGTTTGATATGAAGGACTTGGGGATGATGCACTATTTTCTAGGTATGGAGGTGTGGAAAAGTGCAGATGGGATCTTCCTTGGACAAGGGAAGTATACAGTAGATATTTTGAAGAGGTTTGGGATGATGGATTGCAAGGCCATGGCCACACCTATGGCATCGAACCTAAAGATTCTATGTGATGATTCATCTAAGCTGGTTGATGTCTCTATGTATCGTTAGATGATTGGGTCCTTGATGTACCTGACGAACACAAGACTAGATATTTGCTTTGCAATGAACACATTGAGCCAGTTCCTGATGGATCCGAGGAGTGTTCACATGATTGCTGTAAAGCATATTCTTAGGTAATTGAAGGGTACAGTTGATTATGGGCTCAAGTATAAAGCGAATCAAAAGTTTAACTTGCAGGGTTATGTTGATTCAGATTGGGCAGGCACTGTTACAGATAGGAAGAGCACATCTGGGTGCTGCTTCAGTATGGGATCAGGTGTGATCTCTTGGTTTAGCAGGAAGCAGTATTGCGTAGCACTGAGTACAGCCGAGGCAGAGTATGTTGCAGCCTGTTCAACTAGTTGTGAGGCAGTATGGCTTCGGAATCTACTGTCTGAGTTATTTGATCTCCCATTGGAGGCTACTAGTATATTTTGTGACAACCAGAGTTGTGTGAAGCTGTCTAAGAACCCGGTGTTCCACGATAGGCCGAAACACATAGAGATCAAATATCACTATATCAGGGATATGGTGCAAAGAGGAGCAGTGAATCTCCTATATGTTGCAATAGATGAGCAGATTACAGATGTACTGACGAATCCATTAGCCAGAGTGAAGTTCGAATACTTCAGGGAGAGGCTTGGTATTCTTCAGATCGACGACACTTCGAGGAAGAAGTGATGGAGACATTTGCTGAATCCATTCCAAGCATGTTGGAAGGGGGATCCTTCACATGGCTATGGATGTAAGCGCTGGATGATGAGCATCAGGATGATGCTCCAGTTAATGCTTTGTACGCATCATGTTGGATGTTGGATATGATCAGTTGGATCATTTATATGTATGTATGTACGCATCATGTTGGATGTTGGATATGATCAGCTGGATCATTTATATGTATGTATGTACGCATCATGTTGAATGATGGATATGATCAGGTGGATCATGTATTTGTGTATGTATCAGGTGGTTACTTGTATGATTAGGTAGATCATATATTTGTTTATGTATCAGGTGAATACTTGTATGATCAGGTAGATCATGTACTTATGTATGTATCAGGTGGATGCATTATGTATATCATATGGATGCATTGTATGATCAGGTAGATCATGTATGATATGTATCAGGTAGATACTGTGTATGCATCAGTTGGATATATTGTTTGATCAGGGTGATCACAGATGATGAGCTTTAGGATGTTGCTACAGATGATATGCATTAGGTTGATGCTATGATGATCGGGATGATCACATGTGACGAGCTTCAGGATTTCGTTCTAGATGATATGCATTAGGTTGATCATGTGATGATGTACATCAGGATGATGTATGGTGAGTATCGGTTTGATACTATGTGGCCGTGGACAGGTTGTGCAGGTAGCATAGAAAAGATCATGGGAGATCCTATAGTCTGTGCTAGGATACTCTTTCAAGGTTTTGCTACAGGTAGCATAGAAAGACCCTTTAAAAACCGGAGAGGTAGGGCGGTGTACTCGTAACATTCTGGGTTTCTCTATCGAGATCCTATAGTCCGTGCTAGGATGCTCTGAGTAGGTTTTGTGAAAGTTCACATAGAAAATATCCTTTAAAATCCGAACAGGTAGAGTGGTGTGCTCGTAACAGCCTGGGATGCTCTATCGAGATACAGAAAGGTAGAGCGGTTTGCTCGTAACATCCTGGGATGCTCTGAGTAGGTTTTGTGAAGGTCAACATGTAAAAGAACCTATAGTCTGCACTAGGTTTTGTTGATGCACGTAATCAGTCCTCTGATCCACAGTATGGCCATTGATGATGAAGACCTGCAGGTGGTGGGCCTACATCTAGTATGAAAAAGGACTAGCTCTGTAGAACTTCCTATGACGAATAGATTCAGAGATTGGCTGAGATAGCAGCAGTAGTGACAATGATTCGAGGAGTATGCATCGATGACGATGATACAGAGAAGAAGACTTGTGCTAGAAAATCTATGTCGAGAAATACCTTCCTAGTTAAGAGGGAGTGTTGATGTATATGTAACTTTGGAATGTATTTTAGTTATATATTTATTGTACCCTTATAGAGATGTGTTATTCCTCTATAAGGAAGTGTCATCATTTGTATTGAAAAGTGTCGCAAGTATGTTAACTTGCTGATGGGTTATTAGACCACCTTGTAAGGGGTCGGCCCGGATTTATGTAATATGAAGTTATTGTACCTAGCTAGACAAGTCGGCCCCATAAGGTTATTGGGAAAACAAGGCAAGTATAAATAGAGATTGGTAGATCTCTATTTGGATCACTCAGAACTCACACTTCCTTCACATGGAAAGTGGTGCACATGTGAGGAGGAGGATCAACTGCTAAGAGGAGTCTATCTCTTGTACTTTGGTTGAGATATTGCTCTATCTATCTCTGAGGAAGTTGTGGGGTTTTTAACCTTAGGGTTTTCCCCATGGAAACTCTATGTGTCTATTGTCTCTCATGCTTTTGCTTCTTGTGATGATTGACATGCTTGTTATGATTGATATGCATTGATATACTATACATGTTATTCTCTGAGTAAATATCCTAGAGTATTGTGAATTAATGCTCAAAATTTAACACTTGGTGTAACTGGATTGGAGAATAACCATACTGGTAATCCTATCGTAAAACCAGGAAGACTCAATGTAGCCATAAATGGAGGACCAACAGTTCCACAAGGGAGAATAACAAATGGAATACCCTGGAAAGGGGCCTCTTGGTTGGTAGTCCTGGAAGAATCTTCCATATCTAAACTTCCTAAGAGACTCTAAAGTACCACACAAGTCAAACAATACTCAAGTCTAAAAGCAACAAGCAAACTGTGTGAATAGGAGTGGATGAAAAGTCAGGATCCTCATAGGATTATCAAGGTGCCACAACTCGCTATATACCGCAGGGTCCAATAGTAAAACACAACAAGGAGGATTGGGACCGTACCCTTTCCTGAATACCTGACTACCTGGACAACACGTGCGTAGTAATATCCCCGAGTGCTCTTCTCGGTGTATTGCGATGCCAAGACGACCAAATGGTTAACTCAGTTGGTCACAGGAATCCTAATGGTGTCTCTCGATATACGCAAGGTACATGGGAGCTCAAATCCGTAGTGGTGCTGTCTAATGCACAATCGTATGGCATGAGACCTTCCTATATACTATCGTGTACGTGAAACACCTTTTGATATACGCCAATTACTTAAGGGACTTGGTGGGTATGTGAAAGAGCTTCGATATACCGATAAGTACATGGAAGACTATAATACCCCCGAAATACAGTGCTGGCAAATAGCGATAGCTGCCACGCTTAATGATGTCAGAACACATCTCTAACTTACACACAGTTACTAAATGATTTTAACCTAAGCTAGCGTTAATTTTATCTTGTACGGTTAGGTGGATGCATGAGGTGAGTACATAAATGTAAACATAATGCAATCCTCAACTACATGATAATGCACGTTTTTCTTCTTTTTTTAATGAAAACTACTTAAGGTAAGGAGATATTTTTCTTTCTTTCAAACCAAAAAGTACTTAAGTAGTAGCGAAAAGAAGAATTCCTTCCTAGAGTGCGATAACTCTAACGTTCTGCAATAATCAGTTAAAAAGCGCAAAGAAAACGAAATATGCACCTAATCTTAACAATAGATAGGACAATTTTGATGAAGCACTTTCAATTTTCAAATGCATGTATAAAAAATGGAACTTGATAACTAAACGCTCTTCATATATATGAACAGAAAGTGAGAGAATGTCTACAACACTCTAATCATTCGGAAATTCGCAAAGAAAAATGACAAGCACCCAAACAACTCAAAAGCAATCAAAGAAGGTTCAAAATCTACCAAATGCAATAACTATAATTCATTTCCTAACTTTTTACACTTGAAAAAGACACATCTAATCTACGGAAAGAAAATTTCCATAAATGTTTCCAATAAAATGCAAGACAAAGAAAAGCACTTAAAAATCTTATCGAACTCAAATGCACACAAATCTGAAACAGGCTTTTCTTCTTCTTATGAGTGTGAGACCAAGATTTTCAAATGATCAAATTAAAGCAAGAAGAATACCTATGTTTTCCAATTTCATGAATATAGCAAAAGAGTGACAAAACCAAGCTTTTTTTTGAACTAAAGTGGAGACGAAGAATCAATCTTCTCAAACAATCATTAGATAGGTTGTAAAGGAAATAAGATGCATAACCCAAGAAAGAGTGGCTCAAAAAGACATGGATATCCCACACTTTTCAAGTCTTCGAAACAAGCCAATCACACCTATCAAAAATGATCTCAAAACCTTAATATGGGTCAAAACGACTGTAGGATACACGATTCATGGCCCCCCCCGGCCATCAGGGGGGATTTTTTTTCAAAAATAGAACCCATTTCACTTAAAAATGCAAGCAAAAGACTAGTTTTTACTCAAAGGGCCAAACATGGATCCAAATCTCAAAAAGACCCAAAAAACCAACACATGCAATCCAAACGAAAGCAAACAAAGCTTAATGACAAGTGAAAAAAAGAAGTTTGGGATCATATCTAATGCGAAGATCAGATCAGGTGAGGAGAGGAGGGATGACAAGGTTAAGTGGATGAAGATGGGGAAACCAAGGTGTCTACCACTACCAAGCTTAAGTTTTTCAAGAAATGAGGCCTAATACAACCCACACAAAAAACCAAACACTTCAACACACTGAATCAAAGATGGGGTCTTTGACTAGATCTTGTAGCACACAGAGGTCTACAAACTAAACCAAAATTCAAAATAAAAAAGAAGGATAAAGGATGCCCATATGCCAATTTGGATAGATCGGTGTAGACTGCGCTTGAACACAGAGCGACGTCGTAGTTTACCAATGCGGGAATTGCGACGTTGTCACAATAGACCAATGAAAGGGTTGCGACGAGAGGCCAACAGACAAAGAACAGAGATAAAAAATGACATAGTGTCGCTCTGAGTATACTGACCAGGTGCGACAGGTGAGATCCAAGTTAAAAAATGAGACTAATGTCCAAGTAATGAGCAATGAAATGGTTTGAAAATGAGAAGTACAAACTCAAAGGAAGGTAATCGGACTCTTCAAAGTGAATATCTAATGGTGAAACCAGTTTAAGAGGCAAATGACAAATAGAATGGCTTGAAACAAGAAATCAACTAAAAATGGCATTCAAATTGACAACTACAAAACAATGTTCTTCCCTAGTATGGTCGCCAGATTTGTTTGACGGACAATCCACTCGAGAGGACGCGAGCCAGATCTCGCTAGCTCAATGTGAGTCTAGAACAAATAGTACAGACTATAAACCACTTTCCTAGATCTAGTTAAGGATCAAGTTACCAGATGTCTTACCTTAAGTTTGTATCCCTTTCTCCTGGATGTTGTTCCGCGTCTCGCGATCGTCAGATATCAGCTACAAAACCTGTCAAGATGCACAGAACAAGACATGCAAGTAAAAAACATCTATACAGTAATAGATCTAAGTAAACAGTTAAGCAGGTAAACTACACAATATCATCAACACAACAATATTGGTGGAAAGCATTTATATTACTGTAAATATAGGGAAAGTACATAGAAGAGAATGACTGCAACCAGAGATTAACCAAGCCAATGCCATATCCTCCCAAGGAAGTAAGAGTCTCTCAATGGATGAGCAGAGATCTCTCTATGATGATTTCACTAGCATGTAGACACTATAGACTTCCTCCCCTTGGAATGGGATAGAGCTTCATTTATATAGGACTAAGTGGATAGGGTATGGATAGGGTAGGTTGAGATATGGTAGGAGAGATATAGGGGATCCTCCCAAGAGGTTAGGAATCGAGTGCCATCTCCCCCAAGAGGTCAGGGATAGGGATCCATGTCATCTATCTTCAAGAATGGGCTCGAAGGAACTATTTTTATCCATTAACTGACATCGTTGCACCCTGCATGAGGGCAAGCTGTGACGTCGCAGGTTGCATGAGGGTATCCTACGACGACCTCTCAAAACCTAGTATAAATGGAATGACATCTCTTCCAGGTTAATGACTTAGCCAAGTAAACTTTAGGGATGTATACACTGAATCTTATGATGGTATGAGTTAGGTGTAACAGATTGAGCACATATTCGAAGGTTAGGAAGATCTACCTCAAAAATCTCATCAAAATATTCATCCAAAATTCAAGGAAAATGGTCAAAGAAGGATTTTCGCTCCCGTAAAGCAGTGTACAGAGCGACTTTCACTCCTCTAGAGGCTTACAAGGAGAAAAAATGAGGAAGTTTTCACTCCTAGTAAAACTAGGAGGGGGCGAAAATCTCAATAGGAGGCTCAAAAAGGGGTTTCTTTGGTTAGATTTTGACCCCCAAACACTTGGATTCTTCCCAAGGATGACTAGGGAGTGGAACAAGTACATAATGAAGGATCCTAACACCTCTAAGGAGCACTAAAATCATGTTTTTAATGGTGATAAAACATGAAAACAATAACTGATACATGGTGTGACAATTCAAGGTATAACAGGTTCCACTTAAAGTGTGAGGTCGGAAGGAAACTGATGGCTGAAACACTTACCAAAATTAAGTCTGAAGGGATATATGAAAGAGAACCAAAAAAGAGTTGCAAACAAACATAAAAAATATGTCTATCAACCCTGAGGTGAGCATACCCATTCTCAGAATAAACTGACTCAAAGCATGGTCGTCGACCAATACACTGCAGATCCATGAAAGTACTTATCAAAGAATATGGCCACCAAATGATACAACGTGGATCCATATCTTAATGACTGAAAAATATCACGGCTACAAATATACAAGGTATATCCATGATAAAAAGGCATAGCCACGAAACAATACAAAGTGGATTTGTGTGGAAATACATGCCCGGGGACCAACATGATGTCCATGTAGGAACCTTCTAAAAAAATATCCATCGCAACCTGGGTAATAGAAAAAGTCCCCAGGGTCTTCAACCCGATCCCGTAATGATACGATTCTATCCATGTGAGTAGATGTCCTGAATTCAAATATGGTAGAAACCACTTGATTACCAGTCAATGATGTAAACTGTTAACAAGTGCGAGGGAAATCACCAATGATGACAATGATCCCCAAGGTATCTTAGTACATTCCATTGAATGTGAATAAATGAACTGATGTCGAACACCCACATAATCACCCCATCAGAGGCCAATGATGAAAGCCTATTGTTGGAAGTGAGGAAACCTTCCATTGAAGCATTCAAGTCCCAAGGTACTAAATGGTCTCCAATACTAATTCCCAGATGATGCGTTGATGTCTATAGGAATAGACTCGTCGACTGAGGGCCATGATGTTTCCCACATCATCGACATGAAACCGACACACGAAAGTGATGTAAAATGGTAGATAAAATGAGTATGAACTGAAACAAGGATATAAGGTCAATAATACTCTAGACGATGACTCAGGTTCATACTTCCCTTGAACATTGGACAATATGACAAATGACTAGGAAGCATTGACTCAACGAGAAAGAGACCAAAACATAATGCAACGATGACTGAAGCATTCTTCATATGACCAAAAGGAGTGATATGACTCATGGAATTGGTATGACTCAAAGGCAAGCAAATTACCCAACTATAAGGTGAGACACAAATAGGTGCCATGTTCAAGGGAGAAAACAAGCTTCCATAAAGCTTTCAAACAAGACTTAACCCATTCTTCCCAATTTCTCCCCCATCATGATGGATGAGCACCTCTTTGTTTTTTAACGAGCTCGAGGAGGATAACAGATGCTCGGTATAGCGCATCTTCGATGAGTACCTCATCATATTTTTTACGAATCTAAAGGAGGAGGGGTTCGATCCCATATGGGCCCTTTGATGTTTGATTTTACGAGTCCAAAGAAGGAAAACTCAGTGATTTTTCATGTTTATAGAGTTTGAAAAGAATCTAAAGAAGACTCCATAAGGTATTTTTCATAATTTTAGTTCCCTAAGCCCGAAAAATCATAAAATAATACCTAAGAGAACTCCTCTAGTCATGATTGACTAGAGTATTCATTTTTCATAATTAGTCCAAGTGGTCCGAAAAAGAGGTAAACTATCACCAAACGGACGTCCTTTCAAATTCTTTTACAAGCATGAAAGAGACAAGTTCACTTGACAATATTTTCATGTTTAGGGAGTCTAAAAAGAGCTTAAAGGAGACTTCAAATAGTTTCTTTTTCATATAAATAATCTCACAAGGTTGAAAAAGGGATAAACTATCACTTGAAATACGACTTTGTCATGGTTGATAACCAAGTACAACAAAGGTAAAAAGTAAAATTGACATAGTTCCTTTTCTGTAAATAGTCTAGCGAGGCCAGATAAAGAGATAAATTTATACTCATTAGAAACTTCCTCATTATTTTACGAGTACGAGAAAAGTGGAATAAACTCGACACCTTTTTCCTTAACTCTAATGAGCGTGACTATGGTATCAAAAGCACTCAGAATATTTTTCATGTTTTAACCAGAGCACGAAAAAAGTAAAAAGTAAGCTTAACACCTCTTACTATTTTTAATGAACTTGAAGAAAGGTTGGAAGAATGCTCATTTAGATAATTACCACCTCTTCAAAGTATACCTTTCTGTTGATTTCTGGTCTTCCCTAGTCATTAATAAGAGGCATTCTTAGTCTAAAACCTAATCTAGCTCTTGATCTAAGCAAAATCCAACTTTTTTTTCACTTTCAGAACATTTTCACTCCTCTATAGTGGGTACCCAAGTGAATATTCCCCATTTTTTCTCCCTTCTAGTCATACTAGGAGCAAAATTTTTCTCCCTTTCAGTGTTTGTAGGAGTGAAAAATCCCTATTTATCGCTCTATCAGTGAAGGGCATGGGAACAAATCTCATGTTTGGGACTTTTTAGGGCTTGTTTGGTCTGATTTTGCTTGGTTTCTTGCTTGCATACTTTGTGTGTGACTTTTTTTTTTTTCCTGATTGATGTTGTGTCTACTCTTGAATCCAAAGTTTGAGGTGCTTTTTGGATCTCTTTTTTCCTCATTTAGATTTTGTTCAATCCTTGAAGGCTTGAGGCTAATATAGGATAACCTGATCTTGTGTTGATCTAGCCACTTTCCTTCTATGATTTTTCTTGATCAGTGGTACTTATACCTCTATTAGATTGATTTAGCTACCTTTCAACCCTGTTTGGAATAATTTGGGAACTTCTTAAGGTGTTTGGGAATCAAGGTTCGATTAGGGTATTTTGTACCTAATCTTTTGTTTGTCTTGGTTTTGGGTGTAATTTTCTATCCCTAACAAGTCCATAAGTGTCCAGAAGTGTTCTAAACCTTCCTAACCATCTGATTTTGGTTGGATTCATCATTTTAGGTTTCAAAAACATTTATTTGGTTTGGTTTGATTGCTTGAGTTCTTGTTTCATTTTCCTTCTTTGCTTTTTTACCTCTTCTAAGTGTCATTTGGTTCTTTCATTTTAATTGAAAGAAAAACAAAGATTTTTTTAGAATCTTTTGTGCAATTCAAATTTCTTGGAAAAAGAAGAAAATGAAAAGGGTTTGCATTCTAATTTTTGAGTTTAGTTTTTGGTGTGATTGAAAGCATTGAAAAATAAAAAGTGATTGCATTCTAGTTAATGGCTTGGGCATTTTTTTAGCTTTCATTTTGAATAAAATTCCCCCTCATGGTCGGGGGGCCATGAATCATGTATTCTACAGTCCATTTGAATAATATATCAAATCACATTTTCCATTCAAAGAGTGATTCATGTTTCTTGCATTGGGTATATGCATTTGGGAAAGAAAAATATTCTCTTCTTTACCATAGGTAGCCTTCATCGAAAAGGAAAAGTTTGCATTTCATTTTTTTGGTGTATGGTTTAGAGTTGAGTCAAAACACCATCTATTCCGCTTCCTCCTACCCTATTGAGTAATAAACAACCGTACAAAGGAACAAGGAACATAATCTAAAATAAATTAGACTTTTTTCTTTTATAGAAAACCTAGAAAGTGTAGGATTTTAGGGCCTTGGTTGTAGGGTGGAGAGTGAATTCTCCAAGGCCACTGAAACAAAACTAGGAACACTAAAGAGTGAAAATCCATTATTAGCGTGAAGTGCTTTTTGGTAAAACTCCTCTAACACAGGATTCAAGTGGTAGGAGAAGTCGGTAAGAGTGCTCGGATCGGTCCTCGACATTCTCTCTCGGTGGGTTGATGCAAGTTAGGGAGTAATCTTAGTAGTGGTAAGTCCTCAAGGTGACACCACTATATGAGTTGCTTCAGGTCTAAGACAGTTGTCTTATGTTCCTTTTCCATTCACATAATCCCTCTCCCATGAGTTGAAGTCGATGGGAAGAAGTCCGTTGGAAGGGAGGCCTTAAAGCATCCTCCATCATCCAACACGAGGGACACTCAACAAGTATGAGTTGATTTGGAGTAGTACTAAACACATGATGAAACATACAGACACCAAGGAATGGCCGACACATGAGGTCAAGGAAACTGCAGAATGGCCGACACAAGTTATATCCTTGAACAATGAGCATGATACAAGAGTGCTTAGGCAGCTTTTAACACAAAGAGACCACGATACAAATCTGCAATGTAGGAGACATTAACAGATTCTCCATATGATTGGAAGACTAACCAAATAGAGGAGTAAGAACTCTGAGATCAGGTTTATCCTAAGGCCAACACTAGAACCCAACTTGTTTGATAGACTCAAAATAGGTGCTTTGTTCAAGGAGATAGTTGACTTGCTGCCATCATATTGAAAGATATTTTAACATTCTTCCCTTCCATTTCCTTTTTCATTTTTTAACGAGCTTGACAAAGAACTAAAGCATGCTCGATGGTATTTTCATACTTAAGGAGTCTGAAAAACCTAGAAGAAAACTCCATACACCTATCCATGGATTTTATATCGAGCCCAGATTGGTCTGTGCTCGGCGGTGTTTTCTTGCTTATAGAGTTGAAAAACTTAAACAACCCTCTATCAACCATCTTGTGGATTTCACATCGAGCCCGAGTAGGTGAATGCTCGCTTGGTGTTTTCACATTTCGAGAGTCTGAAAACCCTAAAGACGACTCTACAAGTCCTTTTTTGTAAAGTTAGTCTCCTTCCCCGAAAAAGTGTAAAATAATGGAAGAAGAACTCTTCTAGAGCATACCAAAGTATACCTAGAGTATACCTTTTCCGTAAATTATCCACCAAGGCCCGGAAAAGGGGTAATTCTATACCTAAGTGGATGTCAGATTAGTTATTTTAATGAGCCTGAAAAGACAACTATGCTCGGCAAACTTTTCCTATTTAAGGAGTCTGAAAAGGGCTTAAAAGAACTCCATTGGGATCTTTTCCATAAAGGTTTAACAAGCCCAAAAAAGTAAACTCGTGACCTCCTTACTATTTTTAACGAGCTCAAAGGAGATACAGAAAAATGCTCATAACTTCCTTACTATTTTTAATGAGCTCAAAGTGAAGATGGAAGAAATGCTCAAAACCTACTTACTTTTTTTAACGAGCTCGAAGTAAAGGTAAAAGAATGCTCGTAACCTACTTACTATTTTTAACGAGCTTGAAGTAAAGGTGGAAGAATGCTTGTAAGGGAGGAGACGAGTGTCAGGGACATGCAATACTAGCTCCAAGTGCATAGAACAAAGCTATTCCTAATGCAAGGAACACAAGCAAGATAAGGACACTCAGGGTGTGTCTCCTCTAGGTAAAAGGTGTCAAATTACAAAGGAAAAATGATACAGGGCTTAGCGGAAATGAGATCAGAGATGGAGGCTTATCCAACGAGCTAAAATCGTGGAAGTTGGCATCAAGCTCATTAGCACAAGTTGTAAAATTAGTCACAACAGATCTAATGAACAAGTAAATCAATCACAACAGATGAATATAGAAAATATGGTGTAAAACTGTGCAAAACATGCAGCAGTGCTCAATATCCCAGAAAGGGTGAATGAATTACAATAGAATACAATATCTGTCAATGAGCAATTCGAATTGACTAAGTAGGCCATTCGAATCACTGAATGGATTATCTTGACTCCAACTAGGAGTCCTCATCATCAATCGGTGGTGGTCATCAATGCACAAGAACCAGTCATCCAGGTGTCAATCTGAGTCTAACTGAGTGTGTCATGTGTAACTGAAGTGTGTAGCATTGATTTAGGGAAGGAGGCTCAGTGGGGGGCGCATGGGAGACTAACTGAAGTCAGAACAAGTCATCTAGTCAAACTGGAGGTCCAACGGAAGTGAAACAGTTAGTCGGGAGTGAAACTAGCCTCAAATCAGGGAGAATCGGAGCTAACTGAATGTAACTGAAGTGGAACTGCAGTGGTAGGTGAACAAGTGCGCCCTTCTCTGGCAGTAGGTGAGAAGTGGGTGCCTTTCAGCCTAGGAGGGCTAAAAACTCTGAAGGAAGTGGCTCCCGGGTGCTAGAATAAGGTGGCTAAGGTGTTGGAGGCATCAAACTGGTGACTGGGATGCATGCAAAGTGCATGCAAACCCTAGAATTTGCATGCAAACCCTAATTGCATGCAAGATCCTGAAAAAGATGATGTGGATATCCGAACACCCCCCCTCAAGCTAGACTATGATTGCAAAAAATAATGTGGGGCCCTGGTAACTAAGACCAAAGGTCACCCCAATACAATAATCCAAAAAATGTCGAAAATAAACTAAGTGAGGAAAGAGGGAAAACCTAGTGGGAAGAAAGCCCCCCCCTCAAGATAAAGCATAATAATGAATCAATCTATCTCCACCATGATGGAACTCACCCCCAACAGTGAATGGAGGTAAGAGAACTTCTTCTCAGTGAAGCTCTTGGTGAAGATGTCTGCAATTTTCTCATCAGTAGGGCAATATTGCAGAATGATGGTGCGGTCATGCACCAACTGTCGAATGTAATGCATATGAATCTCAATGTGTTTGGTCCTCTGCCGCTGAACTGGATCTGTGGAGATCTTGATAGCACTTTGATTGTCACAAAATAGGACAGTCGAAGTAGTGCCACCAAAACCAAACTCGGAAAGAATACCCTGCAACCAAACTGCCTGAATGCAGGCATTGACTGCCCCTCGATACTCTGCCTCTGCTGAAGAAAGTGCAATGGCTGCTTGCTTTTTGCTGGACCAGCAAATAGCACCATGACCAATCATGAAAACATAACCGGAAGTGGACTTCCGATCAATGCTATCACCTGCCCAATCTGAATCAGTAAAACCAATGAAATCAAGCTCAGAATCTGCAGCATAATGTATGCCAAAATGTCTCGTACCTTGCACATACTGCAAGATCCGCTTGGATGCTTGCCAATGAAGCTCATGTGGATGCTGCATATATCTTGACACGGCACTCACGGCATATGATATATCAGGCCTTGAGTGTGTCAAATAAAGTAGTGAACCAATCAACTGTCGATACATACTGCAATCTGCAAGCGGTGTAGAATCTCCCTCCTCAAGACTGATTCCTGAGAGGAATGGGAATGGGGATGCCTTACATTCAGCCATATTAAACTTCAATAACAGGTCGGAAGCATATTTTTGCTGAGATATAGTGATCCCATCAAAATTTTAAGCTATCTCCAAGCCCAGAAAGTGACTCAGCAAGCCCAAATCGCTCATGTCAAAAGCTAGATTTAAGCCAGTTTTTAGCTTGTTTATTGAAGTAAGAGTGCTACCAGTAATTAGAAGATCATCAACATAAAGTACAATAACCAACAAATTAACTTTAACTCACTGAAGATACACATTCGGATCAGATTTGCATCTTTGGAAATTCTGAGAAAGAAGGAAGGAGTCCATCTTTGCGTACCAAGCTCTTGGGGCATGTTTTAACCCGTACAAAGATTTCTTCAATCTGCAAACCAATGATGGATCTGATGTATAACCCTCTGGCTGCTGCATATATACCTCTTCAGCAAGGTCTCCATGTAAAAATTCACTCTTCACATCCATGTGGTGCACTTCCCAGTGCTTGGATGCGGCAATGGCTAAAACAAGGCGGATGGAATCCATCTTTGCAACCGGTGCAAAAGTCTCAGTGTAGTCCACTCCTTGGACTTGGGAGAAACCTTTTTCCACCAACCTTGCTTTGTATTTGCTGATAGTGCGATCAACAGAAACTTTAGTACGGTAGACCCATTTACACTTCACTAATTTTCTTCCAGGTGGAAGAGAAACTAGCTCCCATGTGTTGTTCTTTTGAAGAGAACTGTACTCTTCATCCATGGCACTTTGCCATCTCGGATCTCGGTGGGCAGAATAGTATGATGTGGGATCTGAACCAGCCATCAAATAACAAATCTCAGGAAGTAATGGATCAGCAATAGATAGTGCCATACCTGCTCTTTGAAAGTCTGCTCTTGCTCGTTTCGGATCAGCAGGATTTCCAAGGTTCGAACCAGCAGATTGGAGAGTGTTTTGGGCCCACTTTGGTAACTGAGGAGTATCATAATGGTCGGATTCCGAACCTGATATGTCATGATCATCATATGATGCTGAAATATTAGAAATATCAGAACTCATACCTTCATTATCGCTGCACGGATCTTCTTCTGGTGAAGGCGGTGAATCGGCAGTCTTTTCCTCGACTAGTTGCAATTCTTGAAGCGGTTCTTCAAATTGCACACTGCGCTCTATGAATATATTTTTAGATATGATATCCATGAGTTTATATGCTTTTGATTCTTCCCCATATCCTATCAGTATGCACTCGGTACTTTGTGGATCCAAAGCTCGTCTCTTCTCAGAAGGAATTCTAGCCCATGCAGTAGAGCCAAAAACTCTCAAATTTGACACATCCGGTTTGTGACCAAAGAATGCTTCGAAAGGAGTCATACCTTTCACGGATGAATGTGGAACTCGGTTCTGTATGTATGCAGCAACATTGATTGCTTCAGCCCAAATATTTGTAGCCAAACCTTTTGATTCAATCATGCATGTAGCCATCTTTTTCAGTGACCGGTTTTTCCTTTCCGCTACACCGTTCTGCTGGGGTGTGTAGGGAACTGTATGTTGGATCTGAATTCCGCTTTGGGCACAAAGTTGCAGCAACTCGGACTTAATATATCTCCACCATTATCATATCTAAGAGCTTTGATCTTGCTCTCAGTGGCAGTCTCAACAGAAGCCTTAAAATCCTTGAATTTTCCAAGCACTTCTGACTTGTTTTTGAGAAAGAATACCCATGTAAAGCGGGAAAAATCATCAATAAATGTCAAAACATACCTTGAACCATTTAATGACATATGGGGCAGTGGACCACTGATATCAGAATGGATCAACCCCAAAATAGTAGAAGCTCTGCTAGCTTTGCCGCGGTCGAATCTGTGCTCGGGGTGCTTCCCAATGATGCAACCAGTGCATATTCCCTTCGAGGAACGGAGTTGTGGAAGACCATCTACCATGGATTTGTTTGATAACGGAAGCATATACTTATAATTAAGATGTCCAAATCTTTCATGCCAAATCCTACTAACCTCATTACCATGTGTACGAAGAGCAGTGGGCTTTGCAAGTGGAATAAAGTGTGAAAACTCATAGCATTTTGCAGTGTGGTTTGCCTTTCCGACTGCAACAAGTCTTCCACTTTTGATATCAGAAATTTCAACTGTATTAGGGCTGAATGTAACTTGCTTCGGTTCACCAGTGTGTGTCATTTGATACACAGAAAGAATATTTGAAGCCAAGGAAGGCACATAGAGAACATTCTGAAAGCTTCCATGATCTACATGAATCGTACCTTTGCCCTTTGAAGAAATTTTTGAGTCATCTCCCAAATGGATGGGGATGGAGCTGTTTGGATCGAATGAGGAAAAAGAATCAATATTTGCAGCCATATGATTTGATGCACCCGAATCTATCAAGAGAGCAGTGGGCTTCGAAACCGTTGCTATGAGTGCTTGTCCTCTTTCATGATCATCATTCCTATCCTTCTTCCTTGCACCGTCGGGAAGAGTTATGTTGTTCTTTTCCAAAAGGAGGGCCATTTGATCTATATTCTTCTTCATACATGAACTTTCAGGATGAAAGCCACGATTGCAATAAGTACATTTAGATTTTTGGTTACCTTCTTTGCCCTTTTGCTTGAACTTCGAACTGGATGGTGCATCCGTTTGTTTGCCTTTGTCTTTTTGCTTGTGAGGCTCGAATTTGGGCTTCTCCTTCTTTTGCTTTCCTTTACCATTCGAGATCTTGGGTCCTTGAACATATAGGGATGAATATTTGGAGCTTATGGACCCCATTTGAATCAACTTGTCATGCTCTTTTGTGACGGACTCAATGAAGGCATTCAAGGTAGGCATCTTCCAATTCGGGGTAGTTAGCCGACCGGAATTGAAAGTAGAGACAAATACCGAATAATCTTTACCAAGCTTGCTTAGAATGGAGAGGATCAATTGTTTGTCCTCTTTGATAACTCCACTGTTCTTCAACTGCAAGTTCAAGTTCTTGAATTTTGTGAAGAATTCATTGATGGTCTCGAAATTCTCAGGACTAAGGGCAATCAATTCATTCTCTAATTGAAAATCCCTAAGCTCATCCTGCTTGCCAAATAGTGTTTCAAGTTGCTCCCATATAGCTTTTGGAGTCTTCAATCCGCTAAGATGGAAGTGAAGATCTTTGGAGATGGAGAGACAAAGAATACCATTAGCTTCATCAAGCTTGTTGTAGTGTTTGGTTCGATCTGACACATTGTTTGGCTCCAATTCAAGACCAAGAGTGACTCGGTAGTAACCTTTTGAACGTAATATGATCTCCATATCATCTTTCCAATCAAAATAATTGAATGGGGTGAGGATAGGCTTTGAAGAAGAGTATTCCATTGCTAGGAGCGAGTCAAACTGATGTAGATGAGCTTGCATGCAGAGTGTAGCGAATGAAAAAGAGGAGTTTGCATGCACAGTGTAGCGAATGCAAAGGAGGAGCTTGATAACCTGCAAATCACAATCAAACCAAGAACAATAAGGTCGAACAATCCACCCTTTTAGAGTTGCATCACACCTGGGATTGGAGATCAAACAATGTTGAATGGGTCCAATGTATCAGATCCAGGAATTATGTGGAAACTCAATCTTCTGGAGTGGTATTGGATGTATTTTCAAGCTTTGCATGCACAGGAGCGAATGCCCTTGAGATATCTCATGCCAAAACTTTTTGCAATTTGAGCAATTCAGTCAAATCTTCTTGTAGAAACACCTGTAGAAAAGAGATCTTGTCCCTGCAATGGCTCTGATACCATGTAAAATTAGTCACAGCAGATCTAATGAACAAGTAAATCAATCACAACAGATGAATATAGAAAATATGGTGTAAAACTGTGCAAAACATGCAGCAGTGCTCAATATCCCAGAAAGGGTGAATGAATTACAATAGAATACAATATTTGTCAATGAGCAATTCGAATTGACTAAGTAGGCCATTCGAATCACTGAATGTAGTATCTTGAGTCCAACTAGGAGTCCTCATCATCAATCAGTGGTGGTCATCAATGCACAAGAACCAGTCATCCAGGTGTCAATCTGAGTCTAACTGAGTGTGTCATGTGTAACTGAAGTGTGTAGCATTGATTTAGGGAAGGAGGCTTAGTGGGGGGTGCATGGGAGACTAAATGAAGTCAGAACAAGTCATCTAGTCAAACTGGAGGTCCAACAGAAGTGAAACAGTCAGTCGGGAGTGAAACTAGCCTCAAATTAGGGAGAATCGGAGCTAACTGAATGTAACTGAAGTGGAACTGCAGTGGTAGGTGAACAAGTGCGCCCTTCTCTGGAAGTAGGTGAGAAGTGGGTGCCTTTCAGCCTAGGAGGGCTAAAAACTATGAAGGAAGTGGCTCCCGGGTGCTAGAATAAGGTGGCTAAGGTGCTGGAGGCATCAAACTGGTGACTGGGATGCATGCAAAGTGCATGCAAACCCTAATTGCATGCAAGATCCTGAAAAAGATGATGTGGATATCCGAACACAAGCAGGATCATAACAGATGCATATTCAACTTGAACACAAAGATGGGAGCCTTATCAGGGATGGCCAGAAATATATGAGGAAGAAAGATATGAGTATTCTTCTCAAAGTCATGGTAAATATAAAATGGCTCCCGAGCCTATGAGAAAAACTCAGCATGGGCACCAAAATGGCATAAGGGTGCTGACTAGGGTGACCCATGTTAGGTAGGCTCTACTGTCGAACTGCTGCACAATGCATAAATAGATGGCTAACACACCAATATCCAACAGGTTCGACCCTATGAAAAATTCGGATGGCAAAAGGTTCAAATGAAACATAACAACAGGGAAGCCTAAACCTATATGCAAGGTTCCGAATATACCTAACATGGTCGCACAAGGTGTCGAAAAGGACTAGTAAGCAAGTATAAATCTAGCTAAGAATCCTGTCTCCAAGAAACATTAGTACCAAGATCATATCTAAAACATATGTAAAGAAAGACCCGATACAAGTCACTGTGGTAGAAATACTTTCAACTTCTCTATCATCAATAGTAGGCATAAACAAGGCAGAGTTTTCAAATGAAGACTATATGGTACCCAAGCCTGAGGACTTACAATCAACAAGATCGAATTCATGATGAAGATCAAAGTTGAAGGACATGATGGAATATGCAAAAACAAGTTCATCATCACGGGAGTAGAAAATTCTAGAAGTAGAATCAAACTCAGTAGGAACATCGATTTGTGGATCTATAGGAGAGTCTAGAGACTCAATAGTAGGAAGATTGGACTTTAAGGTCAAAACGGGGCTGGACATAACTGCGACTGGATCAACATCCAAATGAATGGAATACTGTACTATGGACTCTAGGAAAACTTCATCAGAAGGAAGTATATCGTCCCAGATAGAACACATATATAAACATTCAGATGGAAGTGTCACTTGGTCAAAAGCTGGGACTAAGTCCCGAGAAGGTAAGCATGAACTTAGAGACTTCTTCTCAGTTGCAGTTGAACTCAAGGAACAATATGCCACATAAGTCCCATGTGACATAGTAGTGCCTAATGACGAGGGATCTGACTGGTCTATAGTTGGGTAATAAGGAGGATCAACGAATGCAAGCTAGTCGATAGTGACAATGCTTTCATTATGAGGAAAATGCATCACACGAAAGAGAGTAGACAACATAGCATGCATAGCATAAACGTAATCACGTCCGAGGATCATATCAAAGTCCATAGGGTCCTTTAAAACCATAAAATCAATTAAGACTGTTTTTCCACCCAAAGTAACAGGTATTTGACGGAGGAATCTGATCAGTTCACTAGGTCTTGTTAAATTTTGAGCATTAATTCACAATACTCTAGGATCTTCACTAAGAGAATAACATATACAGTATATCAATGCATAACAATCACAATAAGCGTGACAAGCATCACAAGAATCAAAATCATGAGAGACAAGAGACATAGAGTTTCCGTGGGGAAAACCCTAAGGTGAAAAACCCCATAACTTCCTCAGAGATAGAGAGAGCGATGGCTCAACCCAAGTACAACCAAAATACATTGAGATAGTCTCCTAGTAGTAGATGATCCTCCTCCTCACTAGTGCACCACTTTCTGAGTTAGAGAAGTGTGACTTTCCGAATGATCCAAATAGAGATCTCCTGGTCTCTATTACTTAACCTGTTTTCCCAGTTACACTATGGGGCCGACTTGTCTATCTAGATACATCCACAATATAATATATATTTCAGGGCCGACCCCACACATGGTGGTTTAATAACCCATCGGCAAGTACACACACTTGTGACACTTGTCAATCCACATGACGACCCTTCCTTATAGAGGAATAACACAACTCTAATAAGGGTACAATAAATATATATGAAATACATTCTGAAGTTACATATACATCAACACTCCCTCTTAACTAGGAAGGTATTTCTCGACACAGATCTGTTAGACAAGTCTTCTTCTCGGGATCATCGTCACCGTCATCGTCACTGCTGCTACTATCTCAACCAATCTCTGACTCTACTCGTCATAGGAAGTTCTACAGAGCCAGTCATTTTTCATACTAGATGTAGGCCCACCACCTACAGGTCTTCATCATCACCGGCCATACTGTGGAATCCTTAGGACTTATTACGTGCATCACAAAACCTCGAAAGAGTATCCCAGGATGTTACGAGCACACAGCTCTACCTATAGGATCTCCCAGGGCCATATTATATGTGACCTCACCACAAAACCTCGCAAGAGCATCCCAGGATGTTACTAGCACACAGCTCTACCTATAGGATCTCCCAGGGACAGATTATATGTGGTCACCACAAAACCTTGCAAGAGCATCCCAGGATATTACGAGCACACAGCTCTACCTATAGGATCTCCCAGAGACAGATTATATGTGGTCATGGCAAAACCTCGCAAGAGCATCCCAGGACTTATTACGGGCACACCGCCCAACCTATCGGATCTCCTAGGGACATATTATATGCCATAGGACAAAACCTCGAAAGAGCATCTGCCAGATATCCCAGGGCCAGATTATATGCCATAGGCAAAAACTTGAAAGACTATCTACAGATATCCCAAATCCAAATTATATGTCCTCCCAGAGAAAAACCTCGAAAGAGTATTTTCCAGATATCCCAGGGCCAGATTACATGCCATAGGCAAAACCTTTAAAGACTATCTGCAAATCTCCCAGGGCCAAATTATATGCTCATCTGCACAACCTGATCCAGGGCCATAGAGTATCAACCTGATACTCACTATACATCATCCTGATCATCATCACTGCAACATCCTAATGCATATCATCTGGAGCAACATCCTGAAGCTTGTCATCCATGATCATCCTGATCATACAATGCATCTACCTGATGCATACCAAGTATCTACCTGATACATATCATCATACATGATCCACCTGATCATACATGATACATATCAACATACATGATCTACCAGATCATACAATGTATCCACCTGATACATCTACAGATACATGGTCCAAGCATCCAACATGATGCATCCACAAAATCCATACAAATGATCCAACCAATCATATCCAACATCCAACATGATGTGTACATACATATACATATAAATGATCCAAGTGATCATATCCAGCATCCAACATGATGCATACATACATATACATATAAATGATCCAACTGATCATATCCAACATCCAACATGATGTGTTCATACATATACATATAAAAGATCCAACTGATCATATCCAGCATCCAACATGATGCGTTCATACATATACATATAAATGATCCAACTGATCATATCCAGCATCCTCCTGATGCATATACAGAGTAGTAACTGGAGCATCGTCCTAATGCTCATCATCCAGCGCTTACATCCACAGCCATGTGAAGGATCCTCCTTCCAACATGCTTGGAATGGATTCTGCAAATGTGTCCATCACTTATTCCTCGAAGTGTCATCAATATGAAGAACACCAAGCCTCTCCCTGAAGTACTCGAACTTCACCCTGGCTAGTGGCTTCGTCAGCACATCTGCAATCTGCTCGTCCATCGCAATGTACAGGAGCTTCACAGCTCCTCTCTGCACCATATCCCTGATATAGTGATATTTGATCTCTATGTGTTTCGACCTGTCATGAAACACTGGGTTCTCAGACATCTTCACACAACTCTGGTTATCACAAAAGATACCAGTAGCATCCAACGGGAGATCAAATAACTCAAACAGTAGCTTCCGTAGCCATACTGCCTCACAACTAGCCAAACAGGCTACAACATACTCTACCTTAGCTGTACTCAATGCTACGCAGGACTGCTTCCTGCTAAACCAAGAGATCACACCTGATCCCATACTAAAGCAGCACCTAGATGTGCTCTTCCTATCTGCAGAACTGCCATCCCAATCTGAATCAACATAACCCTGCAGGTTAAACTTTTGATTCACCTCATACTCGAGCCCAAAATCCACTATACCCTTCAGGTACCTTAGAACATGCTTTACAGCAACCAGGTGAACACTCCTCGGATCTGTTAGGAACTTACTCAATGTGTTCACAACAAAGAAAATATCTGGTCTTGTGTTCATCAGGTACATCAAGGACCCAATCATCTGACGATACATAGAGCCATCAACTGGCTCAGATGAAGCATCACATAGAAGCTTCAGGTTCGATGCCATAGGTGTGGCCATGTCCTTGCAATCCATCATCCCGAATCTCTTCAGGATATCTACTGTGTACTTCCCTTGACCAAGGAAGATCCCACCTGCACTCTACCACACCTCCATACCTAGGAAATAATGCATCATTCCCAAATATTTCATATCGAACTCGGCAACAACCTTCCTCTTAGTATCTGCAATCAATTTGTCATCTCCTGTTACAAATAAGTCATCTACGTACAGAAGTAGAATCACAGGATTCCCTTCCTCAACTTTTTAGTAAAGGTTGGAATCCGCTTTACTCTTGGTAAAGCCCAAACTAGATATGAAACTGTCCATCCTACCATACCAAGTTCTGGGATCTTGCTTCAATCCATACAAGTATTTCTTTAATCTGCACACATATGACTCCCTGTCATGTATTTCGAAACCGAGTAGCTGCTCCACATATACTTCCTCTTCAACTACACCATTCAAGAAAGCAGTCTTGACATCCATCTGGTGTATTTTCCATTTCATTGCTACATCTAGGGAAAGTATTGTTCTGATGGAAGTATACCTGGCTACAGGTGCAAAATTTTCTTCATAATCTATTCCCTCTTTCTGAGAGAAGCCACGAGCTACGAATCTTGCCTTGTATTTCTCTACACTGCCATCTGCAGCATGCTTGATTTTGTAGATCCATTTGGAAGTCACAACAGACTTCTCTTTAGGTCTTGGGACAACATCCCAAACATCATTCTTCATTATTGATTGGTATTCCTCAACCATGGCATCCTTCCATTCTTTCTTTTCTGCTGCTTCTTCATAACTGGAAGGCTCTTTGTTCATAATGTCACAGAGTAAAGAAACATAGCTGGTATGTGATCTGGTTTTCTTCTTTGCTCTATGTTCTTCTTCTGGAATGCCAAATATTTTTGCATCTTGAATGAGCTCTCTAGCCCATGCAGGTTTTCTCTTGTGAGAGTTATCCTCCCGGGGTGGACCTACAAGTTCTTGCGGATCTTCAAACTCACGAACAACTTCTGGAATTGCTTCAGTCATGGTAGTGTCTTGAAATCTAGTTTCCTTAGGTTCTTCATAAACTTCGCTAGGTGCCTTCCTTGATTTGATTAATGCTGAGTTTTCATCAAATGTTACATCCCTGCTGACATGAATCTTCTTGAACCCTAGAAAGTATATTCTGTAAGCCTTCGAGCTTTCACTGTAACCCACAAAGATACCCTTCTTTCTTGAAGGATCTAGTTTGGTCCTCTTTTCCTTTGGGACATGAGTCTATACTGGACGACCAAATATTCTGAGATGGCTGACTTTAGGTTTCTTACCAGAAAAGACCTCTTCTGGTGTCTTGTTGTCCAATATCTTGTGTGGTGTTCTGTTCTGCACATATATAGCTGTTCTAGCTGCTTCTGCCCATAGGTGCATAGGTAGATCTTGGTCATGCAACATTTCCCTTATTTCTTCCATGATTGTTCTGTTCTTCCTTTCTACAACTCCATTCTGTTGAGGATTATAAGGAGCAATCAACTCCCTCTTAATCCCTGAATCACTGCAAAGCTTCTTGAAATCACCTGAGGTGAATTCTCCACCATTGTCGGATATGAATGTTTTGATCTTCTTGTCAGTTTGATTCTCCATCAAGGTTTTGAATTCTTTGACCTTATCAAACACCTCATCTTTGTTCTTCAAGAAGTATACCCAAGTTTTCCTGGAGAAGTCATCAATAAATGAGACATAGTAAACATACCCACTCAGAGAACTGGATGACATAGGACCACATACATCTGAGTGGATGATTCCCAAGATATCTTTTGCCTTGCTTTCACTGCTTGAGAAAGCCTTCTTAATGTTCTTACCTTTTGCACATCCTTTGCAAACACCTTCATGTTTGGTCTTGATTTCAGGAATACCCTCTACATCCTTGCTTGCAATTGGAAGTGCCCTATAGTGCATATGAGCAAGTCTTCTATGCCGAAGTTCACTTGGCTCCATGGATTCATGCACCATGGCATGTTCATGTTGTCCCTTCAATTTATAAAAACCTCCCTATTGCTCTCCAATCACTACTGCATCATCTACGGTCTTTCCCTTTGGCAACATTAGGACTTGGCCATCCACAAATGCAACCCTCATACCTTTTGCATCCAATGCAGAGATGGAGAGTAAGTTATTCTTAAGCCTAGGTACATAAATGACTTCTTTCATCTTCAAAGATTTTCCAGAATCTAGGTTATAGGAGGCTTCACCACTTCCTTTGATTGGGTATTGAAAATCATCCCCAAGTTTCACCTTATGAGGTGATTCATGTTTAGATAGGTTTACAAAAGATTCCTTAAACATAGACATGTGTTTGGAAGCCCCACTGTCAATCAACCAATCATTGAAACCATGGGAGATAGTACCTATAAGAGCAGAGATTAGAACATACTCTTCTTCACTTGATGAGTCATCATCACTATCATCACTGTCTGCCCTAGCCTTCTTCTTTGGAGGTTCATCATCCTTGGCAGCATAAGCATGGAACTTTCTTTTGCTGCCCTTCTTATTCTTGTTGGAGTTGTTGTTATTATCCCTTTTGTTCTTGGGACAATCTGAGGCAAAGTGCCCTTCTCATTGCATGTGAAGCATCTTAGATCCTTCTTATTCTTTTGATAGTATCTCTTGTAGCGAGAGTGCTCCTTCTTGGGCTTGCTTCTTTTGGTTTGAGCTACGAGAGCTTGATCTTCACCTCCCATCTTTTCCTCACGAGCTACAAGTCTAGATTATTCTTGAGAGCATTCCTCCCACGGTTTACTAAAAGAGATCAATTTATTTCTTGCACAGATTCCTTGAATAAAGGAGTCCCATGACCTAGGTAGGCCATTCAGAGTGGTCATAACAACTTCACCATTGTCCACTACTTCATCCACAGCTTCAAGTTGCTCCTTGATATGAGAGACCTTGGATAAGTAAGATTGAATGGTTTCTCCATTCAACATCTTGACCCCTTTCAATTGATTCCACAGAGTCATCTTCCGATTTATGTTCTTTCCTTCAAATAGCTTGGTCAAAGAGTCAAACATCTCCTTGGGTGTCTTTAGAGAAGACACATGGGGTATAAGATGGTCTTTGATAGAATCGACAATGATTCTTTTTTCCTTGACCAAGTTCTTCTTATGCAATACCTTAGCCTCTTCATCCTCTGGGATACAGATGTCTTCTTTTATATATGATTCCAACTCATTCTCTTCCAGGATTAACCCAATCCTATACTTCCAAGCTCGTAAGTTATCAGCCCTTTCAAGCTTATCCTCAAGCTTGGTGCGGTGAGACATCTTAAAGAGTACTTCAAATGGAAATAGAAAAGATTTAGGTCTTACCACTTGAAATGTTGAAAACTGGATCTGGTCCCAGATTAGGGTTTGTCGAAAAACCCTAAAAATTCAAAATGTGAATTTCAACTTTCTGAAAGGATAGAAAGATGCACCTTGATGAGTTGATCAGCCTGGTGTATTCAGAATTTGAGATCAGCAAAGCTTTACCCTTCAGATTTGTCTTTTTGTCCTCCCGGGTTCACTGAGGAGAGCCCAGAATTAGGGTTTGAGTTTCCCGGAGATCTACCCAGCCAAAAATCTCTATCCAAAGCTCTAAACTTCGATTTTTGAAAGGAGATTCCAGCTATGTCTTCAAATTCCAGAAATTCCTATTTTTGTGGAAACCCTAATTTTTAGGGCCAAATCTGAAAATGCTCAGAATTGAATTCTGATTGGACAGATATATTCTCCTTGATGAGTAGAGTCAATCTACTATACTGTTTTTCCAAAATCTATGGAGGGAAACCCAATAAACAAGAAACTCAAGTTTCTGTCACTGTAAAATGTCTTCTTCTCAGGTTAGCTCTGATACCATGTTACATTTTGAGCATTAATTCACAATACTCTAGGATATTCACTGAGAGAATAACATATACAGTATATCAATGCATAAGAATCACAATAATCATGACAAGCATCACAAGAATCAAAAGCATGAGAGACAAGAGACACAGAGTTTCCGTGGGGAAAACCCTAAGGTGAAAAACCCCACAACTTCCTCAGAGCTAGAGAGAGAAATGGCTCAACCAAAGTACAACCAAAATACACTGAGATAGTCTCCTAGTAGCAAATGATCCTCCTCCTCACTAGTGCGCCACTTTCTGAGTGAGAGAAGTGTGACTTTCCGAATGATCCAAATAAAATCTCCCGATCTCTATTTATACTTAACCTGTTTGCCTAGTTACACTATGGGGCCGACTTGTCTATCTAGATACATCCACAATATAATATATATTTCAGGGCCGAACCCACACGTGGTGGTCTAATAACCCATCGGCAAGTACATACACTTGCGACACTTGTCAATCCACATGACGACACTTCCTTATAGAGGAATAACACATCTCTAATAAGGGTACAATAAATATAGATGAAATACATTCCGAATTTACATATACAACAACAGGTCTTCTATTGAAGGTCAACGGCCAATTAACAGCTGGAATAACATTAGTGAAACCCAAATCTCTCCAAGCATAAGCAGATAAGATACTAATAGAAGCTCCTTCATATACAATGCATCGATCAACCGTATGGTTCCCGATATCCACCTTTATCTGGAAAGGTGTCGAAGAAGGAAGACGAGGTTAGGATAGACTCTTCCAATCAAAGGAAACGATCCTAGGGCTTGGTAGGGGTTCACATGACACAGATGAAGTGTCCCCTTTTTAAGAGACATCCGAACTGGTAATGCAGAAGACTTTCGCAGTAGGTGCATCAATCTTTGTGGGACTGATGGGATCAGTCGAAGATTGCATCGATTCGATCACTTTAATCTCTGAAGGAAGAGTGGGGTTGACCAAGAACTCTTTTGGTTCAACCACTTTATCAACCAAATGTTGATATGACTGTAGGGAATCTATAGACAACTTAGGAGCAGAGATTCCTTCTGACATGGACCACACTCTTCGTGCCTCTGGAATGGCAGGGCATCGGTGAGTAAGGTGATCTCCCTTACAAAGTTTACAAGGGAACTTTGGTTTCTGTCCTATAGATTGAGACTCATTTATAACGTCAGTACTCTTAGCATGACTTGCATTGGCTGACAGCTGGCCCCCAGCATGACTTACAGTGGCTGGTTGCTCAGAAGTAGAATACTTTTGAACTAAGGACCACACTTTTTGCACTTATAGAAGTACAAGGCACAAGTAAGTAAGGTGGTCTCCCTCACAAAACTTGCAAGGGAACTTATACTTCTGTTTATTGGGTATGTCGACAATGTCAACTCCCTCAGCATGACTTGAAATGGCTGATCTGGTGTCTCCAGTATGACTCATATTAATTGGTGACTTGTCATTAATATGACTAGCAATGATCAATGAC
This sequence comes from Larix kaempferi, assembly GCA_027924585.1. Taxonomy (NCBI): domain Eukaryota; kingdom Viridiplantae; phylum Streptophyta; class Pinopsida; order Pinales; family Pinaceae; genus Larix; species Larix kaempferi. The sequence continues at coordinate 4,108,361 of BSBM01000067.1, forward strand.
GTGTTTTCAATATGACTGACAGTGGTTGAAGACAAACTTTCAGTGTGATTTTCAGTGACTAAAATTTTTCTCCCAGCATGACCTCCAGAGGCTGGGTAGGTGCCCCCTGCATGATTTACAAAGGTAGGGTTCTTGCCCCCAGCATCACTTGCAGTGGCTGGGTTGCTGCCTCCTTGTTTTGGCATCTTCTTCCTATTCTTCCCCCGTCTATTCCTTTTAGACTGCTGGTTACTAGTGTTGCTACTTTCGCCACATGAGGTATAAGGAGGAGGAGAAGATGTTACTGGTAAAGAAGGCACAGGGTTTTTATGCTCTTGATTTGAGGTGCTTACAAAAGAAGCGTCAGGAGCATCCAAGGCATTCGGAGTGGAGAACAACCAAACCGGTAGCCCTATAGTGAATCTAGGAAGATTCAGAGTAGCCATTAAGGGAGTACCAATGTTTCCAATGAATGGAACAACACAAGGATCCCCCGGAACAGGGGTACCTTGATTGGGGCTCACCAGAATGCTAGACATAGTTTCCTGCTCAAATGAGCAAGAAGTTCTCTAAGGCAAACTAAGACAAGTAGCAAAAAGAGCACACCACTAAAAAAGGTCCTAAGTAAATCAAACCAGGAAAATAGATGCCTTTAAGAGAAGATTCTGGGATGATGAGGGCCCATAATAGATCTACAAAGGAAGAAGGATAGTTACCCAGGGTCCACAATACAATGACTAAGGGTGCAAGTGCTGGAATCACCCAACCGCCCTCCCAAAGACTTGCAAGGGATTTCCTCCCACGTCTGTACTAGGTACAGCAGATATAACCCTCTGCCATCACCTGTGTATGATCCTATGGTTAGATACTAAGGATACCACCACACCGAAAAATCTTGGGGGAATAGTCTCTGGTCGAATCAGAAGGCGTGGGCAGGGTAACTAAGCCCGAAACTCAAAAGTGTCCCCAATCGCGATCAGATCCTGGTATATGCTTGAAACAGAAAGTAGGAGGTTTATTCCCAACAATCTAATCTCACAAGACCTACTGGATAGATCCCAGGAAAGTTTTGAATGAGGTGGGTTTACCTGTGATAGTCGAACTACGATTTTTGCGTAATGTGTGATCTTGGGTGGTTTAAAGTGTTTTAAACCAATATCCTAACCAAGATTAGTTGGTGAATAGTGTAACCTAGAAATGAAAATGTTACTAGTACATTTTATTAGGGTTCATTTTAAAGGTTACTTGCTTACTCAAAAAGGTAGTGGGTGTGTGAGAGTGGTTATAACAAAGATAGAATACTGAAATGAAATGTTTACCACTAAACAAATCTTTTCTTTTCAATGCAATTCCTAAAGATACCATCTAGAATGCATATGCAAATGCAATTTTTAGTCTTTTCGAATGTAACAAGGTAAAAATAAAGTCTAAATGTACAAAATTAAACTCAAAACCTAAGAATGCAGATACTCAAACAAATAAGTATGCAAAAGAAAACTACTTCTTTTTTATGCAAAGCACTCTTAAATCCTTTAAGCCACTTGCAAGGTACTCCACTCAAAAAATAAATCAAATTTTTTTTAATGCTTTTCAAAGGTGAGAAACAAAACTGAAATTGAAGGTAACCTACTATCGAAGCAAAAGCAAAGAACTTTCAGGTTTGCTTATTGAAACAGTAAAAGCTACCAATATGACTTTCAGATTCTTATTGATGTAATTATACCAACCATTGGGAAAAGTGTATGAAAACTACTTTCAGACCCAAACAAAGAAAATGGCCTACAAAGAAATATGGTTTGGTAAAGTCAGGTTTGCACATAAACAGTGCAGTCAAGGTCCTGAACAACAACAAAGACACTTGAGCTTTCACTACAAGAAGAAAACTAAAAGCATAAAGGAGGATAAGAAACCAATCTAAAGAGAAATTTCACACAAATAGATACAAATAGGGTCAAGTAGACTCAATAGGTTTCAAATCCAGTGGAAATGGAGCAAGTATATTAAGTCGGACTCAAATCAAGGTACAAAACACCAAACTGGTCCACAACCCCCCAACTTGGGTCAACAAGCCCCAAAACTTTCCAAACAAGCCCAAATTGATCAACGGAGGTCCAAATCATGAACATAGGATTAGTACAAGGATAGGATACCACTTAAAGTGGCTTAACTCAGACCTAGGGTCATCAGGGACCCCAAAAAATGCAGCCACAGCCCCCCCAAACAGGTCAAAACCCAAAAAACTCAATTCTAGGATGTGTGCGCTGTTGTCTATGAGGAATACCAGTGCCCACACAGGGGAATGCGCTACTGTGCTGCACAACAGTGGTGCACATGTGGGAAAATTTGAAAAAATAGGGTTAAAACCCCCCACACCTGAGCCAGTAAGGGTCTGTAAGGGCTAGGAAAGGTTTGTAAGAGCCAAGGAGGGTCAAACAAAGCCAAATAACTGATTCTAATCAAGAAATTGAACAAATACCTTAAAAAAAAACTGAAGAAATGACCTTGGATACCCCTAAGTAGATAGGTTGTCCCCACCGGAGTCGCCATTCTGTTGTGAGGGAAATACACCTATAGTTCATGGGAGAAACTACGAACTTACAGGGATGAAAGATAGACCTACAAATGTTCTGCAAGTACAAGTAAGCAAAGAGATAAAGGTTAAAGAGGATGTGTACCTTATTAATAAGGTTGATCCAAGCCTTTCTCTTCCTTTCTCTTCAATGCCATTCAGTGTCACAAGGCCCACACCTACAAAACAACTTCATACCTTTCTCAAATACAATTGACTACATATATAAGCTTGATATTCATGATAGAAGAAGACATCAAACTATAAGCAAACTGTAATAAAATCTGAGACACACATGAATAGGTCATATTTGGAAAGCGAAGAACGTCTGATCTTTATTAATGAATGAAGCAATTACATAGAATTATACCTTCCTTCAAGCTTGGCAGTTCACGAAACCTAGATTCAAGGTCTCCTGCTTCTATTCTCCAAGGATCCCAACCTCTAATCAGTTGTGCTAGGGTTTATCAGAAACTGAGGCACAAGAGAGGGGGATGAGGTTCTCCATTCCTCCATCATAACATTTTTATGGGCTTGGTCCCCACTCATGGCCCTTCTACCATCCTTATATAGTCCATGAAGGAGAGGAAAAGTAGTTACAACCGATCAGGAAGTTCCCAAACCAACTCATTTTGACCGAAATTCGAGATTTTGACTGTTTCAGGAAAAATGCCCTACTTTTCTACTGCAAACCAATGTATGTACTCTACTTTTATGAAGCAGATTTGCATGTTTTTGAAGGCAAACGCCCCTCTTATGCTTATAGAGTAGCGTTTTTGTGGGAAAATGGCCAAAAACAGGGTTTTTTGATGATTTTCAGGAGGTGGTTTGGTCTGGAAAAGTGTTCCTAAGGGTTATAACCATCAAATGGGCCAAGAGTGAGGTAATTTCAACCATATTCAGTGTCCCTAATGACCCTTCAATCCACAAGTGTCCTGCTGTGTGACTAAACTTGATCTCAAGAAGTGTTGTTATGCGACCAAGCGATACAAGTATCGTCATGGACGGAGAAGTGTCATTTTAAGCTATAACACATTCCTCCCAACCACCAAGCATGAAGTGGTAGCCTTAGTTGCTTTTCCTAGGCTACCTTCCCAGGTGACTACAGTGGTGGTACTATTAGTACCTGAGACAGATGTACAATGCACGATTTTGGATCCTTAGGAGGGTACTTGGTTGAGACCGGTACTTTCACCTCTAGACGTCCATTAGAAAATTTGTTGTGGATAACTATCTCTCGTTTCTTCATTAATGACCTCAACTCCTATCTCTGGAAGATCCCTAATTCCTTTATCTCTATTAAAAGAGAGTTGTTTACTTGTTGTTATGTTATAGGTACTTTGTTAGTGTGTGCTCTTTGATTTAACAGACCATAGGGTGAGTTTGTGTCCATGGCAATATTTCTGGATCCTGCCAATCAAGAAACCCCTTTATGCTGGGATCCTCCTCTTTTCCCTTGTTTTGGAAATATTCATCCTCCTTACATTGTGAAATTGAATCTTCATGGATTCACCATAGGGTTACTAGTATGGTTATTTTCCATTCCAATGATCCCAAATGCTCCTAGTGCCTCAAATGCTCCTCATAGTTCGAATGCAATCCCTCCACCTCAAGCACATAAACATCTTATTGACCCTTTTCCTTCTTCACCCATCGTGTCTTCCTCTATTTCTTCTTCCTCACCTGGTGAAAGCCTTAATCCTAGTAAACAGGTGGCTAAGAAGAAGAAGAAAATTAAGAACACGAATACAACAAATAAGCAAGGGGGAAATCAACCAACCACTGTTAGTTAAGCTGAGAGTGTTGATAACATTGAAAATCCTAAGAACATAGGTCAAAAAAGCAATTTCCCTTGCAGGATTTGTAAAGGTCATTACCTTCTTAACCATTTCCCTAGTATTTCAGAGGCTTTAGAAGTGTGGTCCTAGAATCCTCAACAACCTATCTCACCAACCTCTAAAAGTAATGTTGGTGATGGTCCATCGACCAATGATGATAAGATTGGGGGTCAAAAAGGTACAGTCAAGTTTCCTTGTAAGTTATGCAAGGTAAGTCATTATACTTACCCTTTATCTCATATAGAAGAGGCTTCACAATTGTTGGAAGAAAGTTATGTTTCCCAACAACAACCTTCAATTTCTTCCCAAGAATCATCCCCTACCCAATCTATGGTTGATGAAGTAGTCAATATGAATCGATCTTCAATTGACCCTATTCTTCCTTTGAAGAGTGAATTGACTTCCAATAATGTTTCCTTTGTCAGTTCGGATTGTTCTGGACAAGGGGATGTTTTGTTTGTTTCAACAGAACTCCCTTTGAGTACTGAGGTCAATTCCTTTGATTGGAATAGTCTAACAGAACCTCGTCTTCCTTCAACTATTCCCTTCCAGATAATTGTGTGATTTGTTGATGTTGGAATATTCTCCCTATCATTTTTCATTTTTGCATGTCTGCATGCATTTTGCATGCATCCAGACATCTACATGCAATTGCCTGAATCCAACCATCATCTTGATGGTCCTCCCAGCACCTAGAGCTTGCTTCTAGCTCTCCAGATCCTGTCTTTAGCCCCCAGTTGGCTTCCTATCTACCTCATGCACCCTATTTGACCTTTTTGCATGCCAAGTGTGCCTTTGCTCACCTACCACACTGAGTTAGTGTGCCTTTGCTCACCTACCTTCAGTTATCACTCAGTTAGAGCAGCCTTCTTCACCTACCAGGAGTTATCACTCAGTTAGTGCATGGATTGAATATTTTTCTCCACTGATTGCTCATCCTAACTACCTGTATCTCCTAGCTAGCTAGTTTTGGAGTGCCACTCGACCCTATGACAACCTCATGCGCCTCCCTTGGAGTCTCGATTCCATGATTTATGCCTAAATGGTTCTGTTAGACTCAGTTAGACACACTTGACTGACTATGCATGATACTACTGACTGGATGATGTCTCCATTGTTATCCAAGACAAACTTTGAGCTAGATTCAAATGACCTACTTGGATAATTTGAATCCTATATTATGCTACATCATAGTTTATTGTCACATTCATTATTATTCATTATTGACATAGTGCCATCGTACAGCTGATGTATGATACTTTTGTTCTACATTTTCTGTGTTCATGAGTGATTATTGAGTGCATTCTTATCTTCTTCTTTGCAACATTCTTGAGAGTTTGATTGTGAGTTTGTTACAGTTGCTAGATCCCCTGCAGATTGTCACATGGTATCAGAGAAGTCAGCAGCTATTCAAATTGCAACCATTGCAGCAATTGCAGCAGCAAAAGTTGCAACATTTCTTTGAGCAGCTATCTTTTACTTGAGCACCAGAAGCCTCTGAGTTTCCACAGCAAATCCTGGTGATATTACTTGAATTCATTGGAGAAATCCATTGATGTCTAGCTAGGTGTGAAGGACTTAGTCTATGTGCTTAGTGTTCCTAAGGTAGTGTTCAGTTGAAGTGTAGCATTTAGTTAAGATCCTAGTGGGTGGCCTTCACTAACACCTTGGGGTTTTGGTGTAATGATTCGTATCATCTAGTATCAGAGCACTTTCTTGGGTTCGTTGGGTGGAATTTATGCCAAAAAAATTTTGCATCTATTGCAAGTTCGAATCTAGGAATAATCCCTATCTGCTTAACTATGGGAAGTACTTGGGAATAAGCCCTAAAACTCATTGTGAGGAGTACCACAAGAACCCCAAAGTAGCTGGCCCATTGAGAGGACCTACCAGCGAAAAGGGCAATGACCCCTACCTGATTGACTAGTTCCCACCTGTGAGGTAAACCAAGAGTTTTCGTTTGTGGCAAAGCGGTTATCAGTTTTACCTAATCCGTGGAGTGAGGGGTACTACCCCAATACACAAGCCGTTAGACAGCATTGGTGGCTGAGTGAAACCCCTGAACTGTTAGGAATCTGCACATACCTGGGGTCCATATCTATTTTAGTTGAACTGTTGCCAATCACTTCCACGTCGTTTCAGATCGAGTCATTTCAGATCCATTTTGAACGTCGTTCCAGATCCAACCGTTTCAGATCTATTCTGAAAGTCATTTCAGATCCAACCATTTTCGATCCATTTAGCGTTGTTGCAGATCCCTATGTTTCTGATCACTTTCGCATCGTTGCAGATCTATCTGTTTTCGATCCCTTCTGCGTCATTGTAGATCCATTCCTGAAAAATAAATAAATATCTCCCTTGTTTTCGCTCCATTTCCCTTGAAACTTCCCTAACACCCCTGTCATCCCATTCTACATATTTCCTTCCTGAGGACCCTATCCCAAATTCCACTTCCCAAAGCCCGAAATCCCACATTTATCTATTTTTAGGGTTTTCCATAACTTCTTCGGATTTCACCCAATCGCCTTCAAATTTTACCACAGAGTTCCTTTCCTACCTCTGCTTCTTTGTCCCTCTCTGCCCAATTTTCTCATTCCTTCACCTTGCTTCTGAAATCCTCCTTTTTTGCTTCCATGTCCATTCGAGAGTGTCCAAAACCTAGTCAAACCCAAATTACCCTTTGTCATGTCCCAAATTTGGCATTGGGTCACAATGGCCTAATCACATTAGCCCTATTCATTAGAGTTTGTCAAATTGATGCTAAAGGTCAAATAATTGCCAAGGAGGAAAATTACTAGTTTCCTAGGTTTGGGGTGGAAGCTTTGGGATTTGTAATAATGGGGATAATAAATGATGTTTGAACATTAGAATGGAATAAATATTTAATAAAGGAGCTAAATAAATATATACAAGTGAAAATCAAAGTGGCATTTCATGATGAAGACACATGGAGGAAGTGGGACCCACATATGGCTAGATTTCCCCACTACATTTGGCATCATTCTCTCACCAATTCGAATTCAAGGTGAATGGTAACATACTTGGGGGAGTCCAAAAGGTATTATTCATTGCATGACTCATCCAAGGTCGAAATATAGAGGAAGAGTAACTCCCATGGAAGAGGAAGAGGCAATTTGGAGCTAGTGAGACACTTGGGCTAGATTCCCTAGCTCTATGACAACAATGATGAAGATGCTATGACACCTATGACAAAAATCAGACCTGAAGGCTGACATATGACATATATGACATGTCAGGGCTAAAACTAGACTCCAAGAGGGCGCTCAAGGGTGTTAGGGCAGCTAAGATGCTTCCACATGTGATTTGGTGGAAGTGGGAGACTAGGAATTGTTGTACAAGTGGCGTTCTTTGGAATCTCTTCCCAACTTGAGTTGGCATGAGTCTCTTGGAAGGAATTCGACCCATGGAGGACATTAGAAGTTTATAAATGTCAATAACAAAGAAGGAAACCAGCTTTTGATTTTTTGTAGAATTTGCAATTGCATTTGTGAAGAGGGAGAGCTAGTGGATGACTAGTTTCTTGCCTTAGCCAATTTCGAGGGTGAAAGATTCCCATCCAAGTTGGTAATTGGAAAGGCCATTCAGACCTTTCATTTGGAGCTTTAATGGAGTATTTATTTTCAGGTGTAAGCTACAGGGCAGCTCATGGTTTCTTCTATTGCAGCTCACTCCTTCAACCATTTCCGGTTTTGATGGCATATTCTTGATCCTTGAGGGAGGGCGTTTTTGGTGAGCTATTGTACTCTTTGGGGAAGCTTTTAATGCCCCATTTATTTTGTAATATGAATTAAATACTCTGTTCTTCATCTCCAAAAAATTTCAGGTCGAAATTCCAAGTAGAAATGTATAAATCTCATTTTTAATGGAAGAACAATGCCATTTCCCCACTACCTTGTTGTGAACCAATGTGTTGATGATGATTTCGAATGAATGGATGATTCTCTGATGAATTTGTGATTAATGGACTGCCATGGATGTGTTTTACAAGTTTCATGTACTGTACTTGAGCATTTGAAGTATTTTTACTTAGTTTAATTGCACTGGGAGAAGAAATAGTGCCATTTCCCCAAGGGTCGAATTGGTGATTTTTGCAGTTGAATGGGAGAGGGTTGGAACAGATATAATAATAAATTAATGGTGCACATGAGACCTTAATAACATCCTTAATACATTTCCTACCTCTGTTCATAAATTTGAGTGGCTTTGGAGGCATTTGGGAAGCCATTTTCAATACTTACCCCAGGGGGATTTGAACCCCAAATTACTAGTAAAATTGCATACTTGGTCCAGAATCTTAAGAGAGTTTTCAGAGGTATTTTGGTGGCCATATATCATCCCTGAACATAATATTCAAGTCTTAATATCATTCATACACCTTCCTTGAATATTTGAATGCATTTGGAGTCAATTCGAGACATAGAGACCAATACTAGTCAAAGGCAAATTACTAGTAAAGTTACCTACATTGACCAGAATTGAAAGAGTATTTGCAGAAGTGTTTTAAAGGTACAAAGGCATCCCTAAAACACATATTTATGTTCTAATATCATTCATATACCTTCTCAGAATATTTGGGATCATTTGGGGCAAATTTGGGACCTAGAGATCGAAACTAGTCAAAGGTCGAACCAAGGAAAAAAGTGGAAAATTGCAATTTTAATAAAATTCCTAACAAGGGACATTACAGTGGTATCAGAGCATGATCTTGGCACCTGATGTGGTATAATATTCATGAGGACAATAATTCAGGTACCACCATTAGATATTGAAACCAAAAGTGCTTTTGTTGAAGAAAAAAAAAAAGGTAGGAGAAGAAGAGCAATTTTTTTGAGGAAACTATGACTAGGGATGAAAAGGGAGCCTCATATGATGGTGAGGAGCATATAAAAATTATGAAAACAATATTTGAAGATATGACCAAGCAACTTAAGGAAGGATTCAAATTGTTTTCTATCGAACTTGTGGAAAAAATTATTGATTTTAAGGAAACCAAGGGGAAAAATGCATCAGCTTGCTTGAAGGAGCAAAAGGAAGAGACATCACAAGATCATGAAGAAGATTCTATTGAAAATATGGAAGATCATTTTGAGACACCTTCTAGCTTAGACATGAACCAAAGAGCATCTACTGATGGATGCTTAAACTATGAAGGAGTACCTACTGATGGGTGCTCACACCTCTATGTTGGTGACATAGAGATCACTTTTGAAAGTGTTGCTGCAAGCCCAAGTTCCATTAAGCATGATAATGAATACCTTGTAGCAGTTGAAGAAGAACCAAGATCAACTTCCCCATCACCACTTGAGCTTCATGAAGTTGGTCCAAGCAAAATTGAAGAAGATGAGAAGGTTCATTTGCAAGAGCCTCATTTTCTTGAAGGGTCCTTAAAGATGAATGAAAATAAGATCCAAGAGTCCCTCATAATTCTCCATGACACTCAAGCATTGGTGTCAAATTCTTGTTGGAGAGCTACATCATTGGAGGAAACATCTTTCCTTGAAGACCTGGAGAAGATTCAAAGAGCAATGTGCCATATCAAAGGTAATTTCATGTCTTTGCTTTTTGATAGAAACCATTTGTTTGAGATTAATGAATTGTTACATGATGCATATTTGAAGAATAATGAGGATATTCATAAGCTCACAATTCAAAATGAGCAACTTCTTGAAAAGTTGCAAGATACTTGTTTTTCCTCCTATGTTTCAGATTGTCAAATGGTAGATTGTTTGGAGGATTCTCATGACATGGTGGATCATGAGAAATGTGGGAATTTGAATGTGCTTAATGTGTTTGAAGATGAACTTGAAGAGATCCAAACACTTGATGTGGTGGAAGAGGAACTTGAATTGTCTCTTGATGAAGGTTATGCAATTTTTAAAGAAAAGCATGATTCCTCTACATTGGAACCAAACTATGACAAAGAGTTCATACTTTTGAAGGAGCTGCATGATACTACCCATATGGATCCTTCCCATGATGAAACTTCTGTACTTTTTGATCATTTGGGTGATTTGGTTCATTCTCCTACATCCTACAATTCCATGTTTTGCAACATTAGTCTCAATGAAGTATGGGTGAAAGGGTTCTTTTTGATGGTGCCACATGAGGAGTATGGAACTCCTAGATTTACTTTTTATGATGACATGGTTGGAGCACATTATTCTTCACATTTGAAGCAACATTATTTGTCACTTTATGATGATGCAAATCTACATGGATGCACCTATGATATGCATTTGAGTCACTTGAAGACTCATGGTTTTTCTTACTCAACACTTGATTCATTTGATGTTGGACGAACTTCATCCAACACTTGGAAGAATAGATTTATGATTGGAGAACATTTTTGTTGCAAGACACATACTTTGTTATATCTTTATGACTCTCACATTCAGGGATGTATGGGTGAGACTTCTTTGAGTCATTTGAAGTCTCCTTGTTTTTTCTGCTCACTATTTGGTTCAGATTTTAGTGGAGATTCTTCATTCACTTCTTGGATGAAAGAATACATGGTTGAATATTTTGATGCATATCACATCCTTTTGGAGCAGCATTATAGGACATGGGATCCTCACCTATGTCATTGGAGCAGATTTGATTGGTCACTTGAAGCTTGTATGCACTTGGAAAATGGTGGTCTACTTGCTTGGAGGTATAAGCACTTTCATGACTCTTTGATGAAGCATATCCTTGATGTACATTTTCATTATGTTGTTATGTACTTTGATGATATATATTTGGTACTCATGATGTTTGGAAGGATGCATACAAGGAAATGGGATCCAGGAATCCTCTTAACTAATGGTGTGGGTTGGAGAGCACTCTTAATTATTGGGGTGCAATACAAGCAATGGGACCCTGGAATAATTTTTATCTCATTGCTTTCAAATTTTTTTTTGGGAAACAAGCAGTATGGGAGATGGATTTCCCCACTTAATAAAGTTATTTTTATCAGAGTAGTGCAGCAGCAAGCATGGTGGTTCCTCTCTAAAATCTTCATGGAAACTCAAAGACTCAAGGTTGGGCAATTCAATGGCAACTTCAAAGAATTATACAGAAAGCAGGTTCTTCAACACCCATGTTTAAAATTGCTTGAGGACAAGCAATATTGGGAAGGGAGGATTTGTCATGTCCCAAATTTGGCATTGGGTCACAATGGCCTAATCACATTAGCCCTATTCATTAGAGTTTGTCAAATTGATGCTAAAGGTCAAATAATTGCCAAGGAGGAAAATTACTAGTTTCCTAGGTTTGGGGTGGAAGCTTTGGGATTTGTAATAATGGGGATAATAAATGATGTTTGAACATTAGAATGGAATAAATATTTAATAAAGGAGCTAAATAAATATATACAAGTGAAAATCAAAGTGGCATTTCATGATGAAGACACATGGAGGAAGTGGGACCCACATATGGCTAGATTTCCCCACTACATTTGGCATCATTCTCTCACCAATTCGAATTCAAGGTGAATGGTAACATACTTGGGGGAGTCCAAAAGGTATTATTCATTGCATGACTCATCCAAGGTCGAAATATAGAGGAAGAGTAACTCCCATGGAAGAGGAAGAGGCAATTTGGAGCTAGTGAGACACTTGGGCTAGATTCCCTAGCTCTATGACAACAATGATGAAGATGCTATGACACCTATGACACAAATCAGACCTGAAGGCTGACATATGACATATATGACATGTCAGGGCTAAAAATAGACTCCAAGAGGGCGCTCAAGGGTGTTAGGGCAGCTAAGATGCTTCCACATGTGATTTGGTGGAAGTGGGAGACTAGGAATTGTTGTACAAGTGGCGTTCTTTGGAATCTCTTCCCAACTTGAGTTGGCATGAGTCTCTTGGAAGGAATTCGACCCATGGAGGACATTAGAAGTTTATAAATGTCAATAACAAAGAAGGAAACCAGCTTTTGATTTTTTGTAGAATTTGCAATTGCATTTGTGAAGAGGGAGAGCTAGTGGATGACTAGTTTCTTGCCTTAGCCAATTTCGAGGGTGAAAGATTCTCATCCAAGTTGGTAATTGGAAAGGCCATTCAGACCTTTCATTTGGAGCTTTAATGAAGTCTTTATTTTCAGGTGTAAGCTACAGGGCAGCTCATGGTTTCTTCTATTGCAGCTCACTCCTTCAACCATTTCCGGTTTTGATGGCATATTCTTGATCCTTGAGGGAGGGCGTTTTTGGTGAGCTATTGTACTCTTTGGGGAAGCTTTTAATGCCCCATTTCTTTTTTAATATGAATTAAATACTCTTTTCTTCATCTCCAAAAAGTTTCAGGTCGAAATTCCAAGTAGAAATGTATAAATCTCATTTTTAATGGAAGAACAATGCCATTTCCCCACTACCTTGTTGTGAACCAATGTGTTGATGATGATTTCGAATGAATGGATGATTCTCTGATGAATTTGTGATTAATGGACTGCCATGGATGTATTTTACAAGTTTCATGTACTGTACTTGATCATTTGAAGTATTTTTACTTAGTTTAATTGCACTGGGAGAAGAAATAGTGCCATTTCCCCAAGGGTCGAATTGGTGATTTTTGCAGTTGAATGGGAGAGGGTTGGAACAGATATAATAATCAATTAATGGTGCACATGAGACCTTAATAACATCCTTAATACATTTCCTACCTCTGTTCATAAATTTGAGTGGCTTTGGAGGCATTTGGGAAGCCATTTTCAATACTTACCCCAGGGGGATTTGAACCCCAAATTACTAGTAAAATTGCATACTTGGTCCAGAATCTTAAGAGAGTTTTCAGAGGTATTTTGGTGGCCATATATCATCCCTGAACATAATATTCAAGTCTTAATATAATTCATACACCTTCCTTGAAGATTTGAATGCATTTGGAGTCAATTCGAGACATAGAGACCAATACTAGTCAAAGGCAAATTACTAGTAAAGTTACCTACATTGACCAGAATTGAAAGAGTATTTGCAGAAGTGTTTTAAAGGTACAAAGGCCTCCCTAAAACACATATTTATGTTCTAATATCATTCATATACCTTCTCAGAATATTTGGGATCATTTGGGGCAAATTTGGGACCTAGAGATCGAAACTAGTCAAAGGTCGAACCAAGGAAAAAAGTGGAAAATTGCAATTTTAATAAAATTCCTAACAAGGGACATTACACCCTTCAATTTTTTTCCCAAATCCAAATTTTCCTTTACTAAAACAGTTTTTGTTTTTGTTTTTCCACCCACTCAACCAAAAAAAAAAAACTCCTAGTTATGGTTGTCACCTGCGCAGGAGCAAAAACCATGGAAGAAGCACTTGTAACCATCCAAGCCAAACTCCAGGATCTGGATGAAACATTTCTCAGCCTCCATCTTGAGCATTCAGCCATGAACAACAAACGACAGTCTGAGTCTTCATCAGATAATGGGTTCTCTTCTTCCAACAATTTCTGTGGTCCAAAGCTTGATTTTCCTCGCTTCAATGGTACTGATCTGATTGGATGGATCTATCGTGCAGAATAGTATTCAGTCTGCATAATACTTTTGATTTCAACAAAGTTCCACTTGCATCCTTTCATTTGGAATAGGAAGCTCTTCAATGATACCATTGGTACATCAAGGCTCATGAAGAGCCAAAATAGATAGATTTTTTCCGGCTCCTTTTGCAACGATTTGGTCCTAGTGATTTTGATGACTTCACAGGATCCCTCACTAAACTTTGCCAAATTGGCACTATGAGAGAGTACCAAACCGAATTTGAGAAACTAGCCAACCACACTGAAGGATTTCCTGATGACTTCTACTGGAGTTGTTTTATTAGTGGTTGAAAAGATGCAATCCGCTCTAAGGTCAAAATGTTATGTCCCGACACAATGATGGAAGCCCTAGGGTTGGCTAAGTTGGCAGAAGACAAGATTGCATCCCAACAGAAATCCAAACCCACTTTTTTCCCTTTTGAAATATGGGTTCTCAACAAACTCCCATCCCTCCATCTCCTCGACCAACTCCTATCAAGCATTTGTCTGAAACCGAGATGCAGGCACGCAGAGAAAAATGGCTTTGTTATAATTGTGATGAGAAATTCACTCGGGAACATAGATGTGTTCAAGAAAAGCTCTATATCTTGGATATGGATTCTCTGCCTGCCTCTGAAATTGGTGAAGAAGCTCCAGATACAACAGATGCTTAGGTCAACATTCGGGAGACGCCTATTGACCCTCCATATCAGGACGACCAACCATAGATATCTCTCCATGCTTTAGCTAGAATCACCACCCCCCTGAACCGTGCGGGTCAGGGGTTACTTCAAGAAGCTTTCTCTTACAATACTCATTGATTCTAGTAGCACTAATAATTTAATTGACCCTCGGATCGCCAAACAAGCTGATTGTTTTATCCATCCTTACTCCAACTTTGAAGTCATGGTTGCTAATGGGGTCACCTTACCTTGCCAAGGGAAGTGTCGTAATGTGCGTATCTCTATGGGATATTATAGCCTGGGATCTGACATGTTTTCCTTGACCTTAGGCGAATGTGATGTGGTTTTGGGAGCTCAATGGCTACACACACTTGGCCCCATCTTATGGGATTTTGCTGAACTTTGGATGCAGTTTTCCCCCAATGGACAAAAACACACATTGACCGGCTTACAACTAGGGTCTCTCAGCATCATCAGTTCACATCGCATAGAAAAAATTCTTAAGAAGAATTCACATGGTGTCATCGCTCAGATCCATTCCATTCAGATGCAACCATCAGCGGTCTCCACTACTCGTTTGGATCTATAACAAATTTTGGATCGATATACAGGTGTCTTTGCTGAACCAGTGGGATTGCTACCTTCAAGGCTAGAGGACCATCGCATTCAGCTCCTTCCTGGAAGCGTTCCTCCCAACATCAGGCCCTATCGCTACCCATTTCACCAAAAAACAGAGATTGAAATGCTCGTTCGGGACTTACTGAAGCAAGGTATTATTCTCCCAAGCACTAGTTCCTTTTCTTCACTAGTTCTTATTGTCTGCAAAAATATGGGTCGTGGTGCCTCTGCATTGACTTACGAGCACTTAATCACCTCACTATCAAGGATAAGTTTCCAATTTATGTTGTTGATGAGATTCTTGATGAGCTTCTTGGTGCTCAATTTTTCTCCAAGTTGGATCTTCGTTCTGGGTATCATCAAATTCGGGTTCATGAGGATGATATCCCTAAAACAGCTTTCCGCACACATGATGGACACTATGAGTTTGTGGTCATGCCCTTTGGCCTCACTAATGCTCCTTCCACATTCGAGGCCTTGATGAATAAAATATTCCGGCCCTACTTGCAGAAATTCATTCTGATATTATTTGATGATATCCTCATCTACAGTAAAACATTGGCTGAACATCTCTAGCATCTGGATCTTGTAATGAAACTTTTCTCTGACCATCATCTCCACACCAAATAGTCTAAATGTGTTTTTGGATAGAAGGAAGTCGAGTATCTCGGGCACATTATCTCAGCACAAGAGGTTCGTGTGGATCCTGCCAAAATCGCTGCCATGAACAATTAGTCACATCCTCAGACACTCAAGAGCCTTCGTGGTTTTTGGGGGTTGACTGGATACTACCGCAAGTTTGTTAAGGATTATGGGACTTAGCTCCATTAACTGCTCTATTGAAAAAGGATGCTTTTACATGGACACATGCTGCTGAGTGTGCATTTGACAGACTGAAACAAGCTATGTGTACTACACCTGTTCTAGCTATTCCTAATTTTTCCAAGCCCTTCACTATTGAGAGTGATGCTTGCAGCAATGGACTTGGTGTTGTTCTCCTTCAAGATGAACACCCCATTGTGTTCACCGGCAAAGCCCTTTCAGGTAAGAATTTAGCTGCCTCTACATATGAGAAGGAAATTATGGCTATTTTGCATGCATTACAGAAGTGGTGACCATACCTATTAGGGAATCATTTTTGTATCAAGACTGATCACCAGAGTTTGAAATATTTCTTGGAACAACGTGTATCCTCCCCAGCACAACAGAAATGGGTTAGCAAACTCATGGGTTATGACTATGAGATCACTTACAAGAAGGGTAAGGACAATATTGTGGCGGATGCTCTTTCTCGCACATTTGATGACCAAGGTTCTCTTTCAACTATTTCTATGCCTTTTCCAAATTGGTTGCAATATGTTCAATAGGGCTATGTCAATGAATCTTCATTATCTCAAATCATCCAATGCTTGGCCAACAAACCTTATGCTATACCACATTACTCTTGGGATGGTGCTTCCCTGAGATACAAGGGTCGTATGGTGCTTCCCCAGAGCACAGATCTTCAACAGGTTGTCTTCTATGAACTCCATACTTCTCCATCGGCAGGGCACTCTGGGTTCCTCAAAACATATGAGCGGGAACGACGTACCTTCTTTTGGCAAGGCATGAAAAGGACAATGCAACAAACGGTGGTTGAATGTGATACCTACCAACGCAATAAGGGTGAAACGACACTCCTTTCGGGATTGCTCGAACCCTTTCCCATACCTACATGGAATTGGACAGATATTTCTATGGATTTCATTGAAGGGCTCCATAAATCTGGAGGGAAGACATTGATTTTGGTTGTGGTTGATCGCCTCTCCAAATATAGTCATTTTTGTGCTCTCATCCATCCCTATACAACTTCCTCAGTCGCTCAAATTTTCCTGGATCAGATGTTTCGTCTTCATGGCATCCCTTCTTCCATTGTCTCGGATCGTGATGCGACTTTCACCAGTCATTTTTGGACATAACTATTTTTCCACACTAGTACCAAACTGAAGATGAGTTCAGAGTATCACCCACAAACAGATGGTCAGACTGAAATTATCAGTAAATGCTTGGAAACTTATCTTCATTGCTTCACCTCTAAACAACAACATCAATGGGAAAAGTGGCTCCCTCTTGTTGAATGGTGGTACAATACCTCTTACCACACTGCCTCTAAAATGACCCCATATGAAGCAATCTTTGGTATCAGAGCCTCCACCTAGGTTCGAGTCACAGAGCGGGTGGCAACATCAGCATTGCAGTGTTCGTCTGGGGCTCGTACGACTCAAAGGGGACACCATCGTACGGGTGCACATCCAACCCAGATTCTGGACTGTGGAGCGTGGTGGGATGTTAAGATCCTAATGGGTGGCCTTCACTAACACCTTGGGGTTTTGGTGCAATGGTTTGTATCATTTGGATGTTAAGATCCTAGTGGGCGGCCTTCACTAACACCTCAATCTTTTGGTGTAACAGTTCATATCATTTGGTATTAGAGCCTCCACCCAGGTTCGAGTCACAAAGTGGGTGGCAATGTCGGCATTGCAGTGTTCGTCCGGGGCTCATACGACTCAAAGGGGACACCAACGTACGGGCGCACATCCAGCCCAGAGTCTGGATTGCGAAGCATGGTGGGATGTTAAGATCCTAGTGGGAATCCTTCACTAACACCTCTATGTTTTGGTGTAACGGTTCCTATCACATTCTCCATCAGCAAAAACTCTTCTTGTTTTGCAGGTTTATTCACCCATTCGAATTCTTCTTCAACAATTCGACCTTCATTGTTCAGATGGATCTAAATCTCACATCTTCCAACTATGTTGAATGGAAATCCAATATGGCTCTCTTCATGAGATCCAAGATCTTCACTAGGATACTCAATGGAACAATGGTAGAACCTCTCAGTGCAGTTGAAAAGTCCAAGTACTTGGATAGGCTTGATGAAGTAGTAGGCCTTCTCCTTCTCTCAATTTTTGAAGATATTCACTTCCATGTCATCGATCTTACATCTCCTAAAGGGGTTTGGGACAAGCTTGAATTCCTTTTTGGACAGAAAGATGATATGAAAGGTCACAAATTGGATAATGAACTCATCTCTTTGAATCCTGATAGCTTCGAATCAACCAATTCCTTCCTCACCAAGTTCAAAATCTTGATTTCATAGTTGAAAAGATATGAGATAGTGAAAGAAGACAAGCATCTTATTCTTTCCATTCTCTCAAAGTTGGGGCCAAACTTCTCAGTTTTTGTCTCTACTTTCCAGTCAGCTAAGATGTCCATTCGAAGATGGAAGTTTCCCTCACTTGATGACTTCATCCAATATCTTACTCAAGAGGAAGAGAAGTTAATCTTCATGGGAATGATCAAACCCAAGTTGGATTCAGCCCTTACAGCTGACGAGGCAAAAAGAGCGAATGGTAAAGGCAAGCAAAATATTTTTGATAAGAGAGGGAATGATACAAAGCCCAAATATATTCCATATCAGTCAGATGGGGCTTCGAACTCAAGGAATACCAAGAATTCTCAGAAGGAAAGATCCAAGTGCACATATTGTCATCAAGGATTCCATCCTGAGAGTAATTGCATGAAGAAGACTATAGATTTGATGGCTCAGTGACTTGAGAAGAACAATCTTCCTGTACCTTCATGTGCAAGGAAGAAAGATATTGATACTGAACCTTCTAGATCCGAAGACAAAGACAGATGCCATGCCATCATGGCAAGTGCTTCAACATATTCTTCTTTCATCATAGATTCAAGAGCTACAAGACACATGTCTTCCTCCAAAGATCTATTCTCTAGTTTCGAAAGCTCAGTTGGCCCTTCCATCAGATTGGGAAATGATTTAGAAGTCTCCTCTCAGGGGATTGGAAGAAATGATCTTGAGCATGGTTACTTTTCTGATGTGCTTTATGTTCCTTCTCTTGCAGCTAATGTTCTTTTAGTGTATCAAATTACTCATATTGGAGATCCCAAAAGAGTGATCTTTTCTCCAAATGAAGTTGATGTACAACACATGGTTTCAGGGGAAATCATTGCAAAAAGAGTTGCAAATCATAAGATAAACTCTATGAGTTTTCACACTTCTTACCTCTCTCAAAGGAGTCTACTCTTCTCTCTCATGCACATGAAGAGAGTAGACTATCTCATCTCAAGAAAGCTCAAAATGTGGTTGATGGTCTTCTAAGTGGCAATTTTTCTCATGGCACCTTCAAGATTTGCTTAAAGGGAAAAGATACACCAAAGAAAATTGAGAAAAAGAGGACTCTTGAAGAAGTGCGAATGCTAGATCCAGATCCACAAAAACTTGACGATCTAGAACCTATTTGTCCAACTCATATTTCAAAATGGGCCACCACTACTGCATCCTCCTTTGATCTTAATGAAGATCCATCATCATCTTGTTCTAGTTATTTTGATAATGATCTCAGCTATGATGATTCAAATGAGATATTAAAGGACTACATGCACATTCTGAAGCAGTTTCATGATATCCACATTTTTGGATATGTTCCTCCTTTGAGTGATGATGAGAAAGAGAGCACAACTTCTTCACATGAGATTTCAGATTCAGATTTTGGATGTGATGATGAGCCAGTTCCACTTGCTTATCCACATGAGATTAAAGATTCAGAGTTTGGATGTGATGATGAGCCAGTTCTACTTGCTTCTCCACATGAGATTTTAGATGCATAGTTTGGATGTGATGATGAGCCAGTTCTACTTGCTTATTCACATGAGATTTCGGATTCAGAGTTTGGATGTGATGATGCATCTTCACATGATATTTCAGATTCAAAATCTAAAGATGGAGATGATGATGAGGGAATGCTATACCCATATCCACAAGAACCTGAAGGTCTAGCAACTGATGATGAAGATGAGTGAATGGGAGATCCAGATCCACAAGGACCTGAAGATCTCTCACCTATTTGTCCTCTTCTTCCTCAATGGGCAGCCACTGCTCCCCAATCTGCCAAATTAGATTTTCAACATGAAAGGTTTCATCCTTCTCACATTGCTAATCCTCTACCTCGATGGGCAGCCACTGCTCTTGATCTTACAGATCATATTTTCAGCATGGAAGGTTTCATCCTTCTTACTTTACTGATCCTCTTCTTCGATGGGAAACCACTCGTACACGATCTTCCAGATCATATTTTCAGCATGTAAGGGTTCATCCCTGTGACATTCTTGATCCATTTCAGATCTATCAATCCTTCTTCAAAAAAGAAGGACACTTACCTCCTTCAGGGATGAGTAATGATATGCTATATTAGCATCCTTCAGTCTATTTTGAGGGAGGGATTTCTTCCCACTGGGTTTTCCCTCTTTCCTCACTTAGTTTATTTAGATTAATTGTATGGGGTGACCTTTGGTCTTAGTCACCAGGGCCCTATTTTACTGTTTTCAGTTATTTCCTCATAGTATAGCTTAAGAGGGGGTGTTGGAATATTCTCCCCATCATTTTTTAGTTTTGCATGTCTGCATGCATCCAATCATCTGCATGCAATTGCATGCATCCAGTCATCATCTTGATGGTCCTCCCAACACCTAGATCTTGCTTCTAGCTCTCCAGAGCCTGTCTTTAGCCCCCAGTTGGCTTCCTACCTACCTCATGCGCCCAATTTGACCTTTCTGCATGCCAAGTGCACCTTTGTTCACCTACCACACTTAGTTAGTGCGCCTTTGCTCACCTACCTTCAGTTATCACTCAGTTAGAGCGCCCTTCTTCACCTACCAAGAGTTATCTTTCAGTTAGTGCATGGATTGAGTAGTTCTTCCACTGATTGCTCATCCTAACTACCTCTAGCTCCTAGTTAGATAGTTTTGCAGTTCCACTTGACTCTATGATAGCCTCATGCACCCCCCTTGGAGTCTCCATTCCCTGATTTATTATGCCTAGATGGTTCTGTTAGACTCAGTTAAACACACTTGACTGACTATTACCATTTATGACTGATACTACTTACTGGATGATGTCTCCATTGTTATCCAAGCTAGACTTTGAGCTAGCTTCGAATGACCTACTTGGCTAATTCGAATCCTATATGATGCTACATCATAGTTTATTGTAACACATTCATTATTATTCATTATTGACATAGTGTGAGCTTACAGTTGATGTATGATACTTATGTTCTACATTTTCTGTGTTCATGAGTGATTATTGAGTGCATTCTTCTCTTCTTCTTTGCAACATTCTTGAGAGTTTGATCGTGAGTTTGTTACAATTGCTAGATCCCCTACAGATTGTCACATTTGATAGGGTAATATATCACACTATCATAGATGAAGGGGCCTCTGTTAGTATTGTATCCTCAACTACTTGGAAAGCCATGGGTTCTCCTCAGCTTGTGCCAGTCATTAGTCATCCATTAGATTTTAATAGAAGATCTAGTGAACCTTTAGGGATCCTCCCTTAGTTGTTCATCACCTTAGTAGGAAAAATTGTCTGCATTGATGCCATAGTGGTCCAAGGCCCTTTGGATTTTAATTTACTCCTTGGGAGAGACTAAGTCTATGCTATGAAATATGTTGCGTCCACACTTTTTCGAGTGTTGCATTTCTCCCATACCATCGATCAAATTTTGTTTGTTCATCCCAATCATTATATGACTGTTGACCATCCAACTTCCCCGAAGTTTTTAACAATACTATTAAAATTGTAAAACTTTTAAAATTAAGTTTATTTAAACATTTATGAGTGTGTGTATGTGTGTTTGTTCATTTTTTTAATATTAAAAGGTGTATGGATGGCTTGCTCCAAGAATTAAAAGGCCTCTCTCAGTTTCTCCCCTATCATCGTGCCTGCCATTGTGTCTCATGTACATGCTACACTTAATAAACTAGATCACAATGGTTAGAAAAACAAGATTGCAGAGCAATAACAATAAACAAGATGCAAATATAAATTACACAAACACATTACAAGAGAGACACCAATATAACGTGGTTCACCCAAGATGGGCTACGTCCACATAGAAATTGCCAGCCCTTATTATTATACCATCCAGCAAGTGAAGGGATACAACCCGCAGCACATTCGCTGCAACTTCCTCTTCACTCTCTCTCAGAGTCTCTCACACAATCTCATATATCTTTACAATGCTACAATACATTACACAGCCGTATTACAATGTCTTCCTTTTATAGGGGAAATACCAGGGGAAAATACCACGGGCTACACAAAACCATGGTCCTGTAATCTGTTGGCCAAAAAAAAAACCATTGCACATGCCGGGATCATAACCAAACCTGGGGTACAAACACGGCTGAAACAACATCATCTATGAGACTGGAAGATCAGGCTCCACAACCAACAATCTCCCACTTGGAGACTAATCACAGCAGCTCCACCGCTATTGTACTTGCTGGACTATGCTCTGAACCTTGGACTTGGAAAATTTCTCATCTTCACCTTCACGCTAGAAGGACAATTGAAACCGAGCAGGAACTCAGTTTCTCTCTGGCCACTACCTTTGTAAACATGTCTGCAAGATTCTGACTAGTATGTATCTTATCCAGCTTCAACAATTTATCTTCCAGAACAGAGCATATGAAATGGTACTTGAGATGTATATGTTTAGTTTTAGAATGGAAGGATGAGTTCTTTGCAAGATGAATGGCACTCTGGTTGTCACTATACAACCTGCTATCCTTTTGCTTCTTACCCAATTCCTCCATAAACCTCTGTAGCAACAACATACTGTGCTTTCGTTGTTAAAAGTGAAACAACCTTTTGCAGTTTCTAAATCCAACTTATTGTTGTTCCACCTACAGTAAACACATACCCTATGGTGCTCCTCCTGTTATCCTTATCACCTGCCATATCTGCATCAACATTTCCCTGTAGAACAGTGTCTGAACCTCCAAAACATAATGCATGAGTGGTAGTACCTATCATATACCTGAGAATCCACTATACTGTCTTCCAATGTTATTTACCTGGATTGTTCATATATCTACTCACAACTCCCACTACATGTGCAATATCTGGTCTTGTGCACACCATGGCATACATAGAGCTTCCAACTGCTGATGAATAGGTAATCTTGGACATGTAATCTATCTCTACCTGTGTCTTGGGACACATTTCCTTACGTAGTTTGAAATGGCTAGCCAAAGGTGTACTAACTGGTTTGCATTCTGCATTTTGAACCTCTCCAACACCTTTTGTATGTACTCACCTCGAGACAATGTCAATTTGTGATTTTTTCTGTCTCTTGTTATTCTCATACCAAGGATTTTCTTTGCAACACCCAAATCCTTCATCACAAATGAATTAGATAACTTCCTTTTGAGCACATTTATATTTTGCATGTTAGACCCTACAACAAGCATGTCATCCACACACAATAACAAGATAATATATCTTCCAGTATCTAGCCTTTTGAAATAAACACAGTGGTGAGAATGACATCTCCTATAACCTTGTTCTATCATAAACTTGTCAAATTTTAAATACCAATGCCTTGGAGCTTGCTTCAAGTCATACAAGCTCTTCTTCAACCTGCATACCAAATTCTCCATCCCTTTGACCTCATACCTGTGTGGTTGCTGCATATATATATCTTCATCCAAATCCCCATGGAGAAAGGTTGTTTTTACATCTAACTGTTCAAGATGCAAATATTCTACCGCCAATAGATTTAAAATAGTCCTAATTGAAGTCATCTTAACAACAGGAGAAAATATTTCATCAAAATCTATACCTTTCTTCTGTGAAAACCCCTTTACAACAAGTATGGCCTTGTACCGCTTCTTACCTCCATCTTCTTCCTTCAACCTGTAAACCCATTTGTTCTGCAATGCTCTTTTACTAGCAGGCAACTGAACCAAATCCCAAGTCTGGTTTCCTGCCAATGAGTCCATCTCCTCATTTATTCCTTTCTCCCACTTCTTTCTAGTTTCCACCTACATTCCTTCTTCATAACATTTTGGTTCACCAAAATCAGTCATCAATAAATAATACATTGAAGGAGAGTATTGTTCAGGGAGTCTACTTAACCTGGTAGATCTTCTTACACTTGCAGGAGTTTCAGGTACTTGCTGTTGTTCTTGATTTTCAGGCACCTTTGGAACTTCATTTTCTTAAATTTATCAAGTATTGTGTACTATGTGTTTTCCTTTTCTTGTTTCTTTCCCTACAATTGATCTTTATACATGACCTTTTCATTGAATATTACATCTCTACTCCTAATGATTTTGTTATTTTCATAATCCCATAAGCGATAACCAAAATCATCAACCCCATATCCAATAAAAGTACATTTCTTGGATTTAGCTTCAAGCTTTGTTCTATTTTCTTTATCAATATGGACAAATGCTTCACAACCAAAAGTTCTCAGAAATGAGTGGTTTACCTTTTTACCTGTCCATGCCTCATCTGGAATACCACCATCCAAAGCACTTGAAGGCCCTCTGTTTATTAAATAAACAACAATATTTATAGCATTTGCCCAAAACTGTAAGGGCAATCATGCATGCAATCTCATACACCTTGCACACTCCATGATCGTTCTACTCATCCTTTCTAACACACCATTTTCTTGTTGTGTTCCTGGGACTATATTCTCTCTACGAATCCCATGGTATGAACAACAACTATCAAACTCCTTGCCACAGTACTCACCTCCATTATCAGATCTGAGACACTTCAACCTTTTTCCTGTCTCTTTCTCAACTAAAGCTTTCCACTTCTTAAAAGTAGCAAACACATCAGATTTATGTCTAATGCAATAAACCCAAGTTTTACTAGTTGCATCATCAATAAATGTAACATAATAATGAGATCCAATAAGAGATTGTACCTGAGTCGGCCGCCATACATCTGTATGCACAAGCCCTAACTTTTCATTCTTCTTCTGTTTCCCAACCCTGAGAAATATGAATCTCTTCTGTTTTCCATAAACACAGTTCTCACATAATTCCAGACTTACCTGCTTCAAATCTGGCAGCAACTTACTTGAGTGGATAATCTGCATCCCCTTCTCACTCATGTGGCCAATCCTATGATGTCACAATGCCGTATTTGTTCCTGTGAAAGCTAAAGAGATTGAATGGTCAGTATTATGAGGACATAAATACAACATGCCTATCCTGTCTCCTTTTTCTATCACCATTGATCCTTTAGTTATTTTCCACCAAGTTTCTCCAAACATAGATAAACAGCCTCCATCTCCCAACTTCCCTGTTGAGATCAGATTTCTTTTCATAGAAGGAATATGCCTACATCTTTTCACAGCCATTCAATTCCATTCTTTAATTTTATCCATACCTTACCCATTCCAACAATTTTACATGGCTCATCATCACCCAATAAAACATGTCCAAAATCACCTGGAACATAATCATGAAAGTATTTCCTATGGGGTGTAGCATGACATGAAGCCCCCGAATCTACTACCCAGTAATCACTAGTATTATATAATGCAAGAATCAAAGAATCTTGTAACACATCACCTGCTACATTTGCTTCCTGAGTAGTCTCCTGCTGTCCATCTCCTTTCTTCTTTAGAGATATGCAGTCTTTCTTCAAATGTCCTTTCTTTCCACAGTTCCAGCACTCTATCTTTCCCAGTCTGGACTTGGATCTTCTCGTTTTAGAATTGATGCGATTACTTTGGCTCTTTCCTTTCTCCATTTTTCTTTCCCTTCTCTCCATGGTCAACGCATTACCTTATGTCTGACCTGTGCTTTTTCTTCACATTTCCTCACTAAGAATAACACCAACAACATCATCAAATTTCAAGGTCTTTGAACCAGAGATAGAGTTACTTACAGCCATGACCAATCCATTCCAGCTTTCTGAGAATGAGCACAAGATTAGAAGAGCCCTAACCTCATCATCAAAGTTCACACTTACAGAACTTAGTTGATTTGTAACCATATTAAATTCATTTAAATGATCAGCAACAGATCCACCTTCTGACATCTTCATATTAAATAAATGCTTCATTAGAAATACCTTGTTGGAGGCCGATGGTTTTTCATATAGCTTACCCAATGCGCTCATTAGACCCTTCGTTGTCTTTTCTTTTGATATATTGAAAGCCAGGGACAGACGTATTGTTCCCAGTGCCTTTCTATTAAGAACCTCCCATTCTTCTTCCTTCATAGTCGCCGACTGTTTTTCTTTTCCTCCCAATGTTAGGAATAGATCCTTCTAATAGAGATATTCCTCCATTTTCATCTTTCATAACTGGTAGTTTTGGCCATTAAACTTCTCGACCTTAAACTTTCCTTCTTCGGCCATTTCTCCCACTTGAACCAGAAACCCTTCTTTCCTGCAAGTTTATCTGCCAAATAGACCTTTGTCTCTGATACCAATTGTTAGAAAAACAGGATCGCAAATCAATAACAATAAATGAGATGCAAATTTAAATTACACAAATACATTACAAGAGAGACACCAATATAACGTGGTTCACCCAAGATGGGCTACTTCCACGCAGAAATTTCCAGTCCTTATTATTATACCATCCAGCAAATGAAGGGATACAACCTGAAGCACATCTGCTGCAACTTCCTCTTCACTCTCTCTCAGTCTCTCTTACACGATCTCAAAGATATTTACAATGCTACAATACATCACATAGCCATATTACAATGTCTTCCTTTTATAGGGGAAATACCATAGAAAAATACGATGGGCCCATAATCTGTTGGCCAAAAAAAAACCCATTGCGCGTGTTGGGATAATAACCAAACCTAGGGTGCAAACACAGCTGAAATAACATCATCTATGAGACTGGAAGATCAGGCTCCACAACCAACAACAATAATTACACAACAGGTGTATAACTCTATCCCATACATTCAAATGATGAACAAAAACTTTCCCCACAACTCTTCAAGGAGCATGGTTAAATGTGGTTGTCATTGATGTCAGAGCCAACAAGAGTAACAACATAAAAACTACAGATTTTCCACAAGAGACCATAAAGTGTCTAAGATTAAGCTTAAGTTCTAACTTTGAAAGTTCCATTTTCCCCATAAAGGTATCCCAAATGAAAGACAAGTTCCATAATCAGATAACCCATTTCGAGGCCTTTCTGGTGATAGGTGGCACATTCGCTAGCTCACCGTGGTTGAGGAGAAATACTTTTTTCTTTATATCACTTTATACCCTTCCAAAAGATGGAATACAACCTAGTAAAGGTTCCAAGTCAAGAGTACATCGTAGAAGCAGCATGTTGTACACAAGTTCTCTGGATGAGACAAACTTTAAAGGACATCAAGGTGGAATATGATAAGCTGATTTTAATTCTTTATGACAACACAAGTGGAATCAATATCTCAAAGAATCTTGTCATGCACTAAAATACAAATCATATTCCAATCAAGTACCACTTTCTCAAAGAATAAGTAGTAGAGAAGAATGTCAAGCTGGAATAAATTACCACCAAATAATAGGTTGTCGACATATTCACCAAACTCCTTCCAAATAAATGTTTGAATATCTAAGACAAAAGTTAGGAGTGGTACCTCCTTCAACTTTTTGAAGGAAACATGAGTCCAAGGGGAGCATCCATTTGACCATTGATGTCAAAGGGGGCGTAGCTGACAGGGGAATAAGTTGTAGAAGTGTTGCCATCAATGAAAATGGGGGATATTGTTTAAATTTGGTTGTCATTGATGTCAAATCCAACTTGAGTAACGGCATAAAAAATACAGGTTTTCCATAGGATACGACAAAGTTTCTAAGCTTAAGATTAAGTGCTAACTTGGAAAGGGAATTTTACTCCATAAAGGTAGCCCAAATGAAAGCACAAGTTACATGATCATATATCCTATTTCAATACATTTTTGGTTATAGGTGGCACATTTTCTAACTCCTCGTGGTTGAGGAGAAATGGATTTTTCTTTATATCCCTTTATACCCCGCCGAAAGATGGAGTACAACCTAGTCAAGGTGCCAAGTCAACCCCACTTGATCAAGTCAAATTTGTACAAATAAGGGAGTTGTTCCACTCATTTTTGCATCATTTTGGTCAATTCGTAGTTAAGGAATAAGGTCTATAACAAATCAAAGGAAGGAAGCAGGTCAAAGGAAGGTGAGGAGTACAATTTTGGTCTTTTGTTTCTTTTGGGATTTTTTTGTGTAGATCTGAAACAACCGGAAAGAGGTCAAGTGCAGGGCTATAATAGGTTGAGTACAGAGTTGCAACAAGCTGAGTACAAGGCTATAATAGGGTGAGTACATGGATCTATCAAGCTGATTATAGGGTTGTAACAGGCCATGTACATCGCTGTAATAGGCCAGTTTTAGGGTTGTGATTGGGATACATAAGTTGAGGTCCAGGAATGTAAAAAGGATGTGAATCAGATCTATTAAAAAGTTGCAGAAATAAGGTTGATAGAGTTGTAGATGGAGCTAGACAAAGGCAATTTTTTGCTAAGTTTTTAGGACTATTACATACTGCAAAATTAATATTTGTACATGGTGTGAATTAGGGCTAACTAATGAGTATGTTCAAGGGTTGACAGAAGGGCAGACAAAGAACAGATTAGAGGCATATTTGACAAGCAAGTAAAGACAAGGAATTTTTGTTTTTGGCATCGGTGTCCCCTTTTTCCCGGTTCCTACAAACATTATTTCACTGAGTTGGTGCTTAATTTTCAAGATTGGTGTCCCTATAGGTTGGTTCCTACCAAATTGTAAGCAAGTGCTTACTTTTTAAATTGTTGGTCGGTGCTACAATTTTTATTAATAAAAGATATGGCGGTATTGTCTCGTAAGGGTTTCCACAACATTTTTGGTGTTTGATGTGATATTTAAATGCATGTGTTTCTTTGAAAGTTGAATTGTTAAAAGTGATTAGATTATACTGATCCATCCCTCCCCCCTGTTTTACGAAAAATAATCCTATGACTGGGGTGAGGTCACCAACATACTATGTAGAAATAGATTGGCATAAAAAACTCTATCAACATGCAAAAACAGACTTGCAATCATGCACATAACCACGTTTGAAAGGAGATTAGGGAGAGAGGATTTATACACCTTAATTATGACGTTCGATCCAAGAAGCTCCTCAGTATACTTCGGATCTGCTCTAGCTTTCCCAAAATTCAACCTGCAAAACCAAAAAAGACAACATTCCTCAAACACATTTCACAATAATAAATATTACTGATAAATTGAAAGAAGAACAAGAACACAAAACTATGAATCAACTTTCAATATAAAAATGTTAATTACTCCATCAAACATGACATTAAACTCAGAATTTGGGAAAGGAAAGATGTCAAATCTCTATTGAAACAGTAGAAACACGTAAAATATTACCTCTTCTCTGCTTCGATACCTCACAAAACCTTGAATTTGAGTCTCTTGCTTGTCTTCTCCAACAATCCCAGTCAATCTCTAGGTATATCAAGGAAAGGATACCAATGCATGGGGAAAAAAGGGGATGGAGATGAGATCATTCCTCCAGCATAACCTTACTTGGGAAAAAGGTCCATCTCATGGCCTATATCCCTTGATTTTATAGTAAGTGGAGATAATTACCCTTGGGTAGAAAGAAGTTGTAACTGAGGGGGTAGTTACCTAAACCACCCAAACTACCCCAAATTCGAAATTTTATTTTTTTTTGGAATTTTTAGGGAAAAACACTAGCAATATGAAGGAAACAAGCGTTTTCAACATTTTAATGAAAAATGTTGGCAAAGTGAAGGAAATTAGGGATTAAAACGCTAGCTCATAGATCATTACGAGCATTTTTGGCTTAAAAGTTGTTACAACAATTTATAAGTGTTAGAGAATCATTAAATGACTAAGGCCATAGCATCAAATACAAAATCAAGGCTCTTCCATCCATAGTGTCCTTTTGTGTGAGCAACAATCGGCATTTGAAGTGTCGTCATGAAATTGTCATCATGGATGGAGAAGTGTCAATTTGGGCTATAACAAATGCCTCCTAATGTATGAGGTCAGAAGGGAACATGATGGCCAAAATACATTATAAACTCAGTAGATTGAGATGTAGAGTCAACAAAAATGGAGGGTCCCAGAATCTTAGTCTCAACGAAGTAACTGAAATAGAAAAAGGTGTCAGACAATCTTATCCCTAGGATGGATATATCCAATGTTCAAGATGATCTCCATAAATTACAGTGCAGATCCAACATATATATGTAACTATTGTAACTTTCATGGACACAGGAAATACAAAGTGGATCCATGCGATATATAAATGGGTCATGGCCACGAATGAATAGAGTGGATCCATTCCCTACAACTGATCATAGCCACAAAAGAGACAAAGTGGATCTATGTCAAACTTGAGATCATAGTCATGAATGAGCAAAGTGGATCTATGTCTCATCATTCATTAGGAGAACAATATAATAACTTAGTAATGTTTCTCCCAATGGTACCAGTATAAAGTGTGGTACAATATTGTGCAACTCGGGAAATAGAAAAATGTGAGGATGCTATGGTTGGCCCAAGGTATTCTATCCAAACTGCCTAAAGCTATGAATGCTAACCATGTGAATAAATGAGCTAAATTCGAACATGGGGGATACCATTTGATTATCGATCATTGATGTATACCATTAACAAACATGAGGTAACCCACTGATAATGATAATGGGCCTCAAGGTACATAGTACATTCTAACATGTGTGAATAGATGTTCTTGGAGTCGAGCACCTGAAGAATATATCAAGTATGATACATTGATGTATTCTCACTAGCCAATAGCAAGGGAACCTACCACTAATGATTGTAAGCCCCAAGGTACTATTGAAACTCTAGACCTCATTCCCATAGAAAAATGAGTTGAAGTTGATGGGAAGAGACATGTTGGAAGGGAGGCATTAAGGCATCCTCCATCATCCAACATGAGGAGAGATAAAGGAATAATTTGATTTGGAATGGGACTGAGAAACCTTTTTGCAGAAAGGACCACTGAGTACATGATGAAACATACTGACACCAGGTAACGACCAACACATGAAGTCAAAGCAAGTGCAGAATGGACAACAAAGGTTATATCCTTGAACAGTGAGCATGACATAGTGGTGACTTGGGAATATTTGGACATGAAGAGACCAATGATATAAATCCACCATGTAGGAGACATTGACAGAATCTCCATGTGGTTGGAAGAGTAACCAACTGGAGGAGTATTGACTCTATAATCAAAATTCAAATCCTAAGGCTAGATACTATAACACAATTATTGATAGACTCAAAATTGGTGCTCTGTTCAAGGAAAATTTTTACTTGATGTAATTATATCGAGAGACATTTGAGATATTTCCCTTCCCTTTTTCTCTTTTTAAGCACCTTCTTCATTTTTTTAACGAGCTTGAAAATGCATAGAAGTATGCTCGATAAGATCTTTTTCGTATTATTTTTAATGAGTCCAAAAAAGTAAACTCGAATCCTTCTTCCTTTTTAAATGAGATTGAAGAAAAGATATAAGAATGCTCGATATGATACCAATCCATGGAATTTTATCGAGCCTAGATCAGTTAATGCCCGTCGGTATTTTCAGTTTTAAGGAGTCTAAAAAACTTAATGAAAACTCCTTATACTGTCTCATGGATTTTTGCCGAGTGAATGCTCGGTGGTGTTTTCAATTTTAAGGAGTTTGAAAATTTTAACTAACAGTCCTTGTACTGTCCCGTGTATTTTAGTTGAGCTCGAGTCAATGAATGCTCGCCAGTGTTTTCAATTTTAAGGAGTTTGAAAAACTTAAAGAAAAGTCCATATACATTTTCCATGAGATTTTAACGAGCCCATAAAAGTGAACTCGAGGAAGCCTTATAGAGGGTGGCTAGAAGAATGAGAGATAAAAACACACAATTTATTCCCAAGGTCATGACAAAACTACCAAAGCTCCCGATCCTTTGTAAAATGCAACATCAGCACCAAAAATGGAAATAAGGATACTAACTAGGGTGTCCCATGTGGGGTAGGCTCTAGTACGGAATAATTAATTACTTTTATTAATGAAAGAGGGCTAATGTTGCATTCCCATGATAAGTGATCCTAAGGCACAAAAAATGACAAGGCCGAATGCAAAATGCACGATGATAGTGGCCTAGCCTATATTCCAGTTTAGAGAACAAACCTCTTAAAAAGGACTGGTTGTGGATAAATATACACCTTGGTTCTATGCTCACCTGCTTAAAAATACCAAAGACTAACCAAAAAGGGCATTAGTATTAGTTATGGCATAAAATAAATGTTCAAAACTATATAAAAGTGGGTGAAAGTTAAATTTGTTTTACAACAAATAGTAAAATAGGTGTAAAAAACAATTCATTTATGATTTTACCAGTTGGAGATAAAAAGAGCCCTAGAGTTTGATAATCAATTGTGACCAATTAGGGACACCAAATCGACTTCCTCTTGTTCCAGGTAGATCCCCTATCCCTACTTGTTCTTTTTTATGGTTTAATTGCTAGTTTTAGGTCAAAAAATAGTTGTTTAAATGGATTTTACCACCCTCGCAGCATACACGCTGGAAACAAGATATTGGGTAGCATTTTCCCCCCAAAACACTACTATACAACATAGTGTTAGCGTTTTCAACACGACTATATAGATGTTTACTAGCGTTTTATGCAATGGAGTTTTGAAAATCAACATTTTGACCCAAAACTTCACTTTTTGGCAGGAATGGCTCTTGCATGGCATGAAAGGGAGCACAAAAAACTAGATAGATATGATTTAGTTGATCCATTAACACTAACCGCCTTGTGCTAGTGAAAATTGTTGAATTTTTTTAGAACTTCAAATATGAGAGCACAAAGAAACTTGCTCCAAACTATGATAAGGTATTGGGATGTTGATCAAGGTATGCTTAACATTGAGGGACATAATCTTGAGATTATTGTTGATGACATATATTTTATCATGGGATTGTCTTGAAGGGGAGAATAATTCAATATAATGGGGGCCTTCCATGGGGTAGGGGCTCTTTCAGTGCAAGAATATGTCAATGCATATTGTGCTCTAGGAACCCAAAATACCGGGTCATAAATAACTATATCCACTCTACAAGTTTCTCACTGAAAGTGATTGTCACCATGGTCACAAGAGTAGCAGGTATTGTGGCCTTGAATCTAGCAACAAGGAACTTTATGCAAATTGGAGTAGAGTTCCTAAGAGGTACTATATTTGATTGGTGTTCGGGATTGTTGGCTAACTTAAAAAACCAACTCACAGAATTCAAACCTAGTAGAATGAAGAACTTTGGCTATGGAAGTATCCTATTGTCACTATTTTTTGAGAGACTTCTGAGTATGAGCCCTAGGGTCTCACTTACGCCCCTGGATGGTTGAGAAACAAGATTGGTTTGGTGGAGTGAGTTATTAATGAGACTACGAGGTGGATCATCCACGACCACTTTTGATGATGATTTCCATGCATGGTGGAGCCGACAGGTTCCAACAATCAAGGAGTTTCCTTATGTTGGATTGGACTTCCATGGTGACCCGGACCTTATGCTTCCTCTTGGTGAATTATGGGGGAAGATTGGTGAGTTTTCAATTTTATAGAATTTCATTTTTATTTTTTTTAAATATTAAAAAATAAAGGAAAATATTTTGTGTGATGTGAGTACTGATACCAAAAGTAAAACATGATGCAGATATAGGACTAGTGCATCTTTCCATCCATCCGAGAGTACGAGTACGAAATCCAAAGACTACAGAGGGGCCAACATCTATATTATCTATTGTTGAGGGAAACTTGACTGGACTGACACAGAACATTCGAGATTTTAGGATAGACCAGATGCCTATGGATATGCAGTACTAGGTAGTAGGAGTACCCCCTACATGGATCAGGAAACTGCGGAAAGTGGCCACATGTGTTCTTTTCTACAAGGAGGAGTCAGATATGTTATAATTCAATATGCTAAGACAGAAAATAGCAGCATTACATTCCATTTCACAATAATAGCATATACAGGATCACTGAAGAAACAACAAGCATAGCATAAACACAAGAGACAGAGATTTATCCTGGGAAACCCTCATGGGGTAGAAAACCCAGTAAAGCTTCCTCAATATAGATGACCAGCAATATACAAAGATGCAAACCCTGAGCATAAGCTCCTTCTTCTCCATAGCAGACCTCTCCTCCACAAGTGCGCCTTTCTCAAGTGAGAGTGTGTGTATAATGAGGAACACACCTCCTCTATTTATACACTTCTCTGATATGTATTACACAAGTACATGTAGGCTCGTATTTAACCATTAGGTTAAATACCCCATTATAACTGGCTGGGCCGACCCCTCTAGGGTGGTCTAATAACCCTTTGACCCACATAACACATTTAGGGCCGACCCCCACTAGGGAAGTCTAATAACCCGAGTTACCACATTCCGACGGAGGAATAAACATCTCCGGATATACAATAAGATCTTCACGGAGGAATGAATCATCTCCGGAATAATAAAGTACAAATATAATATTCTTTGAAGTTACAATATCTCAACACTCCCCCTTAACGAGAAGGATATTATAATAGCATCTGCCCGAGCAAGGAGTCATCAACATCATACATGATACATCTATAAATCACTGGAAGCTTTCTCAACATCATCAGTAACTCAAGCAGTTACTGGAACATCACTGTCAACATCAATCATCAACATCACGATCTTTAGCATCGTCTTCATACGATCAGCAGCATCGTCATCACACGATCAGCAGCATCGTCATCACATGATCAACAGCATCGTCATCACACGATCAGCAGCATCGTCATCACACGATCATCATCATCATCGTCACACGATCATCATCATCATCGTCACACGATCATCAATATCGTCATCACACGATCATCAGCATCGTCATCACACGATCATCAGCATCGTCATCATACGATCATCAGCATCGTCATCACACGATCATCAGGATCGTCATCACACGATCAGCAGCATCGTCATCACACGATCATCATCATCATCGTCACACGATCATCAACATCGTCATCACACGACCATCAGCATCGTCATCATACGATCAGCAGCATCGTCATCATACAATCAGCAGCATCGTCATTACACGATCAGCAGCATCGTCATCACACAATCAGATTTACAAGATGATCAATCCTGCTCTCTTTAGGACATGAGTCCATGGATGATGCAATCCAGATCAAGTTCCAGGATGATCAATCCCTATCACAACTACAGAGCCAGCCCTGTTTCATGCTGGATGTATCACAACTACAGAGCCAGCCCTGTTTCATGCTGGATGTATCACAACTACAGAGCCAGCCCTGTTTCATGCTGGATGTATCACAACTACAGAGCCAGCCCTGTTTCATGCTGGATGTATCACAACTACAGAGCCAGCCCTGTTTCATGCTGGATGTATCACAACTACAGAGCCAGCCCTGTTTCATGCTGGATGTATCACAACTACAGAGCCAGCCCTGTTTCATGCTGGATGTATCACAACTACAGAGCCAGCCCTGTTTCATGCTGGATGTAACCTAGAGTAATTCTAGGATTTGTCACGTACATTTTGAACCGAGGTCCAGGGGCGATTCAGTCCTGTCGTTCAGTTATCGGAGACCTCATGTCTACGGCTCTTCTTTAGGACTAAAGTCCGGGAATGATCCAATCCCCTCACATGTTCATCAAGAACTTCAGTATCGAAGACATACGTCTACGGCTCTTCTTTCGGACTGAAGTCCAGGAATGATCCAATCCCTTCACATGTTCATCAAGAACTTCATTATTGAAGACATACGTCTACGGCTCTTCTTTCGGACTGAAGTCCAGGAATGATCCAATCCCTTCACATGTTCATCAAGAACTTCATTATCGAAGACATACGTCTACGGCTCTTCTTTCGGACTGAAGTCCAGGAATGATCCAATCCCTTCACATGTTCATCAAGAACTTCATTATCGAAGACATACGTCTACGGCTCTTCTTTCGGACTGAAGTCCAGGAATGATCCAATCCCTTCACATGTTCATCAAGAACTTCATTATCGAAGACATACGTCTACGGCTCTTCTTTCGGACTGAAGTCCAGGAATGATCCAATCCCTTCACATGTTCATCAAGAACTTCATTATCGAAGACATACGTCTACGGCTCTTCTTTCGGACTGAAGTCCAGGAATGATCCAATCCCTTCACATGTTCATCAAGAACTTCATTATCGAAGACATACGTCTACGGCTCTTCTTTCGGACTGAAGTCCAGGAATGATCCAATCCCTTCACATGTTCATCAAGAATAGAACATGTATCCTCATCATCAAAACATGTATAACCACAACATGTATCATCATCATCAAAACATGTATAACCACAACATGTATCATCATCATCAAAACATGTATAACCACAACATGTATCATCATCATCAAAACATGTATAACCACAACATGTATCATCATCATCAAAACATGTATAACCACAACATGTATCATCATCATCAAAACATGTATAACCACAACATGTATCATCATCATCAAAACATGTATAACCACAACATGTATCATCATCATCAAAACATGTATTAACCACAACATGTATCATCATCATCAAAACATGTATAGCCACAACATGTATCATCATCATCAAAACATGTATAACCACAACATGTATCATCATCATCAAAACATGTATAACCACAACATGTATCATCATCATCAAAACATGTATAACCACAACATGTATATCAATACATCTATCATCAAAAGCATGTATAAGTAAAGCTAAGTATTCTAAGTATAAGAGTCCTAAATCTAAATATTTCTAAGTAACTGGGTGTAGATAACAGGTTACCTCATCAACGACCTTGATGTTTGATGAGACAATCTCATCAGTAGCGACTATACTACTCCCCCTTTCGAGGAGGGTCCTTTTGAACTACACCAAGCTTGTCTCGGAAGTATTCAAACTTCACTCGAGACAGAGGTTTGGTTGGTAACTTCTTCACTTGACGTAGAGGCTTGGTTAGTACAATGGTAACCTGTTACAAATTCAAACTTTTAGAGTTCCTTTCTGTGTCATATCTTGTTAGTTCCCTATGTTCTTTGACTTATCATGGAACACTATATTCTATGTCATCTTGATACAACTCTAATTATCACATAGGATCTCAATTGGTTCTATCTCTAAGTCAAACAATCCTAAAGCCAAACTTCTTCACAACTAGCAGAGCAAGCAGCCATATATTCCGCTTGTGCTGAGAGCCACACTAGACTGCTTCCAGCTAAACCACGAGATCATGGCTAATCCCAGACAATAACATCCTCTCGATGTGTTCTTCTTGTCTGATACACTTCCTGCCCAAACAGAATCTGAATAGCCATCTGAAGTCATGATCTTCAAGATAGCATAGATCAAATTCTATCGTGTCCTTTATGTGCCTCGTCACATACTTTGCAACTATCAGGTAAACACATCTAGTTTCCACTAGATACTAACTCAAGGTGTTCATAACAAAGCATATATCTTAACCTAGTATATGTTAGATATATCAAAGACCCAATAATTTGACTGAACAGAGTTATATCCACTAACTCTGATGAGTTATCCCCTAACAGCTTCAAGTTGGAATCCATAAGAGTGGCCATTCCAACACCTCAAGTCATATTTCTCATCATACTTTCCCTGGTTGAGAAATATTCCTTCTGAGCCTTGCCATACTTCCAGACCTAGGAAGTAAAGCATCAAATTGAGATCTTTCATTTTTCATTTCTGCATTGAATGATCTTCTGCATATCTATCTGTGCCATCTCTCGTTAGATGGGTCTACTGATATGAGCCTCAATATCATTCGAACTCTGTGGTGAGTTCCTTCTTGCATCCATGTCATGTGTGTATCATATTCAACCTTGTGGCAAAGGGTTGAGATCCACATCACCCATGGTGAACATTAAGCTTATCAAATTATTATCGATCCTAGGTACCTATACAGAACCTGATTCATACTTCTTCTTTAATTACACCATACTTGGAGCAAAAATCTTGTCGTGATTCTCTTCCCCTTTCTAAGAGAATCTTCTAGCCATGAGCCTTCTATATTTTGTTTGATTTGTAAATCTTCTTGTTTGAACATCCACCACTTGTACGATGTCCATCATTCTTCATGACCTTTCCTACAAATCAAAATTAAGTACATGATTAGTAATACTTCATAATCATCAAAAGATAACCCATTATGCATACAGATATTATTTACAAAGTGATGTAATTATTTTGACCAATACTTTGGCACAACACTTTCCCATATCCTGTATGCATACAGTGGCTCTCTAGATGCCTTCCATCTCTACCAGAACATACTATCGAGAGTGTGCACAACTCTCAGCATGTCAGAAAGGAGGTTTCATTCTAGACAAGCAACAATGGAATGTTTGTCCAAACATATGCACATTAGTTGTATACTGTTCAATGCTCTATGAATGTTTACACTCAGCATTATATATATTCTAGGAATACAAATATGTATGCAGGAAATATCATTACTATTTCAAATAGCAACTCAAATACTTATCTTTTATGTTTGTGTGGCTGCCTCCCGCTTGATCTTCTGTATGTCTTTTGAACTTCTATTCATTCTGTACCATTGTACATGCTCAAGAGTCATCCTCATGATCTCATACACAAACATACACTCATTAGTATATTCTAAATGCTATCAAAACATTATAGTACTAAATAATCTTGAAAAAGTATAGTCATGATTATAGTTAATAAACATTAGTATTCAAGATTTCAGGGAAGTCTTCTTTTACTCATGCATATCATTGATAAAAGATATAATATGCATAATCCCTTGATTACTAACTTTATGAATAAGCATAACCAATCATTCCAAGTATACTTATAAGGGATCCTAACACAAGGTAAGATTCATGGGAAACATACCTGGATTAGTATACCTACTTGGTTATGTACAACATACCTAAACAATCTCTTCAATGATTTAGAGATCCTGAGCTAGAACCTGCATGTCTCATAGGTTAAGCATAATATAACAAAGTCATACATACCTCGTAAGTAGAACAAAGATTATGGATGAGTCTTTGTCTTCTTGTTTTCATGGTCATGGAGCCTGATTTGTCTTTTGTGATGTACCTGTATCTTGTTAGCAGACAACCTCAACCTCACACAACACCATAATGCATTAGTATAATCATAAGTGTCAACACCCTAACCAATGAATGCATTCATAATTTTGTTAAGGTGATACAACAAATCTAAAATCAAGATTGTACTAACTGTAATAACATGAAGACAAACATACCATAAACTTAATCATGAACAAATCTCAAAACATACCTCGATGAGTCATACCTATCGAGATCGCTTGTAATCTCCTTATGTAAAGCCTTAGCCTCATCTCCCTCTGAGACATGAACTCCTTCACTTATGTAGGTGACCAATCCATCTTCTTCTAGGATTAACCCTATCCACTTGATTTGCAAGAACTAGACCTGGAGCTGGATATGGGTTTGTCAGAGAAACCCCAAAAATTCAAACTTTGAATTTCAAACTTCCGAAAGGATAGAGATATGCGCCTTGATGAGCTGATCAAACTGATATATTCAGAATTTGAAGACTGCAAAGTTTTACTCCTCAATTTTGCCTTTGAAACTTTCGGATTCACTGGACGTGACCCTGAACTGGGGTTTGATGAAGCCCACTCTTTTGCCCCATCAAAAAGTTTGATCCAAATCTCTAAGCTTCTATTTTTCTGAGGAGCTTCCAGCCGTGGTCACAGATTTCAAAAATTCCCATTTTTACAGAAGCCCTAATTTTCCGCTTTTCTGATCAAAGTCCCGAACTAGGGTCTAATCAAGCCCGGCCTTCTGCCCAACCAAAAATTATGATCTTGGTCTCTAAATTTCTATTTTGATTAGTAGCATCCATCCGTGGTCTCCGATTACAAAAATTACAACTTTCTCCAAAGCCCTAAATTCCGGAAGTCATGAATGAAGGTACCAAAAAATAATTCTGTTTTGACAGAAATATGTACCTGATTGTTTCTGGTGTAACTCTGAAATTTTTGATCCACAGGGTCTGAAAAAGTTTGCTGAGATAGCCTGACCTGTTATCTTTCCATCCTGACAGGTCTGACCTCAATTGGATTCTCTGAGAGAGAGTTATGCCAAATGTCGCAACGTGACCTGTTTTGGGAAAATACAGGAGAGCGAACTTGTACGGCGTGCCACGTGTCACTGTTTGACCTTCGGCCTCTGAAAAAGTTTTTTGAGATATCTCGGCCTGTTATCTTTCCATTCTGACAGGTCTGACCTCAATTGGATTTTCTGAGAGAGAGTTATGCCAAGTGTCGCAACGTGACCTGTTTATGGGATAATACAGGAGAGCGCACTTGTACGGAGTGCCACGTGTCACTGGTTCAACTTCGGCCTCTGAAAAAGTTTTCTGAGATAGTGCAGACTGTGTAATACCTGTCACTTTTTACGAAATTGCATTTGGAGCTTCCTAGCCCAAGATATGACCTTTTTCCCAAGGTCACCTGATTTTGACTCAGATCTGGAAGAGGCAGAAACCCTATATTGTACAGATCATAAATCACAAAGTACAACGAATTAGAGGTTTTCCTTTGGACACAAGGTACCTGGAGATTTTAGCTTCGTCTTGTAACAATTTCAGATCCGAAAACTTTGCCAAAATGGATTTATAGCGAAAGTGCTACGATGACTGGTTTTTTCTATGTAAAACCCTAACCTTCAAATT
This sequence comes from Larix kaempferi, assembly GCA_027924585.1. Taxonomy (NCBI): domain Eukaryota; kingdom Viridiplantae; phylum Streptophyta; class Pinopsida; order Pinales; family Pinaceae; genus Larix; species Larix kaempferi. The sequence continues at coordinate 4,149,245 of BSBM01000067.1, forward strand.
GTCGTAAGTAAAGCAAGTGTCTTTAGTGCCATACCTTGTCTTCCTTCAGGTTAGCTCTGATACCATGTTATAATTCAATATGCTAAGACAGAAAATAGCAGCATTACATTCCATTTCACAATAATAGCATATACAGGATCACTGAAGAAACAACAAGCATAGCATAAACACAAGAGACAAAGATTTATCCTGGGAAACCCTCATGGGGTAGAAAACCCAGTAAAGCTTCCTCAATATAGATGACCAGCAATATACAAAGATGCAAACCCTGAGCATAAGCTCCTTCTTCTCCATATCAGACCTCTCCTCCACAAGTGCGCCTTTCTCAAGTGAGAGTGTGTGTATAATGAGGAACACACCTCCTCTATTTATACACTTCTCTGATATGTATTACACAAGTACATGTAGGCTCGTATTTAACCATTAGGTTAAATACCCCATTATAACTGGCTGGGCCGACCCCTCTAGGGTGTTCTAATAACCCTTTGACCCACATAACACATTTAGGGCCGACCCCCACTAGGGAAGTCTAATAACCCGAGTTACCACATTCCGACGGAGGAATAAACATCTCCGGATATACAATAAGATCTTCACGGAGGAATGAATCATCTCCGGAATAATAAAGTACAAATATAATATTCTTTGAAGTTACAATATCTCAACAAGATATAGGAATCGAAGATTTAGATTGAGTACAGTATCCTAAGAGATATTTTGTATCTAGCGGTTGTATTTGCATCATGTAGGACTATACACCCATTTTTGTATTACGCGTCACACGAGTAGTGTTGAACTAACATATTTTGGATTTAGACTCACTTTTGTATTTTTTTTGTATACTCATATATACATGGATGACGACTTGTACTAGCTATATCTACATTTTGTACATGCTTATGTATGCTTTATGTGTGTGCTTGTTAATGATGGTATATATGTAGATCTAATATGTAATTAGCCAACATGTTAGTTAGATGATTGCATCTTCTATGAACATGTTATATGTATGTAATAAAATCAAATTGATGCTCTAACAAATGTACCCATTAAAAATTTACGCAACAATACAATACATTGAATATGATACATACAATTTAACTGAATACGATACATACCATTTAACAAAGACACTACCAACTGCAAATCTAGATAGATAGTTAGATGGAAGACACCAATAGATATGGATCCAAACATCAACTCAATCACAACACTATATTCTGCAATGTTATTAGTGATTGGTCTAAGAGACACTCCACCTGAATTCACTAGCTATCCAACTAGATTAGAGATCAGCCAAGCTACGGAAGCAATGTTCCAAGAGTGATGGGAAGCTCCAGCGGCATAGCTTGAAAATATTTGTGTAGGTGATGACATATGTCCATCAAGCACAAATCCTAATAAGCAAAATCCAATACAAATCGATCATAAAAGTATATAGAATTCTAAACTATCTATAGTACAATAATTGCAAGAGATACCTTCCCAGACATAAAGTCTAGGCAAAGTACCTGTTCAGGTAGATTCCATTTCTAGACCCCAAGATGTTTCCATCAAAATATTCCAACTCATAATCCCCCCTATTGAGGACTTTTCTAACAATATAAGGACCAATGCACATAGAAGTTATTACTTCTGAGAATTTATTACAAGACCTTAACAAATAGATACTTTCGAAGCTTTTCAAACAAACAATGAAAAGAGCTAAGAGCCAATGCACCTTTAAAAAAAAAAATTATTCAAAAAATTACAACAAGACAAGTCAATATTGGTCACAAACAAGACAAACTGCATCTAAGAAGCCTCAACAAAACATAAACCATTCAGAAAAATCTAAAAAACCTCAAGGAACCCTAAAAAGAAAGCAAGTTATGAAAAAATCACAACCTCCAGTAAAAATGCTATTGTGTATACAACAACAAGCATTTAAAATGCTTCTATGTAGACTTTTGCTAGCGTTTTTACAAGGAAAACTCTACTGTAAGTATTACAACAAGTGTTTTTATGCTAAGAAGTTCAAAAATAAAAGGGAAATCCTAAAGAAGCAACAGTTCGAGGCCACCACCAAGGTCTGGGACCAATCTAAACTTGCAAAAATACTGACAACAATCTAATAAATTTGAGGAACTAACCTAGAAACCCAACAATAGATGGTTTCTTCCCAGTAGAGTCGCCATTTCTATTGTATGGAAAACAATCCTATGACTGGGGTGATGTCACCAACATACTTGGTAGAAAGAGACTAAAATACAAAACTCTATAAACAGGAAAAAATAGACTCACAATCATGCACATAGCCACATTTAAAAGGATATTAGTGAGAGATGATTTATGCACCTTATTTATTGCATTCGATCCAAGCCATGTCTTAGTCTGCTCCAACTTACCCAAACTTTAGCCTGCAAAATCAACAAAGAAAACTTCCTCAAACACATTTGAAAATAATAAATATTATTGATAAATGGAAAGAAGAACAAGAACATAAAACTATGAATCAACTTTCAATATAAAAATGTTAATTACTCCATCAAACATGACATTAAATTTGGAATTTGGGAAGGGAAATTTGTCAAATCCCTATTGAAACGGTATAAACAAGTACAATATTACCTCTTCTCTGCTTCAACACCTCACAAAACCTTGACTTTGAGTCTCCTTCTTGTCTTCTCCAACAATCGTGGCCAATCTCCAGGTATATCAAGGAAAGGATATCAATACATAGGGTAGAAAAGGGGATGGAGAAGAAATAATTCCTCTAGCATAACCTTACTTGGGAAAAAGTTCCATCTTGTTAGAAAAACATGATCGCAAAACAATAGCATAAAATAAGATGCAGAAATAAAACACATAAACACAATACAAGATAAACACCAATATATGTAGTTCACCTATTATGGGCTACGTCCATGGAGAAATTGCCAGTCCTTTTATTATACCATCCAACAAAATGAAGGGACACAAGTCGCAACACATATGCTACAACTTCCTCTTCTCTCTCTCACATTCTCTCTCACACAATAACTGAGATCCTTTTTTCACAATACTATATAGCCGCAATACATTTCTCTCATACATAAAGAGGGTTTCCTTGTAGGGATAAAATCCCTAACATAAATTCTACTGTTAAATCTGAGATCTAATGAATGGTTCATATTGAATACGAAATTGCAACATTTTGCGAGGCAATAGAAATTTATTTCTAGAGATTCACCCCTGAACCCCCTTTCTCGAGGGCTCTTCCCCCAAACCCATTGGCCCCTAGACCCTTGTGGGGGGGGATAAGCCCCATCCGCTAGGACGAGTGTAGATCCCCTCCCCCTCCCCGGCTAGGACGAGTGTAGATCCCCTCCCCCTCCCCGGCTAGGACGAGTGTACAATCCACCTGCGTAGCATATAGAATTGGGGTACAAACACGGCTGAACAAAAAGATATCTGAATCGAGAAGATAATTAGGCTCCACAACCAACAATCTCCCACTTGGAGACTGATCACAACAAATCCATCGCTACTGCATCTGCTCAACTATGCTCTAAAATTTGGACTTGGAAAATTTCTCATCTTCACCTTCAATCTGGAAGGGCAATGAAAACTGAGCAGGAACTTATTTTCTCTCTGGTTACTACCTTTGTCAACATGTCTATGGGATTCTAGCTAGTATGTATTTTTTCCAACTTCAACAATTCATCTTCCAGAACATATCATATGAAATGATACTTGAGATATATATTCTTAGTATTAGAATGGAAGGATGAGTTCTTTGCAAGATGAATGGCACTCTAGCTATCACTGTACAGCCTACTATTCTCCTGCTTCTTACCCAATTCCCCCATGGAACTCTGTAGCCAAATCATGTCTTTACTAGCCTCTGTAGCAACAACATACTCTGATTTTGTTATTGAAAGTGCAATAGCCTTTTTCAGTTTCAAAATCCAATTTACTATTGGTCCACCTACAGTAAAAACATACCCTATGGTGCTCCTCCTTATATCTTTATCACCTACCATATATGCATCAACATATCCCTGTAGAACAATGTTTGAACCTACAAAACATAATGCATAATGCATGAGTAGTAGTATCTCTCAAATACATGAGAATCCACTTTACTGCCTTCCAATGTTCTTTACCTGGATTATTCATATACCTACTCACAACTCCCACTACATGTGCAATATCTGGTAGTGTGCACACCATAATATACATCAAGCTTCCAACTATTGATGAATAAGGGACCTTGGACATGCATTCTATCTCCTCATGTGTCTTGGAAGACATCTCCTTACTAGTTTGAAATGGTTGTACAAACGTGTACTAACTGGTTTTGCATCCTACATTCTTAACCTCTCCAACAACTTTTCTATGTCACACTGAGACAATGTCAATTTGTGATCTTTCCCGTCTCTTGTTATTCTCATACCAAGGATTTTCTTTGTAGCACCCAAATCCTTCATCGCAAGTGAATTAGATAATTTCCTTTTGAGCACATTTATATCCTACATGGTATACCCTGCAGCAAGCATGGCATCCACATACAATAACAAGATAATATATATTCCATTATCTAGCCTCTTGAAATAAACATACTGGTTAGAATGACGTCTACTATAACCTTGTGTTGTTATAAACTTGTCAAAATTCAAATACCACTGCCTTGGAGCTTGATTCAGGCCATACAAGCTCTTCTTCAACCTTCATACTAAATTGTCCTTCCCTTTCACTTCATACCCCTTTGGCTCTTTCATATAAATTTCTTCCACCAAGTCCCCATAGAGAAAGGTTGCTTTTACATCTAACTGTTCAAGATGCAAATATTCTACCGCCACTAGACTTAAAATAGTTTTAATTGAAGTCATTTTAACAATGGGAGAAAATATTTCATCAAAATATATACCTTTCTTTTGTGTAAACCACTTTACAACAAGTCTTTCCTTGTACCGCTTCTTGCCTCCATCTTCTTCCTTCAACCTGTAAACCCATTTATTATGCAATGTATTTTTATGTGCGAGAAACAGAACCAAATCCCATGTATGGTTTCTTACCAAGGATTCCATCTCCTCATTGATTCCTTGCTCCCACTTATTTCTAGTTTCCACATGCATTGCTTCTTCATAAAATTTTGATTCACCATAATCAATCATTAATAAATAATACATTGAAGGAGAGTATCGTTCAGGGGTTTACTTAACCTAGTAGATTTTCTAGCACTTGCAGGAGTTTGAGGTACCTGCTAATGTTCTTGATTTTCTAGAAGCTTTGGAGTTTCATTTTCTTTGATTTCATCAAGCACTATATATTTTGTGTTTTCCTTTTTCTTTCCCTACAGATAATCTTTATGCATGACCTTTTCATTGAATACCACATCTCTACTCCTAATGATTTTGTGATTTTCATAATCCCATACGCGATAGCCAAAATCATCAACCCCATATCCAATAAATGTACACTTCTTGGATTTAGCCTCAAGCTTTGTTATATTTTATTTATCAATATGGACAAATGCTTCACAACCAAAAGTTCTCAGAAATGAGTAGTTAAACACATTTTTACTTGTCCATGCCTCCTCTAAAATTCCACCATCCGAGGAGCTCGAAGGCCCTCTGTTTATTAAGTAAACAACAATATATATATATCATCTTCCCATAACTGTAAGGGAAACCCTGCATACAATCTCATACACTTTGCGCGCTCCATGATTGTCCTATTTATCCTTTCTGACACACCATTTTCTTGTGGTAGTGTTCATGGGACTGTCTTCTCTCTATGAATCCCATAGTATGAATAGTAACTATCAAAATCCTGCAGCCACGGTATTCACCTCCATTATCATATCTAAGACACTACAACATTTTTCCTGTCTCATTCTCAACCAAAGCTTTCCATTTCTTAAAAGTAGCAAAAACATCATATTTCTGTCGAATACAATAAAATCAAGTTTTTCTAATTGCGTCATCAATAAAAGTAACATAATAATGAGAGCCACTAAGAGATTGTACTTGATCCGGTCCCCATACATCTGTATGCACAAGCTCTAACTTTTCACTCTTCTTTTGGTTCTCAACTCTGAGAAATCTAACTCTCTTTTTTTTTTCCATAAACACGGTTCTCATAGAATTCCAAACTAACCTACTTCAAATTTGGCAGTAACTTCCTTGAATGGAGAATATGAATCCCCTTTGTTAGAAAACCAGGATCGCAGAGAAATTATAACAATAAACAAGATGTAAATACAAACACAAAAACACATTACAAGAGAGACACCAATATATCGTGGTTCACCCAAGATGGGCTACGTCCACACTGAAATTTCTAGTCCTTATTATTATACCATCCAACAAAGTGAAGGGATACAACCTGCAGCACAGCCGCTGCACTTCCTCTTCACACTCTCTCACAGTCTCTCTTTTCTGATCTTAGAGATCTTTACAATGCATAAAACCTAATACATTTATTTCCCTAGCCGTATTACAATGTCTTTCTTTTATAGGGGAAATACAATGGGAAAATACCACAGGATACCCAAAACCATGGGCCCGAAATATGTTAGCGAAACAACCCCACAAAAATTATCGGGGGCTTCACCCCCAAACCCTAAGGTGGGGGAACGAGTGTATAGTCCTTTTTCATATCATATAAAGCTGGGGTACACGGCTGAGACAATATCATCTATGAGACTGGAAGATCTAGATCCACAACCAACACCCTTCTCACCCATGTGGCCAAGCCGATGATGCCATAATGTTGTATATGTTCCTATGGAAGCTAGAGATAGAACAGTCAGTATTATGAGGACATAAATACAATGTACCTGTCATGTCTCATTTTTCAAGTACCATTGATCCTTTAGTGATCTTCCACTATGTTTCTGCAAATGTAGATAAAAAAATACCATCTCCCAACTTCCCTATTGAGATTAAATATATTTTCATAGCAGGAATGTGCCTTACATCTTTAAGAAACCATTCATTTCCATTCTTTAACTTTATTCGTACTTTATCCATTCCATCAATTTTACATGGTTCATCATCACCCAATAAAACATGTCCAAAATTGCCTTGAACATAATCATAAAGAAATTTTTTATGGGGAGTAGCATGACATGAAGCATCTGAATCTACTACCTAGTAATCACTAGTATTATCTAATTCAAGAATCAAAGCATCTTGTAACACATCACCTGATACATTTGCTTCCCGAGTAGTCTCATGTTGTACATATCCTTTCTTCTTTAGAGATCTGCAGTATTTCTTCAGATGCCCTTTCTTCCCACAGTTCCAGCACTCTATCTTTCCCAGTATAGAATTGGATCTGCCCTTCCTAAACTTCCCACGATAACCTGCTCTCTTTCCTCTCTCCCTTTGTCTTCCCCTTCTATCCATGGTCAACGCATTACCTGATGTCTCACCTATGATTTTCCTTCTCATTTCCTTGCTAAGAATAACACCAACAACATCATCAAATTTCAGATCATTTGAACCAGAGACAGAGTTACCTACAACCATGAACAAGTTGTTCCAACTTTCTGGCAGTGAGCACAAGATTAGAAGATCCATAACCTCATCATCAAAGTTAACTCCTATAGAAATTAGTTGATTAGTAACCATATTAAATTCATTTAAATGGTCAGCACTAGACCCACCTTCTGACATCTTCATATTAAATAAACGCTTCATTAGAAATACCTTGTTGGAAGCCGAGGGTTTTTCATATAGTTTACCTAATGTTTTCATCATACCCTATGTTATCTTTTATTTTGAAATATTGAAAGACACCAATGAAGCCAGGCACAACCGTATTGTTCTTAGTGCCTTTCTAACAAGAACCTCCCATTCTTCATCCTTCATAGCCACCAACTTACCTCCTTTTTTGCCCAATGGTAGGAATAGATCCTTTGATATAGATAGTCCTCCATTTGCATCTTCTATAACTAGTAGTTTTTTCCATTAAATTTATCGACCCTAAACTTTCCTTCTTCCGCCATTGCTACCACTCAAACCAGGAACCCTTCTTTCCTGTGAACTTATGCGCCAAATAGGCCTTTGGATCTATATTACCAATTGTTAGAAAAAACAATATTGCAAAATAATAACATAAAATAAGATGCAAAAATAAAACACATAAACACAATACAAGAGAGACACCAATATACATGCTTCACCCAATATGGGCTATGTCCATGGATAAATTGATAGTCCTTTTATTATACCGTCCAACAAAATGAAGGGATACGACCCACATCACATCCACTGCAACTTCCTCTTCACTCTCTAATAGTCTCTCTCACACAATCACATAGATACTTTTTTCACAACACTATATAGCCACAATACATTTCTCTCATACATAAAGAGGGTTCTCGTCTAGGGCTAAAATCCCTAACATAACTTCTACCATCAGATCTGAGATCCAATGAAAGGTTCAAACTGACTACGAAATTATAACATTTTACAAGGCAATAGAAATTTCTTTCAGGGGATTCACCCTCGAACCCCCTTCAAAGTCCCACTGTCCCCCAGAACCCCCGAACCCCCACGAGGAAGCAGAGCCCCCCCACTGGGACAAGTGTATAGTCCATCTGCATAGCATATAAAACTAGGGTACAAACACAACTAAACAAAAAATATCTGAATTGAGAATATAATCAGGATCCACAACCAACACACCTCATGGCCTATCTCCCTTTATTTTATAGTAACTGAAGATAATTACCCTCAGGTAGAAAGCAGTTGTAACTGAGGGGGTAGTTACCTAAACCACCCCAACTGCCCCAAATTCGAATTTTTTTTTGGGGGGGGGGATTTTTAGGGGAAAACGCTAGCAATATGACGGAAACAAGTGTTTAACACCCCTACAAACCAAAGGAAACAAGTGTCTTCAACATTTTAATGAAAAACACTAGCAAAGTGAAGGAAAGTAGTGTTGCTGGCGTTTTCACACCAGCATGTGCTAAAAGGTACATACTAAGGGATATGCTAAACTTAGTAGAGTTTCAAAGGATAAACAGAAAATAAATAAAATATAAATTAAAAGTAATTAATCTAATAGTAAAGCAAAGATAAATGACAGTGAAAATAAATCTAAACTAACATATATTCTTCATTTAACAAACATATTTTTGGATCATCATTAAAGAATAAAAAATTTCCTTTTTCATTGATAAAAATGGATTTACAAGAGTACAAGAATCACCTCAAGGTAGCAGTGGTAGGGGCCCATGCAATAGTCCAAGGGAGGGTCCTCTTGATCTCCTAGTATTCCACGATCCTCTGGCCACAAGTCACATAAGTGATCTCCGGCAAGGTGAGAAATGAACACAGAAGGGAGTTTAGATCTTGGGGAAATTTTTGTAGAGTAATGGCTTGAGCAATGTATGGAGAATTGGTGTTGAGTGATCTTTATGGTTCATTTATAGGCATGACATATAATTCTAGCATAAGGACAAGGATTTGATTTTTTATTTTTATTTTTTGGATTTTGATTTTTGGCTTTTGGATTTTGCCTTTAATTTTGTTCCTTTAACATTTTTTATCCTTTTTCCAAATTGGGTCATCATAGGTGTTGTTCCAGGTTTGTTCTTTTTGTTGAATGATAAAAAGAAGAAACATCCAAAATACAAGTCAGGGCAAGGTGCCTCATTTATCTCAAAATAATTGAGCAATTTTAATTTACAAAAATAGCCCTTTTAATGAATGACTTTGATTTTTTGGTTTTACCAAGGTCCAAAGGGTGGAAACAAAATGTGGTAATGATGCATATGTGGGATGGGACTGATGATAATGTAGGTGGAAAAAATTTAGGTATTGACAGATTGCCCCCTGATGTGTGAAGTCAGGACCTCATCATATGGCCAACTTACATCATAGGATCTTCTTTTCTAGTGTGATGGTGGCATGGAGAATCATGACTATGTCAGAGGTAGCTTTCCCTTCAATGGGATTACAGGGGCCCTTACCTGCAGATACAATCCTCAATATGAATGAGGTGTATATAATCTCAAATATGGACAAGGTGGGCATTCCCATGCTCGTATCAATGTCTCAAACTAATGACTAGATGGAAGCCCAAAGGGGACCTGATCAATACATGGATAAATTCTATGTACATCATAAGTGTCCAAGATGGACTCAAATATGGAATGTAATCATGGTCCAACCATGGATGATTTGAAGAACTGGTTCGAGAAAAATGACATTCTCATGGAATGTTGAGTCACAATAACAGATGCATTGTTGGAACTGAAGGGGTCCAACATCTATAATGACTCAAACGAATGAGAGTCTAAATATAACATGTACAATGAACTACATATTAACTAGATACACAAGGAAGAATGTAATTGGAAGGATCCAAACACTGTTTCCAATGCAGCCCATGTATCTCAGGAAAAAAATATCATGGAGTTTCCATAAAGACTCACCAATGGACTAGAGTCAAGGGACATCTGAGGCCTTCGACCAAATAATGAAAGAACTATCAACCTATACAAATATCATCATTGTGATAATGTAGATGATGTCGAGAACATGATAAACAACTATTCCAAAGGGCACTAAGGTCTCCCTTCAAGTGGCTCAAAGGGATCATCAATGAGGGTTATGAGGCCAAGGTACAAGGTACCTCTAGGTATATCCTCTAGAATAAAAGTGTTGATGTCGATAGAGGGAGAAGTGCAACTAGCAAGGAAATGATGTTTCCTTGACAGAAGTATGAGGGATACACCCAAGGAGTGATAGAACTAGACATGGGACTGATACACTACTAGGTGATACGATGGAAAATGAGTAATAGAGACTCAAACTTCCTTTGTTCAGAGTATGACAGCATGGCTGACCTAGAAGCATATGTGAAATTAATATCGGGGAGAGACACAATTGGGATACTAGGAACTGTGACTACAATGAGGGACACTCAGAGGGAGGTATTGATACATGACATTAGGGTGACTTCAAGGGTTAGTCATTGCAGAATACTCTGAACAAAGGAGACTAGGGATGCTGCCGTAAATAAGGGACCATATGCAATCTATAGGGGTGCTAAGAAGCACCATTTTTAAATGGTTTCTTCAATGCGTGGGGCCTTGAATATACTGTGGAGTTGAAGTTCACAATCATAGCTTCCCATATGAATGGGCATCTGGAAAAAAGGAGGTGCTTAAAAGAACCATTGGATACAGTTGGTGATGTGGAAGGCCACCTCAGTAATATAAAATGATAGATAGGGAGGTAAGTGTCAAATGAATTGATCATATGGTTCAATTGGCTGAATGATTGCAGATGGGGTGTTGATGGAGGGTAGGACATTGGTGTTAACCTCCTTGTGGGACGGTGAATGGTGGCACAATAATTTCATTTTTGTAGTATAGATGGAGCGGAGGGCTAGTGAATCTGCAATGTAGATCATTCAAATTCCTTTAGTGAGCATAAATATGGGAGTCCAAGGGGTAAGCCAATGAGTGTTTATGATAGAGTAATATATACAATTTGGTGTGACTCAGAGACTACAAGGACTCCCAAACTTAAGTAAATTGCAACGACATGGGTGCCAAATGACAACGGGCACTAATCAGTCACCCATGTAAGGTAGGTTCTAACTGTCGAGTAAGGGAAAATGCAAGGGTGGCTGGGCTTGGCCACTTACTTGAATAGAGTGGGGGGTCCTATAGGCATAAACTGAGATAAATAAGGTTGATGCATATGATATTCCATAGAACTAATTACATATATTCCATTTTGAAGTGTTATACCTACAGGGAGTGACTGTCGATTGAAACACGTGGAGTTCAATGCAACTTGAACATTTACACATGTAAACAATCCATGGGCATAAATGTGATTTTAGAAATCAAATGTAGTGTACAAGTTCATAAAAATTTGAATGATTTATGTCAGGGCATGAAAACATACGCATGATGAAAATGGCCTGAAAAATGTTTGGTGATCATGAAAAAAGGTTTCCATAATTGTCAAGAGCATGGAATGTTGATTCCAATAGTGCAAATGGCGTAAAAAATGGATGTTGTGTGACTCTAGAACACTCAGAATAAAACTAGGGCAAATTGGTCTTTAAATAAGGTGGGGCCCACCATGCCATGTGTCATTTTCACTGTTGATTGTTGGAGTTGTGTGGAGGGCCCAAACTTTCATTTGCTGATTTTTTTCGATTTAACCACTAGATTTTGTTTCTATGACTTTCAGGTTAGAGGTCTCACTCTTCTCATCGTTTTTGTCCTTTCATTTTTCTATTTTGGGCATATGGGGGACCTTGGTGAACCTCATGACGGTTTCCTAGCTAGGTCGCACCTTTGATGGGGAAAGGAGCGACCTAGGACACACTTTTCATGGGGACATGAACCAAGTCACACTTGTTTGGTGAACAAGTGCGACCTAGGTGGCTCTGTTCTACCAAAAAGGTGTGACCCAGGTCAAATAAAACCCTCAGAAAGGTGCGACCCAGTATTTTTGTCATATTTTTTATTGTTTACTAACTCCAAGTGATTTTTACAGCTTCCGATATGCCAAGGGTTAACTAGAGAGAGCGAGATGTGGCTTAAATCCACCGAGACATACGTGGGAACTAGGTTGTGAGGGATAACCTAGTGAGGTACAGGTTTCTCAAGCTCCTTGAGAATCCTTTGATGGACACTTCCCAACTCTTATTCAACAATATTGTTGAGTTTTGGGATCGGATGTTGAGGCATTTATCGTGTAGGGTGAATGGGTGGAGCTTACCCTTCGAGATGTTTACTTTATGATTGGACTCCTTATACCGGGAGTGATCGGTGATACACAGCCCAAACATCCATGGGATGTGAGCATGCATGACATCTTGGAACATCACTGGGTGGGGACTGCCATTGTGCATAACTTTTATATCATGGTCTATGACATTGAGATCTTAGAGATGCAAGTCATTATAGTATTTGTGATACGGATCCTGGGGACTATTAGTCTGCACAAGGTCTTTGGAGGATAGATGATATTGGTTGAGAGGGTTAAGGTTGGGACCTACTTTTGGTGGGCCCATATGTTTTTTACGGCGATTCGGAAAGATCTAAACCATGTGATTTGCATGGGTCGCGACTTCGAGTTTGCATCATTCATTTGCTCTTTATTCTTTGAGAGAGTTCCTACCCTTAGAATGCATCTGGCAGTGAGGGATGGTGGATGGATGGATCCCTTAATGAGACACTAGTGGGAGATTATGATTCGCGAAGGTGGTGGCTTGTTTGGGAGAGCCTTTGGAAAAGAATTCTTTGATCAGTGGCGACAGTTTCCATTTTTCATTGAGGATTATACCTACGTAGGCATGGAGTTTAGGGGAGATCCTAAGCTACCCTGCCCTCCTAGCTAGGCTTGGGGACAAGATGGTAAGTATGCACTGGGATTAAAATTGTGTTTACAATACTATCATATTTGATAGCTAGATTTTCGTATCATATCGATACTTATGACTTGTCACATGTGTGAGAAGATGTGGGATCGAATCCTCCAACAGGTTATTAGAGATGCCATGACACAGTTGATGGTATTTGTCAGGTACCCAATTTTGGGTTCATCTAGTACCATGGGTGAAAGGGGACAAAATCAACCCCTAAGGGAATTAAATGGTATTAGTTCTATTTGCTTAGAATTAATTTTGGCCTAAGTTTGCCAAGTTGGCAAATTTATTTATTAAAGGTAATTTTGATAAATAAAATGTGAGGCACCTGCAACAATTAATTAACAAGAATATGCGAAATAGCAGAAATGACAGAACTCAGAATCACTTTTGTATTGATCACAGGCCACTTTGAGGGGGCAACCTCCTTTGAGAAAGCTCAATACAAATAACTTCACGGTGCCTTCATAGGTCTCAACACACACTTATATACTAATTCTAGGCGCCAATACTATGGGCCGAAACCATGGGCCGTTACAAACTATGGATCAACAATACTACGGGCGACTTACAAAGCATATGCGCCAACAACAATAACACAAACTATTGATCAACAAATACTACGCGACGACTTACAAAGCATATGCGTCCAACAACAACATACTAACAAAGTAAAGACATGGGTTCCTAACATCCCCTCCCCCTTAAAAAAAGCTTTGTCCTCAAAGCTTTAGATGTGGAAATTGTTGTTGAATCTGAAGGAGTGGTTCCCATGTAGCATCCTCGGGTTGCATGTTGTGCCACTGAATTAAGACCTCTGTGATAGAGCGAGAGTGAAGCTGACATGTGCACCGATTGAGGATGGCCTCTGGCTCCAAAAGGATGGATCCTTCATTATCCAGTTCGGGTAAAATCGTTTGGCCGCTGATGTTGGTGCCAAGAACTTTCTTCAGACAAGAGACATGAAAGACTGGATGAATGCAGGAAGAAGGAGGAAGTTCCAATTTATAAGCAACAGACCCAATCTGCTGAAGAATCCGATATGGCCCATAGAACTTTGGAGCGAGCTTATGACGCCCTTTGAGTTTCAAGGAGGATTGTTTGTACGGATGGAGACGAAGAAAAACCATATCGCCGACTTGAAAAGTGCGCTCCGAACAGTGCTGATCAGCTTGTTGCTTCATGCGATTTCTTGCCATGTGAAGATTGTCCCGCAAAATGCGAAGAATCTGATCGCGGTTGCGAAGGACCGTGTCAACTTCCTGAACTGGTGAACTAGTGGGGGTGTATGGAAGAAGAGCTGGAGGTGCCTGACCATAGACTGCTTCATATGGGGTCATTTTAGAGGCAGTGTGGTAAGAGGTATTGTACCACCATTCAGCGAGAGGGAGCCACTTTCCCACTGATGTTGTTGTTCCGAGGTGAAGCAACGAAGATAAGTTTCCAAGCATTTATTGACAATTTCAGTCTGACCATCTATTTGTGGGTGATACCCTGAACTCATCTTCAGTTTGGTGCCAGTGTGGCGAAATAGTTCTGTCCAAAAATGACTAGTGAAAGTCGCATCACGATCCGAGACAATGGAAGAAGGGATGCCATGAAGACGAAAGATCTGGTCCATAAAAATTTGAGCGATGGAGGAGGCTGTATAGGGATGGCTGAGAGCACAAAAATGACTATATTTGGAGAGACGATCAACCACAACGAGAATCACTGTCTTCCCGCCAGATTTAGGGAGCCCTTCAATGAAATACATAGAAATATCTGTCCAAATCCGTGTAGGTATGGGCAAGGGTTCAAGCAATCCTAGAAGGAGTGTTGTTTCACCCTTATTGCGTTGGCAGGTATCACATTCGGCCACCATCTGTTGAATTGTCCTTTTCATGCCCTACCAAAAGAAGTTACGCCGTGCTCGTTCATATGTTTTGAGGAACCCAGAGTGCCCGGCCGATGGAGAATCATGGAGTTCATAGAAGACAACCTGTTGAAGATCTGTGCTTTGGGGAAGCACCAGACAACCCTTGTATCGCAGAGAAGCACCATCCCAAGAGTAATGTGGGACAACAGAAGGATTGTTGGTCAAGCGTTGGATGATCTGAGATAAGGAAGAGTCATTGACATAACCCTGTTGAACAGATTGAAACCAATTTGGAATAGGCATAGAAATAGCTGAAAGAGAACATTGGGCATCAAATGTGCGAGAAAGAGCATCTGCCACAATATTGTCTTTACCCTTCTTGTAAGTGATCTCATAGTCATAACCCATGAGTTTGCTAACCCATTTCTGTTGTGCCGGGGAGGAGACACGCTGGTCCAAGAAATATTTCAGACTCTGGTGATCAGTCTTGATGCAGAAATGATTCCCTAATAGGTATGGACGCCACTTCTGTACTGCATGCAAAATAGCCATCATTTCCTTCTCATAGGTAGATGCAGCTAAATTCTTACCTGAAAGGGCTTTGCTGGTGAACGCAATGGGATGTTCATCTTGAAGGAGAACAGCACCAAGTCCATTGTCGCAAGCATCACTCTCAATAGTGAAGGGCTTGGAAAAATCAGGCATAGCTAGCACCTGTGTAGTACACATAGCTTGTTTTAGTTTGTCAAATGCACACTGAGCAGCAGGTGTCCATGTAAAAGCATCTTTTTTCAATAGAGCAGTTAATGGAGCTGCAATCTTCCCATAATCCTTGACAAACTTGCGGTAGTATCCTGTCAACCCCAAAAAACCATGAAGGCTCTTGAGTGTCTGAGGATGTGGCCAATTGTTCATGGCCTCGATTTTGGCAGGATCCACGCGAACCCCTTGTGCTGAGATAATGTTCCTGAGATACTCAACTTCCTTTTGTCCAAAAAAACATTTAGACTGCTTGGCATGGAGATGATGGTCAGAGAAAAGTTGCATGACAAGATCCAGATGCTGGAGATGTTCATCCCATGTTTTACTGTAGATGAGGATATCATCAAAGAATACCAGAATGAATTTCCGCAAGTAGGGTCGAAATATTTTATTCATTAAGGCCTGGAATGTGGAAGGAGCATTAGTGAGGCCAAAGGGCATGACCAAAAACACATAATGGCCATCATGTGTGTGAAAAGTTGTTTTAGGAATATCATCCTCATGAACCCGAATTTGATGATACCCAGAACGAAGATCCAACCTGGAGAAAAAGTGAGCCCCATGAAGCTCATCAACAACAGGAATTGGAAACTTATCCTTGATGGTGAGGTGATTAAGTGCTCGGAAGTCAATGCAGATCCGCCATGACCCATCTTTTTTGCAGACAAGAATAACTGGAGAAGAAAAGGAACTAGTGCTTGGGCGAATAATACCTTGCTTCAATAAGTCCCAAACGAGCATTTCAATCTCCGTTTTTTGGTGAAATGGGTAGCGATAGGGCATGATGTTGGGAGGAACGCTGCCAGGAAGGAGCTGAATACGATGGTCTTCTGGCCTGGAAGGTGGTAATCCCACTGGTTCAGCAAAGACACCTATATATCGATCCAGAATTTGTTGTAGATCCAAAGGAGTAGTGGAGACCGCTGATGGTTGCATCTGGATGGAATGGATCTGAGCGATGACACCATGTGAATTCTTCTTGAGGAGTTTTCCATGCGATGTGAACTGATGATGCTGAGAGAACCTGGTCGTAATCCTGTCAATGTGTGTTTGTGTCCATTCTCGGAAAACTGCATCCAAAGTTCGGCAAAATCCCATAAGATAGGGCCGAGTGTGCGTAGCCATTGAGCGCCCAAAACCACATCACATCCGCCTAAGGGCAGGGCAAACATGTCAGAGTGCAAGGTATAATCTCCCATAGAGATACGCACATTTCGACACTTCCCTTTGCAAGGTAAGGTGCCCCCATTGGCAATCATGACTTCAAAGTTGGAGCAAGGATGGATAAAACAATCAGCTTGTTTGGCGATCCGAGGGTTAATGAAATTATGCATGCTACCAGAATCAATGAGGATTGTAAGACGAAGCTTCTTGAAGTAACCCCTGACCCGCATTGTTTGGGGGGTGGTGATTCCAGCTAAAGCATGGAGAGATATCTTTGGCTGGTCATCTTGAGACGGAGGTTCAATAGGCAGTTCCTGAATGTCGACCGGAGCATCCAGTGTTTCTGGATCTTCGTCACCCATTTCAGAGGCAGGCGGAGACTCCACATCCAGGAGATAGAGCTTTTGTTGAACACATCTATGTCCCCGAGTGAATTTCTCATCACAATTATAGCACAGCCCCTTTTCTCTGCGTGCTTGCATCTCTGTTTCAGACAAACGCTTGATAGGAGCCGGTCGAGGAGCCTGCGGTATAGGTGGTCGCTGAGAACCCATATTTCGGAAGGGAACAAAAGTGGGCTTGGAGCGTTGTTGGGTTGCAATCTTGTGTTCTAACAACTTAGCCAACCCGAGTGCTTCCATCATTGTGTTGGGACATAACATTTTGACCTCGGAGCGAATGGCATCCTTTAGACCACTGATAAAACAACTCCGGTAAAATTCATCAGACAATCCTTCGGTGTGGTTGGCTAGATTCTCAAATTCGGTTTGATACTCTCTCACCGTGCCAGTTTGGCGAAGTTTAGTGAGGGATCCTGTGAATTCATCAAAAGCACTAGGACCAAATCGTTGCAAAAGGAGCTGGCAAAAGTCTGGCCAGTTGGGCTCTGGATGAGCCTTGATGTACCAATGGTACCATTGAAGAGCTTCTTGTTCCAAATGAAAGGATGCCAACGGAACTTTGTTGACATCAAAAGTATTATGCAGACTGAAGTACTGTTCTGCACGATAAATCCATCCAGTTGGATCGGTACCATTGAAGCGAGGAAAATCAAGCTTCGGACCACGAAAATTGCTGGAAGAAGAGAATCCATTGTCTACTGAAGACTCGGACTGCCGTTTGTTGTTCATAGCTGAATGTTCAAGATGGAGACCGAGAAATTTTTCATCCAGATCCTGGAGTTTGGCTTGGATGGCTGCAAGTGCTTCCTCCATGGTTTTTGCTCCTGCACGGGTGACAACCATAACCCAGGATTTTTTTTATTTTTTTTTTTTCCCTGACTGGGTAGGAAAACAAAAATAGGAACTACTTCAGTAAGGGAAAATTTGGATTTGGGAAAAAATCAGAAGGGTAATTGGGGTTTGACTAGGTTTTGGACACTGTTGGATAGACAGGGAAGCAGAAATGAAGATTTCAGAAACGGGGTGAAAGAATGGGAAAATTTGGGGAACAAAGAAGCAGAATTCAGAAAGGAACTCTGTGGTAAAATTTGAAGGTGATTGGGTGAAATCTGAGGAAGTTATGGCAAACCCTAAAAATAGACAATTGTGGGATTTTGGGCTTTGGGAAGGGGAATTGGGGATAGGGTCCTCAGGACTGAAATATGCAGAATGGGATGGCAGGGGTTCCCCGAAAATTTCAAGGAAAATAGAGTGAAAATAAGGGAGATATGGAGAAAAAACTGAATTATATATATATATATTTTCCAGACTGGAGCGGCTACGGCTCGAAAGAGATCTGGAACAGCGTCGAATGGATTGAAAACGGCTGAATCTGGAACGATTTGCAAAATAGATCTGAAACGGCGCAGCAGTGATCGACAATAGTTCAGCTGAAAGTAGATATGGACCCCAGGTATGTGCGGCTTCCTAACAGTTCAGGGGTTTCACTCGGCCACCAATGCTGTCTGACGGCTTGCGTATTGGGGCAATACCCCTCACTCCACAGCTCAGGTAAAACTGATAACCGCTTTGCCACAAACGACAGCTCTTGGTTTACCTCACGGGTGGGAACTAGTCAATCAGGTAGGGGTCGTTGCCCTTTTCGCTGGCAGGTCCTCTCAATGGGCCAGCTACTTCGGGGTTCCTGTGGTACTCCTCACAATGAGTTTTAGGGCTTATGCCCAAGTACTTCCCACAGTTAAGCGGATAGGGATTATTCCCAAATCCGAACCTGCAACAGATGCGAAAAAAAAATTTGGCAAAAATTTCACCCAGCGAGCCCAAGAAAGTGCTCTGATACCAGATGTGAGGCACCTGCAACAATTAATTAACAAGAATACGCGAAATAACAGAAATGACAGAACTCAGAATCACTTTTGTATTGATCACAGGCCACTTCGAGGGGGCAACCTCCTTTGAGCAAGCTCAATACAAATAACTTCACGGTGCCTTCATAGGTCTCAACACACACTTATATACTAATTATAGGCACCAATACTATGGGCCGAAACCATGGGCCGTTACAAACTATGGATCAACAATACTACGGGGGACTTACAAAGCATATGCGCCAACAACAATAACACAAACTATTGATCAACAAATACTACGGGACGACTTACAAAGCATATGCGTCCAACAACAACATACTAACAAAGTAAAGACATGGGTTCCTAACATAAAATTAATGGATAATGAGCAAGTGGGCCAAGAGGGCACCCATGTGGAAGATGTTTCCAAACTAGAGTAGGGGTTAATTTTGAGGCAATTATACCACATGAATTAATTAATTGCTTAAATGTGGAATTTGGAGTTAATTCTGATTTCGAATATTTTTTATTAATAAATATTGCTAATAAATATTGGAAAGTTGTGATAATATGGATAGGAGGTCGAATTTGGTCATGTGGACCACTCTTTCCTTAGTGGAAAATCTCAGGAAAAGCAAGGAGTCCAAAGGAGGAAAGAAGACAAGGCAAAAGCAAATAGAAAAGCTAGCAAAAGCAAGAAAAAGCGGAAAAGTGGAAAGTAAATAAAGTGGAAAGAACAAGAAAAGTTGTAAGTAAATATTTAGCAACATCCAGAAAGCTATCTAAGGCACAGTTGCCAATCTGGGTGAAGAGAGACAAAAGTTGGCAAGTTTTTCTAAGACAAAACTTGCTAATTATTCCAAGAAGGCGCCCACACGACTTGGAGTAGGATGGGCAAGTGGTAACCTACTCTCACAAGTCACCAAAGCTAAGTAACTTACTCAGCAGGTCATCATAAAGTTTATAAAAGAAGCCAACCAACTCCAATGAACAACTTTTGATCATTTATGTTTTCTCATGAGAGCTCTGATGCTTCTCTAGTTGAGTGATGTGCCTCAGTTGTGCTTCTTGGGTGATGTGCCCCAAGGACCTTAGTTTCTAGAGAGTGTTGTGCAGGTCTATGTCAAGATATTGCAGCCAGTAACACATGCTTCCAACATCCATTGAAGATCTATAGTCATTCGGGAGAACATGTTCCTCTAGCAGTGATTCTCCAGCTAGTTTTGGTGAAGATCCATCCATTGAAGAAGATAGAACTTGGGAGTGCGCCCAGGGGCTGAAGGAGAGTTGGTGCAGCCATTGTTGCAGACATCAGAGGCGTACAAGATCAGTAACCAGCTTCAGATCAGATCCATACTTCTCTTCTCACTCGTTCTCCATTCACAGCTAAATCTAGAGGAGTTTTCCCTGAAGGAGAGGGATGACTTAGTGAATGCGCTCTAGACAAGTTCAGAAGCTCAGTAAGTATCCATTACAACCATATGACCTGTAGATGACCTGATCCTATCTCCATAGCAGAGCCACAGTAATATTCTATTTCTTCTCTTCATACTCCATCAAATGTAATGAATATTTAGCCTGTGAGGCACTGTTGTTTTGGGAGACAGTTAAATCAATAAAAGAAGGATTCTGATATATTATTTTCAACCTGCATATGTTCAGTATGTTATATCAGATCATTATTTAATGTCATAGCAGAGTTTATTATTTATTGGAGCAGTTTAAGGGATTAAAATGCAAGACTAGCTAGTTTGGTGCTTAATCTAGACTAATTTCACCATATTTGCTAATGAATCTTTTCTGAGGATCCATTTTGCATTCTGTCAGTTGGAGGATGTTTTTAGTTCAATATTATATCCATATCAGTCCCTGTAATAATAATTTGAATGCTTTTAACTTCGTTTTGGAAAGCCCGTAATCTGACTAGTTCAATAGTCCACAGAGAGCAATCAAGCTCCAAATCACTCCAAACTTTTCCAAGTTCACCTAGTCTTCATTCCAGCCTATTTTATGAGTTGCATGACTGATATATCTCTGTCCTAAAAACCTTTAACCCTTACCCAGTCTTGTTGGCATATGCTAGAAGCCCAGGAAGCCTCGAAGTAGGCAATAGATTCGTTCTATTGCTGAAAAGTGAATGGCTCTAGTACCTTGTGCCAAGGACTCCTGCTAAAAATATATTTTCCTGCTGCTGCACCTAATCTATATAAATTCTAGAATCAAACTTTCATCCCACCATCCTCAGTCTGTACACTAGTACCCCTCACTTACCTCCTGTCCAGTTCAAAGGATTTGCCACAAAATTTCATTAGTAAAAGTTGTAAAAGTTTTTAAGTGGAGTTAATATCTGGGTCAGATCTTTCGCAGGATATTATAGTATTGGCCCTACCTCCCGCGCACAAGGACAATGTAGGAGTGCAGAGGTGGTACTAGATGGACTGTTCTTAGACATCGAGAGACTATTATAGGGTGTCATGGATGATGGATGGCAAGATCTTGACGAGTAGCTAATCACAATTTGCTTCCTTGCGCTAGTCAAGTGGCAGCCTATCTTGCATTTTATTGTTGTAGAGTTCGAGGGTATGCAGGGTATGGGATGGGGAGATGCACCCTCGGACGATGATGATACTAGCTAGGATATGGAGAATGAGTCCTCCAATTACTCTGATGGCTATTCGGCAGAATTAGAGATCTTCCCCCCATGTGATGAGCATGGGGATTTTTGGCCGATGTACTTACGATATTTTATGAAGTTGTTGGGGATCCTTGCTGTAGACACAACTGGATTTTGGATGCATGACATATATATATGCACGTGGATACAAAATTTTATATATATTTTTGAGCCTCTTTATTATATGATGGATGTGATGTGTATTTACATATGAATGAAAAATGATATGAAATACAAATGTATGGTTTATTTCCTCGTTATTGATGATTATTGTGCCACTCTATAATATCGTTAGCCATTTGATATGCAACACTATTGAAATTCCTGGGGACATGAATGAATGTGATGGTCTCAAATAGTCTAACCAATTTTTTAGTGCACATGAACTTTCTAAAGAGGCAAGGATCACGTACCCGATAACAGTTATTCAACTGTGCGACAAGCAACTGGGAATTGAGGTAAAAACCAAGGTGAGGAATGCTCATGTGTAGAGCATCAGTCAAGAGACCGACCACATCTTCGTATTCCGCATGGTTATTAGTGGTTGCACCTATGCATGCACTGCTAATGTGAATGAGGGCATGTGACAGGGAAGAAAGTATCCATGCAATCGAGGCGAGATTCAAACAATATCTAACTGCAATTTCAACGTAACCAATGTACATGACAAGATAAGGATCCATCTAATAACGTTAAGGAAACAAACCATGAGACTCTTTCTTGAAAAATTTAAAAGAAAAAAAGGGAAGAGCTATAATACAATGAACAAATGGTTCAGTCGGTTTAAGCATAAAATCTCTTGAGGTACAATCGGTTGCGAGGGTTATTCAAGTGGTTACCTTTGGAATCGATAAGGATGTATGCCCCCTTTCCAAGACAATGTTTTATGAAATGCGGTCCCTTCCACATAGATTCAAACTTTACCTTTCCATGTTTATCGTGCGCTTAGTCGTAAATGAGGGCAAGGTCTCCTTCCTTAAAGTAGCGAGGGTGTATGTGAGAGTCGTAGAGGGATTTTGATCGATGCTTGGAAGTTTTGCCTATATTGAGTTCCACATGACAATCCTCATCATCTTGTTGAAGGGTGAGAAATAATTTTTCCAAAGAAGTGGTCTTTGGAAAAACTTAAAAAACAAGGTGCAGGGATGGGATTTGGCACTAGATTGGGAGAACTGAATCCAGCCCGTGCACAAGGGGAAAAAGGGGTGAACCTCATCATAGTTTTTATCAACGTATGATAGGCCCAAATGGATGGAAAGAACATATGATTCCAATTGTATTTGTGTTTATCCACCATCCATTGGAGCATCATTTTAAGTATTTTGTTGATGACCTTGACCTGTACATTTCCCTGAGGGAAATCAGAGGAAAATTTGTGTTCAAACTTTAAAAGGTAAGACAATTCTTTCCAAACAACATCCTTAAAATGAGAATTATGGTCAGACACTAGTTGGTGTGGGACATGAAACCGAATGATGACATGGTTAAAAAATAAATGTGTCATTGTTTCAATGGTATAATTAAAGTTCAGCATGGCCTCGAATGAATTGATGAAGTAGTTGAAGGCCACGATGATGTACTTATGGCCACCAACCATCGAAGTATTACATTCCATATATTCAATGTCCCACTTGCAAAAGGGCCCATCGTTGACCACTGGGTGCAACAACGCGGGGGATTTATTTCCTTGGGGGCAAAGAGTTGTCAATTGCGACAGTGTTTAACTACCCCAATGCAATCTGAAAAAAGGGCAGGCCAGAAGTATCCTACGTGGATGATGTTTTGGGCAGTATCCATCCCTAGGAGATGACCACTGCAAGCTCCGCTATGAAAATCATTTAGGAATTTCTCATCCTCCTCACGAGTCAAGCATACCCACAAGATGGTGTCAACCCCTAAAAAATATAGGACATCACCGATGAGTAAGTAGCGAGACACTTGGTGATGGATGCAACTACGATCATCATAGCTAATATGTGCACCAAACTTATGGGTTCTCAAGTAAACTAGGATGTCCCCCTACCAAGGGCCATTAGACGAAATTGTGAATAAATGTTCATCTAGCAGGTGGTCAATGATAGGGTATGGATCAAACTTAGATGGAAAGTCTATGATGATTTGTGCCAAAGATAAGGCCTTGGTTCCCTTGGGGGTCACAAACTTGAGGGCGTACTCTTACAGGATAACGATACATTTTATGATGTGACCTTAAATAAGATTTCGATTCAAAAGATACAACATTGGGTTCAAGTCGGTGACTAACTTCATTCGGCTCATAAGACTGTAATGGAATAGCTCTTGAACCAAAAAAATGATGGCAAGGATAGATTTCTCCTCACGAGAATATCAAAATGGGGGAACAAACAAGTTTAGATTGACATAGTAGATGATGTGCTCTTGACAAGAACATCTTATTGAACTAGTACTCCATCGATGGCATATTCGGATGCTGAAATGTAAAGGATAAAATACTTCATGAAATCTAGGGGAGTGATCAAAGGAACGTAAGTTAGATAATTATTTAGCGCATCGAAAGCCACTTGTTCTTGTTTATACCAAATGAAAGGAATGTTGGTTCGTAGCAGATACAAGAATCCATGTACAATCGTTACGTAGTCTGAAAAAAAATGGCGTAAAAGGTTGGCCTTACCTTGGAGACTCTAGAATTGGCACAAATTTAGCGAAGGGGGGAGGTTGATGATGGATTGAACCTTTAAGGAACCGATGGTGATCCCTTTATGCAAAACAATGAATCCCAGCATTCAGCCCATAGGTACACAAAAAACACACTTGAGAGGGTTCAAGTGGATGTTGTGCTTTCTACATAAAAGGAACACCTAGAAGAGGTCCTCCAAGTGCAGTGAGCACTTCCTAGATTGGGTCATCCAAGTAGACAAGGATGATATGAACCAAGTCATGGAAACAATATGACATGGTGTCCTGAAAGTTGGTGCTAGAATTTTTCATCCCAAATGGCATGACTTGGTACGAAAAATTTCCCTAGCGTGTGGTAAAGGAAGTCTTGTACTTATCCTCTTTGCATATATGAATCTGGTTGTACCCCAAAAAATCATCCATTAAGGATAAGACTTCAGGTCCGACACAAGCATTGATAATTTGATCAATAAAAGGGGTAGGGAAGTTTCCTTTTAGACAATCCGTATTCAAATCATGACAAACGGTATAGACATGAATGGTGCCTTGCTTCTTGTTCACGAGGACTAGGTTAGATACCCAAGTAGTATAAGCAATCGGATAAATGAATCTTACTTTGCTCAATTTTTCAATCTCATCCTTGATGATTAATGTTGTTAAAGGGTGGATAGGCCTCTGTTTTTGGTAGTAATAGTGCCACATCAGGCCATGTATCAATGTGGTGTTTTACAATGACAAGATCTAGGCTACGCATTTCAGTGTATGACCAAGCGAATAAATCACAAAATTCTTGGAAGAGTGCTTTGTATGCACCAATCTCTTCATGGGTGAAATCAACACCTAATGTGATATGTTCTGTAACTCCAAGTTTAACTAATATATCCACCTCGATGGTGGGATAAATGTTTTCCATATTCCCTTATTTGAAGGCGTTGAGGGCTTGGATTGGGTTTTTGAACAAATTGATGTTCCCACGAGGTATAAAATATTTCGACTCAATGGATAATTTGTCTGAAGACATGGATGGACGGATTGGTTTTTCAGGAATAAAATACACATGATTGTGCATGTGATTCCAAGGAAAGTCTAGTTCCATGAGTGCTTCTAGAATTTATTCTTCACTTCAAAAAGTTCTACTTTCCAAGTCTTGGCAGCCTAACTCTGTCGAAGGCATAATGGTATCGCATGATACTTCAAAATTTTCATTAGGTGACAATATGAAACAAATGGTGTTTGTCTGATTCAAGAAGTAGCTAGAGGGTGAACCTAATCGATGACTGTGACTTGGGACTCTATAGTGAGTACCAATCGATACTCAGGAAGATAAAGGAAATGGTGCAAGTAATGGCCGTGGATACCACATACTGCACAAGGATGGTTGGTGCGCAATGACTTGTTACGTGTTTTAGTGCTCATAAGATGAACTACCATAATATTTTCATTATTTTCATCATCCAACGTCTGGATATGATTGCAGAAAATAGGAAACTCCAAATAGTTCTAGGTAGCATGACACAAAACATCACACAAAGCGCAAGGTGAGGGTTCTTGAGTTGAGGAAATAGGGGGAGGGTTCACAACTTTGTTTGAATTTGTCGGTGGTGTCACATTTGTTGCTTTTCCCCAAGCTTTATTCTTGGGGGGAGGGGGTGGGGCAGTATTTGTTTCCTTCGGGGCTTTGAGAGGAGGATGATTGGTAGTACCAATGGGATACACAAGTTTCAAAACAACCTATGGAGTGGGAGGTGGATTTGGTGGGGTGAGATACCAAAAAGGAGGCCTAATTTCAAACCTGGGAGATTAAGAGTCACCATTATTAGCATGCTCATGATTCCAGAAGGTGGAAACATAAAGGGGATTTGTTGAATAGGTGTGGTGCCCCATTGGTTCCTAGGTAGTTGGTTGGGAGAGGGGGAGGTTTGAGGTTGAGGTTGAGGTTGTGGTTGTGGTTGAGGTTGGGCTGCTACTTTACTCGAGGAAACCATACAGAGCTATGATATTTCCACTTTTTTGGGTGGAGGAAGGAGATCCTAAAAGGTTCCAATCATGGAGCATCTTGAAATATGTTGGGCCCATCACATTTAAAAGTTGGGATGGATGCACTGTTGGGAATTCTGGCGATCATAGGTAAGTTGTTTTTCGGACAAGCTAGCTCCTTGGGGTCAAAATAAGTCAACGTGTCCAACTTGACGATCTTCCCTTCATGATGGAAAATCATAATTCGAAACATCATAAGTTGGGAACATCATAACTATGTGAAACTAGAGATTCTGGGTTCAATCCCCTGTATGGTCACCAAAAACTGTTGTTGGTGTTTTCACACTAGCACGTGCCAAAAGGCACCTACTAAGGTATATGCTAGACTTATTAGAGTTTAAAAAAATAAACAAAAAATAAATAAACATAAATTAAAAGTAACTAATATAATAGGAAAGAAAAGCTAAATGACAATGAAAATAAATCTAAACTAACATATATTCTTCATTCAACAAACAAAATTTTGGATCATCATTAAAGAATAAAGAATTTCCTTTTTCATTGATAAAATTGGATTTACAAGAGTACAAGAATCACCTCAAGGTAGCAGTGGTAGGGGCCCATGCAACATTCTGAGGGAGGGTTCGCTTGATCTCCTAGTAGTCCACAATCCTCCAGCTCTAGCTCTAGGATAAGGATAAGGCTTTGATTTTTTTTTGGCTTTTGATTTTTGTTTTTTGGCTTTTGTCTTTGATTTTGTGCCTTTCACTTTTTTTATCCTTTTCCAAATTGGGATATCATGTGAAAATTCTCACAGTGGATCCAAAGAGATGATGTAAACCTCACAATGAAATAATTTAGGAATAATAGAAGAAGAATAGAGCAGAAGAACATAGATCCAAAGGAGCTCAAATAGAGGCAGAATAATTACACATGTTACTGTTAAATTTTGAGCATTAATTCGCAATACTCTAGAATCTTTGCTGAGAGAATAACATCTACAGTATATCAATGCATGACAATCACAATATGACAAGCATCACAAGAATCAAAAGCATGAAGACAAGAGACACAGAATTTCCGTGGGGAAAACCCTAAGGTGAAAAACACCACAACTTCCTCAGAGATAGAGAGAGAAATGGCTCAACCAAAAGTACAACCAAATAACACTGAGATAGTCTCCTGATAGCAGATGATCCTCCTCCTCACTAGTGCGCCACTTTTCAAGTGAGAGTGAGTTGCTTTTCCAAATGAGTAAAATAGAGATCTCCGATATCTATTTATACTAACCTTTTTTCCCAATGACCTTATGGGGCCGACTTGTCTATCTAGATACATCCACATTATATTATATATAATTCAGGGCCGACCCCACATGGTGGTCTAATAACCCATCAGCAAGTACACACACTTGTGACACTTGTCACTCCACATGACGACACTTCCTTATAGAGGAATAACACATCTCTTATAAGGGTACAATGAATATATATAAAATACACAGATGAAATACATTCCGAAGTTACATATACATCAACACTCCCTCTTAACTAGGAAGGTATTTCTTGACACATATTTTCTAGACAAGTCTTCTTCTCTGGATCATCATCATCATCATCGTCACTGCTGCTGCTATCTCAACCAATCTCTGACTCTACTCGTCATAGGAATTTCTACAGAGCCTGTCCTTTTTCATACTAGATGTAGGCCCACCACCTGCAGGTCTTCATCATCACTGGCCATACTGTGGAATCCTCAGGACTTATTACGTGCGTCACAAAACCTGGCTGCAGCATCCCAGGCTATTACGAGCACACAGCTCTACCTGTAGGATCTCCCAGGAGCACATTACATGGGACCCATCACAAAACCTGGCTGAAGCATCCCAAGCTGTTATGAGCACACGGCTCTACCTGTCGGATCTCCCAGGAGCACATTACATGTGATCTCACCACAAAACCTGGCTGAAGCATCTGAGGCCTTTTTCATCCT
Source organism: Larix kaempferi (assembly GCA_027924585.1). Lineage (NCBI taxonomy): Eukaryota > Viridiplantae > Streptophyta > Pinopsida > Pinales > Pinaceae > Larix > Larix kaempferi. The sequence continues at coordinate 4,177,952 of BSBM01000067.1, forward strand.
GTCCAGATCTCCCAGGAGCAAATTGCATGTGGTCATGGCAAAACCTGGCTGAAGCATCTGAGGCCTTTTTCATCCTGTCCAGATCTCCCAGGAGCAAATTACATGCCATAGGACAAAACCTCACAAGAGCATCTGCCAGATATCCCAGGGCACCGAATTACATGCCATAGGCAAAACCTCGAAAGACTATCTGCAGATCTCCCAGGGCACAAATTACATGTCCTCCCAAGCAAAACCTCGAAAGAGCATTTGCCAGATGTCCCAGGGCACCGAATTACATGCCATAGGAAAAACCTCGAAAGACCATCTGCAAATCTCCCAGGGTACAAATTACATGCTTACCTGCACAACCTGATCCATGGCCACAAAGTATCATCTGATACTCATCAAACATCATCCTGATGTACACATGATCATTCTGATCATCATCACTGCAACATCCTGCTGCATGTCATCTGGAGAAGCTCCTCATCCACGATCATCCTAGTCATACAATGCATCCATCTGATGCACACCAAGTATCCACCTGATACATACATAGATACATGATCCACACAATGTATCCATCAGCATACATGATCTACCTGATCATACAAAGATACATGATCCACACAATGTATCCATCAGCATCCAACATGATGCGTACATACAAAATACATACACATGATCCAACCGATCATATCCAGCATCCAACATGATGCGTATACAAAATACATACACATGATCCAACCGATCATATCCAGCATCCAACATGATCTGTATACAAAATACATACACATGATCCAACCGATCATATCCAGCATCCAACATGATGCGTATACAAAATACATACACATGATCCAACCGATCATACCCAGCATCCAACATGATGCGTATACAAAATACATACACATGATCCAACCGATCATATCCAAGCAGAAACCAGAACATCATCCTGATGCTCATCATCCAGTGCTTACATCCATAGCCATGTGAAGAATCCCCCTTCCAACATGCTTGGAATGGCTTCAGCAAATGTGTCCATCACTTCTTCCTCGAAGTGTCCTCGATCTGAAGAACGCCAAGCCTCTCTCTGAAGTACTCGAACTTCACCCTGGCTAGTGGCTTCGTCAGCACATCTGCAATCTTCTCTTTCGTCGCAACATACAGGAGCTTCACGGCTCCTCTCTGCACCATATCCCTGATATAGTGATATTTGATCTCTATGTGTTTCGACCTGTCATGAAACACTAGATTCTCGAACAGCTTCACACAACTCTGGTTATCACAGAAGATACCAGTAGCATCCATCGGGAGATCAAATAACTCAGACAGTAGCTTCCGTAGCCATACTGCCTCACAACTAGATGAACAGGCTGCAACATACTCTGCCTCAGCTGTACTCAGTGCTATACAGGACTGCTTCCTGCTAAAACAAGAGATCACACCTGATCCCATACTGAAGCAACACCCAGATGTGCTCTTCCTATCTGCAGCACTGCCAGCCCAATCTGAATCAACATAACCCTGCAGGTTAAACTTTTGATTCGCTTCATACTTGAGCCCATAATCCACTGTACCCTTCAGATACCTCAGAACATGCTTTACAGCAATCAAGTGAACACTCCTCGGATCCGTCAGGAACTGGCTCAATGTGTTCATAGCAAAGCAAATATTCGGTCTCGTGTTCGTCAGGTACATCAAGGACCCAATCATATGATGATACATGGAGACATCAACCGGCTCAGATGAAGCATCACATAGAAGCTTCAGATTCGATGCCATAGGTGTGGCCATGGCTTTGCAATCCATCATCCCAAATCTCTTCAGGATATCCACTGTGTACTTCCCTTGACCAAGGAAGATCCCACCTGCACTCTGCCACACCTCCATACCTAGGAAATAGTGCATCATTCCCAAATCTTTCATATCGAATTCAGCAGCAAGCTTCCTCTTAGTATCTGCAATTAGTCTGTCATCTCCTGTTACAAATAAGTCATCCACATACAGGAGTATAATCGTAGGATTCCATTCCTCAACCTTGCAGTAAAGGTTGGAATCCGTTTTACTTTTGGTAAAGCCCAAACTAGATAGGAAACTATCCATCCTATCATACCAGGTTCTGGGAGCTTGCTTCAAGCCATACAAGGCTTTCTTCAATCTGCACACATGTAACTCCCTATCAGGTCTTGGGACTGCATCCCAAACATCATCTTCATGATCGACGAATCATGGCATTCCATTTCTTCATCCCACATCCTGGGAACTTCAATATCTTCAATATATTCAATAGATATCTTTGTTGTTGGAACAAATGTTGTAGTCCTTTTGTAGGTGAAGATATATGGTCTTTCCTACAAAACAAGTTAAATTGCATGATTAGAAACATCTCATAATTTTTCAGAACAAATTCTTTACACATAAAGAAATATGTCATGCAGTCATGCAGTTATCTTAGCCAATGCTTCAATACAACATTTATCCATGTTCCACAACTTTCTAGATGCCTTCCAGCCTCTACCAAAACATTGTTAAGAGTTTGCACTACTCCCAACAGGTCAGCAAAGAGGTTTCATTCTAGATAAGTAGCACTGGAATGTTGTACAGTGCCATAGGCCACTTACCCATCACATGCATATTAGTAGTATACTGTTCATTAATGCAATCATTCTAATATGCACAATACATCTCCTAAGTCTAGGAACATAAGCATAATATTATTTAAACAAACAAAATGGGCAAGAAATGATAATTGAAATACTTATCTTTGTTTGTTTGTTGGGTGGAATCCCTCTGAGTCTTTGCTTCCTTGCAGGAGCTGCTGAAGTAGCTTCTTCTACACCTTTTGGTTGTGGAATCTAGGAAGATGGTCAACTCCCTTTGAAAATCTACATCCTTGCAGGAGCTGCTGGAGTGTGCTCCCTCTTGATCTTTGCTTCCTGGATTACCTGTCCTTGAACTTATATTCATCCTTGCTGACATCAATCTTCTTGAACCCAGAAAAGACCTCTTCTGGTGTCTTGTTGTCCAATATCTTGTGGGGAGTTCTGTTCTGCATACAGCTGTTCTAACTGCTTCTGCCCATAACTGCATAGGTAGATCCTGGTCATGCAGCATTGCCCTTGTTGCTTCCATGATGTTTCTATTCTTCCTTTCTACAACTCCATTCTGTTGAGGATTATACGGAGCAGTCAACTCCCTCTTAATCCCTGAATCATTATAAAGCTTCTTTAAGTCACTTGAGGTGAATTCTCCACCATTGTCGGATCTGAATGTTTTGATCTTCTTGTCAGTTTGATTCTCCAACAAGGTTTTGAATTCCTTAAACTTATCAAACACCTCATCTTTGTTCTTCAAGAAGTATACCCAAGTCTTCTTGGAGAAGTCATCAATAAATGAGACATAGTAAACATACCCACTCAGGGAACTGGATGACATACGGCCACATACATCTGAGTGGATAATTTCTAGGATGTCTTTTGCCTTGCTTTCACTGCTTGGGAAAGCCTTCTTAATGTTCTTACCTTTTGCACATCCTTTGCAAACACCTTCATGTTTGGTCTTGATTTCAGGAAGACCCTCTACTGCCTTGCTTGCAAGTGGAAGTGCTCTATAGTGCATATGATCTAGTCTTCTATGCCAAAGTTCACTTGGCTCCATGGATTCATGCACCATGGCATGTTCAGGTTGTCCCTTAAATTTATACAAGCCTCCCTCTTGCTCTCCAATCACTACTGCATCATCTATGGTCTTTCCCTTGGACACATTAGGACTTGTCCATCCACAAATGCAACCCTCATACCTTTTGCATCCAATGCAGAGATGGAGAGTAAGTTCTTCTTGAGCCCAAGTACATAAAGTACTTCTTTCATCTTCAAGGATTTTCCAAAATCTAGGTTGTAGGAGGCTTCACCACTTCCTTTGATTGGGTATTGATAATCATCCCCAAGTTTCACCTTATGGGGTGATTCATGTTCAGATAGATTCACAAAAGATTCCTTAAACCCAGTCATGTGTTTGGAAGCCCCACTATCAATCAACCAATCATTACAACCATGAGAGATGGTACCTGTGAGAGCAGAGATCAGAACATACTCTTCTTCACTTGATGAGTCATCATTACTATCACTTTCTGCCCTAGCCTTCTTCTTTGGGGGTTCATCATCTTCGGCAGCATGAGCATGAAACCTTCTTTTGCTACCCTTCTTCTTCTTGTTGGAGATGTTGTTGTCCTTCTTATTCTTGGGAAAATTTATGGCAATATGCCCTTTCTCATTACAGGTGAAGCATATTCTTCTTTCTTTGAAGTGATGTGAAGATCTCTTGGAGTGAGATGGCTCTCTCTTGGACTTCCGTTTCTTGGTGTGAGCTATGAGAGCTTGATCTTCATTCCCCATCTTTTCTTCTCGTGCCACAATCCTTGCTTCTTCTTGTGAGCATTCTTCCCGTAGTCTACTGAAGGAGATCAACTTCTTCCTTGCACAAATTCCTTGGATAAAGGAATCCCATGACCTGGGTAGGCCATTTAGAGTGGTCATCACCACTTCACCATTCTCCACCATTTCATCCACTGCTTCTAGTTGTTCCTTGATCTGGGAGACCCTTGAAAAATAAGATTGAATGGTTTCTCCATTCTGAAACTTTACTCCTTTCAATTGGTTCCGCAGGGTCATCTTCTGATTTATGTTCTTCCCTTCAAACAGCTTGGTCAAAGAGTCAAACATCTCCTTAGGTGTCTTAAGAGAAGACACATGAGGTATGAGATGGTATTTGATAGAATCAACAATGATTCTCTTTGCCTTGACCAAGTTCTTCTTGTGCAATGCCTTGTCCTCTTCATCCTCTAGGATAGGGATGTCTTCTTTCACATATGAGTCCAACTCATTTTCTTCCAGGATTAACCCAATCCTATACTTCCAGGCTCGGAAGTTATCAGCCCCTTCAATATTATCCTCAAGCTTGGTGTGGAGAGACATCTTAAAGAGTACTTCAAATGGAAATAGAAAAGATTTAGATCTTACCACTTGAAGTGCTGAAAACTGCATCTGGTCCCGGATTAGGGTTTGTCAGAGAAACCCTAAAAAATCAAAATGTGAATTTCAAATTTCTGAAAGGATAGAAAGATGCGCCTTGGTGAGCTGATCAGCCTGGTACATTTAGAATTTGAGATCAGCAAAGTCTTGCCCTTCAAAATTGCCTTTTTGTCCTCCCGGGTTCACTAAGGAGAGCCCTGAATTAGGGTTTGCGTTTCCCGGAAATATACCCAGCCAAAAATCTCGATCCAAAGCTCTAAACTTCTATTTTTGCAAGGAGCTTCCAGCTGTGTCTTCAGATTCCAGAAATTCCTATTTTTGTGGAAACCCTAATTTTTAGGGCCAAATCTGAAAATGCTCGAAACTGAGTTCTACTTGGACAGATAGATGCGCCTTGATGAGTAGAGTCAATCTACTATATTGATTTTCAAAAAGCTGTGGAGAGAAACCCAATAAACAAGGAACTCAAGCTTCCGTCACTGCAAAATGTCTTCTTCTCAGGTTAACTCTGATACCATGTTAAATTTTGAGCATTAATTCACAATACTCTAGAATCTTTGCTAAGAGAATAACATCTACAGTATATCAATGCATGACAATCACAATACGACAGGCATCACAAGAATCAAAAGCATGAAGACAAGAGACACAGAATTTCCGTGGGGAAAACCCTAAGGTGAAAAACCCCACAACTTCCTGTTAGGAACCTATGTCAACCCTTCTCTTTACTATGTTAGTATATTGTTGTTGGACGCATATGCTTTGTAAGTTGTCCCGTAGTATTTGTTGATCCGTAGTTTATATTAGCCCATAGTATTGACCCATAGTATTGGACGCATATGCTTTGTAAGTCATCCTGTAGTATTATATGTCCCATGGTTTTGACTCATAGTATTAGGCATAGACTTAGTATATAAGTGTGTGTTGAGGTCATTGAAGCCACCGTGAAGTTAATTGTATTGAGCTTGCTCAAAGGAGGTTGCCCCCTCGAAGTGGCCCATGATCAATATAAAAGTGATTCTGTTCTATTATTTCTGCTATTTCGCCTATTCTTATTAATTAATTGTTGCAAGTGCATCACATCTGGTATAAGAGCACTTTCTTGGGCTCGTTGGGTGGAATTTCTGCCAATTTTTTTTTTTCGCATCTGTTGCAGCTTCGGATTTGGGAATAATCCCTATCCGCTTAACTGTGGGAAGTACTTGGGAATAAGCCCTAAAAATCATTGTGAGGAGTACCACAAGAACCCCAAAGTAGCTGACCCATTGAGAGGACCTGCCAGCGAAAAGGGCAACGACCCCTACCTGATTGACTAGTTCCCACCCATGAGGTAAACCAAGAGCTGTCGTTTGTGGCAAAGCGGTTATCAGTTTTACCTGAGCCGTGGAGTGAGGGGTACTGCCCCAATACGCAAGCCGTTAGAAAGCATTGGTGGCCGAGTGAAACACCTGAACAATTAGGAAGCCGCACATACCTGGGGTCCATATCTATTTTCAGTTGAACTATTGCCGATCACTTCCGCTCCAGATCCAGCTGTTTCAGAACTATTTTGAAAGTCATTCCAGATCTAGTCGTCGTTTCAGATCCAGCCGTTTTCGATCCCTTCCGAGCCGTTGCAGATCCATCTGTTGCGGACCCCTTCCACGCCGCTGTTGCCGATCCATTTCTGAAAAAATAAAAATAAATAAATAATAAAATAAATAAATAAATAAATCAGTTTTTTCCCCATATCTCCCTTGTTTTCACTCTGTTTCCCTTGAAATTTTCGGGGAACCCCTGTCATCCCATTCTGCATCTTTCATTCTTGAGGACCCTCTCCCCAATTCCCCTTCCCAAAGCCCGAAATCCCACATTTGTCTATTTTTAGGGTTTGCCATAACTTCCTCAGATTTCACCTAATCACCTTCAAATTTTACCATAGAGTTCCTTTCTGACTTCTACTTCTTTGTCCCTCTCTTCCCAATTTTCTCATTCTATCACCCCGCTTCTGAAATCCCCCTTTTTGCCTTCTTGTCCTTTCGACAGTGTCCAAAATCTAGTCAAACCCCAATTACCCATCCGATTGTTTCCCCAATCCAAATTTCCCTTTACTAAATAAGCTTCTGTTTGTGTTTTTCTACCCATTCCACCAAAAAAAAAAAAAAAAAAAAACCTGGTTATGGTTGTCACCCGTGCAGGAGCACACACCATGGAGGAAGCACTTGTAGCCATCCAAACCAAACTCCAAGATCTGGATGAAAAATTTCTCAGCCTCCATCTTCAGCATTCAGCCATGAACAATACCAGACAGCCAGAATCTTTTGCAGCCACCGGGTTCTCTGCTTCTAGAAATTTTCGTGGGCCGAAGCTTGATTTTCCTCGCTTTGGATGGATATACCGAGCAGAACAATATTTTAGTTTGCATAATACTTTTGATGTTCAGAAAGTTCTACTTGCATCCTTTCATTTGGAACAGGAAGCCCTTCAATGGTACCGTTGGTACATCAAAGCTCATTCCGAGCCAAACTGGATAGATTTTTGCCAACTCATTTTGCCACAATTTGGTCCTAGTGCTTTTGACGACGTCACAGGAGCACTCACTAAACTTCACCAAACTGGCACAGTGAGAGAGTATCAGATGGAATTTGAGAAACTAGCCAATCACACAAAAGGATTGTCTGATGAATTCTACAGGAGTTGTTTTATCAGTGGTCTCAAGGATGAAATCCGCTCAGAGGTCAAAATGTTTTGTCCCAACACAATGATGGAAGTCCTAGGGTTGGCTAAGTTGGCCGAGGACAAGATCGCAGCTCAACAACGCTCCAAACCCATCTTTGTTCCCTTCAGAAATATGGGTTCCCAACGACCTCCCATCACGCCTGCTCCTCAACAAAATCCTATCAAGCATTTGTCTGAAATAGAAATGCAGGCACGCCGAGAAAAAGGTCTTTGCTATAATTGTGATGAGAAATTCACTCGGGGACATAGATGTGTTCAACAAAAGCTCTATCTCTTGGATGTGGATTCTTCACCTTCCTTAGAACTTGGTGAAGAAGCTACATATACAGTAGATGATCCGGTCGACATGCAACACCCGCCTGTTGACACCCCATCTCAGGACGACCCACCCGAGATCTCTCTCCATGCTGTAACCAGCGTCACCACCCCACAAACAATGCGGGTCAGGGGATACTTCAAGAAGCTCCCTCTTACCATACTCATTGATTCTGGTAGCACTCATAACTTCATTGACCCTCGAATTGCCAAACAGGCTGATTGTTTTGTCCATCCTTGCTCCAACTTTGAAGTCATGGTTGCCAATGGGGGCACCTTACCTTGCAAGGGGAAGTGTCACAATGTGCGTATCTCTATGGAAGATTATAACCTACGCTCCGACATGTTTTCCTTGTCCTTAAGCGGATGTGATGTGGTTTTGGGTGTTCAATGGTTACACACACTTGGCCCCATCTTATGGGATTTTGCTGAACTTTGGATGCAGTTTAAAGTCAATGGGGCACAACACAAATTTAGGGGCTTACAACCAGGGTCTCTCTGCATCATCAGTTCAAATCGCCTGGAAAAAATCCTTAATAAAAATTCACATGGTGTCATTGCTCAGCTCAATTCCATTCAGATGCACCCATCAACAGTCTCCACTACTTCCTTGGATAGATATGCAGGTATCTTTGCTGAACCAATGAGCTTGCTTCCTTAAAGAGACCTTTCCGGTAAGAATGTAGCCACATCTACCTCTCAGCAGGAAATGATGGCTATTTTGCATGCAGTACAGAAGTGGCAGCCATACCTATTAGGCAATTATTTCTGCATCAAGATTGATCTCCCGAGTCTGGAAAATTTTCTGGAACAATGGGTCTCCTCCCCAACACACCTGCAATGGGTTATCCAACTCATGGGTTATCCCTATGTGATCACTTACAAGAAGGGTAAGGACAATATGGTGGAAGATGCTCCTTCTCGCACAATTGATGACCCAGTTTCTCTTACAGCTCTTTCTCTGCTTGTTCCAAATTGGTTGCAATATGTTCAACAGGGCTATCTCTTCTATGAACTCCATGCTTCTTCATCAACAGGGCACTCTGGGTTTTGAAAAATGTATGACTAGGAACAATGTAACTTCTTTTGGCCGGGACTAAAAATGACAATTCAACAAATGGTGGCTAACGATGACACTTTCCAAGTCAACAAGGGGGAACCGACACTCCTTTCGGGATTGATCAAACCCTTGCCCATCCCTACACAGCTTTGGCCAACTATTTCTATGGATTTCCTAGCAGAACTATGGTGGTACAATACCACATCTCAAAGGACACCATATGAAGCAGTCTATGGACAAACACCACCAGTTCTTCTTCCATACACCCTTAGCAGCTCCCCAGTTCAGGAAATTGACTCGGTTCTTCGAAACCGCGATCAGATTCTTCTCATTCTGCAGGACAATCTTCACATGGCCAGAATTCGTCGGAAACAACAAGCCGATCAGCACCGTTTTGAGCGCATTTTCCACGCAGTTGACAGGGTTCTTCTTCATCTACAGCCTTCCAAGCAATCCTCCTTGACACTCCAAAGGCGTCAGTGGCCCGAAATGCAAACCAAGGATGCTACCAGGGAACCACTCCTTCATATTCTGCAGCAATTTCTCCAACTAAAGCTTTGAGGACAAAGCTTTTTCTAAGGGAGAGGGGATGTTAGGAACCTATGTCAACCCTTCTCTTTACTATGTTAGTATATTGTTGTTGGACGCATATGCTTTGTAAGTCGTCCCGTAGTATTTGTTGATCCGTAGTTTATATTAGCCCATAGTATTGACCCATAGTATTGGACGCATATGCTTTGTAAGTCATCCTGTAGTATTATATGTCCCATGGTTTTGACTCATAGTATTGGGCATAGACTTAGTATATAAGTGTGTGTTGAGGTCATTGAAGGCACCGTGAAGTTAATTGTATTGAGCTTGCTCAAAGGAGGTTGCCCCCTCGAAGTGGCCCGTGATCAATATAAAAGTGATTCTGTTCTATTATTTCTGCTATTTCGCATATTCTTATTAATTAATTGTTGCAGGTGCATCACACTTCCTCAGAGATAGAGAGAGAAATGGCTCAACCAAAAGTACAACCAAATAACACTGAGATAGTCTCCTGATAGCAGATGATCCTCCTCCTCACTAGTGCGCCACTTTTCAAGTGAGAGTGAGTTGCTTTTCCAAATGAGTAAAATAGAGATCTCCGATCTCTATTTATACTAACCTTTTTGCCCAGTGACCTTATTGGGTCGACTTGTCTATCTAGATACATCCACATTATATTATATATAATTCAGGGCCGACCCCACATGGTGGTCTAATAACCCATCAGCAAGTACACACACTTGCGACACTTGTCACTCCACATGACGACACTTACTTATAGAGGAATAACACATCTCTTATAAGGGTACAATGAATATATATAAAATACACAGATTAAATACATTCTGAAGTTACATATACATCAACAGTTACATTAATCCGAATAGTGAAACAATAAATATACAATGCTGAGGATTCGAATAGACTAGGCGTGATTCAAATTAGCCTTCATGGATAGATCCATAATCAGTGGAGTGTCATCAAAGCATAACTAGTAGTCCAACTCATCATCAGTGAAGTCATCAATGCACAAGTAATGGTCAATCGGTAGTCAAACTGGGTCTAACTGAGTGTGGTGGATGTAACTGGCACATGGAAGCACTAATGTAGTGAAGGAGGCTCAGTGGAGGGTTCACATGAAGCTAACTGGAGTCAGAATAGGCTATCTAGTCACACTGGAGGTCCATCGTAGTGATAAGATCAATTAAGAGTGAGTCAAGCCTAAAATCAAGGAGAGAACTCAATTAACTGAAGATAACTGGACTAGTAGGTGAAGAAGTGCGCCTATCTCATGCAGTAGGTGAAAGGAGGGAGCACTAAGTACTAGGAGGGATAAAAATGATCAGGAAGAAGCTCTCAGGGCTAGCTAACTGAGGGCTAGGTGTTGGGACTGATGAATGGGATGCATGCAAACCCTAGAATGCATGGAAACCCTAAAAGGCTGAAAATGAAAATGACTGAAAAGCTAGTAGGACTAGGATGGAGTATAGGAATATCCTAACATATCATAGGTGTTGTTCCAGGTTTCTTCTTTTTGTTGAGTGATAAAAAGGATAAAAATCCAAAAAACAAGTCAGGGCAAGGTGGCTCATTTATCTCGAAATAATTGAGCAATATTAATTTGCAATATAGCCCTTTTAATGAATGAATTTGATTTTTTGTTTTTATCAAGGTCCAAAGCGTGGAAATGAAATGCGATAATCATGTATATATGGGATGGGGATAATGATAAGGTAGGTGGGAAAAATTTAGGTGTTAACAAGTAGGTATTAAAGCATTGGATCATAGATCATTAGGAGTGTTTTTGGCTTAAAAGTTGTTACAAAACTTTATAAGTTCTAGAGAATCACTGAATGACTAAGGCCATAGAATTAGATACCAAATCAAGGTTATTCCATCCATAGTGTCCTTTTGTGTGAGCGATAATTCAAATTTGAAGTGTCATCATGAAACTATTGTCAAAGATGGAGAAGTGTCGATTTGGGCTATAACACCCCCTTTCTCAATATAAACATTATTTCAACAATTGGTATCAGAGCGAGTGCCTTCAAGAATCGGTAACCACATCTGGAAGGGTGATCCTAGGAAGCATACATGGTTATCCAAGAGGAATTCTCATCAAGCAGGGCTCCATTGTTTGACATATCAAACTATGCATTATAGAGTAAGAGAATGAAGACCTATCTAATGGCCCTTCGTTTTGATATTTGAAAAACTATTGTGAATGGCTATAAAGATCCACCGATTCCACCAACATATCAAGCTAGAAAGAAGGACAATGAATAGAATGAAAATTCCAGGAATGTCATTTTGAATTGTCTATCATAAACCAAATTCATAAAAGTAATGCATTGTAAATCAAATGCATTACTTTAATGTTACAAATCTAACAATTTTGGTCATATGGAATGTGATTGTACAATTGGTCCTACAAGGAAGAAGAAGAATACTCAAGAGTTTGGAAAATAAAACATGAATAATCACAAAGAGAAGGGTGCATACTTCCTTTGTATGCTCAAAACAAAGGAATTTAGTGGTATATTGACAATGGATGTTCTAAATACATGACAAGGGATCAAAATAAATTTATCACTCTAAAAGAAGAAAAGGGAGGAAGTGTGACCTTTGGAGACAATGTTTCTGTAAGAATAGCCGGAAGAGGTATCATGAGTCTTGCAATGGAAAGACTAAAGCTCAAAATGTTCCATATTGTGAAGGGCTCAAACACAACCTTTTAATTGTCAGCTAGATGTGAGACCAAGGGTATGAACTCACATTCTATGCTAAAGATTGTGAGATAAGGAAGAAATATTCAGGAAAACTAGTGGCTAGAGAAACCAGGACTCTAGGAAATGTGTATGGTTTTGATGAAGTCCAAGGAGAAAAATATTGTATTATACAGGTAGACAAAAGTTGGTTGTGGCATAAAAGGTTGGGACACTAGATTTTTGGCAATCTAGTAAAGATCAACAAAAAACAAGCAATGAGAGATATGCCCCAAATCTATCTATGAACATCATCTGAAAACCATGCCAACACGAGAAGTAGATGAGAGTAAGATTCAAGTCAAAGGAGTACTTGACATCAAGGACACTAGGGCTCATTCATAGAGATCTATGTGGATTGACAAGGACACAAACCATACAAGGTGAAAGGTACTTCATGTTATTTATAGATGATTATACAATAATGACATGGGTTGTAATTCTTAAAGAAAAATATGAGGCATTGGATAATTTCAAAGTATTTAAGTCTTTAGTTGAAAATGAAAGTGGTATGAGAATCAAGTTCCTATTATCAAATAGAGGAGGTGAATTTACCTCAAATGATTTCAATGAATTATCTAAGAAACATGGAATCAAGAGACAACTTTCAATTGTAGGAACTCCACAACAAAATGGAGTTGTGGAAAGAATGAACATATTGGTACAAGAAATGACATGAACAATACTACTTGAAGCCAAGCTACCAGACACTTTTTGTAGAGAAGCAATTGACGCAACAGTCTACGTCATGAACATAGCACAACTCAGAGTCAATAATGAAAAAACACCATATGAACTTTGGAAAGGAAGGCCAACTTCAGTTAAGTACTTCAAAGTTTTTGGAAGCAAGTGTTACATAAATATAAATGATGACAATTTGGTAAAGTTTGATTCTAGAGCAGATGAAGGAATTTTCCTTGGATACTCAACTAGAATCAAAGCCTACAAATTCTATAACAAAAGACTACGCAAAGTTGCGAAATGTATTGATGTAAGAGTGGACGAAGTGTTCCCAAAAAAGGAAGAAAACCAAACAAATGAGAATTCAGAGGAAACAATCTACGTAGACCAAGAAGAGTTCAATACAAAGGAAGAACAAGAAGAAGAACAGTTATATCCCAAGACACCTTCCATATTTGTGTAGAAACCTCACCTAGAAAACTAGTTTGTTTGAGATATTGATGTAGGTGTCCACACTAGAAGAATGATGGTAGGTACACCAAAATAGGAAAACTTTTCTCTACTATCCAAAATAGATCCAAAGTACTTTGTATAGGCCAATGAGTACAATCATTGGGTGAATGATATGGAAGAATAATTGAATTAGAATGAAAAGAATGGAACATTGGAACTCGTCCCCAAACCAAAAGATAAAAACATGATTGGGACAAAATGGGTGTTCAAAAACAAAATGAGTGAAGATGGACAAATCATCATAAATAAGGTAAGGATGGTTTGTAAGGGGTATGCACAAACTGAAGTAATAGACTTTGAAGAAACCTTTTCCCTATTTGCAATACTAGAGGCAATTAGGATGTTTTTGGCATTCACTTGTTTTAAAAATTTCAAACTCCATCAGATGGACATCGAATCAACTCTTCTAAATGGAGATTTGGAATAAGTATACATTGAACAGACAAAAGGAATTCATCTGTCAGAACAAGAAGACTACATGTGCAAGTTGAAGAAAGCACTCCATGGCTTGAAACAAGCCCCCAGATCCCCGTATGCAAGATGTGATCAATATCTTCAACAACAAGGCTTCAAAATAGGATTTGCCGACAACGACCTCTACATCAAGATAGAAAAGGATAGCCTATTGGTTACATTTGTGTATGTGGATGATATGAGTCACAAGTTTTCCCAAGATATGTCAAAGGAATTTGAAATGTCAATGATCAGAGAATTTCCATTCTTCCTTGGATTACAGGTTTCTTAGTCCAGCAAAGGGATATTCATTACTCAAACTAAATATCTCAAGGAGATGCTAAAGAAGTTTGGAATGGAATAATGTGCACTAGTCAGTACCCCATGATTACATGATCCAAACTAAGTAAGGATGATGAATCTTCTGGATCCAATTCAACATTTTATAGGTCCATGATTGGGAGTCTAATGTAATTAACAAATTCGAGACTTGATATTATGCAGATAGTAGGAATTGTCACTGGATTTCAATCTACACCAAAGGAGACACATGTTCAAGAAGTAAAGAGGATATTCAGATATCTAAAAGACACTTTGGATTTCGGTTTATGGTATACCAAGAGTAAAAACTTCACACTAACAACATACACAAATGCAGATTGAGAAGAAATGATTGATGTCAAGAAAAGTACTAGTGGAAGTGCATTATTTATAGAATATTTCATCGTATCATGGTCAAGCAGGAAACAACCATCAAATTTTCTTTCTACAATAGAATCAAAATACATTGCAGCAACATCCTGTTGTACACAAGTTCTCTGGATGAAACAAAAATTAAAGGACATCAAGGTGGAATATGATCAGTCGATTGTAATTCTCTATGACAACACAAGTGCAATCAATATATCAAAGAATCTTGACATGCACTCAAAAAACAAAGCATATTCCAATCAAGTACCAATTTATTAGAGAACAAGTAGCCGAGCAAAATGTCAAGTTGGAAAACATTGCCACCAAAGAACAGGTTGTCGCCATCGTCACAAAGCCTATTTCCGAAGAAATGTTTGATTATCTTAGACATATGTTAGGAGTGGTACCTCCTTCAACTCTGTGAAGGAAACATGAGTCCAGGGGGAGCATCCCTTTGGCCATTAATGTCAAAGGGAGAGTAACTGACAGGGGGAGAAGTTGCAGAAGTGTTGCCATCAATGACAATGGGGGAGATTGTTGAAATGTGGTTGTCATTGATGTCAAGGCCAACATGAGTAATATCATAAAAAATGCAGGCTTTCCATAGGATACCACAAAGTTTCTAATATAATTAAGATTAAGTGCTAACTTTGAAAGGGATTTTTACCCCATAAATGTATCCCAAATGAAAGAACAAGTTCCATGATCAATTAGCGTATTTTGATACCTTTCTGTTGATATGTGGCATGTTTTCTAACCCCCTGTGTTTGAGGAGAAGTGAATTTTTCTTTATATCACTTTATACCCCACCAAAAGATGGAGTACAACCCAGTTAAGGTGCCAAGTCGGTAGCACTTGACCAAGTCAAATTTGTATAAATAAGGGAGTTATTCCACTCATTTTTGCATCATTTTGGTCAAGTCATAGGTAAGGAATAAGGCCTGGAGTAGATTAAAGGAAGGAAAGAAGCAGGTCAAAGGAAGATGAGGAGCAGATTTTTTATCTTTTGTTTGTTTTGGGGCTTGTCTTGTGCATATCTAAACAACTAGAAAGAGGTTAAGTACAAGGTTGTAATAGGCCAAGTATAGGGCTATAGCAAGTCGAGTTTAGGGATGTAACATGGAGAGTACATGGATGTAACAGGTTGAGTACATGGTTGCAAAAGGAAACGTATAGGGCTATAATAGGCCAAGTATGTTGAGATATTGTAACTTCAAAGAATATTATAATTGTACTTTATTATTCCGGAGATGTTTCATTCCTCCGTAAAGATCTTATTGTATATCCGGAGATATTTATTCCTCCGTCGGAATGTGGTAACTCGGGTTATTAGACATCTCTAGTGGAGGTCGGACCTGTATGTGTTATGTGGGTCAAAGGGTTATTAGACCACCCTAGAGGGGTCGGCCCAGTCAGTTGTAGTGGGGTATTTAACCCAATGGTTAAATACGAGCCTACGTGTCTTGTGTAAAAGACAAGTCGAAGTAGTGTATAAATAGAGGAGGTGTATTCCTCATTTGATACACTCACTCACTTGAGAGTAGCGCACTTGTGGAGGAGAGGTCTGCTGATGGAGGAGGAGCTTATGCTCAGGGTTTGCATATTTGTATATTGCTGGTCATCTATATTGAGGAAGCTTTACTGGGTTTTCTACCCCATGAGGGTTTCCCAGGATAAATCTGTGTCTCTTGTGTTTATGCTATGCTTGTTGTTTCTTCAGTGATCCTGTATATGCTATTATTGTGAAATGAAATATAATGCTTCTATTTTCTGTCTTAGCATATTAAATCTTAACATGGTATCAGAGCTAACCTGAAGGAAGGCAAGGTATGGCACTTACGACACTTGCTTTACTTACGACAATTTGAAGGTTAGGGTTTTATATAGCAAAAACCAGTCATCGTAGAACTTTCGCCATAAATCCATTTTTGTGAAGGTTCAGGATCTGAAACCTTTACAGGTCATAGATAACATCTCCAGGTATCTTGTTTCCAAAGGGAACCCTCAAATGCGTTGTACTTTGTAAGTTATGACCAGTACAAGTTAGGGTTTCTGCCTCTTCCAAATCTCCGTCAAAATCAAGTGACCTAGGAAAAAAGGTCATAACTTGGGCTAGGAAGCTCCAAATGAAATTTCGTAAAAATTGATAGGTAGTACACAGACTTTACTATCTCAGGAAACTTGTTCAGAGGCCGAAGATGAAACAGTGACATGTGGCACGCCGTACAAGTTCGCTCTCCTGTATTATCCCAAAACAGGTCATGTTGCGACATTTGGCATAACTCTCTCTCAGAAAATCCAATTGTGGTCAGACCTGTTAGGATGGAAAGATGACAGGTCAGGCTACTGCAAAAAAAGTTTTCAGACCCTGTGGAGCAAAAATTTCAGAGTTATAGCAGAAACAATTAGGTACATATTTCTGTCAAAACAGAATTATTTTTTGAGCACATTCATTCATGGCTTCCGGAATTTAGGGTTTCGGAGAAAGTTAGAATTTTTGGAATCGGAGTCCACGGCTGAGTACTACTCAGGAAAATCAAAATTTAGAGACCAAGATCAAATTTTTTGGTTGGGTAGAAGACCGGGCTTGATCAAACCCGAGTTCGGGATTTTGATCAGAAAGATGGAAAATTAGGGCTTCAACAAAAGTTGGAATTTTTTAAGTCTGTAACCACGGCTGGAAGCTCCTCAGAAAAATAAGAGTTTAGATTCTTGGATCGAACATTTTGATTGGACAGAAGGGTGGGCTTCATCAAACCCTAGTTCGGGTTCCTATCCAGAAGATCCAGAAGTTTCGAAGGCAATTTTGAGGGGTCAAATTTTTGGAGATTTCAAAATTGAAGTATGCTAGCAAGACATATCCTTCCATTCATTCAGAAGTGTGAAAGTCAAAGATTGAATTTTTAGGGCTTCTCTAGAAAACCCTAATCAAGCTCCAGATCAAGTTTCAGGGGGAGTTGAGGCTAAGGCCTTACATAAGAAGACTACAAGAAGTCTCGACAGGTATGACTTAAGGAGGTTCAGGTATGTCTTGAAATCTGATTCTTGATTAAGTTCATGATGTGTTTGTCTTCATATTATTTATTAGTACAATCTTGATTAATGTTAGAATTGTCTTATCACCCTAGTAACAATATGAATGCATGTGAATGATCGAAGACATTCATTGATTAGGGCTATATGATTGTACTAATGCATTATGGTGTTGTGCGAGGTTGATGTTGTCTGCTAACAAGATACAGGTACATCACAAAAGACAAATCAAGTTCCATGACCATGACAACATGAAGACAAAGACTCATCCATAATCTTTGTTCTACTTACGAGGTATGTATGAATTTGTTATATTATGCTTAACCTATGAGACATACAAGTTCTAGCTCAGGTTCTCTAAATCATTGAAGAGATTGTTTAGGTATGTTGTACATAACTAAGCAGATATACTAATCCATGTATGCTTTCCTATGTCAAGTTAGAATCTTACCTTGTGTTAGGATCCCTTATATAAGTATACTTGGTATGATTGGTTATGCTTATTCATAAAGTTAGTAATCAAGGGTTTATGCATACTATGTCTCTTATCTTGATGATTTAATTAACCTGAAGAGTACTATGATCAAACAAGAATATGCATGAGTAAAAGAAGACTTCCTTGAAACTCTGAATACTAATGATCATGACTATATATATTCAAGATTATTTAGAATTAGAATGTTTTGATAATATTGAGAATATACTAATGAATGTATGCTTGTGTATGAGATCATGAGGATGACACTAGTGCACACTTGAGCATGCACAGTGGTACAGAATGGATAGAAGTTCAGAAGACATACAGAAGATCAAGCAGGAGGCAACCACACAAACATAAAAGATAAGTATTTGAGTTGTTATTAGAAATAGTAAATGATATTGTTTGTATGCATATTTGTATTCCTAGAATATATCATGCTGAGTGTAAGCATTCATAAAGCATTGAATAGTATACTACTAATATGCATATGATTGGTAAATTGGACAAACATTCCATTGTTGCTTGTCTAGAATGAAACCTCTTTGCTGACATGCTGAGAGATGTGCATACTCTCGATAGTATGTTCTGGTAGAGATGGAAGGCATCTAGATAGCCACTGTATGCATACAGGATATGGGAAAGTGTTGTGCCAAAGTATTGGTCAAAATAGTTGCATAACTATGTAAATAATATCTATATGCATAATAGGTTATCATGAAAATATGATTTGATGATTATGAAGTATTACTAATCATGTACTTAATTTTGATTTGTAGGAAAGATCATGATGAATGATGAACACTGAACAAGCGATGGATGTTCAACAAAAGATTTACAAATCAAACACACTATAGAAGGCTTGTGGCTAGAAGATTCTCCTAGAAAGAGGAAGAGAATCATGATGAAATGTTTGCTCCAAGTGGCTAGATAATACCATTCTCTTAACGGTGTAATTAAAGAAGAAATGTGAATCAGGTTTGTATGGGTTCCCAGGATCGATAATCAATTGATGAGCTTAATGATCACCATGGGTGATGTGGATCTCAACCTTTGCTACAAGGTTGAATATGGTTTCTATACACAGATGACATGGATGCAAGAAGGAACTCACCACAGAGTTCGAATGATATTGAGGCTCATATCAGTAGACCCATCTAATGAGAGATGGCACAGATAGATATGCAAAAGATCATTCAATGCAGAAATGAAAATGAAAGATATCAAATTGATGCATTACTTCCTAGGTCTGGAAGTATGGCAAGGCTCAGAAGGAACCTTTCTCAACCAAGGAAAGTATGCTGAGAAATATTAAAAGGACTTGATGTGTTGGGATGGCCACTCTTGAAGTTGTTAGCAGATGACTCATCAAAGTTAGTGGATAGAACTCTGTACAGACAAAATATTGAGTCATTGATGTGTCTAACGATACTAGGTCAGATATATGCTTTGCTGTGAACACCTTGAGTCAGTATCTAGTGGAAACTGGATGTGTTCACCTATTAGTTGCAAAGCATGTGATGAGGTACCTAAAGGATACGATAGACTTTGATCTATGCTATTTTGGAGATCATGACTTCAGATGGCTACACAAATGTTGATTGAGCAAAAAGTGTATCAGACAGGTAGAGTACATCGAAAGGATGTTATTGTCTGGGATCAGCCATGATCTCGTGGTTGAGCAGGAAACAATCTAGTGTGGCTCTTAGCACAAGCATAATATATGGCTGCTTGCTTTGCTAATTGTGAAGCGGTATGGCTTCAGGATTGTTTGACTTAGAGATAGACCCAACTATGATCCTATGTGACAAACAGAGTTGTATCAAGATGGCAGAGAATCTAGCGTTCCAAGATAAGGTGCAGAAAGGAACTAAAAGTTTGAATTTGCAACAAGTTACCAATATACTAACCAAACTTCTATTGATCCGATGTACTAACCAAACCTCTACCTCAAGTAAAGTTTTTCAAGACAAACTTAATAAAGTTCAGAAGGACCCTCCTCGAAAGGGGGAGTGATGTGATCACTTATTGCCTGCATCGACAGTGAGGTCGATGATGAGGATACCTATATTAGTAATGCCAATAGAGAGGTTGGTGGATGGTACTTAAATAGGGTATAAGTTGAGAAGAGGGATTGCATCATCCTTGAACATATGTTCTAAAAAGATCCGTAGACAGATGTCTCCGAGAAAGAAGAGGGATTGCATCATCCTTGAACACATGTTCTAAAGAGATCCGTAGATGTATGTCTTCGAGAATGAAGTCCTTGGTGGACATGATAGGATTCCATCATCCTCAAGAGAGCCGTAGACGTATGTCTTCGAGAATGAAGTCCTTGGTGGACATGAGGGGATTGGATCATCCCTGGACTTCAGTCTTAAAGAGAGCCGTAGACGTATGTCTTCGAGAATGAAGTCCTTGGTGAACATGAGGGGAATGGATCATCCCTGGACTTCAGTCCTAAAGAGAGCCATAGACATATGTCTTCGAGAATGAAGTCCTTGGTGGACGGTTGAGGATTAAGTCATCCTTAGACGTGGTCCTAAATGTACGGTTGAGGATTAAGTCATCCTTGGACGTGGTCCTAAATTTACGGTTGAGGATTAAGTCATCCTTGGACGTGGTCCTAAATGTACGGTTGAGGATTAAGTCATCCTTGGACGTGGTCCTAAATGTACGGTTGAGGATTAAGTCATCCTTGGACGTGGTCCTAAATGTACGGTTGAGGATTGGATCGTCCTCGGACTTTGGTCCTGTGAATTGAGCCGTAGACAAGATGTCTTCGAGAATAAAATCTTGAATGAACAGGTAAGGGGATTGGATCGTCCTCGGACTTTGGTCCTGTGAATTGAGTCGTAGACAAGATTTCTCCGAGAATAAAAATTCTGAATGAACAGGTAAGGGGATTGGATTGTCCTCGGACTTTGGTCCTGTGAATTGAGTCGTAGACAAGATGTCTTCGAGAATAAAATCCTGAATGAATAGGTAAGGGGATTGGATCGTCCTTGGACTTTGGTCCTGTGAATTGAGCCGTAGCCAAGATGTCTCCGAGAATAAAAATCCTGAATAAACAGGTAAGGGGATTGGATCATCCTCGGACTTTGGTCCTGTGAATTGAGCCGTAGACATGAGGTCTCCGAGAATTGAATGATAGGACTGGATCGTCCCTAGACTTCGGTTCAAAAGGTACATGATAGGACTGGATTGTCCCTGGACCTCGGTTCAAAAGGTACATGATAGGACTGGATCGTCCCTGGACTTCGGTTCAAAAGGTACATGGTAGGATTGGATCGTCCTTGGACCTCGGTTCAAAAGGTACATGACTGGATTGTATCATCCATGGACCTATGTCCTAAAGAGAGCGGGATTGATCATCCTGTAATATGATCGTGTGTGTTGCAGGATATGCTGCTATGTATTAGTGAGAATACATGTTTTTGATTATAGATGTATTAGTGAGAATACATGCTTTTGATGATAGATGTATTAGTGAGAATACATGCTTTTGATGATAGATGTATTGGTGAGAATACATGCTTTTGATGATAGATGTATTAGTGAGAATACATGCTTTTGATGATAGATGTATTAGTGAGAATACATGTTTTTAATGATAGGTGTATTAGTGAGAATACATGTTTTGATGATAGATGTATCAGTGTGGATACTAATGCAGAAGATCGAGATGATCCAGATGCTGATGTTGTAGATCGTGATGATCCAGATGCTGTAGATCAAGATGATCCAGATGCTGTAGATTGAGATGATCCAGATGCTGTAGATTGTGATGATCCAGATGTTGTAGAGCGAGATGATCCAGATGCTGTAGATCGTGATGATCCAGATACTGTAGATTGAGATGATTCAAATGCTGTAGATCGAGATGATCCAGATAATGATGCTGTAGATCGTGATGATCCAGATGCTGTAGGTCAAGATGATCCAGATGCTGTAGATCGAGATGATCCAGATGTTGTAGATCATGATGATCCAGATGCTGTAGAGCGAGATGATCCAGAGGCTGTAGATCGAGATGATCCCGATGCTGATGATCGTATGATGATGATGCTGATGATCATGAGGATCCAGATGTTGATGTTGTTGTAGCTGTTCGAAGTGCTACAGAAGATAAAGACTCAGTACTGAAGATGTTGATGTTCCAGTATTGAAGATGTTTCAGTAACTGGTTGAGTTACTGATGATGTTGAGAAAGCTTCCAATGATTTATAGATGTATCATGTATGATGTTGATGACTCCTTGCTCATGCAGATGCTATTATAATATCCTTCTCGTTAAGGGGGAGTGTTGAGATATTGTAACTTCAAAGAATATTATAATTGTACTTTATTATTCCGGAGATGCTTCATTCCTCCGTAAAGATCTTATTGTATATCCGGAGATGTTTATTCCTCCGTCGGAATGTGGTAACTCGGGTTATTAGACTTCCCTAGTGGAGGTCGGACCTGTATGTGTTATGTGGGTCAAAGGGTTATTAGACCACCCTAGAGGGGTCGGCCTAGTCAGTTGTAGTGGGGTATTTAACCCAATGGTTAAATACGAGCCTACGTGTCTTGTGTAAAAGACAAGTCGAAGTAGTGTATAAATAGAGGAGGTGTATTCCTCATTTGATACACTCACTCACTTGAGAGTAGCGCACTTGTGGAGGAGAGGTATGCTATGATGGAGGAGGAGCTTATGCTCAGGGTTTGCATATTTGTATATTGCTGGTCATCTATATTGAGGAAGCTTTACTGGGTTTTCTACCCCATGAGGGTTTCCCAGGATAAATCTGTGTCTCTTGTGTTTATGCCATGCTTGTTGTTTCTTCAGTATCCTGTATATGCTATTATTGTGAAATGAAATATAATGCTGCTATTTTCTGTCTTAGCATATTAAATCTTAACAAAGTATAGGGCTATAATAGACCAAGTATAGGGCTATAATAGGCCAGTTTTGGGGTTGTGACTGGGATACGTAAGTTGCGATCTAGGACTGTGAAAAGGGTGTGCATCACAACTGCAAAAAAGTTGCATAATTAAGGTTGGTAGAGTTGTGGACAGAGCTAGACCACAGTTATGTTTGGATGAGTTTTTGGGACTAGTACAGATTGCAAAAGTAAGAACTGTAAGTGGTGTGAATTAGGGTTGAATGATGAACAGGTTCAAGGGTTAACATAAGGGTAGACAAAGAACAAGTTAGAGGCATATTTGACAAGAAAACAAAGACAAGGAAGTTTTGTTTTTGGATTGGTGTCCCATATAGGATGGTGCCTACACAAATTATTTCATTGAGTTGGTGCTCATTTTTTGGGATTGGTGTACCCTGTAGGTTGGTGCCTACATAATTGTAAGATGGAGCTTACTTTGTAAATCGTAGGTTGGTTCCTACAATTTTTATTAAGGAACTATTATGTGGTTTTCTCTCGTAAGGGTTTCCACGACATTTTTTGTTTTATTTGATGTGATATTTAAATGCATGTGTTTCTTTGAAAGTTGAATTGTTAAAAGTGATTAACTTATACTGATTCACCCCCCTCTCAGTATAAACATTATTTCAACAGACCAAAATGACTTTCACATGCTCCATAATATTCATTCGACTCTCACATCATTGGCCAACCCTATTGTATCCATTATTCCTCCTCATTCAATTCACATTGAATCCAATCATACTTATAATCACTCGGCACATGTTCATCTCTCTGATGCCCCATTTGAATCAACTCCTCCTTCTCCTACCCTGCAATTCTCTACCCCCCCAGCCAGTGTTAACCACGATAGCCCTAAGGTTGTCCATACGAATCCGAAGAGGGTTTGCTGTCGAAAATGAAGATTGATTGCATTTCCAAGATATTGGAGGAGATGAAGGTCTTAGTCAATCCGCAGGTCTTCAAATAAAAAGTCCTATACTATACCGAATTCGCCCTAATAGGTTGTTTTCGTGCAAGAATATTCAAGGAGTTGGATTTGAAAATTTGGGACATCGAACTTGGGCACATATACTTGGATATGATCCCCTAATTCACGTTGGTTCTAGAGGATATACTACTTTAAGTCTCTATATATTAAGCATTAAAGAATTAAAAAACAAATGGATATTCTATTAAGCTATTATCAACTCGTTTAAAATTGTATGAATTTATTGAAAACCAAATTGTTACTTAAGCATATCATATCACTAACCATCATATGTTTAAGAATTAATAATCATAGTTCAAAATATTGTAGAGATGGCTCCACGTTTAATAGGGTTGGGGCACCATTCATTATTAACTAGTTTAGGATTTGAAATGGTTGGGCCATGTTTTCATTTATCTAGGGTGAGATATTACAATGCGGTAGGGACAACTCAAAATTTATAGAGGATATGATAGGATATGTTACAATGTGTTAGAAGTGTCTCACACTCTATATTAGCATTGAGATATTATAATGTGGTAGAAGTGTTTCACATTCAATAAAATTTCTTTTTTGGATAAGGATCCATGACACGGGATATCTATTTTTGTAAAGTCACTTAAGAATTAGTTGATATATTACAATGTGATATAAGTGTTTCACAAGTTACAAAAACATTTTTTTTCTATGCAAGGATTTTGATTCTACTAAAGTTGTGAACTCATGTGAGAAATTACAATATGATAGAAATGTCTCACAAGCTACACAATGACGCATTTTCCTAAGCAAGGGTTTCAATTCTACCCATGCCATGGGCTTGTAAGATATTGCAATGTGGTGAATGCATCTCACACTTTACAGGAGGGATTACAATGGTGGAACAAGAAAAACAATGGAGATAGAACATGGCAACTGAACCTCCAACAAGTCAACAAATAGTACACTAGTAAGCAATATAAATGTTATATTAAAATAACATAGAATGTCTAAAACTAGTTCAAAAAATAGACCATAAATTGATTGGGCCCACAACTATCTAGAAAGTTCCTTTAAGCACATAAAAGAAAATCGTTGGCAAGGCCTACATACAAAACATTATGTCCAATACACAAGTTCAAAGGGTCCAACATAAAGGCTATGAAAATATTTAAACATATAGACTTGTCCAACTTTCTCTCCATCTATCATCAATCTTTATGTACATATTGACTATAATATTTGATAGAGAGGTTGATCTCTAGAGATTGATTGTAGTAAATGGTATTCTATGATGCCTAACATCATGTCCATAGAGATCCCAACGTTTCTTTCTACCTATGCATTTTATGAAAAACTAATGGTCAACCTCATCTTATAATGTGTTAATCCAGACAACCCTAACTATGCAATCTATACTGCATATAAATACCAAACTCATTAAATTTAATTGAAAATGCTCACCATTAAGGAAATCAATCAATCGAGAGCATTAAACACTATAATAGAAGGAAAAGGATCACTAAGGTGTGTTTCAACCCTTCAATAATTTTATAAATGTTATCTACATGGCAACAAAAATCGATGAAGCATTTGGAGTGTTGCATAAGATGGTGGATGAGGGAAACTCTCCAAAATTTTCAAGAAATGCATACATGTGGATGAAGGCCCACTTCATTCACCTACACTATCTTCATGGACTAGAATGTTAAGGAGAGTGAGTTCCATGAAGCATGTAATGTCTTTCTACATAGGAAACATAAATGAATTTATCTTGATGATGTTGTTTCCTTCACTATTTATGTAGATGGTCTTGAAAGAGTTGGGAGAGTTAAAGAAGTAGGGATCTATTGGAGGAAATTAGACAAATTGGTATTTCCCTCGATAAATTTGCATATAATATGATGATAATGTGCTATGGCCAATTGGGGGACATGGACTTCTCTTTCAAAGGATGGAAAATGAGTGTGATGCAAATGGAATGACAATCAATAATTTGGTTAATAATGTTTACAAGGTAAATGTAGTAGATGAGGAATGGATTTTTTTTCCATAAACTGCAATAGCTGGGTATATCTCCCACTATTACAACTTACAACCTTTTGGTAGATGGGCTAAAAAAAGATGGAAAATCAAGGGAGGTGTGTATTTATTGATGACATTAAGATAAGACAATGCTCTCCAAATGCTATCACATACAATTCAATAATTGAAGTTCTCTACAAAAATGGTCAAGTACATTTGGCTTAATGTTGGATGGGCATAGTTGACTAATTGACTAGGCCAAATGCTAGGTTTACCAATGTAACAGAGTAAGTTGATGTATGATGTAGTTGACTAGGTTGTTAGGTCGGTTGAATGATTAAGGTAGTTACTTGTTGTTGGTTGATTGGTATTAATAAAGACTACTTCTTGTCGGTTCGATAATTACTCTTTATATCTTTCTCCTCCTTCTATGTATTCATGCTTGTATATTACTTTGTTGTTTATTGTATGATTGCACTACTAGTAATTACTTTATTGTGTAATCTCATAGATTACAACATTGGTTATGTTTCCATTAGTGCATGATTTGGGATCAGGGAAAATTTTAAGAAACCCCCCTTAATTTATATGTATAATAAGTGGGTGAATCCCCATGATATATAGGAAAATATGAAGGCTTTTTTATCAATGTTGTATTATGTAAATATAATTTTTTGGCGAATCTGTCATTGAATTATATAATCTTGTAATATCTTGGTGAATATTTCACTAAATTATAAAACCTTGTAAAATCTTGGTGAATCTTTCACTAAATTATAAAACCTTATGAAGTCTTGGTGAATATTTCAGTAAATTTCTCCTTGGAAATTCATGGCCCCCTACATGCCCAAGTATGCATCTATGAATGATGTCCCATCCCCCAGACATGATGCCCCAAACACCCACAAAAATGTTAGTGTTGCATCGTCGATTGCATGCTTTACAATCCCCATGTTTCTTGGGGGAAATTATGATCTAAGGTGATGGGATTTAGAACTCTCCTAGATTTAAATGGGTCGGTATAAGACCTGGTAGTAAATATCAACTACCCTTCTTATGTGGACATTAAATAACACGAAAAACAAGATTCAACCAATAGAATCTAAATGAATGTAACTCTGAATTCGATTTCCATGATCAATAGAAGGCGAAAGAACCCCTAGCAATTGCCATTTATGGAAATGAGGGGTGAATGGGAGCTAGCTATCAATTTTTGTGTGCGAATAGAGGTTTAAATCCATTTTTAGAGGGGAGAAATTGTTTTATCTTGGCTTCCCTTTTTAAATTCGATGGGGCTAACCTTCTATTCATTAAAATAAATAAATAAAATGTGGGATAATCATACCTAATGGGTGTTTAATAAAAAATTAGCCAATTAAAAATTTAAAACCCCTAAATTTAGCCCATGGGCTAAGATTAGCCCCTAAAATTTTCCATGTTTGGGAATATAGAATAATTGCATGCATGTATAGATGCTAAGTGATGAAGAGATTTATGAATGGTGGCAAGGAAAATTGGTGAGATACTTGAAGAATTACGCTAGAAGAAACCGACGAAAATTTGTACAGATGTAGTAAAAGAAGCTCCATCTCTAGCCCCAATACAATCACCTCCATGACTTGTTTATACAGAGTTCAAATTATTCAATTCCATCACTTCAATTAACCAAACATGACCAGCAACATCCAAGTAGATGATCCATAGAAGGACAAACCTAACATTTTGTGTTTTCATATCCTTGGTTCTATGGGATGAAGAGGACTAAGGTTGGGGAAGATGTTGGAAGGTCCTAGTCAACTAGGCCAAATGATTGACCAATGTAATAGAGTAAGTTGACCTACGATGTAGTTGACTAACTTAGGTATTTATGGTAGTTACAACTACTTGTTGAATGTGATTTATAAATAGACACACATTTGAGATGTACGAGGTTGGATTTTCTTGACCATATATTAGAAAGGACTACTTGTTGTTAATTCGATAATTACTCTTTATCTCTTTCGTATCCTACTATGTATGCATTCTTGTATATTACTTTGTTGTATATTGTATGACTGCATTATTATTAACTATTTTATTGTGTGATCTCTTATATTGCAACACTTACAAAATGATGCAAGAAATCAAAGAAAATGGGTGTGCCCCTAATTATTTTACTTACAATATATTGATTAGTGGTATGGTGAAGGAAAATAGGATAGATGATGTTTGTCAATGCTTTAATCATATAAAGAACAAGCTACCTCCACAACTTTTTAGCTTGGGTAGTCTCTTTCCCAAGATTTCAAAAGTTGGACAAATGAATTATTGTTTGGAATTGTAGAAGGTGTTGAATCAAGTGAGGGAATTGGTTCCTAATGACATGACATGTGCAATTCTATTAGATGGGTTGGGAACTACTAGTAGGTTGTATGCGGATGTATTTCTCTCTAAAGAAATATTGAAAAAAGACATTGGTCAAGATGTTATGTGGTGTGGCCTATCATCAATATGTAATGCAAGGATAGTATTACATGCTCATATTATTTTCATAATAAATACACATAGGTGCCACTTTTAAAAATGTAACATATAATGTCTTTATTGGTAGCCTCTGCAAAGGTGATCATTTTCACATGGCTTGTAGTTATTTCGGAGAGATGTAGAACTTGGGCCATATACCAGATGTTTTCAATTACAATGCCTTATTTGATGCTCTTGGGAAGGGTGGGAAGAGGGATAAACCCTTCAAGTTGTGTAAATATATGCATGCAAAAGGATGTAGGATTGGCATGTTTACCTATGCCACTCTTAGTACATGACATTTAAATCCCATTAGAGTAGGCAATGCCATATGTTTGTATGTTGACATGGTGAAAAAGGAATGTCAATTGTTTAATTGATGGTCTTGGAAAGGAAAGAAGATTACTTAAGGTCAATTGTTTCATTGATGAGATGACCAAAGATGCATGTGCATTCCTAATTGTGTTTTTTACATTAGTCTCATGAAAGCATTCAAGAAGGAAGGGGATATAGATACAGTTTACAAACTATTTAAATGTGACTTCAAATGGCATAAAACCAAATATCAAATAATTTACTATTGTCATCGATAGCCTTTGTAAAATGTGTAGGATAGATGATGCCTTGTGATTTTTTAAGGAACTCAAAATCCATGGCTTGAAGCTTGCTATCATTATAGATAATCTCATTATTGATGGACTGGAGAAAGAAAGGAGATACAAGAAGGTCATAGTACTTTTCATTGAAATGAAAAGCAATGGTTATATTCCAATTTACTTGCAACTCCTTGATAAACCACCTTGTAAAGGTAGGCATGGTGGAACAAGCAAAAATATTAAATGAAAAACTCTACCTTGTAAAGGTAGGCATGGTGGAACAAGAAAAAATATTATATGGGAAGCTATTGTCAACAGGGGAAATTTTAGGGGAAAAATTTAGCCCATGGGCTATTTTTCGATATTTTTTTCCAGAAAAAGATTCCCCAATTTCACCTTTTTTTTTCAAACATGATTCTCCCAAATTCGATGGGATTATTTTTTTTAACTCTAAAAATCGTCAAATTGTCCAAAAACTATATAAATTCCTTCTAAATTTGAATTTTTTACAAAAAAAATCGCCACATTTTATGGTTGCAAATTTAAGAAGTACTAAGATTTGTCAAGGTTTCTACACTCTGAGAAAATTATGGATCCTGAAAATTTCCCCTGATTATCAGAAGGGAATGAACCAAATGTTCATACTTAAAATGCACTAATTTGTGGGTTCAACAAAGTTGGCAAAGTTGATCACGCATTTTCAGTTTTTCATGACATGATTTCTATTGTTCATAAGATTACTCCACTAATATATTCTTACATACCTAATCCATGTCAAGAACATTAGCAACTTTGTACTTGATTTTTGTTAAATTTGTGCTTTCCTCTTATCACTATGTTGTTACTAGTTTTGAAGTTGTTGTGATGTTAGCATATGTAACTTGGAGTGGGATAGGAATGCAATCAAAGGAAACATAAGGCATAGGATTATGTGGAAATGTACTTTTCCTTCAATAAAGGATTTGGCATGTTGTAGGGAAGCATATAACAACTTTCAAGCTAAAGAAAATTGTGGGGTTAATACAAGGCAAAGGGGACCAAAAGAAGGTAAAATAAACATCAAAGTTAATTGTCAACTTGTAGGGAGAAAGAAAGAACCAATCCAAATCTTTGATCAATAAAGATAGAGGTAAATTAGATGCTTGTATAAAGAACACAAAACCAAATTATAATCTCTCATATTTTAGGCATGAAACCAAAGGATAAGTTTTTATAATAAGGGACTGCAATAGGCTTATCAATGACAGTACAATAGTGTACTTATTCAGTTAGTGAGTATACCAAGTCTACAACCCCAATTCAAAAAGAAGATAAATGTTAGTTTCTATGGAGGAGAACAACATCAATGGTGAAGATAGTGAAAAAATGCTAGAAATGACAAAACACTCTAATTTTATCATGGAAAGCCTTGGTGAAAGGGAAGAGACAAAGGAATACTTTAACAAATAGGACTATTCAAGTAGAAAAAGGAAGGCATTGTGAACCTAATAGGAATCCAGAAGGTGTTGGGGAATGTTGATCAATCCATTCTCAAGCAAGTGCAATAATCATGCATGAAAGCCAAGAAAATGCAAGTGAAGGATACGTTCCATGCACAAGGGAATACTTAATCCCATGGAATGCCATTTTACCTATGAAGTTGAGTAGGAAGGAAAAGGGAACGATGCTTCTTCACTCAAGAAATGAAACAATAAGGAAGAAATCAAATGTTGGTTTGCTATATAATTAAAATCATAGTGAATTTAGGACATGAAATAACATGAAAACCCAAACCCAAGTACACAAAATGAAAAATACTCAATCCATTCACAAACAACTACAATAAGCATGTCAATGAAGGTTGAGGAAAGGAACGTGGAGGATATGTTCCATGCATATGGGCATGATTGATGCCAGAGAACATCTTACTACCTTTTGAGTTAAGTAGGAAGACGAAGGGAAGGATGCCTTTGCACTCTACAAATGAGAAAAAGAAGGAAGAAATAAAACACTAGTATCCTATATAACCAAAATAGTGACTTAGAGGCCATGAAATAGCTTTTCAACCCAAACTCTTACACACAACCAAACCCAAACTCTTACACAAAACAAAAAAGGCTCAATCCATTCTCAAGTAAGTGCAATGAGCAAGCATGAAGGCTAAGAAAGTGAAGGATATGTTTTGTGCACTAGTTCTTGTTTGATGCAAAGAACATCATTCTAGCTAACGAATTGAGCAAGACGACAAAGGTAAGAATGGCGTTTAAATCTACAACCAAAACAAGAAGGAAGAAGCAAACCTTGGGGTGCTATAAGCCAAAATACAATGAATTTGAGGCCATGAAATAGCTTGCAAAATCAAATCCTTACACATAACTAAATCCAAAGCTTAACACAATGAAAAGCACTCAGTCCATTCTCAAGTAATTGTTGTATGCATGCATGAAAGTCGAGGAAAGGAAAGTGAAGGATATGTTCCATTCACATGGGAAATTTTGATGCCAAAAAACATCATTCTACT
Organism: Larix kaempferi; assembly: GCA_027924585.1. Lineage (NCBI taxonomy): Eukaryota > Viridiplantae > Streptophyta > Pinopsida > Pinales > Pinaceae > Larix > Larix kaempferi. The sequence continues at coordinate 4,209,698 of BSBM01000067.1, forward strand.
AATGGAGTTGAGTACAAAGACCAAGGGAAGAATGCCTATTCACTATACATCAAGAAGGAAAAAAATCAAACCCTGGTTTGTTGTGTAACATAAAACATAGTGAATTTAAGGCCATGAAATAAGATGCAAACCCAAACCCTTACACACTCATTAAAAAATAAGAGTGAATCATTTTACAAATGGACTAATTAAATCTTTAAACCAATGTGGTAGAAATACAAATTCCCATGAAAAATCTATTGTTTGACAAACAAAGCAAGCTCGTTAGCATTGCAGGAAACAATTTTCCTAAGTCTAGTAATGTGGATGGATTATGCCATGACGATGTTGTTAACAATTAGTCTCCACATTGTTGGTTTCCCCACAACTATGATTCCAAACAATCACGAATCACCCAATGACATAGATGGTAACTAAGAATAACCATGGTAGAGATGCTCCTATTGTGCCCTAGTCTCTAGCACAATCACATTCTACATCTTATCAAATGCATACTACAAGCATGGGCAAGCAAAAGCAAATGAGAAAGACTCATGGCAGTATTTATGGGTGGGCTCTTGGGTAAATCCTCATTAATCCATCTCCTCGATCCTCCTTCCTCATATCTTGGTTCGTTGAAGACTCCTCTAGCTTCTCAATCAATAAATCAACCAAATAATAAAAATAAAAATGAAAGATAATAACAACACCAAGGCTATGCAACAATACATATAAGGACTCCAAGTTTGGGTAAATGGTAGGGCAATGATGTAGGTGTAAGAGTACCAATGAGAAGACTCAATGCACAGTCACTGATGCTAGAGGACACGGGTTTTTGTTGTCCCTATTGAACAACAATTGGACATGTAAAGATATAAGGAGCAACAAAGAGTGATGAACTATGAGACATGAAATGACATGGTATTCAATATCTCTTCAACAGCAAGACAACCACAACACACATTACTATCTTTTACTTTATTGTAATACAATAGATTAGATAGTCGATACTGACAAATGAAATGCCTTTCTAAAGGTGCTCTATTAGTTTCCTTACTCCCCTAAAAAACACTTCTTTGACTTAACCATCACAAGTGGGGATATCTATTCAACCAAAATCTCTTAAAACTTCCACTTTACCATCCATAATCAACAACGCCCAACAAACCTAGTGAAAATGATAAGCGTTTCCAGCGTTCACGCACCATTCAAGTCCCCATCTAGGGAACACAAGAAACTATCACCACCGTCAATAATGGCATTTTGTAAGATTTTGCATTTGATATTCCCCACATGAAATGGCGACCACTGGAACTTGTTTTGTTACTGGATGATGTGATCGGTCTCACCTTCAATTTGGGCCACTGGTAACCTTTTTCAACTGTATCTAGTCATAATATACCATTGGATATGCAGCAGGTCAGAAATTGCGTGGCCCGGAACTGAAAAGTGGTTGGCAGCCTTCCACGCATCTTTCTTGATACCACCATACGCCAGCTTTGAAACATCAAGACAGTTGTTCTTTCCGTGGAGCAAAGACCAAGTAAATCCTGATGGGACATGCCACGCCTCTTTAGATTTTAATCAATGTTTAAAAAATGAGAGACGTTTCCATGAATTTCACCATGGCTTGCGTTTGATGCATTTCAAGTTTGACAGTCCCATACGCTGTTTCAGCCAGATCTGTGGCGCGAGTAGGAAGTAAGGTTTTTGGAGTGATTCTCAGGAGCAAGTGATGTGATAGGTAGTTTTAATATTCTCATGCTTTGTAGCCAAAGGATCCCATAACGATTATGGGCCAGCTTTGGAACAGGATAATTGGGTAGTAACAAGGATTTCTTCTAACAGTAAAAATTGCAGGTATGATTGGGTTTCGTTTCGTTATTATCCTAGTTTTGTGTAGAGTGACGTTATGATTGGAAGGATTGTTTCCATTTTTATATAAAATTGAAAAGTGTTTTCCAACTCTAAATCTCTTCAAACTATAAAAAATTTAATCAAAATTCTGAATGGACAAAGCGTAAATTATAAGTATGATTGTAGTTTCATTGATCCAGTGTTTACAACGGTGTTTGCCAATTCTACATTAATTTTGACGGTGTTTTACACTTCTAAATCCACTCAATTTGTTAGAAGTTTTTAAAAAAATTTCAATGGATGAAGGTATGTTCTAGTTTCTTTCTTTTTTAACTATGGGAACAGCAACCTCTCAATGGTATATCCAATAGCCTGCAAGCCAGATACACCAGAAACTTGTGACTCAGCAAGGGCCGAGACATCCCGAGATCCTTTATCTCAAGGGAGAACCTCTATCCCAGGGGTTGCCTACCCTTCGAGCCTTGTCACAGCGGGCCAATGAGCAACCCTACTCCCCTGCAGGTTTTGAACCTGTGACCTACTCAAAGATAACACATGTTCTTAACCATTAGGCCCACTCAGGTGCTCATAAAGGTATGTTCTAGTTTCAATCATACTAATTGGATAATAAATTGGATAGTAAGCTTAATCTTGTTTAGAGCTAGGCTGAGATTAAGCCGGAGCTAACCTCAATGTTAAATGACAGAATGATCTAATCTATTCACAAATGTGATGCTTCCACCAAATTGGTACAAGGCTAGAAGACTCCGTCGAGCTTGGACACCCCTAAGAGAAGTGAGAAGTGATTGCCACCCGAAAAGAGATTACTCCCAACAAGTCACATTGCCACCTCTTCTATCCATGGCCAAAAATATCAAGATCAAAATTCTAGATGGACAGAAATTCTTGCTCCCGGTACAGCCCGATTCCAACAACCCTCTTACCTTCTCTTACTTTTGACTTGTAGTTGCTATGATTGTGATGTTGCCTTGCTCCAATCATTAATGACTCCACTCTAATACTGCCCTTGGAAGCTAAGAGAGCTGAGAGTGATAAATACACGAGAGGCTTATAAAAGTTAATAACCAATGTAACTGGTTATTCTACCGCTCTGCTGCAGCTGCTCCACAACTCATTTTTTTTTCCAGAATTTCTCCATACCCATGGCTCTGCAGATCGTGAAAGCCCTGGCTTTACTTCTGCTGTTATTCTCATTACAACAATCCACAAGTTGTTCTCCGTTATATGCAAGTTCCAGATGGATAGTGGACGAAAATGGCTGCAGAGTAAAGCTTGCCTGTGTTAATTGGGCTTCACATGTCGACATAATGGTGGCAGAAGGCCTGAACAAAAAACCAGTCGATGACATAACCGCAAACATCCGAGCAATGGGTTTTAACTGCGTTCGCTTGACTTGGTCCCTCTTCATGTTCACAAATTCTTCCCTTGGGGCCATGACGATTAGGAAATCCTTGAGAAGACTGAACCTCTTGGATGCCGAGGCGGGCGTTGCTACAAATAACCCGGATCTTCTCGATTTGCCTGTGGTTGAAGTATATAAAAGAGTAGTGTCGAGCTTAGGCGCCAGCGGGGTTATGGCTATCCTCGATAATCATATCAGCAGGCCTGGCTGGTGCTGCAGCAATTCGGATGGCAATGGGTTCTTTGGAGATAGGGATTTCGATTCAGATACCTGGATTAAAGGCCTAACTTCAGTAGCTACGATGTTTAATGGAACTGATCAGGTCGTGGGGATGAGTCTGAGAAACGAATTGAGAGGCCCAAAGCAAAACCAGGACGATTGGTACAAATTCATGCAGAAAGGAGCCGAGGCGGTACACAGAGCAAACCCTAAAGTGCTCGTTATACTCTCAGGCTTAAGCTTCGATACGAATCTCGTGTTCTTATCTCAGAGACCAGTGAGCTTGGCCTTCAAGGAAAAAATAGTATTTGAAATGCACTGGTACGCGTTCTCAGACGGCCAGGCCTGGGCCAATGGAAACCCTAACCAGATCTGTGGTTCCGTGACATCGAGCGTAATGCGTAGGGGTGGTTTTCTCATCACTCCCAACATGACTTATACGGCTCCTCTGTTTTTTAGTGAATTCGGAATAGATCAAAGGGGGACCAACATCAATGATAATAGGTATATAAATTGCTTTCTCGCCTTTGCTGCTGAGAATGATCTGGACTGGGCTTACTGGGCCCTCCAGGGCAGTTATTATATCAGATCTGGAATACCGGCACTGGACGAGACATATGGAATCCTTAACGGGGAGTGGACTCAGCCTAGAAACTCAAGCTTTTTAGCTAGATTGAGCTTTATACAACAGCCATTTCAAGGTATGCTTCAAGCCCAAGGTCAAGGTCATTAACATCTCTGTAAGTTCTATAATATTGTAAAAATTCATGCAAGTGTATATTTGCTTTTCTTGTTCAGCTCAACTAGCATTGGTTCCATTATATATAATGTACACCCACATCATATACAATCTACACCTATACAATATGATCAAGTTACAAAACAGATATAACACTTGATTTGCTTTAGCTCACTTTTCTGCATTGCTATTGATAAAGTGTTTTTAAAATCTTTTCCTTGCAAGCTTTCCCTCCCTTTTTTTTCAAATTATATTTTTTAAGCTATCTCCCTTTTTCTGCCATGTGATTGAGTGTATATTAAATCTTTCTTGCAAAAGTCTTGCATTTTTGGTTGAGTGTATTTTTTAAGCTACCTCTCTAAAATATTGGGACACTTTTAAATTGCAAAAGAAAGTAATTTTGAGTTAGAAATATATTCTGTGGTCAAATTTAATCAGAATTCTATTATGTTGGGAAATATGCATTCTGGAAAGTTTTATCTAACCCAATACCACTTGTACAATTGGAAGCTGGTTTTGGGATACAATAATCAGAATTCTATTATGTTGGGAAATATGCATTCTGGAAAGTTTTATCTAACCCAATACCACTTGTACAATTGGAAGTTGGTTTTGGGATACAATTTTCAGGAGTAAAAATATGACATGAGTTAGTTTTGGAAGTTGGTTTTGGGATACAATATTCAAGAGTGATTTGACACAATTTCTTTTTACTTTTGTGTTAATAATTTAGATCATGTAAGAGTTATTGTTGTTATCTATCAAACTATTATTCCAATGATATGCATATGGATTAAACCAATGATAAAATAGAGGACAGATTTTATTTTATCAGAAAGTATAGTTCTGATGTATTACCATATCTCGAGATTATATTTCAACCTAAATCATAATTCCTCTGAAATCACGGTTCTAACTTCTAACTTCTACTATACCCAAAACGATTTCTACCTATAACCTCAGAAAAACTTAAATGGCACAAATCCAAACCATTTTTGTTCGGTTGAATTCATAGGTCTACCATACCCAAAAGGATTTCTACCTGGAACCTCAGAAGAAAAACTTGAATGGTACAAATCCAAACCATTTTTGTTTGGCTGAACTCCAACAAGGGCTGCCCAGAAAAGAACCTTTTGTCCATGGTTTTTGACATAAAACCTTAGAAAAACTTGAATAACACAAATAATAAAATTTTAATTTTGTTTCTGTTTTGCTGAATTCTAGCTAGGACTGCCAGAAAGGAACATTTTTCCTTGCTCCTCAGAAAGGAGTATTTTTTGGGTTGTTTAGATGATGCCATCTCTATTGTGTAATTTTATTCACTTAAATTATCAGGATGTTACTTTACTATGTTTCGTAAACAAATCCCACATAAATAACAATGAAGAAACAGAGTGTGTATCGTGAAGAAATCCTTCATAAATAACGATTAGGGAAAGAGAATCTGTACAAATCTAAACCATTTTTGTTCGGTTGAATTCATAGGTCTACCATACCCAAAAGGATTTCTACTTGGAACCTCAGAAGAAAACTTGAATGGTACAAATCCAAACCATTTGAACTCCAACAAGGGCTGCCCAGAAAAGAACCTTTTGTCCATTGGAACCTTTTGTCCATGGTTTTTGACATACAACCTTAGAAAAACTTGAATAACACAAATAATAAATTTTTTAATTTTGTTTCTGTTTTGCTGAATTCTAGCTAGGACTGCCAAGAAAGGAACATTTTTCCTTGCTCCTCAGAAAGGAGTATTTTTTTGGGTTGTTTAGATGATGCCATCTCTATTGTGTAATTTTATTCACTTAAATGATCAGGATGTTACTTTACTATCTATGTTTGAATGTGTTGCGTAAAGAAATCCCACATAAATAACAATGAAGAAACAGAGTGTGTATCGTGAAGAGATCCCTCATAAATAACAATTAGGGAAAGAGAATCTATGTTCTAATGAAATCCCACATAAATAGAGCAAGAATGTAAATGTTGGTTAACCAGACATTCTTTCCACAAAAATAGCAATAACGGAAATGTTGGTTAACCATTCTTTCCACATAAATAGCAATAATGTAAATGTTGGTCAACCAGACATTCTTTGTAAAAAAACTATGCAACTTGTAAAAGCAAACTTTAAGCAACTTGTGCAATATATTTTATTTGTTTAGAAATAAGCTACTTGAAATTGTGAATAGTACACCCCTGGTTTCCACCCAGTTTCGACCAGACATTCATTAGAAATTTGAATGGTAATAATGTTTTCCATTTTGAACTTGTTACCTGGCCTTTATTTGAAATCTTATGAGTTTATGTGATAACAGTTAAGATGTACAGTTTGAGTGGGTTTAATGATTAAGAACATATGTTTCCTTTTAGGAGTTCATAGTTCATAGATTCAAATCTTGAGGAGGATAAGATATGTACACCTATATAAACTTTAGTGGTTACACCTGTTATACAATGTACATCCATAATCAATGTGGTTTATGGCTGCAGGTCCAGGTTTGTCTCAGCACTCTCCTTATAATTTAATATACCATCCTGCTACTGGATTGTGCCTTCAAAGGTGTTCATTACTTGGGTTAGAGATTAGACTTGGCTCCTGTACTGAAGCCGAGTCATGGAATTATGCTCCCCAAGGCAATATCGCTCTCAAAGGAACTCTTTTCTGCGTGGAAGCAGTTGGACTGGGAAAGGCAGCAAGGCTGGGATTGTTCTGTATGGGTGACAATACCCAATGGAGCATGATATCAGATTCTAATATGCATCTCTCTGTAAAGTTAGAGGATGGAACTACAGTGTGTCTTGACGGTTCATCCAGCCCATCTGTTGTGACTAACAAATGCAAGTGTTTGAGTGGAGATTCAAGTTGTGATCCAGGAAGTCAGTGGTTCAAGATCATCACCACAACCAGGGCATTGTCACTCGTTTCAAGTGTATAACGAGTGTATAATGATGTAATGCCCCAATAATATAAAATAACACAACCCTTGATGTTGGTATCCCAAAATTGTTGTTTTAAGTGGATGGCCGTGATCCATCCAGAAAAGTAAATACCCAAAAGCAATCAGAGGGAGGTATCATTCTTCTCCCAAAAAATTGACCTCATGAGATGCTTCCAATGCATCTGATTTCTCACGTTATACACTATATGGACTATCGATATATCCTTGTAAATATTTTATTGAAGTTTATATGAAACATATCTTTATTATGACAACTTACAATATCCTGACTTAATTTAATAACTTATTATAATGCATAACAAATCCAATATCTTTTTTATTAACATTTTGTGAGAAGTTATTCCTTTATATCATAGTTTAATAATGATGCAATAACAAAGAACTTTATTTATCATTATATTCTAGCATCTTACAATAATTTCATATTCAACATAATCATAATTTCATATTCAACATAATCATTTCATGATATTCAACATCATCATTTTATATCATAGTTTAATAATGATGCAATAACAAAAAACTTTATTTATCATTGTATTCTAGCATGTAACAATAATTTCATATTCAAACATAATTATTTCATGATATTCAACGTCATCATTTCAGGAAAAAGTTGTCCACATGTTTATTAATTTAAATATAACTAAAAAAAGTTATCTATATCTTTATTAATTTAAATATAATTAAAAATATAAAAAATATAACATAATCATTTTATGCTATTCAACATCATCATTTTATGAAAAAATTGTATATGTTTTTATTAATTTAAATATAACTAAAAACCGTTATCCATATCTTTATTTATTTAAATATAAATAAAATAAAATAAAATATTTATTACTTGCATTATAGAGGTAAGATCATCAAACTTGCCAAATGAAAATAGGAGAAATTTTATTAGGCCACGACCCAGTGAGATGATCACATTCACCTCGTGTCAAATACTTAATAACGTTCACTATGTGAATTTTCCTCTATATTTAATTGAATGATTCAAATCATATAAATAAGGTTTTGATTTAAAAAATTAAGACATTTTCATATAATTATTGTTTTTAATAACAATTTATGTAATTTGAGAGTTATTATGTTTAATTTTTAATTTTCTTTTTCCTTATATCAAAGGGGAAATATGTACATAACATTTTCTCATCCTTTGATGGTTGATGTCCTCAACATCATTGAACTCATTTGCATCAAACATTAATATGAGATCAAACATTTTTTAAAAGTAAATACTTTAAAAAATAAAATATTCAAACCTCTTATCTTTTTGAAGTGAAGTGAGCAGTATACACTCTCAAACAGTAGGGGTTCTTCTTAGCAAAGAGTCCCAATTAGACTTTAGGTTGTTTGGAATAGTGAACCCATCAGGATTATGGTCCGACAACCATCAATGGTTTTGAATTTGGTTTATACTTCTAAAATGCAATGCAATATACATGGATCCTCTATATCTAGATACAATGTACATAAAATAAACATATCCTAACTAGGATCATAAACTATAAAGTGAGAAATAGAATTGTAAACATGTTACGAATTCAAGAACAAATAGTCGTTTCCATAAATTAACACAAACATACATATACCTTGAATAGAAAGAAGAAATATAAGTCCTACTATTTCTCTAATTGAGTTCAACAACTCACAACCAAGAAAGTGATCTTAGAAATGCAAAAGTATGGAAATACTTAACTCTACAACAAAAAATGCACTGTAGAGGAAAGCAACCTGTTGTAGCCATAACACACACCATCATTTTTCTTGAAATAATAGGATACGCCCCTTTATAAATTTTAGCTTAGTTTGCTCTTAATTTGTTTTTATTGAATTAATCTTTGAATATTCATTTGCAAATAGTTTAATTTTGCTTTAAGATCTTCCTTTTAAGGGTTTAATCTATATCCGACGTAATTGATATGGAAATATCCTTTTGCTTGTTTTAATTATTCATCTGGTATCTCAGGACAATTATCTCAACACACTCCTTAAACATTAAATCAATTTTCTGACGCTTGATTTCCGATATTTTGTTAAAAAAACGTAAATATGTCGGACGTCGATATCGACCCTGTATTTTGATTCTTTATTTTAACTTTCCAACATTTATTCGTCTAATGTGATCAATATATCGACCTTTCGACATCAGTTGAGTTTTATTAAGTTTAAATCCCTTCTTTTGATGTTTCTGCAGGATTAAAATTATCAGGTGTCGGATATCGACAGCATTTCATTGGTTTATTAATTTCCCCTCCCAATATTTCAAACCCTATGTTCATTATGTATTGTATTAAATTATAATCTCGCGTTTGATATCTCAGGACGATTCCTCTTAAAACATTTTGAACTTACTAATGTTTTCCGCCCGACCTTACCTCGGAATCGATGATATCAAAAACTTTATTTACGACTACTTCTTTCTTACCCGACTTCTGACTTCTGACATTCTCAGCAACCCTATATTGGAACCCTATTTATCATTTGGAAAGCATCTACCTGAGGTTTCCTGCCCTAAGATTTTGTACGAAAATTTTCAAAATTGTTTGTTAAATCAAGATTTAATGGTCATTATTAACCACCAATGATCGTGGCATCAGTTTATCCCTTTGCATTTAATGTTGATTTGAAGGTTTTCATTCTAAAATATTTTAAGGCAAAACACTTAGGATTTTTCATAATTGTTTTCAGATTTAATCTCTTTTCATAAATAATATCTCCTGTTGAGTTTCGAATTGGGATCTTTAAGCTCATTGGCAACTACCTGTTAACACTTGAATAAGCTCTTGCGGTAATGAATTTATGCAATAATTTTACCAACAATTATGTTATTGTTTCTATTACGCTTATTGTGGTTGGTATTTACATATTGAATGATTTCACTATGGTGTGAAGAGGAAAAGTTAGGGTCGTAAATCCTGCAGATGATTTCAAGACAAAAGACCCCAATTTCGGCATGTATTCTACCACAGATTACTACAATGGTGACCCTTAGTGTTTGGACTAGGTGGTTATCTATGGTTGTTTGACAATAGAGATTTTACACAGTTCAAGGATGAAGCTACCATTTTTCAGAAGATCAGAAGCAGTAACATTCATGTCATTGATGCTCGTCCTTCCATCATTCCCAACACAGATTTGGTCAAATGGCTTATTACCTACATGGATCAATCTATGAGTACATTCAATGATGCCACTGGCATGATGATTTCATTTTGTAAGCTTGATACCTTTACCAGGATTTATTCTCTGAAAAATCCTCAAATGTTGCTCACTACCAGTTTCACTATTGAATATGAGAAGAAGTTTGACTTGGTTGGGCTAGTTAAAAGCTGGTGGTTTGATGAGGAGAACTTCTAGGTCAAAACAAATAAGTTATGCCATCCAATACCTCAGAGAACCCTTCAAGTTGTTAGCATGCATGCTCTGTATATTATATGGTATCGAGAAATGCATTCTCTTCAAGTTGCATTGGGCAACATTAATTCATCATATAACCACACATGGCAAGGTATTCAACTAGGCACAAATATTCTGTTTAAATTTGAAGTACGCCATTAACTTAGTCAAAACTGCACCTAAGTGTAAGAAACCCAAGCTTTATATGGTTGCATATTTAGTTGACATAATATGTGCATCATTTAACTTCCCTTTGATGAAATGGTACTACAATGAAAAAATTCCACCTATTCATATTTAATGTGTTGCTCTGTGGGAAGAAAATTATAAGCAACACATATATGATATTTGTGGTGGCTTTTTAAGTGTTTTTCATCTCGTTATGTTTAAGAAGAATGCCTACCACTTATCAAAGGAAGCAAGGAAATTGGTTTCAACTATGGGAGATTGGTATGTTGGTGAGTATTTCACTTATATTAGAATTTGGGGAAACATGTTACTGCATTTGTTTCCTAAGCATGAACTTGATAGGATGGTTCTGGAGGAAATTTCTTACCAAACATAAGTTGAGGGAATCCATGATCAATGCAAAACTCTCAAGAGAAAGGATTGGCCTATATTTCCTCTAAGTTTAGGGAATTTAATAGTAATTCAAAGTGCCCCTCATGCACATTTCATGGTTGCATAGGTGAAGGAGTTAAAATTGGGAATGGGCATTAATAGGATGCATGACCGACTGCATTTTGTTGAAAATAAATTTTCAATGGCTCAATTAAAAGTTTCCTATGTTCATCAAACCAAACTCGATGATTTTATTTATGAGGGAATTTTGAGTTTTAAAGATGCTCTTAGTAAAATTTATGATCCTGCACAAAGAGTACTCATTCATGAAGCTCATAAATCACAAAAATGACTAGTTTTGGAAGAAAGGAGTAGAATTTTTGCTGCAGAGGAAGAATGGAATAACAAGGCTATTGTCTTGAGTTTTGTACAGTCTAAAGGTGCAGTACAAAATCCATCGAGCCATCCAAAAGAGCAGAGTTTATTGAAGGAAAATTCTACCATTGAGCTCTTCATGTCTCTTATTCAGAAGGTTGAATCTTAAAAAGGTAATAAACTTGAAAATCCAAATCGTCTTGTTACTATTGATTCAAAATCAAAGGTTATTACCAACATGGTGGTTAAAAATAAGAAGATTTTATTCACTAATGTCCCTAACCCTCTTCCTACCAAATCCTCAGTACAAATCATTAATCTTGATGAAGAGAAACCAACTGAAGAAATACTCCCCACTAAAATCACTCACGATGCTTTAAACCCTCTACTCATTCTAACTCAAACTAAAGATACTCCTAGTGACGCATCTACTACCTTGGCCTTAGTTACTAAAAAAAGTTCATAAAAAATGAATGGCCAATTAATAGAGGAGTCTAATAACCAATCTAATCATGGTCCTATAGAATCTTAGCCTAGTACCCTTCCTATTTAGTATTTGCCCCAATCCGATCCTATGGATCAGATAGAGTCTCAAGTTAGTGATTTCCTGACACTTCACAAATTCCCCCTATTTTTGAACAATCCAAACTTATGGAAGTTGATAGTATTCCTTTAACCAGGGATAGTGGTGGACCGACCTCTCAGTATGAAAATACTCTTACTTCAGTTCAAACCTCCCAACATGAGCTAGAAATTACACTTTCCTCTGTATCTCAACCAATTCAAGTTACCCTCATATTCTCGATGTCTCAATACAAGGTCAAGTGATTGGCACTTCAGAGACTTTACCTATTGTATCAATTGTTGGTTCCTTAATCTCTTATGCTCCAGATAGCATGGATTTCGAGGAAGATGCAGTGGTATCTTTGGGAGATTACTTTTTAAGTGGGAAATAGAAGACAGTCACTATAAGATATATATTGGAGGATTATTTCAGTAGACCTCCTGAGCAACAGTTCATTTGGGCCCAAGCCTCTATGGATGTATAGAAGGAATTTGTTGAAAAAAATTATGCTATGGGAGCATTCGCAAGAGCTAATTTTTATTCCATTTCCAATATGAACAGAGTGATAGATGAGGAGAAAGCTAAAGTGGCTTCTTTAGAGGCTGAGAAGCTTTCCCTCCATGAATAATTTGCTAGAAAAATCGATGATCTTAATATACAACACCAAGAGGATCTAAATGCATCATTGGAAGGTTGGAACTCAGTTGTTGATGAAAACAAGAAGGCAAGATTCTTCTCTGAGATGAATGATCTTTAGGATGATTTCAATACATTTTTTCATATTTCTGACTTGGTGGGGTGGATGAACAAAGAGAAGAGAAGAAGATTTCTCATAGGTATTTTAAACAATTAGTTAATTGGTTCACTTTGATGAATAATCTTCCTGAAACATTGCCTAGATTGGATGCTAAGCAATAAAAAAAGGTCAATATTTCCATTAAGTCTTGGAACTTTGTTTGTGATGAAGCCATATGAATGGTGGAGAAGAGGCAAAAAATTTGTAGTAGATTCTGGGCAGAAACTGACAACATATTTGAGGATATGGGCATGTAGAATTCTGAAGAATTAATAGATGTAATACCTTATAAACTCAAGATCAATGATGTTATTAGATCAGGGATTACTCAGTTGAACAAATCAAAGCTCTCATCCAACTCAATTTGCTAGCTATGAAGTCATTTATTTCTCACCTGATTTCCATGAAGACACATCTTATAAATTCCTACGAAGCTAGAGTAAAGCTAGGAAGAAAGATGTTCGCTCACTCATTTGCTAGGAAGAAATTCAATTGAACTATGTAGTCTACAATGATGTTACACAAATGCTTGAAATGCATGACAAGTGGAAAGACTATTTGTCTAATCATAGTCATAGTAGTTAGATGTCTCCAGGTTTTAGGAGGTATGTTACTAGTTTTGTGGAACATCCTTATCCACTTGTATCATTTTATATGTAATTTTTGTAATTGAAAGGGGATCTGGATAGGACCTCTAGTGAAATGAATTTGCTTAATACATTGTCGAATAGCTTGTAATTTCTTTCGAGAAACTCTGTAATTTATTTTTGGAGTAATCAATGGATTTTGGAGGTTGTTCTTCATGATGATTTCAACTTTTGAGTAAAGTTCGATGTTTTCAAGTTTACCTAATGAGCTTATGATCCTTTTCTTAATCAATTCATTTTTTATGTTTATTTCTATAATACAAATATTATTTTTTTTTGCATTACAATGGCTATACTTTGATTATGATATTTTTCATTAGTTCTAGTATTGATCAAATCTGAATGTGTCATGAATAGGGTTTTGTGGATATCTCCATATGTTTTGCTTGTGCATAATGAGTTTTCCTTTTTTTTCTAGTTATAGGTCTTGATAATAACTTGATAATTATTGATTTGTCAATTTAGTTTTAGAATAGTTAACTTTTCATAGTGTTTTTTGTCAATTTTGGGATTTATTTCAAAAGTGAATATCATAGTTCTGCAAACAAACAGTTTATTAAGTGGTTTGTGTATGTTCATTAATATTTTATTGAATTTACATAATTCAGATTGCTGATGTATTTTGATTTAATCTTTGGTTGAATTACAACATAACTAATCATTATATAAGTTGGTTACATCTTTTTCTTTTAGAGTTTCTACTGATTTTCCTTAATTCCCAGTAGCTAGTCCTGAAGCAGATTTGTCTGTCAATATATTAGAATGGACTAGCTTTAGGAATTTATATACGTAATTAGTTAGAATTGCATTTAGGTTTTATATAAATATAACCTTAACTCTCCTTTTTTAGGATAAACCCAACTATTGGAAATAGGGCTAGTATAATCTCGTCGGAAACAATCACACCAAACGAATAGGGACCTAGAAAAGCCTTGGATTGGATTGTTTCCCTTAGGTTAATGAGTAGGCCAGTTCTACCCATCAACAAATGGTGCTAGGAGGGCATGAATATGTTGAATGGATAATAGAACAAACCCTCATCCTATTACAAGGCGCTCTCTTGTGATTAACATTGTTCCAAAACAGAGTAATTTTCAAGTTGTATCACAGATTATTAGTACTTCTCAACCCGAAATCATTGCCACACCACCCCCTCTCTCCATACGGACTCTGGGTCAACCTTCTAGTTTGGATGCTCCATTAATAAACAAAGAGATTGATGAACTCATTCAAAATCCTCATTGGATCTTGACCCAAGCATATTCCAGGATTATTGGCATTCCACCCGTTGAACATGATTTGCATTGACATCTTCACCAATGTATTGAGGAGTCCCTTGAAAACGTACCATATCTGACAATTATTTCTCCAAATTATCATCTGCATAATATTTTGACTGACCAGCCTCAATCAATACTTTCATTGGGATAAGTTGATATTCCACCTTCCCCACCCGATTCACCATTGGATTCACATCACGTGAGTTCTTTTGATAGAGAACATTCAGAAGGACATTCCTCTGACTCATCTACGCATAAATATCAACCATGGATCTTTCCTAAAATGGCCAACATCAATAACAGACCTTGGCTTGACCAGGATTCCGTTGCTATACCTGGCCCTCAACCCCCTTTACCTACGCATACCAAGAAGATTCTTTCCAAATATGATCCCAATGCTAAACAACCCACACAAGATCATATAAAAATATTCATGCTATCCCTAAGGCTACAAAATGTTGAACATGAAGACATGGTTTGTAGACTTTTTGTAATGTCCCTAGTTTGGCCCCATGGCATTAACATGATAAATGATGTAATATTGTTATGAAATCATGGTGAGGAGCTCAAGGCCAAGGCCCCCGCCATCGATTTAGTGATGCATATGGTTTGCGTGCTAGCAATGCACATTGAAAATTCAAATATCATGTAATATGCATTTTAACAAAAATACCCACAACTAGCTATGCAATGCAACAAAGAGATGGGGGCATGATTTCACAAGGAATTGAGAGGGAAAACATTCAAACCCTTGAGCCAATAGAGTCAATCCAAGTGTCAATGAGGGAACCCATCAAACCCTCAACTACCCATGTTGACTTTTGTACCCAACCATTGATTTCTCCCAAGAGTTGGTTGGGGAAGTTATTTCCTTGGGAATGGGAAGGTATGGCTGTCCAAAATCGGGTATGGGCAAGCCACCCTTCAACGAAAAACGTGTTGGTCTCCTTGGGGCAAGAGGAGAGCCACGAAATTGCTCCCTAAGCCATTATTCACGAGGGCCTTGCTCTCTCACGCAGCTCTAGCTGCCTGGGCGTTTTTCAGGCATGGGGAAAAACGTTTTCCTCATTTTCCCCAGCAGAGATGGGCATTTTTCGGTATTGTATACCAGTGGGGAAGAGGGGAAAACGAATGGGGGTTCAATAGAGACCGTTTTGGGCTATTGAGGGCTGAGATATTGGGGAAGAAATCGTTTTTCCTCCCTGTGGTTGTTTGCCCCATCCTACAAATCCGTTTTTGGTTGGGAACGTTTTAAGAAAACCCATGGCCATCTCATTGTAAAACCCATTGTCTAAAATGTGTATCCCTGCCCCCTGTTTGTGCTTACTGGGTGAGAGCAGAGTATGTTGGATATGCGTAATGGGTAATCCCTTGTTCTGGCTTGAGCTTGGGAATAAGCATCCATTGTGCAAGTGTAGCCTAATAAACCCAGTTAGACTGGCTTGGCTAAAATAAAATGGTTAATGGACTGTGTGTGAACGTGAATGTCCCCTCTGTCCTTGTGAGAATCATGTCCAGCTCGGGGGTGGCCTTCGGATGGACTCAGTACAAGCTGTCGAAGAGCCTACGGTTGGGTGGAATGTTGCAGCGACATAGCTAGTTGCTTGGGGACGATTGCAATTAAAGATAAGTGTTTCTGTCTATGTATTTACTTCTGTTGTGTTTGCTTAGATGTGTACATCTGCATGCCTGTCTTTCTATATATGTGGTTGTTTTTATTTAGTAGGTATCGGGGCCAATTGCCCAGTTTTAGCATCACGATCCTCTCCATTGCACTGGCATGATGGGTGGGGATGTGACACTTTTCCCTTACACTTTTGAGGGAAAATATTCTACCTGGTACTTTTCTCTACAGCCAGACCATAATTTCTTAGGATCAATTTGAATATGCCTGAACCTTAAGAAATTTGGTGACTCTAAAACCCCAACAACTTTGGTTTTGGAGTTATCCAAAATCAAAATGGACCCTAAGGAAAAGATTAAGGACTTTAACGAACCCTAAGGAACAAAATACTTGCCATCTCTAGACCTACCAAGGATGTAACCATTGTGTTTTACAATTCGGCCGTGCCTCTTCCTATTTCCATGTGGGTTAAAATATCTGCCAAAACGACACTACTAGAAAATTTTGATCAAGGAATTCTGGTAGAGAAAGACATGTTTATTTTGAAAGAAAACCCCAGTTCTGAAAATGACCAACCTAGTACTTCTTGGAAGAAACATGAACCTATACCTAAACCACTAGTGGATAAGAAAGGATAGGATGTACTTGATATTGAAAGTCTACAAAGGGTCGTCAAAAAATTATCTAATGAAGTAATTGATCTTAAAAATAATTCAGGTGATGGCCCTTTGAATCGAGGCTATTATAGACCTCCTTTCAAGAGAACTTATCATCCTCCACGAATCAATGAATGAATGAACATTGAATATCTAACTAATATATTGAGATCCTTAATAGATGGTCCTTAGCCACCTTCTAACAGAACTAAGGGAAACTTTAATGAAGAAATGAGAGATGATACAAAAGCACTAGATGACACCAAGGACAACCAACCTTAGACTATTAATTATTTTTCATATTTTCCTAGAGTTTATGAGGAAGAAGTCTCAAGCTCAATCAATGCCATTCAATATCCCTACAACACTCGTAGTAAAGGACATCTACATCAAAATCCTGCTTCCATATCTAATTCCAACATGAATCCCCCTTCAAACACTAAAACCAATCTAAAAATATCTAGACAAACTATCATGCCTGATTTAGAGTATGATCCTATAGAGGACCTTAAGAAATTAAAAGCCAACATTTCCATATATGAGCTTTTTAAGTTCCCCCTATACATGAGAAGGTCCTCCATAGCGTAGTGGCGAATAATTCTAGAAAGGGAAAAGTTGTTGAAAACAATAACCTTGAAACATCCACATGTAATATTGACACTAGACCAAAAGAATCCATTTCTAATACTCCTTCAACAGGTAAGAAATTTGGATCTAGAACCCCACCATTTTTACTTTTGAATTTTTTAATAGAAATGTGCATAATTGCATGGTGGATTCTGGTGCTTCGTCCAATGTTATGCCCTTGTCTATGTGCAGAAAATTGAATGCTAATATGACACCCTATCCTACACAAATAGTTCAATTAGATAGGTCTAGGGTAAAAAATTTTGGTGAACTAAAAGGTGTATTAATCAAACTGTCCTCCAACCCATTATTGACGTTATTGCTTTCGATGTTCCAGAAGCATATGGAATATGGTTAAGTAGGGATTGGTCTCAACAGTTAAAATGGTATTTTTCTATAAATTGGTCACAGTTGTGGTTTCCATACAACATACAATAGAAAAAGATTAGGTTTGATCATGAACCATACATGAAACACATCATGACAGACCTAGATGACCCTAGTCAACCTGCCATGTTCCTAGATTCAAATCTAAGGAATTATAGTGTCAATACATTCTTCAGAGACTTTCACACTGAGATAACACCCTTTGTAAATTCCAATAACCAGTATGAAATTCTCCATTTTACTGAAACTGGTCCATCTTCATCCATTGTTCATAATGTATAAAATGTAAACAAAAATTTTAGGATGAATGACTCCTTTTGGACTTTATTTTTTGATGGCTCTAGATCCAAGGAGGGAGCTAGAGCCATATGTGTTTTGATTCATCCATTAGGAAGCAATATTTTCATCACTTGCAGAATAGAATTCAAGTGCACAAACAATATAGCAGAATATGAGGCTCTCATACAAGGTATCAAGAAGGAAATATATTTAAATGCAAAAACAATTCAAGTTTATGGTGATTTCAAGATTATTTTTAGGCAATTTAGAAATAATATTCATTGCATCTCGGGTCATTTAAAAAAATATCAAATTGAGGTATGGAATTTAATTAATGATTTTGAAGCTTGTAATATAAATTATGTACCAAGATCCCAAAACTTTAATCCCGACTTATTGGCCAACATTGATTCCAAGCTAATTCCACTTGAAGGTTTTTCTCTCAATGCCTTTTCAATTGAACTGATTTACAGACCTTCAATTCTAGACAATTTGAACAACTGGACAGTCTTCGATGACGATCAGCAAATCATATACTTTCTTACCTCCCAAACTACTTTCAAAGTTACAACAATTGATGAAGCTACACATGATAAATATTTTCATAATTTAATGGATTATGATCATAATGCGCATAACCCACAAACCTCAGGTAACTTGATTTTAAAATCAACCATTAGTTTAGAGAAATTTTATGAATTGCAGGACACGTTTAGAAAAGTTGGGAATTATAAAACAAACAGTTCTTGTGTGAAATATGAAATTATCAATCTCAGGACTGAGAAAAACCCCCAAAACATCAATCTTGGGACTGAGAAAAACCCCCAAAACATCAATATCAGAATCGGGTGCAGCCCCTCTAAAAAAGTGCTTCAATATTTTTAGGGAATACAAGGATGCATCTTCCTATACCTATGAAAATATGAAAACATTTGACCCAAATGTGATGCAACAAAAAATCCCGATGAAACCCCATTCTGAACCTTTCCAACAAAAACTTAGGAAAATGCATCCCAACCTCGAACCCTCGGTTAAAAAGTATCTTGATAGGATTTTGGCTACTAGGATCATTTTTCCAGTTTGTTACTCTCAAATGATAGCAAATATAGTCTCTTTTCGAAATAAGAATGGAGATATCCGACTATGTGTTGATTTTGAGAATCTCAATAGGTCCTCTGAGAAAGACAACTACCTAGTTCCACCCATGGAACAAATCTTGCAGAAGGTTTCCGGATCATAGATCTTTTCTTTACTAGATGGATTCCCGGGCTATAATCAAGTATTGGTTTCACACTTAGATCAATTAAAGATGGCCTTTAGAATCCCATGGGGAACGTGTGGGGAACCTTTTCCTATAGGAAAATTCCTTTTGGGTTGATACACACATGGGATACATTTCAAAGAGCGGTGGACTTAGCTTTTAGCGGACTGATCCATAAATGCTTTGTTGGGTATCTTGATGATGTTACTATATTTTCAAAGATGAGGGGTGATCATATTTTTCACCCCACACAATTTTTTGAACATTGTAGAAAGTTCGTCATCTCTCTGAATCCCAAAAAATATGTCTTCGCTCTTACTGAAGGAAGACTATTAGGTTTTGTGGTTTAAAAGAATGGGATGATGATAGATCTAGAAAGAACCAAAGCCATATCAAATATTCACCATCCTAGTTCAAAAAAATATAGTAAGGTCATTTTTTTTAGGAGATTCATTCCCAACTTTACAAATATTGTTAAACCCTTGCAGTCTTAGAATATTGAGAATATGAGAAAATCATACAACATCAATACAAAAGATGCATAGCATGAACTATTCTATCCTTCTATCTAATCAAACAACAAAGAGCATGAATAAAAATGGAGATAAGAGAATAGACAAGAGAACACTATATATACGTGTTAAATCCACAAATGGGGAAACATCCATGGGAAGGACACAATCTTCTTATTCCTCAAAATATATCCAACATTACAATTTGAGCTCCACTCCGCAATTCTATCCTAGAGTATTACAAAGATAATCACAATGATACAAGATATCAACCTATGCCCAAAGGCTCCCCCTCACCTCTATTATATACCAATATGTATAGAAGAATATCAATCTTGTTTTACATGCGGGATAAATGAATTTCCACCTCTTTATATAATGAATGGTAAAAGGTGTATTTTTCTCCATTATAAATGTGGGATAACTCAATATTATAATATTAAGAGTTATTTTGTTTGATTTTTCTTTCCAATGTTAGTTATGGCATTTTAAGACATTGACTAGACATCATTACACATGTAATTATTAAAATTACACATTCCAACATGCAGGACATGATTAATAAAGACATTGTGCTTAAAAGGGGTAATATTGAAAAATAATATTTTGTTAGGATTCAAGAAGTTATTAGCTATCGTTGAAGCTCCTTCACTAATGAGACACAGATTTTCAAAATATTTTATCTTCTATACATTTTCTTTTGACATGTCTTACGTTGTAGTGTTAACACAACGAAATAACAAAGGAGACTAAGTTCCCATCTCTTTTTAGTTCTAGATTGAAGGGTGCTAAGCTCAACTATCCAGAGGTGGAAAAATAGGTTTATGTTGTTTATAAGGAAGTCAAGCACTTCAACCCTTAACTTTTGAAATCTAGAACTAAAATCATAGTTCCCGACTTTGCAATCCAGAACTTACTGGTTTAAAAAGAACTCAATAAAAATGGGCACATTAGATGACTACATTAGAGGAATATGATATTAAAATTAGGCCAACTAAAATTGTCAGGGGACAAGGTCTATGCCAATTAGTAGTAGAGTCTGTTGAAGCACTGTAACATGATCTGAATGGGAAGATGAAGAATCTCTTGTGAAAAATGAAATTTGTTTTATGCCTGCAGTTTTTTATCCTTGGTATCATGATATAAAGTTATTTTTAACACATGGTCTTGTTCCTGAGAATTTAGGATCTAGAAAAAATAAATCTTTAAGATTAAAATATGCTCCATATCAACTGATTAATAATGTTTTATTCGGAAAAAATTGTGACGGAGTATTCTTACAATGTGTTGACAAGAATGATGCAGATAAAGTAATAACAGAACTAGATGCAAGACCTATTGGAGGCCAATTTGGCGGGGATAATACTGCTCATAAGATCCTAAGGGATGGTTATTATTGGATGATGTTATTTAGGGATGCATATTCCTTTTCTCATTCATGCCAAGTTTGCCAGTAAGCTTCTGGCAGAGTTAAGAAAGCAACATTCCCTCTACAACCCGTCAATGTTGATATTCCTTTTCAACAGTGGGGTTTGGACATCATTGGTCCAATTAACTCCCCATCATCTTTGTAACATAAATTCATATGAATACCACATATTACTTCACCAGATGAGTGGAAGCAATTCCATTGCATGTAATCAACACATATTAGGTGATTTCTTTCCTAGGTTTTCACCAACAAGTGCAAAAAGACAGAGAAAAGGTATGGCATGATAGACACATCAGGAATAAACTCTTCCAGGTAGGAGACCTTGTCCTCCTCTATGATAGCAAATTTATGAAGTTTCTTGGAAAATTAAAAATGCATTGGTTAGGACCATACATTGTTAAGCATGTCACTAATGGTGGCGTAGTTCAGTTAGCCACATTACTTGGAGAAAACTTGCAAGGACTTGTTAATGGGAGTAGACTAAAGCCTTAAAAGGATGGACCTACTCCTCTAGGTATCAATTAAGAAATGAAAGAAAGTTTTAAGTTTCAAGTGCAGTTGAAACTGGACACTAGAACAAAGGGAAGAGTCTGCACAAAGTTTTGTAAAAATGCACAGTTTTCACAACATAGGAAGATGTGCTGCGAAGCTCACATAGCAAGCTAAGCTGCGAAGTAAAAGAAAGGAGTAGAATCGTGAATTTTAAATTAGGAGAAGGAAAAATGCGGAGTGAACCTCTCCGCTGACCTAACCATCAGTGAAGTAAAAGAAAACTAGCCGTTATACAGTACTTTCGGGAACCAGATGTTTCCTCTTTTATGGAATATTCGTCTGTTGAAGACAAACTAAATGAAGGGTAAGTACCAATATCTAAGAAATATTTGGCCAATGGACATGGAATTTAATGCTAAGTTATCCGTTTTTGGGAACGCCTTAGTGTCGCTGTGCTTATAAATAGAAAGACCGCATAGTTACCGATTTTACCGCGAATTTTATTTTCTACTGCCTATAATTTCCAAGTTTTTACCAGTCAAGAGAAAGATTAATCTGACAGTGTATGTTTGAGCAATCGAACCGATACGAGATACTAAGAGACTTCCAACATTCTGGGTTGGAAGGAGTCATGAAAATACTAGTAAAGAAAGCAGTCCCAGAGAGAGGTGGAACATCTAGAGCTTCACCACGGAACATTCCATAATAGAAGCAGAAATACAAGTAGAAGGCCACTGAGCAAGAAAAACTGAAGGTCACGAACATTCTAAATATCTTTCCACCAGAACTACCTCAAAACAGGCCGATTTTTCTTGTTCCAGAATGTATCCCTCAAAGAAAAGATAATGCACCAGTGGTGATGCTCACGAAGAATCCACAGTATGAGATTCCAATGCCACCAATGTTGAGTCATGTGCGTATAAAGGAGAATTTGCTTGGTAAAATTATAGAGTGCAAATTCGTGGATCATGACTTGCTGCAAGAAAATAAGTATCCGTAGTTTCAACCAGTGCAATATATGTGTAGAAGACACGACGAATCCAACAAGCAGACCACAATCCAAGTGCAAGACTGGATTGCGTCATTGTAGCCATCAGGGTTGTTGAACTTGCTGCGAATTCCGAACTTTGACAAGATCCCAGAGCTCACAGCGGTTGTGCGCACACTGATTTCATGTACACAATAGGGATACTTGTAGTTATATCACAAGATAGACATCAACATAGACCTAATCTATAGAATCACACACTTGAGCAAGAGAGGTGCTGATCCCGCAGTGGAATTTGTAGGAAAGAATAAGGACAAAGAGATTGCTAAGAGAATGAAAAGTGAATTTGGTTTTCTCAAGGGAAGCTGTGGATATCAAACAGTCGGAATCAAATATCAAGCTACATGGTTCACAGTTCAAATACTCGTAGGGATATTCCTAAGGAAATGCAGACCGAACGAGGTGTCGGCCGCTGCAATGTCCCTAGCTGCGAAGTCCAAGGATGGACTTCAGTACAATTGGGAAAGCTATCTGTTGAACAGTTTTCTAGATGACATTAGAGATACACAAGATGGTGGACATCAATTCCATTATAGTTAGTTGTTAGTTTTTATCTCCTTCGTAGGCTAGAAAGAACCTAATTGTCAACAGAATGTCCCGATATTCATTGGAGATTGCCGAGGTCCTAGGTTTGTGAACATGTGGGCAAATTCGAAGTCGGACAGGAAAAGGCTCAATAATATATAGTTTTTTTATGTATTATGAGAAGTTATGTGAAGTTATCCATAGGACTCCGCGTATTACCAAAGAAATAACAACTGTCTATATTCGCAAGATGACATTCAAAGTCGGCCTTCATTTCATTTACATTCAGCCGAGAGCACAACTACAGAATCTTGACTGGTTTGAAGGGATATATCAGTTAGATGCACAGAAAATTGATCTTATCATAGAAGATTGGCCGCTAGAGTGGAATGTCGATGTGCCAGAAATGGTGATCACTACATCAGAGGAAAGCGCATCTAAAAATACAGAGAACCAAGAAGATGAACCAACAAGTACTCAAGATCTAGAAAAAGATTAAGGAGAAGAACAACAACAAGCTACTAATTTTCCAACAGGGGAGAAATGGAAAAATCCCGACACAGCCATGTCAGAAGTAGCGCCAAGAAAGAAACAAAAAGAAAATAAGGCTCCGTTTGATGCACAGTTGCATGCGGATGATTATGACTGCATCACGGCCCCATTCAATGAGCACCTTGAGGAGACACTTGTGTTAAAGAACATCAAGCATGAGGAAGTCCAAACGAGTATGATAGAAAGCACTAGAGAATTTAAGAGTCTGGTAGAAAGAGTAGAACAAGTCTAGCGAGACTTAGTCATAGAATCATATTCTAAAGATAGGACATGCGAGTCAAGCCAAAGGAAAAGAAAGGCACCTCCCTTGACGATGAGACCTCGGCTAGTCTGAATAGAGACGATAAATGTAATATTCCCGATTGGAGGTTACTGAAGGTGCGAATCAGCTCGCGCATCTGGACATTAACGTTGGGATGTTTCCCATCGAAGGATTACATAATCTGCATTTGCAGGTTGTGAAAGAAATCCGAGATAGAGATATGGTCTCTTATAACC
The DNA here is from genome assembly GCA_027924585.1 of Larix kaempferi. Lineage (NCBI taxonomy): Eukaryota > Viridiplantae > Streptophyta > Pinopsida > Pinales > Pinaceae > Larix > Larix kaempferi. Next base: position 4,234,397 of record BSBM01000067.1, read on the forward strand.
AGCATCTGAAGCTAGAAGTAGCTGTAAGGAGTTGAAGGACAAATGCATGCTGAAGACAAATGAGCTATAATATGTGCAAGAGAGGAAAAAAAAGTTGAAGAAATCCATCATTGAAGTCTGCGCGAAGATCACAGACTGCGCAGAAGAACCTGAAGTAGAAACGACCATCCTGAAGATTGGGGCCGCTATGGACAATCTCAAAGCTAAGATGGAGGATATGGATACTAGCTACAAGGAAAATATTGCTGACTTGGAGTCTTGACAACAACCTGGAACCCCACCAGAGGTGAACGAAGCAAGATCCGAAGAGTTGAAGACTTCAACAAAAAACATCTCCGCAGAAGTTGTGAGATGTCAAGACCTACTTGAATAAGTCACTAAGGTATGGGCTATGCTGCAAGAGGAACCTGAATTACAGAAAATTCAGGATGAAGTTCAAAAGAGGCAGAAGGACCTCGATTCTGTGAAAATGACCATGAAGGATTTTTCACCAAGGCAAAGGATCTAGAAGTTTGCAAAGCCGAAAGAGCTTTAGAAGGAGTTGAGCGTGCTAAGAATTGAGGAGAAATTACAAGAACTCTGCATGGCAGAGAATACAGTGAAGAAGAAAATGCACGAACCCGTATCAGAAATGATGCTTGAAATGATTAAGGAATTTGAGCAAGGGACTAAGGAAGCAGTTGTGAAGCAAAGCGCAAATTTTCAGGAATTCGCTGCAAAGTCAAACATCCCAGGGGATGCACAGTCGAAGCAGCCCAGTCAAAGTGGCTCGGGGGTGAGCCACAAGTAAGTGTTAGGGCCTTGTTGGGTGTAGCCCAAGTACATGAATTTTTGATGGAAAAGGTACAAGTTAGAAGAGGCCTAACATTGACCAGTTTTGGGAGAAGCAACTCCGCAATTTACGGGAGGATGGTATGGAGAAAAGTGAAGTTGAAAGGAAAGGACCTGCCTCCTTAGTAAAGACGAAGTACTATGGATGAACATAGGCAGTTGGAGCAGTTATGAATAAAGCGATGAACTATCAGCTACAAAAGCGGAGAGTAAAGAAGCGGAATGGTGCAAAGGACGCACCACTGTAGAGTCAGATCTGAACAGTTAGAACTGTGACTATCAGAAGAAGTGTCAGAGCTAGAAAAGCGGCGCAAAAGGACAATAGATCTCCAGTGAAGTTAAGGCAAAGTGTGGTCAACAAGAGAACCATGTTATTTTTGGTTTAAGGGTACTATGGGGGATGGCCCATAGTTATTGTAAAGATGTGACCTTCGGGCACAATCTATATAAAGGAAAATTTTGCATAAGGAAGTGTTAGACTTATGTTAGAGAGTTGAAGAGATTGCTAGATATTGCTAGATCTATTTTGAGATATATCTAAGAGAGGAAAGACTCTGCAATTGGGTGCGCAGAGATATATTGTAGAGAAGAGTCTGCAGCTGAGTTCTCAGACTAGAACTGTTACCCTTTCCAAGTAATATAAGAACAATTCCCATGGACATATCTCCCATCTGGGGGGTGAACCACGTAAATATCTGTGTGGTGTGTATGAATCTATGATATGATTTGCGTTCATGCTATGATTATACTTATGTATTTCCTTTCATATGCATCTGAATTGGAATGCTGTGTTAAGTAAGCGGAACACATATGTATGAATGTTTCGAATTCGTGTTAAGTATGATGAATGCATAGTTATAAGGGTAAACGAACAACGATTCAACAAAGTCTGTATCTTGTCGATAACTGCGAAGTGCGCAGTTACATATTGGTAATGATATGTTAAGCAAATATTGAACAAGGAGTACATTACAAGTTTGCATAACACATCCGCGCATCACCAAGGTTACAGAAACCTGATTCTATAACAACCCATCTTCACTTTGGGTGAGAATTCATATTGTTCGCAGGTTGATGCCAAAAAGGCCAGTGAAGGGGATTTTGTTGGGTCTACAATAAGAACTTCGCAAAACTCGGGTCAACCCATAGAATAAAGTTATCAAATAGTAGGTAATAGTTATGAAATAGATTTCCAAATAGAAATTCAAATTTAAACAACAAAACTTAATACTCAAAAGTAATATTACCTTATAGTCTGCAAGAATACTCGAAACCTTTATTCTGAAATCTTCTTTTGATAATGCTTGGTCAAAATCCACAAACTGCTTTGAAGTCTTCAATTCTTTGGTTCACAAAAATACTTGGATTTCCTTCAACTTTTGGTAATTGAATCCCTTATCCAAATCTATAGGAATGATGTTAGAAACATGTTGACATATTGGTCCATATAACTTTTTTTTTCTTCTGAATACTGATGTAATTCTATAATTCTAATACTTATTTTTGAAAAACACTTGATCAAATGTATTGATGCCAAAACTGAAGTGGAGTTTTTTTTTCTTTTCTTTTTTTCTTTTTTTCTCTTTTTTTTCTTTTCTTGATGATATTCGCCGAAAAAACAGTTTTCAAATACCAACAAGCCCAATAGCGCTCGAAAACCAAGTTTTCACTATTGAATTTTTTTTTTTTTTTTAAGCACAAAACTTTAGATATATACAAATATAAACAATGAAATGATAGAAAAGTTCTTAAGAAGAAGCAGTAGGAGGTGAAAGTTCCACCTGCTTCACTACCTCAAATTCAGATTGATGTATCATTTATTTGACAAATTCCTCCTTGGAAAATGGTTTCCTATACAAACGTAGTCGATGACCATTTACCATAAATAGAACTCTTTCATCATCGATTGTCCGCACCTTCACGGTTCAATTATCATAAACTATATCAATTTCATAAGGTCCCATCCAACGAACACAAAATTTCCCTTTAAAATCCTTACATCGAGAATCGAACAATAGTTCCCAATCACCTTCCTGGAATCTCTTCATCTTGATGAACTTATCATGCCATTTCTCTCTTTGTTGTTGAACAAGAGCAGTTTGTTGTATAGCATCTTGTCATAGTTCATCAAGCTCATTTAAGTAGTCTAAGTGATGCTGTTGAGCTTCTGTAAGATTCATGTTCACTTGTAATGTTGTCTGTAATGTTTGAATCTCAAATTCAATTGGAATAACTACATGTTTTCCATATACTAACTCGTATGGGGAGAATCCTGTAGTGTTGCACCACGTTGTCCTATATGCCCATAATGCTTCTGGTAGTTTCTTATAGCCCTATCCTTTCGATGGAGCTTCACAGTTTTTTTAAGAATAGTCTCTAATACTTTATTAGTGACCTCCACTTAACAATTAGCTTGGGGATGGTAAGGAGTATATTTCCAGTGCTTGATCTTGTATTTTTGCGTGATTGATTGTATCAATTTTGAAGTAAAGTGTATTGTCTGTGAAAATCTCTCTTGGTACTCCAAAACGCACAAATATTTCTTCATATAGGATGTCAACAACTGCCTATTTTGTTTCCCTGGGAAGAGATTTAGCTTCAACCCACTTAGTTACATAGTTAGTACACACCAAGATGTACTTATTTTTTCGTGGAGGTGGGTTGATAGGGCCAAAAAAATTGAGGGCCCACTTTTTAAAGGGCTCTATCATAACTTGAGGTTGTAACGACATCTCATCACACTGACTTGCTCTACCCATGCGTTGACAGACGTCACAACTTCGAACATACTTCTTAGCATCCTAGAATATAGTTGGCCAATAATATCCCAAATGAAACACCTTATTGTCAGTTCGTTTATCATTAAAAATCCCTCCACATGGGTCATTATGGAAAGCTCTTAATATATCAAAGACCTCATCTTCTCGTACAAAATGTCGAATAACATGATCTGGTCATGTACGAAAAAGTTGTCCTTGCACCAAAGAGTACATGGCACTTTGTCATATCATCTTATGTTTTTCTCTCGGAGAGAGATGAAGTGGAAGATTTCCTGCAACTAAGTAAGAAATATCTACAAACCACAACGAGTTAATTGATAATTCAAATAAATGTTCATCAGGAAATGAGTCTTCTACCATACTACTATCCTCTTCATTTGAAATACGAGAAATAAAGTCAGCTACCACATTTTCTCTTCCTGGTCTATCTTGCATAGTAATATCAAATTCTTGAAGTAGAAGAAACCATCGGGTCACTCTACCATTAGTAATCGATTTATTCATGAGATATCTAATGTAAGCATGATCCATATGTATGAATACTGTATAACCAGTTATATAATGTCAAAATTTGTTAATATCATGAACAACAACAAGAAACTCATTTTCAATTACCGTATAGTTAATTTCTGTAGGAGCAAGGTTCTTGCTGACATAATAAATGGAATATGGTTTATGCTCCTCATGTTGTCCAATAACTGCTCCAATAGCTGTGTCTAACGCATCTGTTGAAATATGAAAAGGAAGGGCCCAATTTGGACCTCTCAAAATTGGAGCTGTAGATAATTTATCCTTCAAGGTTTCAAAGGAAAGTTGACATGATTTAGTCCAATTAAATTCAATATATTTTGACAATAGAAAAAATAATGGAGAGGCAACCCTAGTAAAATTTTCAATAAACCGTCGATAATACCCTGCATGACCTAGAAAAATTTGAACCTCTTCTATGTGGTTGGCACTTGTAATTTAGAGATTACCTCTACCTTCACTGGATCAACCCTAATACCAGAGGGATATATGTTGTTCCCTAATACAATCCCCTCAGTTAGTAACATATAAATTTTTTCATGACTGAGAGAGAGAGATTATTTTCTTGACATCTCACTAAGAATTTTTCTAAATTATTCATGCCCTCTTTGAAAGTATTACCATATATAGTAAATTAATCAATATAAAATTCAACACAGTCATGGATCAGGTCAGAGAAAATCCCTATGACACCTCCTTGAAAGGTAGCGGGAGCATTGCATAGTCCAAAAGGAAATACACGATAAGCATATGTACCCCAAGGACAGGTAAATGTAGTTTTCTCTTGATCTTCAGGTGCAATTCGTATTTGATTATACCACTAAATCCATCGAGAAAATAAAATAACTTCTTCCCTACTAAGGTGTTTAATACCTGATCAATACAGGGTAAAGGAAAATGATCTTTAAGATTAGCTTTATTCAGCTCCCGATATTCGATACAAACACACCACCTTTTGTTTTTCTTTGGCACGATAACCAAAGGAGATACCCATCTTCTATCTCATATAGGATAGATAAAATTAACATTAAGTAACTTTTGTAATTCGGTTTTCACTATCTCCTAAAGTGATGGATTCATTTGTCTTTGTGGTTGTCCCACCAATCAAGATTCATCCTTAATATATATATATGTGATGAGTACAAAGATTAGGATGAATACCTTTCATGTTAGTATATTCCCAATCAAATGAAGTTTGATGTTGTCGTAATAATTCAACTAGCTATTCTTGCTAGGACAACTCGAGATTACATTTAATATCCAACATTTTTCCTAGTGAAATCTCAATTGGTTTATTGTGCAATTCAATCATAGCATTTAGGGAAACTTGTAAGGGGGGGATTTGTTGAATAAATTCCGTTAGGGTGTAATTTATTGAGAATGGATATCAATTAAGTGATTATAACTTGGATGAACCAACTCCTCTGATAAACTAGAAAATGTTATGACATTACAAATAAGATCATCCTTAATTTCTATTTTAAAGTTAGAACTTTGTTCAAGGGTTACGATAGGTTGAATGATATCTTCATCATTTTCCTCAAACCATGAGGGAACCTTTGAATCTATAGAAGGTTTGGCTGGTGGATAAAGGGTGATTTTTTTGGTATAATATCCATAAGATACAATCATATTACCAGATCGACACCCAATGTATGCATCAGTTGTAGCTAGCCATCGTCGACCTAAAATTAAAGGAAACTCCTAGACTTGTTTTAGGTTGTAACACCATAAAATCTGCTGGATATTCCTAGGAGTATACTGATACTATTATATCTTCTAAAATACCTTCTATTTTAACTATAGACCTATCATCAAGTTGAAGCACAATAGGGGTATGTTGTATGTTATTTAATCAAAGTTTTTGCATAGTTTTCTTTTTCATAACATTAATAGTAGCCCCTAAATCTATCAGAGTATTAGGAATATAAATTTTACTGATATTAACATTAACAACTGGACTTCCCAGATCTAGATATTTCATCATGAAATTTTTACCTAACATTAAATCAACCAAATTTCTAATTACATGAACAGTTGGAGGGTCTCTCACTTTTCTTCCAGGTTTCTTTAAACATAATTCCAGAATATATTTTGTATAAATTGGAATTCCAAGAAAGTCGAATTCAGAATGTTCTATAGGTTTTTTGATTTTAAGCCTTTCTGGATAAGGAGGAGAAGGAGTCACTATCAACCCAGAAGATTGAGATTGAGTGGTCTTTTTAGGCATAACTTTAATTGGTAATGTATGATTATTTTGATCAGGAGAAGAGTCATCTTCATAATCTTGTTCTTGGATGATGAGAGTGGTTTTTCTAAGTGTTTTTCCTGATCGTAATTGTATATCCTCGCATTCTGATGGAGAAATACTATATGTTGGAAAACCCAGAAAACCAGGGTAACCTGGTACCTCTGCATTATAAGCAGGTTGAGCCGCTTTATTATTAGGGTTTGGGATTGGTTGATAATGAAGTTGAGTTCTTTGAGGAGCTTGATTGGTAGGTAACTGAAGTTGTTTCTGATGTTGAAGGGGTATATGATTGTGGTTGTTGCATATTTACATATGGCCATGCAGATCCTTGCCAACCTTGTTTCCAAGGTCGTTGGTGTTGTTGAGGCCACTTTTTCCAGAACATGTGTGGATACCATCCTTGTGGTGGAGGAGGTACACTAGGATAATGAGAATTATTATAATAAGAAGGATATTTTGTTTCCATCGGTTGTTGAGGTGGCCACGGTCTTTTTGGGCCAACAAAACATAGTGGCTCAATTCTCTCACTATTCCCTTCATAAACAACTTTAATATTAGGTAATGAAGGACACTTACTGGTCTCATGGTCTTGAGTGCAAATAACACAAGTTTCTATATTATCAAGTGGACACTCATTTAAGGGATGCTTTTTGCAACATCTAGAACAAAAGATTGCCAATGGCAACTATTTTTCTTCTTTCTTTCTAAATATGAAGGTGTCCAATTAAGAACTAAGGGAACAAAGTATATCGGTTTCAAAATCATCTAGAAGATTCCCTATTTTAACTCTAGTAAGATTGCTTCCAGAAGTTCTACTATTGCAGGAAAAAATTTCCTTAGTACCCTTACCATGTTTAGAATGTCCTTGAGAATATCGTCGGCATATTTCATAGACATCCTCCCATGATAACTAAGAAATATCTCTTGCTCCCATTAAATTAAGTGCATCCAAACACTCGTCTCGAATACCACGAAGAAAAATGGTTCTTAATGTCTCGACATTCAATTGATGTTGTTTAGACCTTTGTTGATTATACTGAAATCATTCTAAATAGTCTTCTAAACTCTCGTCCTCCCTTTGATTCATTTTAAAAATTTGTTCCCTAAGATCCCTTGCTTTACAATAGTCTTGATATTTTCGAAGAAATGCATTTCTCATTTGTTCCCACGTTCGAATAGAGTTACCTCCAAGTCCCATGAACCAACGAAGAGCTGATTCTTTGAGAGTGGTTGGGAATAATTTAAGTTTTTGGGTATATGAAGAGTAGTCATAACTCCTACAAAGGACATCATATTCGAAAAGGAATGTGTTTGGATCCTCACTAATCATCCCATGAAATTTTGGTAATGCAGAAGGTGGGATGTTTTTCATTTGAACAGTTCCTTCGCCATCCTGTATAGGAAATTCAAAAGTGATGGGTTCTTGTGAATTCTCTCCTTCTTGTTCTGCCATATTACAAGTGGTTCCTACTACTAATTGTTCAAAAACAAGAGAATCAAACTTAGAATTAGGGTTTCCAAAATTGTTGACAAATTCAGTAGTAAGAGAATTTGTATATGTCGTATATACTATACCACTGTTTATTTCTTTCTTAGGAGTAAAACGTTCCTCTAAATTTTGCTGAGAGCTTTGTTCACTTATAAGACTTTCAGAAAAGGGTGGTCCTGAAACTAGGGGATTGAGCGTGGCTGGAATGAATGGAGAATCTATCATGTTCAATTCTTGTCCTTTAATCTATGGTTCTCGAGAAGTACCTCCTATCGAGTTTCTGGTTCCTAATAATTTGTTCACAACTTGTGTAGCTTTTACTTCTTTGCAAAATCGTCCTTTGGAATCCCTAGGTCTATTCATTCATACTGTTCTTCCTACTTCAAAGAAATATATTTACTTGCAAAAATAGTTGGCTTCTCGACCCTTCCTAAAGGTTAAGACAAACTAAGGTTATTAATCATTAGTGTCTCCCTGACAACGTCGCCAAAAATGACGGCTAATTTATATGTCTCAAAGTATGGATATGTTTGAGATTCAATTAGTTCATTTAATATTGTCAACCCAAAGATTCATTTAGACATACGAGACATTAGCACTATATGTGCAAAACAAGCTATCCGAATTTGTCTAATTTATTATTCCTATAATTAAGTTATATAATTTATGATTTTATACTTTTTTATTAACTTAAGTATTTATATATATATTCTTTAAACTTTAACTATATTATTAACTAAATTACCTTCTAAACTAAACTCAATTATAAACAAAATTTCTTAATTATGAAATGAAAACTAGACAAACTATACTAAGACAAATAATGAAGTAAATTGAAAAGAATTGATTAATATAGTTTAGGAAAGGAAAATGTACACATTAACTATTTATTTTTATATTTTATATTAAGCCTAATATTTATAATGGTTGAACTAAGTAATTTTAAATAACCAAAAATAGAAAATATCAAGTTTAAGTTAAGATATTATAAATGTATAATTCTAAATTACATAAATAAATTATAAATATACTTTTATCAAAATTATGAAATATTGATAGCTAAACTATATGATGTGTAAATTTAAACTTTATGTTTCCTAAAATATATGTAAACTTAATATATAAACCTTGTAAATTTAAACTATATGTTTTCTAAACTGTATGTAAACTTAATACATATAAGCCTTATGCAAAACTTTAAAAAATGGAACTCTTAAAGCAAAACTTTATTCTTTTACAAATTTTGATATTAAATGAAAATCATAAGTCGTTGAATGAAACTCGCGTTCAGATTTAAAGGGAAATGGTTTGACTATTTTCTATTGTAAATAAGTGAATATGACTTATTTTCAAGTGAGTATAAGACATGGATTTTTCTTTTGAAAAAAGTTTGACCGAGCGATATCACAGATCATGAGGGTTAGGGTTTGCAATTCGTGATCTAGGCCACCTGTAACCTCACAACCACCATGGCGGCCTCGAGTGGAGGGCGCTCCAACCCCTCTTTTAGTCAAATAATTTCTTGTCGAGTGCCTACTACCAAGCCTCTTCTCTTGACAGGGATGGTATCTCAGGATGTAAATAATTCGTCTCGAAAAGGAAAAGGAGGAGTGGGAAGTGATAAACCTTCGCAATCACCTCCGAATTCATCAGATAAAAATAAGGAAGAAGCAACACCAGCCACAGGAAAATGCAAGCCCAAATCGTTGCAAATACCCAGGTATGAGGTTACTTCAGACCTAGTTAGCCAACAAATTCAATACATGCACGATCATGCAATAATATGCAAATTCATAGGACTATTTCCAACTGAAAAGAATCTCATTTGGTGGCTCACCAACACCTGGAAACCAAAGGGACAATGTGAACTCAAAATGGGATCCAAAGGATTTTTCACCATAATCTTCCAGAACCTAGAAGACAAACACATAATATTCCAAGGAGAATCATACTTCCTCCACTCTGCAAGACTGTACATGAGAAATTGGAAAGAACACTTTATCCAGGAAAAGGAAGACTTCAAAGTGGTGCGTGTCTGAAATCATTCTAAATAGTCTTCTAAAATCTCGTCCTCCCTTTGATTCATTTTAAAAATTTTTTCCCTAAGATCCCTTGCTTTACAATAGTCTTGATATTTTCGAAGAAATGCATTTCTCATTTGTTCCCACATTCGAATAGAGTTACCTCCAAGTCCCATGAACCAACAAAGAGCTGATTCTTTGAGAGTGGTTGGGAATAATTTAAGTTTTTGGGCATATGAAGAGTAGTCATAACTCCTACAAAGGACATCGTATTCGAAAAGGAATGTGTTTGGATCCTCACTAATCATCCCATGAAATTTTAGTAATGCAGAAGGTGGGATGTTTTTCATTTGAATAGTTCCTTCGCCATCGTGTATAGGAAATTCCAAAGTGATGGGTTCTGATGAATTCTCTCCTTCTTGTTCTGCCATATTACAAGTGGTTCCTACTACTAATTGTTCAAATACAAGAGAATCAAACTTAGAATTAGGGTTTCCAAAATTGTTGACAAATTCAGTAGTAAGGATTTGTATATGTTGTATATACTATACCACTGTTTATTTCTATCTCAGGAGTAAAAAGTTCCTCTAAATTTTGCTAAGAGATTTGTTCACTTATAAGACTTCCAGAAAAGGGTGGTCCTGAAACTAGGGGATTGAGTGTGGCTGGAATGAATGGAGAATCTATCATGTTCAATTCTTGTCCTTCAATCCATGGTTCTCGAGAAGTACCTCCTATCGAGTTTCTGGTTCCTGATAATTTGTTCACAACTTGTGTAGCTTTTACTTCTTTGCAAAATCATCCTTTGGAATCTCTAGGTCTATTCATTCATACTGTTCTTCCTACTCCAAAGAAAGATATTTACTTGCAAAAATAGTCGGCTTCTCGACCCTTCCTAAAGGTTAAGACAAACTAAGGTTCTTAATCATTAGTGTCTCCCCGACAACGTCACCAAAAATGACGGCTAATTTATATGTCTCAAAGTATGGATATGTTTGAGATTCAATTAGTTCATTTAATATTGTCAACCCAAAGATTCATTTAGACATATGAGACACTACCACTATATGTGCAAAGCAAGCTATCCAAATTTGTCTAATTTATTATTCCTATAATTAAGTTATATAATTTATGATTTTATACTTTTTTATTAACTTAAGTATTTATATATATTCTTTAAACTTTAACTATATTATTAACTAAATTACCTTCTAAACTAAACTCAATTATAAACAAAATTTCTTAATTATGAAATGAAAACTAGACAAACTATAGTAAGACAAATAATGAAGTAGATTGAAAAGAATTTAAACTTTAACTATATTATTAACTAAATTACCTTCTAAACTAAACTCAATTATAAACAAAATTTCTTAATTATAAAATGAAAACTAGACAAACTATAGTAAGACAAATAATGAAGTAGATTGAAAAGAATTGATTAATATAGTTTAGGAAAAGAAAATGTACACATTAACTATTTATTTCTATATTTTATATTAAGCCTAATATTTATAATGATTGAACTAAATAATTTTAAATAACCAAAAATAGAAAATATAAAGTTTAAGTTAAGATATTGTAAATATCTAATTCTAAATTACATAAATAAATTATAAATATACTTTTATCAAAATTATGAAATATTGATAGCTAAACTATATGATGTGTAAATTTAAACTTTATGTTTCCTAAAATATATGTAAACTTAATATATAAACATTGTAAATTTAAACTAATATATATAAGCCTTATGCAAAACTTAAAAAAATGGAACTCTTAAAGCAAAACTTTATTCTTTTACAAATTTTGATATTAAATGAAAATCATAAGTCGTTGAATGAAACTCGCGTTGAGATTTAAAGGTGAATGGTTCAACTATTTTCTATTGTAAATAAGTGAACATGACTTATTTTCAAGTGAGTATAAGACATGGATTTTTCTTATGAAAAAAGTTTGACCAAGCGATATCACAGATCAGGAGGGTTAGGGTTTGTGACTCGTGATCCAAGCTACCTCATGGCCGCCATGGAGGCCTCCAGTGGAGGGTGCTCCAACCCCTCTTTTAGCCAAATAATTCCTCGTCGATTTCCTACTACCAAGCCTTTTCTCTTGATAGGGATGGTATCTCAGGTTGCAAATACTTCGTCTCAAAAAGAAAAAGGAGGAGTGGGAAGTGATAAACCTTCGCAATCACCTCCGAATTCATCAGATAAAAATAAGGAAGAAGCAACACCAGCCACAAAAAATCCAAAGGACACAGGAAAATGCAAGCCCAAATCGCTGCAAATACCCAGGTATGAGGTTACTTCAGACCTAGTTAGCCAGCAAATTCAATACATGCACGATCATGCAATAATATGCAAATTCATAGGACTATTTCCAACTAAAAAGAATCTCATCTAGTGGCTTGCCAACAGCTGGAAACCAAAGGGACAATGTGAACTCAAACTGGGATCCAAAGGATTTTTCACCATGATCTTCCAGAACCTAGAAGACAAACACATAATATTCCAAGGAGAACCATACTTCCTCCACTCTGCAAGACTTTACATGAGAAATTGGAAAGAACACTTTATCCCGGAAAATGAAGACTTCAAAGTGGTGCATGTCTGGTTACAATTATTCTCTCTTCCCCAGGAGTACTGGAATTTAGAAACCCCAGCCGGAATAGGAAACACCCTGGGCACTTTTGTCCAAGCTTCTAATGCCACCCTAGCTAGTCGCTACAGCTCCTATGCTCGCATATGCATCTACATGGACATCTCAGTGGCTCTCCCAGAAGCTATATGTCTTACCCATCGAGACTCTGGTTGGATCCAAACCATATACTATGAGCACATCCCCTTAAGATGAAGGAAATTCCACAAGCATGGGCACCTCTTCCGCGATTTCCCTCTAAATGTCAAACTGTCTCCTCCTTCAATCCACAACAACGTTGATGAGGAGGGTTTTACTAAATCCACTAACCGCAGGAGACAAGGAAAGGAACCCTCTGGGCCACCTACCCCAACCAACCTTGAGCACCATAATAACTTCTCTATCTTTTCCCAGCAAAAATATGACGGCACAGAGTGTGATGTCCAAGAAAACAAGCCCTATTCAACTATCCATGATTCCATCCTTGAAGAGAGTACCCCTTTGCAACTTGCTCCCCTTCTCTCCAAATCCCCCCACTTCCCAACCCCGCCCCAACCCCCACCCTCTGTACCCTCGGAAAGAAATCCTTCTGAACCTGATGACATGAAGTTAGGGGAATTGGACTTAGACACCATTCAAGAAGCCTGGAAGAAAAATGACCTCTACAGCATTCCCTATCGCCAAATGGAACTCTTTGAGGAAGCCTATCACTCCCTCTCTTAGAAGCACAACTTTCCAGCCCTTGTTGAAACCGCTTTAATTCCTACTGCTCACAACCCGTTGGGGTTAAAAGTGTCAAGATGGAAGGATATCCCTAATATTCAAAATGATATCCCAAAAAAAGGGAGGAAAACCAACAGGAAATTGATCCAGGAATTGGGATCCCACTTCATAGATTCAGGTCAGAATGCCAAGCTCGATGCCCACTTCCAAATTTTTAATTAATGGATTTGAAATTCATCACTTGGAACATAAGAGGAATCAGGAGCGATTCAAAAGGAGAATTTTGAGGAACAAAATTATCACTAAAAAACCTGTACTCTTAATGCTACAAGAAACTAAAACTACCGAGCAAAATCTCCACTCTTTTATCAAAAAATGTTGGAAAAATGCATAAATTGTGGTCGTGGATGCTAGGGATACTGCAATACGCATTGCAATATCCTATGATCCTAATGTCATAAGCATGGAAGGTTTCTTCTCCAGTCCAAATACTTTATCAGGATGATTTCGAATCCTTGGCTCCATGCACAACGGAGTGATCACTAATTTTTATGGCCCCAAATACTGGAACAAAAGATACAATTTCTAAACCATCTCTCTTGGATAAGCAAGCACTTTCCCAACCCACACTGGATAATTGGGGGAGATTTGAACATCATCACTTCTCTTAATGAAAAAAATGAGACATTTTCAGATTGGATAGGGACAGTCGATCCCTCCAAGATCTTATTCTATATCTGTTAACACCAAAAAAGTGCTCACTAACTCATCCCTTTGGACATACACCCCTGTTGACCAAATTTACTACCAACCTCGCCTCCAAAACCCCATAAAACCGAAATGGATATTAAAAATACCCAAAAAATTCCCTCAAAAACATACTAAAACCGCAAAAGAGGGTCAAAATCAAACAAATAGGTAATAAAACCCAAAAGAAAAAAGAAAAAAGAAGAGAAAATAGGGAAAAAACCCTAAAAAACCCCTAAAACCCTAATCCAAGTTTATAAAAAGGGGTGGAGACCCCTCATTTCATTATCCCCAATCACTCTACCCTCATGTTGCTGAATTTTTTCAAAAAATCCTTAAGCCATCCATCTTTGTGCCTTTTGGCCTCGCTTGAGATAAAAATTTTAGCCACCATCCAAGCATTGGAGAGAAGAGTACCAAACTAAGGAGCTCCAGAGCACATCGCCAAAACTCCACCAACCTCATCTTCGAGGTAAATTTATTTTTTGCAAGCTCTTTGCTTGCCCATAAAAAAAAAAAGATTATTTATTTCATAGTTTTCCGAAGTGTATCGTTTGATATTTCAAGTCATATTTTACTTCATGCATGTGTTTAAGCTCAGGGTTACTGTTTAATGTCATTCGCTTCAATCATTTGTACTTAGTTTATCATTGTTTACTTCCATACTGCTGTTAAGGATTCCATAATCCTTAACAGGTGCTCATTTGCACAAGCTAGGGCGAAAACATCACGGACCACATCCATGAATGGCGTAAACGACGTACGCTATGCAAGATCAAGTTGGATGACCGGATAATTTTAGACTGGTTCCTCAAATATCTCATACCATCCATCGCGAAGGATGTGGCATTTGAGCGACCCCAGTTTGAGGAAGAAGCAATTCTCAAAGCTCAACAGTTTGACCACATTTAAGCCCAGTCCGGTTATCTATATTCTATTTTACCTGATGCCCCCCGTGCCGACTCAGCTCGGAGCGATGCGCTCGGGGCATCCCATGCTGCTGATGGTATCATCGGGCATGTGGCATCACGCCCTCAATCATACACAGCAATGCCCTCTACTATTGGCCCTGACCTCTCATGCGCCACACCCCATTCTGGAGCGACTACTTCATACGTCCCGGTCATTAGACCTCCTCATATCCATGGACCATCATGCCCACCACAGTGTTATGGCCATGCACCCCCACCTTATAATTATCCTATGGGACAACCTACATTTTATCAGCACCCAGCTCCCCCCACCCATTCACATCCCCAAGTCCAGCAAGCTTACTACCCCCCGCAAGCCCCAATTGCGCAACCACCAGTTCCTCCAGTTTATCATCCACAACCGACCCCACCAGCTCTATCCCAACCTCAAGCACATCTCGTTTACTACCCAACGCTGACACCTTCACCACTTGCTCAACCACAGAATCCTCCCAATCCCCAAGGGCAAGTTTACGCCCAACAGCACCCACAGCAAAATCAGCCTGCTCAATGCAACCAACAAGGCCAACAGAATAGGGGTAGAGGATGGAACAGAAAGAATAACCAACCTCAGGACTAGGGCGGTCAACAACCAAACCCTCCCAATAACAACAATGCCTCCCCACCCAACCAAAACCTTGACAGACCACCTCGTTAGGGAAAGAATCCCAACCTACGAACGAATCATCCTTGTTCCATATTTGGGGTATACGGCCACTATACGCACAATTTTCTGCATTTAGATCAACAACAATCCTAGCGCTCATGCCATAGCAAATTATAATATCATAGAAGATCTAGCGCAATCGCCCATGGCTATGTCTGCATTGGAAGTCCTGAAGAACTGCCCCGCACAGAGGAAACTATTTTTATCTGCCATTGGTACGATAGAACCTAATGACTCTTGACTGATGGCATTTGACTTAGACCAAGCCGAACCACGTTTTCCTTCAACATTAGCCTTCCAAGTCTCTGTATCAGTTTGGAACTTAGTCATCCATCGATGCATCATTGATGAAGGTTCCTCCACCTACGTCATGTCGACGTTTGTTTGGCAGAAGCTTGGATCCCCCACTCTACAGCCATCAACAACTGCGTTAAGAGCTTACAATGGTTGCGTATCCCAACCTCAGGGCCTTTTGACCAACATCCTCGTTTAGCTAGCGGGAAAAACAGTCCTAATTGATAGAGAGGTTATCAATGCACAACTTGATTACAATCTCTTACTTGGTCATAGTTACATGTATGCTATGAAGGACGTCGCTTCGTCCATCTTCCGCATCATGATGTTCCCCCATGAGGGATGTGTGGTCAAAATTGACCAAATAACATACTACGATCCCAATGCCCCAGCTGCCCCCGAGAATGTTCTCCCCATGATCGAACAACCCGTGCGCAATGATCCTACATTGCTAGTCTCCACAGTCGGACCCGGATTATACTTGGAGCCACCCATGAATTCCATGTTCCAATCCATTCCGCCCCCTCTAAAGATAACTGAGATATCAGATCTTTGCACAATTTCCTCCAACCACACAACGCCCAACTAGCAACCATCTTTACTACCGCAACCAACTTCAGTACCAAATTACATTGGGGTGACACCTATCCATACAATCCCGCTTTTATTTCCACCATATGG
Organism: Larix kaempferi; assembly: GCA_027924585.1. NCBI lineage: Eukaryota > Viridiplantae > Streptophyta > Pinopsida > Pinales > Pinaceae > Larix > Larix kaempferi. The sequence goes on from BSBM01000067.1 coordinate 4,251,020, forward strand.
AGTGATAAGTTCACCAGTGATGGCCACTTTGAACCTCCCTGGATTAACCCTAGGACTTCCTGTGTGGTACTTACCTGCCCCTAATCCTATACCAACACCACAGGTCGTTCTTCAACTAGTTCAACCTATTAAAACTTCCAACCGCCCACCACCAGGAGTGGCGAACATGCCCAACTATCCCCCTTCTAGTGCCGCATCCACATCTGCTACACAACCGCCACCACCACCACCACCAAAAAACATTGGGGGCAGAGGCCCGCAAAACTATACCACCCCACCGGCAAGAAAACTAGTGGCACCCCAACCACCCCCCCAATCACTCCCTAAGTGATCCTTGTGTGAAGATATTGGCCACGCTACCCACAACTGTCCGCAGTTACCCAATCTCCAAAAACACATGCAGACCTTGGACGATGACCCCAGCATCCCCGTGGTCGTACTAAACCCCCCAGCCCATCAGCGTAACAAGGCATTATGTACTAATCACGCTTGCGCCATCTGCAGAATATATGGTCACTACTCACACCACTGCCCCGACCTCCCGGATTACAGAGCAGCTCTCTACGAATTGAATAATGCTGACCTGGAAACATCACCTCCCACCATTGAAGAAATTCATCCTCCAACACCTTCCCCTTCGGAAGAAGTCAATACAATATATATGATCTCTACAGTCGATAGAAATGACTCTCCTCCAACACCTACCCTTCCCTCGTATGACTTGATCTCCCAGCACTTCTGCAACGATGAGGAAATCCTCGAAGCCCTTACGGAACTAGACTACCCATGGGACGACATGCACCATCAATCATATTTCATCCCTGGTGAGTCCACCCCTATCGCAGCCAACCAATTGGCAATTGAAACAAAAGAATTCCTCATCGAGAAGGTTGATTGGTTCAAGAATCCTATCCCCACCCCCGACACCTTCGAGGAAGGAAACATGGAAAATATTTCTCCCATCACACAGGTAGACATTGCTCTCCCTAGTGGCCAATCCGAGATCATCACCTTAGGGGCCACTTGTACGGAATATGAAATTGGGGAAGCCAAAAAAAAATTTCAGGAGTTCCGTGATGTCTTTGCTTGGTCTTATACAGAGATGCCCGGCCTAGATCCTACTATCGTAGAACACCACATCGACACATGGCCTGAGGTCCCACTTGTTCGCCAGAAGCAGAGACTAATTCACCCCTCCAAACTCCCTGCAGTTAAAACTGAAATTGAGAAGCCCCGAAAAGCCGGGTTCATCTATCCCATCGCTTACACCACCTGGGTGTCCAACCCTATACCTGTCAACAAAAAATAGGGCACTCTCCGTGTTTGCACAGATTTTCGAGATCTCAATCAAGCATGTCCCAAAGACAACTTTCCCACACCTTTCATCGACCAGCTCGTTGATGCTTGTGCTGTGTTAAATTTTCAGAATTTACTTCAATCTGATCTAGGATCTTAACTGAGAGAACAACATGTACACCAAATCTACAGCATAACAATCATGGACACAATAATGCAAGCACACAAGAGACACAGAGTTTACTTGGGGAAAACCATAAAGATGAAAAACCCCAATAACTTCCTCAGAGATAGGTAGAGCAATGATACAACGAGAATACAAGAAATAGTCTTCTCCTAGCAACAGCGCCTCCTCCTCCACAAGTGTGCCACTCTCCCAAGTGTGAGTGAGAGAATAGAATGTGTAAAATGAGAGAGACACACTCTCTATTTATACACTAACTTGACTTGACCTTTACTCAACTAGGTCGGCCTCAACTTAACCACTTAACATAATGCTAGTTGGGTCGACCCCCACTAGGGTGGTCTAATAACCCTTTGACCCACATGGCCAACCCCCAATAGGGTGGTCTAATAACCCTTTGACCCACATGACTTATATAGGGCCGACCCCAACAAGGTGGTCTAATAACCCATCAAGCATATGTTACAACACTTACAATATAAATGACGACACTTCCGTATAGAGGAATAATAACATCTCTATAGGAATACAATATACATATATGTGAAATACATTCTGAAGTTACATATACATTAACACTCCCTCTTAACTAGGAAGGTATTTCTCGACACAGGTCTTCTAGCACAAGTCTTCTTCTCTGGATCATCATCACTGGATAATCATCATCAAGTCATCATCATCGTCACTGCTGTTTCTATCTCAATCAATCTCTGAATCTACTCATCATAGGAAGTTCTACAGAGCTAGTCCTTTTTCATACTGGATGTAGGCCCACCACCTGCAGGTCTTCATCATCTGTGCGAACGGTCTGATAGAGGTGGCCTCTCAGGACTAATTTTATGTGCGGATGCAATACCGGAAAGAGTATCCCAGGAACATTTATGTGCCTAAGCATGATCGACAAGATCTCCCAGGACTGATTACATGCATCTCCTCCACAATACCTTTAAAGAGCATCCCATGAACATTTATGTGCCGCAGCACGACCGACAAGATCTCTAAAGATCATCCTAAGACTTATTACGAGCACACAGCTCAACCTCTCGGATCTACAGGACTGATTACATGTGGATATACAAAACCTTTAAAGAGCATCCCAGGAACATTTATGTGCCGCAGCATGACCGGCAAGATCTCTAAAGAGCATCCCAGGACTAATTACGAGCACACAGCTCAACCTCTCGGATCTCCAGGACTGATTACATGTCTCCGTAGTAATACCTCATCCCAGGACTGATTACGAGCACACAGCTCAACCTATTGGATATCTGAGGACTGATTACATACTACATAGCAATACCAGAAAGAGTATCCTAGGAACATTTATGTGCCGTAGCACGACCGACAAGATCTCCCAGGACTGATTACATGCTATTTGCACAACCTGCCACATATCATCTCTGACCTCCAAGTATCAACCTGATATTCATGATCCAACGGATCATCATTGCACAAAGCATCATCCTGATGCTCATGATCACACTGATCATCATCGCTGTACCATCCTAATACATATCATCTAGAGCAACACCCTGAAGCTCGTCATCATGATCATCCTGATCATACAATGCATCCACCTGATGCATACCAAGTATCTACCTAATACATATCATCATACATGATCCACCTGATCATACAGTGTATCCACCTGACACAAATACAAATACATGATACATATCAACATACATGATCCACCTGATCATACAATGTATCCACCTAATACATATACAGATACATGGTCTAAGCATCCAACATGATGCATATACAAATACATACAAATGATCCAACCGATCATATCCAGCATCCAACATGATGCATACATACATATAAATGATCCAACTGATCATATCCAGCATCAACACGATGTGTACATACACACAAATATAAATGATCCAATTGATCATATCCAGCATCAACATGATGCATACACAGATCAGTAACTGGAGCATTGTCCTGATGCTCATCATCCATGATCCTCCTGATCATCATAGCATCATCTTCTTCAGATCATCTCATCGTCCACGAAGCACAGCCCAGATGCACATCGTCCAGCACTTACGCCACTGACATGGGAGAACACATCTACCACCATTCGGGGAAGGCTCCAGCCCTTACTTTTTCACCATGGGGGAACACATCTACCACCATGTGAGAAATGGCTTCAGCCCTTACATATACACCATGGGAGAACACATCTACCACCATGTGAGAATGGCTCAACAATTACATCACGACCATGGGAGAACACATCAACCATGTCAGAAAAGATCATGTGCATCTACATCTTCCAGACTCATCACTTCCCTTTGGAAGGAAACTCGATCTGAAGTGCACCAAGCCTCTCTCTGAAGTACTCAAACTGCACTCTGGCCAATGGCTTGGTCAATACATCTGCAACCTCCTCATTCGTCGCAACATACTCTGCTTCGGCTATACTCAGTGCTATGCAAGACTGCTTCCTGCTAAACCAAGAGATCACACCTAATCCTATACTGAAGTAGCACCCATAAGTGCTCTTGCTATCTGCAACACTGCCTGCCCAATCTCAGAATATGCTTTACAACAACCAGGTGAACATCTCTCGGATCAGTCAGGAACTGGCTCAATGTGTTCACCACAAAGTAAATATCTGGTCTCGTGTTCATCAAGTACATCATGGACCCAATCATCTGACGATACACAGTGACATCAACTGGATCAGATGAAGCATCACACAGAAGCTTCAGGTTTGATGCCATAGGTGTGGCCATAGCCTTGCAGTCCATCATCCCAAACCTCTTCAGGATCTCTACTGCATACTTCCCTTTTCCAAGGAAGATTCCATCTGCACTCTGCCACACCTCCATGCCAAAAAACAAATAGTGCATCATCCCCAAGTTCTTCAACTCGAACTCGGCAGCAAGCTTCCGCTACATGTCGGCAATCAATCTATCATCACCTGTTACAAACAGGTCATCCATATACAAAAGTAGTATCACTGGATTGCCTTCCTCAACTTTGTAGTAAAGGTTGGAATCCGCTTTACTCTTGGTAAAGGCCAAACTGGATAGAAAGCTGTCTATCCTTCCATACCAAGTTCTCCACATATATGAGTCCCTATCATGTGTCTTAGAACCAAGTAGCTGCACCACATACACTTCTTCTTCAACTACACCATTCAAGAAAGTGTATCTTCCTCTTCATCACTGCAGCCAGAGCAAGTACTGATTTAATGGAAGTGTATCTGGCTACAAGAGCAAAAGTCTCTATGCTACCACTTGCAGCATGCTTGATCTTGTAGATCCTCTTGGAAGTCACTACAGACTCCCCTTCAGGTCTTGGGACTACATCCCAAACATCTTTATGATCGACTGGTACTCCTCGATCATGGCATTCTTCCCAGATCCTGGGAACTTCAATATTTTCAATAGATAACTTTGTTGCTGAACAAATGTTGTAGTCCTTCTTTTGTAGGTGATGGTATACGATCTTTCCTACACAACAAGTTAAATTACATGATTAGAAAACATCTCATAGTTTTTAGAACAAATTCATACACATAAAGAAATATGTCATACAGTCATGCAATTATCTTAGCCAATGCTTCAAAACAACATTTATCCATATTCCGTAACTTTCTAGATGCCTTCCAATCTCTACCAGAACATTGTTAAGAGTGTGCACAACTCCTAACATGTCAGCAAAGAGGTTTCATTCTAGATAAGTAGCAATGGAATGTTGTACAGTGCCATAGGTCACTTACCCATGTATATTAGTAGTATACTGTTCATCAATGCAACTATTCTAATATGCATAATACACAACCTAATTCTAGGAACATAAGCATATACATCATTGAATAACATTATGTAAGAAATGACAATTAAAATACTTATCTTTGTTTGTTTGCTGGGTGGACTCCCTCTGAATCTTTGCAACTCCATTCTGATGTGGATTGTGAGAAGTGGTCAACTCCCTCTGAATATCTGCATCCTTGCAGAAACTGCTGAAGTGTGCTCCTTTGCTTTCTTGCAGGAACAACTGGAGTGTGCTCCCTCTTGATCTTTGCTTCTTGGATTATCTGTCCTTGAACTTACATCCATCCTTAATCACTATGCATGCTTATTAGTATCATCATTGTGATATCCTTGAGGTCTCATACATAATCACACATTTATTAGTATAATCTTAATACTATCAAAACACAATAATCTTAAACATGTATATTCATGATCATTCACAGATAATAAACATTAGTATTCAAGGCTTCAAGGAAGTCTTCTTTTACTCATGCATATTCTTATTTGATCATAGGACTCTTCTGATTAGTTAAATCATCAATGCATAAACCCGTGATTACTCAAACCTATACCTTCATGATTCCTTTGGTTAGTCATATCATCAATTATGGTAACAAACATAATATGCATATAGCCATGACTATTCAAACCTATGACTTCATGAATAATCATTATCAACAACACAACAGTATAAGATCCTAACACAAGGTAGGATACTAGCTTGATATAGGAAAAACATACATGGATTAGCATGCTAGCTAGTTATGTCTAACATACTCGCATAATGTCTTCTGGTTCTCTTCAGTGACTTGTGCTAGTAACCTGCATGTCTCATAAGTTAACCATTGTAGAACCAAGTTATACATACCTCGAAAGTAGATCTTCTATGTGATCCATGACAATGGATGAATCTTTGTCTTTATGTCACCATGAGCATATGTTCTTGAAGTAGAACATGATTTGACTTTCTTGGTGTACCTTTTGTGTTAGCAGACAACATAAACCTCATACAACACCATAATGCATTAGTACAATCATAAGTGTCAACACCCTAATCAATGAATATCTTTTATCGTGCATTCATAATTTTATTAAGGTGATACGACAAGTCTATATTTAATCAAGATTGTACTAACCATAATAATATGAAGACAAATATACCATAAACTTAATCATGAACAAATCTCAAAACATACTTGGATAAGTCATACCTGTCGATATTGTTTGTAATCTTCTTATGTAAGGCCTTAGCCTCATCTCCCTCTGAAACAGGAACTTTTTCACTTATGCAGGTGACCAATCCATATTCTTCTAGGATTAACCCAATCCACTTGATTTGCAAGAACTGGATCTGGAGATGGATTAGGGTTTGTTAGAGAAACCCCAAAAATTCAAACTTCCGAAAGGATAGAAATATGCGCCTTGATGAGCTGATCAAGCTGGTATGTTGAGAATTTGAAAACTGCAAAGTTTCACTCCCTGAACTGGGGTTTGATGAAGCCCACTCTTTTTCCCCATCAAAAGGTTTGATCCAAAGCTCTAAGCTTCTATTTTTATGAGCTTCCAGCCGTGGTCACAGATTTCAAAAATTCCCATTTTTGTAGAAGCCCTAATTTTCCACTTTTATGATCAAAGTCCCGAACTAGGGTCTGATCAAGCCTGGACTTTTTCCCAACCAAAAATTCTGATCTTGGTCTCTAAATTTCGATTTTGATGAGTATCATTCATCCTTGGTCTCCGATTACAAAAATTCCAACTTTATTCGAAACCCTAAATTCTGGAAGCCATGAATGAAGGTACTCAAAAATAATTCTGTTTTGACATAAATATGTACCTGATTGTTTCTGGTGTTTTTCCAAACTTTTCGATCCATAGGGTCTGAAATTTTTTCCTAAGATAGCCCGACCTGTTATATTTCCATCCCAATAGGTCTAACCTCAATTGGATTCTCTGAGAGAGAGTTATGCCAAGTGTCGCAATGTGACCTGTTTATTGGATAATACAGGAGAGAAAACTTGTACAGCATGCCACGTGTCACTGGTTCAACTTCGGCCTTTGAACACTATTCCTGAGATATCTCAAACTGTTATCTTTCCATCCCAATAGGTCTGAACTCAATTGGATTCTCTGAGAGAGAGTTATGCCAAGTGTCGCAATGTGACCTGTTTATGGGATAATACAGGAGAGCGAACGTGTATGGAATGCCACGTGTCACTGGTTCAACTTCGACCTCTGAATTTTTTTTTGAGATAGTACAGTCTGTGTACTACCTGTCACTTTTTACAAAATTTCATTTGGATCTTCCTAGCCCAAGTTATGACCTTTTTCCCAAGGTCACCTAATTTTGACTCAGATCTAGAAGAGGCAGAAACCCTATATTGTACAGATCATAAATCACAAAGTACAATGGATTAGAGGTTGTCCTTTGGACACAAGGTACATGGGGATCGGATCTTCGACCTGTAAAAGTTTCAGATCCGAAAACATCTCCAAAACGGATTTATAGTGAAAGTGCTACGATGACTGGTGTTTGATATATCAAGCCCTAGCATCGTAAGTGCAACAAGTGTCATACATGCCATATCATGCCTTCTTTCAGGCTAGCTCTGATACCATGTTAAATTTTCAGAATTTACTTCAATTTGATCTAGGATCTTAACTGAGAGAACAACATGTACAGCAAATCTATAGCATAACAATCATGGAGACAATAATGTATGCACACAAGAGACACAGAGTTTACTTGGGGAGAACCATAAAGGTGAAAAACCCCAATAACTTCCTCAGAGATAGATAGAGCAATGATACAACCAGAATAGAAGAGATAGTCTTCTCCTAGCAGCAGAGCCTCCTCCTCCAAAAGTGCGCCACTCTCCCAAGTGTGAGTGAGAGAATAGAATGTGTAAAATGAGAGAGACACACTCTCTATTTATACACTAACTTGACTTGACTTTTACTCAACTAGGTCGGCCTCAACTTAACCACTTAACATAATGCTGATTGGACCGACCCCCACTAGGGTGGTCTAATAACCCTTTGACCCACATGGACGACCCCCAATAGGGTGGTCTAATAACTCTTTGACCCACATGACTTATACAGGGCCGACCCCAACAAGGTGGTCTAATAACCCATCAAGTATAAGTTACAACACTTACAATATAAATGACGACACTTCCGTATAGAGGAATAATAACATCTTTATAGGAATACAATATACATATATGTGAAATACATTCCAAAGTTACATATACATCAACATGCCGGACATGAAGTCCTCTCCTTTATGGACGGTTTGTCCGGATATAACCAAATACACATTCGGAAAGAAGACCAATATAAAACTGCATTCACTATCCCATGGGGCACCTTTTCCTACCGGGTCATGCCATTTGGTCTAAAAAACGCGGGTGCCACTTTCCAACGAGCCATGACATACTGCTTCCATGACCTAACCCATATCATCTTGGCTTGCCTAGATGACCTGACTGCTCGCTCCAAAAAATGATCTAACCACTTAAACGACCTTCGACAAGTCTTCCTCTGTTGCTGCAAGTACAGAATCCGCTTGAACCCTCTCAAGTGTGTCTTTTTTGTTCCTGCAGGATGGTTGTTAGGATTCATTGTGTCACAGAAATGGATAACTGTCTACCCCTTAAAAGTCACCTACCCCCCCTTGCACCGTATGTCAGTTACAAAGTCTACAAGGGAGAGCCAACTTTCTCCACCGCTTTGTTCCTGAATATGCCACGACGGTCCACGGCTTCCTCTGCTTACTCCGTACCCGCAGCCCCTTTGTCTAGGACGAGCAAGCTTAAGCAGCCTTTACAGCCCTCAAAATAGCCCTCACTAATGCCCCTTTGATCTCCCCACTGGATTTCTCCAAGGATTTTATCCTATATGTTTTGGCATCTGAATACGCCGTCTCTGGGGTGCTCATCCAAGAAGATAGTGGATGGAAAGAGCACGTAATCTACTATGTGAGTCAAACCTTGTCTGGCCCACAGTTGCGTTACTCTCCTGAATTGAAGTCGGCCCTAGCTGTCGTCTTCTCTATACAAAAGCTCCGTCACTACATATTGCTGAGCACAACCACTGCCGTGGTTGACTCTAATCCTATGGTTTACCTACTGAGTCGTCGTCTACTTCAAGGCCATGTGGCTAAATGGGTCGTTATTCTCCAAGAATATGACCTCATGTTTACAACACCAAAGAGCATCAAGGCCCTTTCTTTGGCACAAATTATGACAGAATTGCCATCGTCATCCATTTCAGCCCCCATTCAGACCAATCTCCTAGATGATCATTTATTTATCATTTCTTCAGATGACCCTTGGTACGGCGATATCTTGGTGTACCTTCGCACTTAGAAATTTCGATTGGATCTCGACCGCGATAAGCGTTGACGCATACGTCATCACGCTTCACGTTACCTTCTCCTAGGAGATGTGTTATACCGTCACTGCCTCACCCACGATGATGCCGAACAAGTCATTAATGATTTCCACAGCGGAGCTTGTGGCAGACATTTTTCAAGGATGCACCGCCCAAAAATTCATCCGTTTCGGATATTTTTGGACGTCCCTTTTCACTGACTGTATCACTGCAATAAAACATTGCCGCAGCTGCCAGCTCTTTGGTCCCAAGGCAAGGACCCCACCCGCTCCCCTCCACCCAGTCGTCACTGTAGGCCCCTTTTGCAAATGGGCCATCGATTTCATGGAATGCAACCCAACCTCGGTAGGTGGCCATAAGTACATCATTGTCACTGTGGATTACTTCACCAAATGGGCTGAAGCCATGCCCACTTTCCATTGCAAAGACGACACCGCAGCTCGTTTCTTCTTTAATCGTGTCATTACTCGGTTCGGTGTCCCCCAACAACTGGTGTCTGACCACAACGGACACTTTGAAGACACCATCTGGAAGGAACTATCCATCCTTCTTAAATTCAAGCATCAATACTCTTCTGCCTATTACCCTCAAGGGAATGGTCAGGTAAAGGCCATCAATAAAATACTGAAGACCATTCTTCAACATATCGTAGGTCGCCATAAGTCCAACTGGAATCACATGTTATTTCCAACACTTTGGGCTTATTGCACTTCCACTAAGACTGCCACAGGTTTCACCCCTTTTCACTTTGTCCACAGCATCAAATCAGTTCTCCCCATAGAGTGCTAGATTCCCTCCCTCCACATAGCTGTAGAAATCCTTCCTGACACCTCCCCACTTGAGCAAGGCCTAATCCTTTTGGAACAGGCTAACGAGGATCGTCGGATGGCCCTTCAAACCATCGAAGCTGCAAAAAACCGCTCCAAAGCAGGTTATGAAAAACACGTTCACCCATGCAATTTCAAGGAAGGAGACCTTGTCCTGTTCTATGACCAAGCACACGATAAGACCGGGAAAGGAAAATTTGAATCCATGTGGCAATGACCATACATTGTGCATACCTGTTTGGGACATGGGGCATACATTCTCACCGATTCTGAAAGGACCCCTTTGCGCAATCCTCCGAACGGGTTCTACCTTAAACGCTTCTACCCATAACACTTTTTTTGAGGACCCACCAATCCCCTTTTGTACAATTTCATTCCCCTTTTTTGTTTCCCACCCCTTTTTATCTATGACCTTACATTTTGATTAGCCTGCATGATCACAAATGGACTCCCTGCCACTACAATATGTTGGTTTCTCCAATGGCACAAGTCGCTAGTCCCCGAACCTCGCCTCTGCAGCTTGGGTATTATATGCCCCCTCACATGAGCTCATCCACCTTGATGGAATGTGCATAGGCACTGCTACCAACAACCAGGCTGAGTACGATTCGGTGGCCGGTCTACTGACCGCTGCCCTCCATATGGGAATATGTCACCTTCATGTGTTTCTTGACTCCCAGCTGCTTGTCGCTCAACTCAACAACTGTTACCAGGTACGGGACCCCTGCCTTTTTAGAAAGTTCCTGCACACTAAACAAATGATTAAGCAGTTTGAATCCATTACATTCACTCATGTCCCACACAATCAAAATAGTGTAGCAGACCAAATGGCTAATAATATTCTAGACTGGTACACGAATCACCATATGTAGGGAACCAATCATACATACCATCCACATGTACGTAACAATATCATTTAAATATATCAAAAAAGAAAATCAACCATAAGTGCATCCACGTGCATAACCCTAAATTGCATCCATGTTCATATAACATAAACATCATGCTAGGTGCATCCACATGCATAGAAAGCAAAACATCATCACAAAAGGCATCCATGTGCCATCAATATATATATATATATATATATATCATCATGAAAATGTCATAAGTACCCACTGTACCAAAATATACATATAAACACAGCGAGAAGCCCAGACAACATCCTCAATAAATATCATAAGTCGTATATACAAAAACCCCACATGATCATCACAGTGGGGGCAGCCCTATCAACTGCCTAGTCCAACTCCTCCTAGTAGTCCTCATCATCATCATCACCTACGGACCCCCCCTGCCTCAGCGGCAACAGCCGTAGCTCCCCATGCTGCCTCCTCATCCTCTCCTAGCTCCTCCTTAGGAAACCCCTCCTTAGGATCCTCCTCCTCGGGCTCCTCATCCTCCCCAATATAAGGTACATCCCGTCGAGCAAACACTCTCACTCTCTGTGCGGCCATTGCAATGCGCCACATAATAGGCCTCCAATCCTGTGGAGCATCATAACAAATATCGACCAGCTCCTGATCCAAATGCTACCAACCATTGCTCATGATCCCCTCCAGGAGCCGATCAATCCCCTTCCTCAAAACATCCAGAGTAACAGCAGCACTCCGGTGATGACCCTGTCCATGCCCGACTGGGTCCACCCCCTCCACATGCCCTCGCCATAGCCTATGACCTGGCAGTGGTAATGGTCCCACATCTACCAAACAAAAACACCAAAATGTCAATACAAGTCTAGCAACTACAAAATGATATCATTCATAAAACCTGTCGAACTGAAATAAAACAAACATACCATCTGGGGCCCAAGCCTGGCGAGGAGGTCTCGACATCTCGGGATCCCCACGAAAGTCCATCCCGGCGTATGGATAATCCTCAATCGATACCGGTATCTGCATCCACTATAGAAACAACTCCTCGGTGAAAAAATAGCCCACTAGCCCTCCACCCCTATGAGTTATCATCTCGCCCCATCGCCGCATTCGCGGCTCAGTCAAGGGTGCCACTTGTATTGCTCGGTGAGGTCGAAGTGTCTAAACCCGCTGAAAGAAAAAGGCACACAGAAAAGACGGGAAACAAAACTCCTTCCCCAAGCACCGAACCTTGCTCAGCTCTCGCCGAACATCGGTCAAATACATCTATCCCCATGCATAGTGTTGATGTAATTGTAACTTCGGAATGTATTTCACCTATGTATGTTGTATTCCTATAGAGATGTTATTATTCCTATTTATGGAAGTGTTTGTATTCCTATAGAGATGTTATTATTCCTCTATACGGAAGTGTTGTCATTTATTTTGTAAGTGTCGTAACTTATACTTGATGGGTTATTAGACCACCTTGATGGGGTCGGCCCTGTATGAGTCATGTGGGTAAAAGGGTTATTAGACCACCCTATTGGGGGTCGGCCCTGTCAGCATTATGTTATGTGGTTATGTTAAGGCCGACCTAGTAAAGGTTATTAGGCAAGTCAAGTCAAGTATAAATAGAGTGCAGGAGGCACTCTATTTGATAATTCTATTCTTCACTCATACTCTCATTGGAGAGTGACGCACTTGTGGAGGAGGAGAAGCTGCTACTAGGAGTACTGTCTCTTGTACTTGGGTTGTATCATTGCTCTATCTATCTCTGAGGAAGTTGCGGGGTTTTTCACCTTCTTGGTTTTCCCCGGTGAAACTCTATGTCTCTTGTGTGCTTGCATTATTGTGTCCATGATTGATATGTTGTAGATATGTTGTACATGTTATTCTCTCAATTAATTTCTTAGATTAGATTTAAATTTCTGAAAAACCAACATGGTATCAAATCTAGCCTGAAAGAAGGCATGATATGGCATTTATGACACTTGTTGCACTTGCGAAGCTAGGGCTTGATATAGCAAAAACCAGTCATCGTAGAACTTTCGCTATAAATCTATTTCAGCGTGGTTTCAGTATCTGAAAATCATACAGGTCGAATATAAAATCCCCATGTACCTTGTGTCCAAAGGAAAACCTCTAATTCGTTGTACTTTGTTATTTATGATCTTTACAATATAGGGGTTCTGCCTCTTCCAGATCTGAGTCATAAACAAGTGACCTAGCAAAAAAGGTCATAAATTGGGCTAGGAAGCTCCAAATGAAATTTCGTAAAATGTGAAAAGTAAGGAACGGACTGTACTTTCTCAGGTAAGTTGTTTAGAGGCCGAAACTGAACCAATGACACGTGGCACTCCGTACAATTTCACTCCCCTGTTTTATCCCATAAACAGGTCACGTTGCGACACTTGTTCTAACTCTCTCTCAGAGAATCCATTTGAGGTCAAAACTATCGAGTTGGAAATATAATAGGTCAGGATACCACAAGAAGAATTTTCAGACCCTGTAGATCTGAAATTTTGGAGTTAAACTAGAAACAATCAGGTGCATATTTCTGTCAAAACAGAATTGGAGTTTTAGCACCTTCATTCATGGCTTCGGGAATTTAGGGTTTTGGAGAGTGTTGGAATTTTTGTATCGAAGACCAAGGCTGGATGCTCCTCTTCAAAATCGAAATTTAGAGACCAAGATCGAATTTTTTGGTTGGGAAGAAGGCCGAGCTTGATCAAACCCTAGTTCGGGGCTTTGATCGGAAAAGTGGAAAATTAGGGCTTCTACAAAAATGGGAATTTTTGAAATCTGGGACCATAGTTGGAAGCTCCTTGTAAAAATCAAAGTTTAGAGCTTTGGATCAAACAATTTGGTTGGGTGAAGCTCCGGGAAACTCAAACCCTAATTCAGGGTCCTCCCTAGTGAATCTGGAAGACTGAAAAGCAAATTTGAGAGGTGAAACTTTGCAGTTTTTAAATTCTGAGTATACCAGGTTGATCAGCGCATCAAGGCGCATCTTTCTATCCTTTCAGAAGTTTGAAATTCAAAGTTTGAATTTTTAGGGTTTCCATGACAAACTCTAATCCAGCTCCAGATCTAGTTTCTGCAAATCATGTGGATTGGGTTAATCCTAGAAGAGAATGGATTGGTCACCTGCATAAGTGAAGAAGTTCCAGTTTCAGAGGGAGATGATGCTAAGGCCTTACATAAGAATATTACAAGCAATATCGACATGTATGACTTATCCAGGTATGTTTCGAGATTTGTTCATGATTGAGTTTATGTTTGTCTTCATTAAGATTAGTACAATCCTGATTAATTTTAGACTTGTCAAATCACCTTAATAAAAATATGAATGCATGATAGAAGATATTCATTGATTAGGGTTTTGACACTTATGCTTGTACTAATGCATTGTGGTGTTGTATGAGGTTGATGTTGTCTGCTAACATGAAAGGTACACCAAGAAAGACAAACCATGTTCTAGTTCAAGAACATATGACCATGGTGACATGAAGACAAAGATTCATCCATTGTCATGGATCACATAGAAGATCTACTTACGAGGTATGTATAACTTGGTTCTATAATGGTTAACTTATGAGATATGCAGGTTACTAGCACAAGAAGATATTATGCGGGTATGTTAGACATAACTAGCTAGCATGCTAATCCAGGTATGTTTTTCCTATATCAAGTTAGAATCCTACCTTGTGTTAGGATCTCTCATATAACTATACATGACATGATTGATAATGATTATTTATGAAGTTAGAAATTTAAGTAATCAAGGGTTTATGCATATTATGTCCCTTACCTTGATTGATGATATGACTAACCAGAAGAGTTCTATGGTCCAATATGAATATTCATGAGTAAGAGAAGTATTCCCTGAAACCTTGAATACTAATGTGTATTATCTGTGTTTGAATTGATCATGACTATACATGTTTAAGATTATTGTGTTTTGATAGTATTGAGATTATACTAATGAATGTATGTATAAGACCTCGAGGATAACACAATGATGCTACTAGTAACTATGCATAAGTGCGCGAGGATGGATATAAGTTCAAGGACAGGTAATCCAGGAAGCAAAGATCAAGAGGGAGCACACTCCAATAGTTCCTGCAAGGAAGCAAATATTGAGAGGGAGTCCACCCTACAAACCAAACAAAGATAAGTATTTGAATTGTCATTTCTTGCATACTTGTTTGTTTAAATAATATTGCTCAATGATGTATATGCTTATGTTCCTAGACTTAGGGTGTGTATTATGCATATTAGAATAATTGCATTAATGAATAGTATACTACTAATATGCATCTGATGGGTAAGTGGCCTATGGCACTGTACAACATTCCATTGCTACTTATCTAGAGTGAAACCACTTTGCTGACATGTTGGGAGTTGTGCACACTCTTAACAATGTTCTGGTAGAGATTGGAAGGAATCTAGAAAGTTACGGGATATGGATAAATGTTGCATTGAAGCATTGGCTAAATTAATTGCATGACTGTATGACATATTTCTTTATGTGTAAGAATTTGTTCTGAAAACTATGAGATGTTTCTAATCATGCAATTTAACTTGTCTTGTAGGAAAGATTGTATACCATCACCTACAAAAGAAGGAATACAACATTTGTTCCAGTAACAAAGCTATCTATTGAAGATATTGAAGTTCCCAGGATTCGGGAAGAATGCCATGATCGAGGAGTACCAGTAGATCACGAAGAATGATGTTTGGGATGCAGTCCCAAGACCTGAAGGGAAGTTGGTTGTGACTTCCAAATGGATATACAAGATCAAGCATGTTGCAGATGGCAGCATAGAAAAGTACACAGCGAGATTTGTAGCTCGTGGCTTCTCTCAGAAAGAGGGAATAGACTATGAAGAGACTTTTGCTCCTATAGGTAGGTACACTTCCATCAGATTAGTACTTTCCCTGGATGCAGTGACGAAATGGAAGATACACCAGATGGATGTCAAGACAGCTTTCTTGAATGGTGTAGTCGAGGAGGAAGTGCATGTGGATCATCCACTTGGTTTTGAGACACATGACAGGGAGTCATAAGTGTGCAAGTTGAAGAAAGCCTTGTATGGCTTGAAGCAAGCTCCTAGGACTTGGTATGGTAGGATAGACAGCTTTCTATATAGTTTGGGATTTATCAAGTGTAAAGCAGATTCCAACCTTTACTACAAGGTTGAGGAAGGCAATCCCATGATACTACTTTTGTATGTGGATGACTTGTTTGTAACAGGTGAGAATGGATTGATTGCCGATACCAAGAGGAAGCTTGCTGTCGAGTTTGAGATGAAGGACATGGGGATGATGCACTATTTTCTAGGCATGGAGGTGTGGCAGAGTACAGATGGAATATTCCTTGGACAAGGGAAGTATGCAGTAGAGATCCTGAAGAGGTTTGGGATGATGGACTGCAAGGCCATGGCCACACCTATGGCATCAAACCTGAAGCTTCAGTGTGATGCTTCATCTGAGCCGATTGATGTCACGATATATCGTCAGATGATTGGGTCCTTTATGTATTTGACGAATACGAGACCAGATATTTGCTTTGCGGTGAACACATTGAGCCAGTTCCTGACAGATCCCAGGGGTGTTCACCTGGTTGTTGTAAAGCATATTCTGAGGTACCGAAAGGGTACAATTGATTATGGGCTCAAGTATGATGCGAATCAAAAGTTTAAACTGCAGGGTTATGTTGATTCGGACTGGGCAGGCAGTGCTGCAGATAGGAAGAGCACATCTGGGTGTTGCTTCAGTATGGGATCAGGTGTGATCTTGTGGTTTAGCAGGAAGCAGTCCTTGGTAGCACTGAGTATAGCCGAGGCAGAGTATGTTGCAGCTTGTTTGGCTAGTTGTGAGGTAGTATGGATCCAGAAGCTACTGTCTAAGTTATTTGATCTCCTGTTGGATGCTACTGGTATCTTTTGTGACAACCAGAGTTGTGTGAAGCTGTCTAAGAACCCAGTGTTCCACGACAGGTCGAAGCACATTGAGATCAAATATCACTATATCAGGGATATGGTGCAGAGAGGAGTAGTGACGCTCCTGTATGTTGTGATGGATGAGCAGGTTGCAAATGTGCTGACGAAACCACTAGCCAGAGTGAAGTTTGAGTACTTCAGGGAGAGGCTTGGTGTTCTTCAGATTGACAAAACTTCGAGAAAGATGTGATGGAAACATTTGCTGGAAGCCATTCCAAGCATGGTGAGAGGAGGATCCTTCCCATGGCTGTGGATGTAAGTGCTGGATGATGAGCATCAGGACAATGCTCCAGTTACTGCTCTGTATATGCATCATGTTGGATGCTTGTTATGATCAGTTGGATCATGTATCTGTATATGCATCATGTTGGATGCTTGTTATGATTAGTTGGATCATGTATATGTGTATGCATCATGTTGGATGCTTGGACCATGTATCTGTATATGTATCAGGTGGATACATTGTATGATCAGGTAGATCATGTATGTTGATATATATCAGGTGGATACATTATATGATCAGGTGGATCATGTATCTGTATATGTATCAAGTGGATACATTGTATGATCAGGTGGATCATGTATGATGATATGTATCAGGTAGATATTTGGTATGCATCAGGTGGATGCATTGTATGATCAGGATGATCAAGGATGACAAGCTTCAGGATGTTGCTCCAAATGACATGCATCAGGACGATGCAGTGATGATGATCAAGATGGTCATGTACATCAGGATGATGTATGGTGAGTATCAGGTTGATACTCTTTGGCCGTGGACAGGTTGTGCAAGGGTAGCATGTAATAAGTCCTGGAGATCTGGATAGGTTTTGCTATTCACGTAAAATACCTCAGATGCTCTTTAGAGAACTTGCTTGGCAAGACACTCTTTTAAGGTTTTGCTAGACCACATGTAATAAGTCCTGGAGATCTGGACATGATGAAAAAGGCCTCAGATGCTCTTTAGAGATCTTGCTTGGAAAGACACTCTTTTAAGGTCTTGCTAGACCACATGTAATAAGTCCTGGAGATCTGGACATGATGAAAAAGGCCTCAGATGCTCTTTAGAGATCTTGCTTGGAAAGACACTCTTTTAAGGTCTTGTGGGGACCACATGTCATAAGTACTAGAGATCTGGACATGATGAAAAAGGCCTTAGATGCTCTTTAGATATCTTGCTTGTCAAGACACTCTTTAAAGGTTTTGTGGTGGGGGTCACATGTAATACCCCCTGGAGATCCGGACAGGTTGTGCTAGTCACGTAAAAGGCCTCGGATGCTCTTTAGAGTTCTTGCTAGTCAAGACACTCTTTTAAGGTTTTGTGACAATCACATATAATATAGCTCTGGGAGATCCGACAGGTAGAGCCATGTGATCGTAACAGCCTGGATGCTCTTGAGAGGTTTTATGATGCACGTAATACGTCTTGAGGATTCCACAGTATGGCCAGTGATGATGAAGACCTACAGGTGGTGGGCCTACATCCAGTATGAAAAAGGATTGGCTCTGTAGAAATTCCTATGACAAGTAGATTCAGAGATTGATTGAGATAGCGACAACAGTGACGATGATTATGATTCGATGTCGATTATCCAGTGGCGATGATCCCGAGACAAAGACTTGTGCTAGCAGATCTGTGTCGAGAAATACCTTCCTAGTTAAGAGGGAGTGTTGATGTAATTGTAACTTCGGAATGTATTTCACCTATGTATATTGTATTCCTATAGAGATGTTATTATTCCTCTATACGGAAGTGTTTGTATTCCTATAGAGATGTTATTATTCCTCTATACGGAAGTGTCGTCATTTATATTGTAAGTGTCGTAACTTATACTTGATGGGTTATTAGACCACCTTAATGGGGTCGGTCCTGTATGAGTCATGTGGGTAAAAGGGTTATTAGACCACCCTATTGGGGGTCGGCCCTGTCAGTATTATGTTATGTGGTTAAGTTAAGGCTGACCTAGTAAAGGTTATTAGGCAAGTCAATTCAAGTATAAATAGAGTGCGGTAGGCACTCTATTTGATCATTCTATTCTTCACTCATACTCTCATTGGAGAGTGGCGCACTTGTGGAGGAGGAGAAGCTGCTGCTAGGAGGACTATCTCTTGTACTTGGGTTGTATCATTGCTCTATCTATCTTGGAGGAAGTTGCGGGGGTTTTTCACCTTCTTAGTTTTCCCCAGTGAAACTCTGTGTCTCTTGTGTGCTTGCATTATTGTGTCCATGATTGATACACTGTAAATATGTTGTAAATATGCTTTACATGTTATTCTCTCAGTTAATATCCTAGATCAGATTGAAATTTTTGAAAAACTAACACATAGTACGTCCCGTTAAGGATGCCCTCTATCAATAACATCTTCCCTCCCATGATCCGGTTAGGGCCATGAGAACCCAAAACCCGTACCACTTCCGCTGCAATAGATTGCGTAACCGGACTCTCTATGTCACACAACATGAGTGAAGAACCACTCACCACCGCTACAGGAAAACAATGTCTCTCCAATAAATTCTCCATGGATATATTCCCCGGCCTCCTCGACTGAGTCTCGGCAACCATACCTAACCGAGGCAACCCAGTCAGGAAATATACATCTGCTAAGGTCAAATCTAGCCGCTCGCCCTGGATCATAAAAGCCTCAATATCAGAATCCCAGAACTCCACTAACATGTTCAACAATAGAGGTGTTGAACGCATGCATGGAATCTCCGCAAACTTCAGGAGCCCACTATTAGCTAGTGCCTCCCGAACCGCTCGATTGGTCTGGATATTCCTCCGGATGTTGCGAGGAATCTCTTGCTCTCGCCATCCGACCTCTAGCATCCTGCCTATTAAGTCAATATCTTGTTTTTTCAAATTTTGGTTTGATAGAATCTTGTTTTTTTTTAAATTTGGTTTGATTGCACTTTATTTTAAGTTATTCATTTTCTTTAACTTGATTTTTTCTTCCTTAGTAAGTTTTCCTTAGGCTTTATATAAGATTTTGGGCTTGCCTTTGAGTTTTTAGATTTTAAAGCTTTATATTTGTTTTTGATGAGGGGTTTTAAAAGTTCATTATATCAAATAAGAAGGTCATAAATCTTATTTTAAGTGAGGACATATACAATCCCAACCCTGATAGCCTTAAAATCCCATGCAAAATGATATAAAGTTGTTTAAAAACAACAAAACAGTGTAAAAGCTTTTCTTGTAGCGCTGGAGCCGAAATTCATCAAAGAAGCGCTACAAGAATATCGTGTTCACAGATTTTTTCGATTTTCCAGCAAATTTTGGCACGCTCGGGCTAATGAATGATTGAGTAGGGGTTTTAGAGGATTCATGACGTGTTGATGCAGAAGGAATCATGATTTCAAATGCTTGCACGTCGTGAGGAGGTCGTGTCCATCATCAACACAAGTGTAGTTCATTTTGACATCTATCCACACGGTTTCAGGTAATGTGGACTGAAGTTGTTATCTACAAGCTTATTCAAACACAGAAGATTTAATGGGATAACCATAGTCATTTGAAAAATCCGAGCATTGTTGCCAATTGGACAAGTAAGAGGCGTTGAGGGCTTCACGGAAATTAGGGATTTTTAATTCTGTGGTGAACTACTAAATTGAAGATTGTGCGACATCTGGACAACAAAGCTGACTCATCTGACAGTGGGGGTCGTGTTTTCAAACAACCACAGTGGATCAATTTACAGGTATTCTTAAAAAACCCATACAACAGCAAATTTGGGCCTTTTTCGCGTCAGCTTACTCTATTCAAATTAATCAAAGGGTAGGTAAAATTGTGCTGTTAAACGCAATTTTAACCAGAGAAATAGCTATTTGTTGATAAGCTGTGACGCCAGATTGAAGGAGGGTTAAGGATAACAGTCTCGTTTTTATGAATTTCAACCCTGTCAGTGTTACGAATAACCTGTGCATTCAATAGTGCTGTTAATTGCCAAAATTCAGCTTCTGTTCACAAACAATACAAGAGTAGATATCCAGTTTGAAGTGATTAAAGCATAATGGGCAAAAGTGGCAAAATAAATAGAGCTGAATCAATAGATGTAGAATGGGTTGAAAAACTGCCTGAGTGTGTGGAGCTATTCAAACGAGCTGGCTGGATGGATTTTTTCAGAAAAATTGATGGATATAATGCACAGGTATCCTGCAGGTTTGCCCAGGGTTTCAAGAATGATATGGTGGTCTTCGATACCCTGAAATTCAAGCTAACAGTTAAATTGATTTCAAAAGCCACAGGAATTAAAGATGAAGGTGAACATTGGTTTAAGAAGCTTCCCTTTGATTTTGATCCAAAGAGATACCTCTTACCCAATATCATACCTGATTGGAATAAAGGTGTCTTAATCCAAAATGTTAAGAAAGAATGGATTGAACCAATTAGAATTTTACAGAGTTATGTTACCTGTGAGGGCAGGTATGCCTTCGTATACAAGTATCATTTTAGATTTATTCAACACATGGTTGGAATATCCAAGATGGACTTACCATTTTTCTTCCTGAAGAGTTTGCAGAAAATGGCAAACAAGGTGAAAGGTCCAGTAGATTCTTCCTCTCAGTCCATTTTTCATCATGGATTAATCAAATTGATTGTTAGTATTGCCTTGCAACATGAGGGAAAGACCTGGAACTTTTTTGTTTTTTGGTCTGGTTTTGAAGATCAAAAATCTAAAAGACAAGCAGATAAAGGCAAAGTCTTACTCAAAAAATTAGGTCATAAGCCCAAATTGGAAGATAAAGGAAAGATCAAAATTGAAGAATCAACAGAGCTTCTAGAGGAAGACAGTGAACAAAAGACATTCTTAGCCAGCCCTAAAAGCAAGTTCACACTGTTTGAAGACAAGAAGGAACTGCCTGGAAAGAATCTAGCTCCTGTAGCAGATCCTCAGGAGGAGAAAAAGGTTGACATTAAGGTTGTTCCTGTAGCTAAAGAAGAGATCCACACTCAGCCAAGAAGTCCCATCACAATTCTTTCAGATGATGAAGGATATCTGTTGGAAGAAGAACAGCCTATTTCCGAGATAAAAGTCAAAGCTGAAATTGAAGAAGTTCAAGTTTCAGATGGCAAAACCACAAGGCCTAACAAGAAAAGGAACAAGCTGGAAGTGGTGGAATTAGCTGCTATTCAGCACCAAGGTGAAGAACTGAAGATGATGGGAGAGGCAACTGCATTTTGGAGACCTAAAACAAGGTCAAAGAACAAATTAAGATTAAATATGAAGAAATTGCTGAATCCTAAATTAAATACAGATGAGGTGACTGTCTTAGATGAAGTGTCCACAGATGATGATAAAACAGGACTAGATAAATTGCAGCCATGTTTAAAGGAAGAAATTAATTCAGTGGAAGCAGCAGGTGAAGAAAATTCAAAGCCCAGCACTGATGACACTTCTACGAAGCTGTTGATGGAAGAGACATAAATTTTCAAGAAGTTTGACATTCCTTGGAAACCTAATGAAGATCAAGATTCTGCAATGGATAAAATAGCTAATTCTGACAGGGAAAATTTACAAAAGACTGTCAAGCAATATAAACACCAAATGAATTATATGCAGGAGGTCAATGATGGTTTGATGATGGCCAACGGAAGATTAAGGGAAGATCTCCAGGATATAAATGACAATTTTCAGGAATTAGTGGTTGATGTAAAAGAAGCACTTAAAAGCAAAAGGGCTTCTGACAGTCAATGCACTCAGCTGGAGAAGACAGTTCAAGACTTGCAGCAGAAAAACAAAGAACTCACAAAAAGGATTAATGACATGGAGAAGGAACAAAATAAGGCCAAGAAGAAAGACCAAACTCCAGATGGTATCGCCCTCTTAGCTGAGGTGGCAAAGGATCTATAAAACTGTTATGCTTTCAGTTAGTTGTCATCAATTAGCAAACTGATATATTAATGAGATGCTATTTTTAGCATATTTTGGTAACTTGTAAATATTCTGTCTTTACTTTACCTCATCGAGAGCTGGAAAACAGTTAGGGTTAGAGACCTAACCAATTTTGAAGAGCATAGTATTTAGATATGTGAGGAAGTCATTGAGAAGGTTCTGATTTTTGTGGGTAGCATCAGGAGGTCTGCAGAATCTATTGTATCTTCAGACTTGTTTAAGAGATAAGTACTGTGACTCTTATGAGCATTAGCTGATAAAATTATGAAATATATGACTTTTTCCCCTCCATTTTGTTTGTGATTGGATTTGTTATTGAGCTTGTTAGCTTCTTAAATGGTAAATTCATTACTAGTTAATGTGCATTTTCTAGTGATGCTTATCCTTTATGTATGAACCTTAGCACATTCTTTCTGTGGGATTTCATGTGATATGTTATACATCTTTATCAGTTTTTATTTATGAATTAGTTTTTACTTTTCTTTTGAATGTATTCCCTGACTGTCCTCAAAGTTTATAACCATTAAAATCATACAAAAAACACTAAACTTTGCTTTATTAATTGAATTTATTCTTGAGATTGTGTTAGCTTGTTTCCTTAGCCTTAGAAACAATTTCTGGCACAAACATCTTTGGCGCCGTTTCCGGGGACAAAACTAAAGCATATCTTCCCTGGGATACTCATCAGTTTTACTGGTTTAAGAGGTGGACTTGAATCAGATATTTTTAAAGGCTATTTTCACCAAAAAGTAGTCACAGTGGCTTCTAAAGGGATTGGGACCAGGAACAGGCCTGTTTCTCCATTGAAACTGGGTGTGACAGACCCTAAACAGATTTTGAAAACAACAAATAAACTCAGAAAATCTCAATCTTTGCCAGCCTCCTGTGACCCTGACCAGTTGGGCATATCATTAAGTTCAGCTGAAACTTTACCTTGGATAAAACCTACCATCCCCAAAAGTACTTTTCAGGTCTTTACTAATCCTCGAAGTTTTTTGAAAGCTAAGATTTCCTCTCCTGATAATATACCTATCTTTCAGCTGAAAGTAGGAAAGAATCCTTTTCAAAAAGGTTCTATTCAAGTTTCCACATCTTTCCAATCAGTCAGTACAAAAATGGCAGGTCAAAACCCACCCATGGATATGATGGACCGCATGGTTGCAGCTAGGTATGCACCATTAGTCTTACCTCAACCTCTACATGCATTGCCTGGAGGTGATTACCAGAAATATATGCCTAGATTCAATGGACAAGGGGAAATCACTGCTGAGGAACATTGGGAGGCTTTCCTAAGTTATGCTGACAATCAGAACATTGAGATTAAAGATGTGTGGATGAGGGTATTTGTTCAGAGTCTTGATGGGGATGTAAGAAAATGGTTTAGAGACTTACTTGCTAACTCAATTACTATCATTGAAGAACTCCATGATCTTTTCATGAGACAATGGGGAGACACAAAGGATCACACCTACTATATAACTGAGTTTGGAGCTCTCAGAAGAAAGAAAGATGAGACTGTTGCATATTTTTCCAAAAGGTTTAATAAGATGTACAGTAGAATTCCAGCAGAAATTAAACCTACAGAAACATCAGCTAAGCTAACTTATGCAAATGCTTTTGATCATGAATTTTCTTTGTTACTGAGAGAAAGAAGGCCTATCACCCTACTGAACATGCAAGATGCAGCTTTGGAGGTAGAGTCTAATTTGCTAGCTTCAAACAGACTTAAGAAAGAAACAGCCCAACAACTGTATGAAAGAAAAGGAAAGAAAGAAGCTGTTACAACAAGTTCTGCTTCTTAGTCTGCTGAGACCAAGATATATGAGATGGCTAAAATGGTTTAGATTCTTACTGCAAAATTGAATAAACTAGAGCTTGAGAAGAATGCCAGTAAACCCACTCCAGAAGCTGATCGAAATACAAACAATCAAAATCAGTTCAGAAGGCAATTTTCTCCTAGATTCATGCCAAGAGAGCGCAGGAATAATGATATCCAGCGAGAAAGGAGGGAAAATGAGGATAAAAAAGTACCCCCACCTTTTCAAAATAATTTGGTTGATGAAGAAGAAATTGATCAACAGCTGCTCTTTGAAGAAACTAAGACTGATCAGGACATGAACCACATTGGAGATAAATTGTTTACAGGTTTTGTCACTGAAGAAGATTTTTTGAATTCTGAATGCTACACTGCTGGCATGTTTGAAACTGAAGATGAGGTAGATGTGGAGAATGTTCCTATAACTACTACTATTCATCAGAATGGACCCCCT
The DNA here is from genome assembly GCA_027924585.1 of Larix kaempferi. NCBI lineage: Eukaryota > Viridiplantae > Streptophyta > Pinopsida > Pinales > Pinaceae > Larix > Larix kaempferi. The sequence continues at coordinate 4,276,525 of BSBM01000067.1, forward strand.
AAGAAGACCCTAAATCTTAGATCAGGTCCAAAACAAGTGGCTCAAGCTCCAAAGAAAAGGGCACTTGTTCCTGCTGCACCTGTTCCTGCTAAACAAATAGCTGATCCTGTTATTGAGAAGAAGCAGTTTGCAGAAAAATAAAAAAGGAATGCTGAAGTTGAAGAGGTGAACAAATCTGTCCAGAATTTTAATTTGGAGAATGAACTAGGGAAATTAAAGACTCCTGTACCTTTGACTGAGTTAATAAAGAATCCATCATATAAGAATACAGTTCTAAAAGTGATGAATATACCCAGTAATCATCCAGTTTCAGATACAGTTAATTTGCAGGAAGAAAACCCTAGAATTTTCATTGGATCAGCTCTGGCTGAAAAGACTGAAAATGAAGCTGGTGCTTCTCCTCCTTTCTATATAACCTTGACTGTACATGAGCAGATGATTCATAATTTCCTGTTAGATTCAGGAGCATCTCATAACTTGATGCCAAAAGCTGTAATGGAAGCCCTGGGCCTTAATGTCACCAAACCATACCATGATTTATATGCCTTTGACTCCCAAGCTATAAAGTGTCTAGGAGTAATAAAAGACATGGTTGTCAACCTGGCTCAGTTGCCCATGAAGAGTGTGATAATGGATGTTATGGTAGCTAACATCACACCAAAATTTGGCTTGCTTTTGTCTAGGTCATGGGCTAAGAAGGTTGGGGGAACATTACAGATGGACCTCTCTTATGCCACTATTCCTGTTTTTGGTGGAGAAAATAGGAGACTTTACAGAGAGCTACAACTTGCTTACATAGTCACAGATGATAAAAACCCCACCAATCACCCAATGTACTCTGTGGACAAATACCTTGGTTCATGCATATTACAGTTTAGTGAAGAGGATAATTCTACTGGTCTGTTACAAGTGCAAAAAGAACAGCATGTAAAACGCAGCAGAGAAGAGGAAGATGCATTGTGGCAGTTATACTTTGATGGATCCTCATGCAAAGAGGGTGCTGGAGCTGGAGTTCTACTCATTTCCCCTGGGGGTGAAATAGTGAAACTCATGTATAAATTGGAGTTTGTTACCACTAACAACACTGCCGAGTATGAAGCTCTGCTACTGGGATTGAAGGCTGCTAAATATTTGGGAATTCAGCAGATTTCTGCATTTGGCGACTCCAAACTAGTTGTTCAACAGGTGAAGAACAAATATCAAGTAAAGCAGGGTTTGCTGAAAGTATATCAAAAGCATATCAAAATGAGGTATGGGACATGCTTGAGAACTATTTTATAGCATTTAATATCACTCATATTCCTAGGAATCATAATGAGACTGCAGATTCTTTAGTAGCTGCCACACACTTCAGAATTCCTAAAACCACTCAGTTAAAGTATCCTATAGAAGTGAGGTATAGACCATGTGTCCCTGACAATGTAAAGCACTGGAGGGTTTTTAAAGATGACATTGAAATAAAAAAATTTCTTGAGCTTATAGATGAGTTTTCAAATACTCAAATTGATCAGGAAGAAGAGGAAAGGGAAGAACAATTAAATGAGTTTGCTGCAGAAGAGATAGCAGGACATAAGATTATTGAACTAAAGAGCAATTTCATTCCAAAAGGTCTAGTACCTTTAGAAAGAATATTCACCAAAGATGATACACCTTCAAAGCCAGTAATTCAATCTTCAGAAGACAATGTAGAGGACTACAATATTGGTTCAGCAGAACATCCCAGAATGGTAAAACTTTCTAAATTCTTAATAGTGGAACAAAGAAATAGATATATTAAGCTATTGAAAAAACATGTAGATGCATTTGCCTGGTCTTATAAGGAACTAAAAACTTATGATACAGTAATTATTCAGCACAAGGTCCCTTTGAAACCTAATGTCAAGCCTTTCAGACAGAAACTAAGAAGAATCAATCCAGCCTTGTTCCCTGTAATTGAAAAAGAACTAAAGAAGTTGTTGGATGCAAAGATAATAGTGCCTCTCAGGTATTCTTTTTGGGTGGCTAATCTGGTTCCTGTTAGAAAGAAGAATGGGGAAATTCGATTATGTGTTGACTTCAGAAATCTGAATCGATCATCATTAAAAGACAATTATCCTCTCCCCAAGATTGAATAGGTTTTGCAGCAGGTAGTTGGAGCTCAGAGGATTTCTATGCTAGATGGTTTCTCAGGGTATAATCAGATTGCCATGCACCCTGATGACAAAGAAAAGACATCTTTTACAACCCCCTGGGGGACATTTATGTATGACAATATGCCTTTTCGCTTGATGAATGTTGGAGCAACCTTTCAGAGAGCCATGGACATTGCATTTGTAGGTGAGAAAGATAAGTTTGTGGTTATCTATCTGGATGATATTACTGTCTTCTCAAAATATGATGATGAACACTTGAAGCATTTGGAGCAAACCTTCATAAAATGCAGAAAATTTGGCCTATACCTGAACCCCAAAAAATCACATTTTGCTGTGCAAGAAGGTAAATTACTTGGTCACTTGGTGTCTGCTGATGGCATCAGAATAGATCATGAAAGGGTGAAAGCAATACTGAAGATTAGCTTACCTCAGAGTAAAAAGGATGTTCAATCATTCATTGGCAAGATAAACTTTCTACGGTGGTTTATTCCCAACTTTGCTGAAACCATTAAACAAATCACAGCCATGTTAAAGAAAGATCAGGAAGTAAAGTGGACTGCTGAGGCAAAGATAGCATTTGAGAAAATCAAAGTAGCTCTTACTGAAGCACCTGTACTGGTAAGTCCTGATTTTACCAAGGAATTCCTTACCTTCTCATTTGCATCAGAAGACACGATTGCAGCTGTCTTACTTCAGAAAAATAAAGAAGGTTTGGAACAGCCTATTGCTTTCTTCAGCAAAACTCTCAGAGATTCTGAGCTGAAGTATAGTATTCTGGAGAAGCAAGCTTATGCTTTGGTAAAAGCTTTGAAATTTTTCAGAATCTATATCCTGCATTCAAAGGTAATTTCTTTTGTACCTAATCCTGCTGTGAAGGAGGTGTTAACTCAGCCTGACAGTGAAGGAAAGAGAGGCAGATGGATTGCGAAGATTATGTAATATGATGTAGAGATTAGGCCTACTAAGCTTGTCAAGGGACAAGGTTTAGCCAAGCTGTTGGCTGATTCTAATTTCCAGGCCCTAGGACTACATGTCATGGTTGAAGACTCACTTCCTGAAGAAGATCAAATACAATTGGAGAAAGAAAAAATCATGGATTTTTATTCATCATCAGTCTGGTATGCAGACATTGTTCATTACTTATTATTTCTGCAATGTCCTGAACATTTGGATAAGAAAGCTGCAAGATCTTTAAAACTCAAAGCCATTAAATACTGTTTAGTTGAGGATCAATTGTTCTGGAAAGATCTAGGGGGTATTTTGCTCAGATGCTTAGACCAATCTGAAATAGGAGAGGTAATTTTAGAATCTCATGAAGGTGCCTGTGGAGGTCACAAGTATTGGAAAGCAACAGCTTACAAAATTTTGCGAGCTGGATATTATTGGCCATCCTTATTCACAAATGTTTCCCATCAGGTAAGAGCATGCATTCCTTGTCAGAAATTTGCAGGTAAACAGAAATTATTGTCCTTACCTTTAAAACCTATTGCAGTAAATGCCCCGTTTCAGCAGTGGGGTCTGGACTTTATTGGAGAAATAAATCCAACATCTTCAGGACAGCATCATTGGATTCTAACTGCCACAGATTTTTTTACAAAATGGGTAGAAGCCATTCCCACAAGGAATGCTACAGAGAAAGTAATCATGGAATTCATTGAAGAAAATATTTTGAGCAGATTTGGCTGCCCACAGAGATTAATAACAGATAATGCAAAGGCATTCAAATCCAAGGCAATGGTGGCCTTCTGTGAAAGAAATGGAATCATTCTAAAACATTCAACTCCCTATTATCCTTAGGGAAATGGTCAAGCTGAATCTTCCAATAAGAATATTATTCAGAGCATCAAGAAACTGCTGAAGCATAACAAAAGGTCTTGGGATTCAATGTTAAAGTATATATTATGGGCAGATAGGATTACAGTGAAACAAGCAATTGGAACTTCTCCATTTCAGCTGGTTTATGACACAGAGGCAGTGTTCCCTGTTCAGTTGGGAATTCCAGTGATGAAATTCCTCCAGAATTCTCAAGAAGAATCTAATGATATGCAAAGGAGACTATTTGAAATGATAGAGTTACAGCAGAATAGAGAGAAGGTGGATGAAAAAGCACAGCTGTACAGAGCCAAGATTAAAAACAGGTTTGACAGGAATATTAAGGAAAATACTTTCATTGAAGGTGAAATGGTTCTAAGATGGGATGCAAGAAAGGAACGAAAGGGAAATCATGGTAAGTTTGACAATCTTTGGTTTGGCCCTTTTCTGGTATCAAAAGTTTTAGAGAACAATACCTTTATTCTGCAGTCCTTGGAAGGTGAGGAGTTGTCCAACCCTGTTAATGGACGATTCCTCAAACATTTTTACAGTTTATAAGAACTTTTTCACTGATCATTGTACATACCGGTGAGTGAATCACAATAAGACTCCATAGCTCAATGGATAAGGCACTGGTCTTCAGGTTCTTGAAACCTCGCAGGGAGGTCTTCATCCCGTAGCTGGAGCCAGATGTTAAGTCAGTATCTTGTTTTTTCAAATTTTGGTTTGATAGAATCTTGTTTTTTTAAAAATTTGGTTTGATTGCACTTTATTTTAAGTTATTCATTTTCTTTAACTTGATTTTTTCTTCCTTAGTAAGTTTTCCTTAGGGTTTATATAAGATTTTTGGCTTGCCTTTGAGTTTTTAGATTTTAAAGCTTTATATTTGTTTTTGATGAGGGGTTTTAAAAGTTCATTATATCAAATAAGAAGGTCATAAATCTTATTTTAAGTGAGGACATATACAATCCCAACCCTGATAGCCTTAAAATCCCATGCAAAATGATATAAAGTTGTTTAAAAACAACAAAACAGTGTAAAAGCTTTTCTTGTAGCGCTGGAGCCGAAATTCATCAAAGAAGCGCTATAAGAATATCGTGTTCACAGATTTTTCCGATTTTCCAGCAAATTTTGGCACGCTCGGGCTAATGAATGATTGAGTAGGGGTTTTAGAGGATTCATGACGTGTTGATGCAGAAGGCATCATGATTTCAAATGCTTGCACGTCGTGAGGAGGTCGTGTCCATCATCAGCACAAGTGTAGTTCAGTTTGACATCTATCCACACGGTTTCAAGTAATGTGGCATGAAGTTGTTATCTATAAGCTTATTCAAACACAGAATATTTAATGGGATAACCATAGTCATTTGAAAAAGCCGAGCATTGTTGCCAATTGGACAAGTAAGAGGCGTTGAGGGCTTCACGGAAATTAGGGCTTTTTAATTCCGTGGTGAACTGCTAAATTGAAGATTGTGCGACATCTGGACAACAAAGATGACTCATCTGATAGTGGGGGTCGTGTTTTCAAACAACCACAGTGGAGCAATTTATAGGTATTCTTAAAAAACCCATACAACAGCAAATTTGGGGCTTTTTCGGGTCAGCTTACTCTGTTCAAATTAATCAAAGGGTAGGTAAAATTGTGCTGTTAAACGCAATTTTAACCAGAGAAATAGCTATTTGTTGATAAGCTGTGACGCCAGATTGAAGGAGGGTTAAGGATAACAGTCTCGTTTTTATGAATTTCAACCCTGTCAGTGCTACGAATAACCTGTGCATTCAATAGTGCTATTAATTGCCAAAATTCAGCTTCTGTTCACAAACAATACAAGAGTTGATATCCAGTTTGAAGTGATTAAAGCATAATGGGAAAAAGTGGCAAAATAAATAGAGCTGAACCAATAGATGTAGAATGGGTTGAAAAACTGCCTGAGTGTGTGGAGCTATTCAAACGAGCTGGCTGGATGGATTTTTTCAGAAAAATTGATGGATATAATGCACAGGTATCCTGCAGGTTTTCCCAGGGTTTCAAGAATGATATGGTGGTCTTCGATACCCTGAAATTCAAGCTAACAGTTAAATTGATTTCAGAAGCCACGGGAATTAAAGATGAAGGTGAACATTGGTTTAAGAAGCTTCCCTTTTATTTTGATCCACAGAGATACCTCTTACCCAATATCATACCTAATTGGAATAAAGGTGTCTTAATCCAAAATGTTAAGAAAGAATGGGTTGAACCAATTAGAATTTTACATAGTTATGTTACTTGTGAGGGCAGGTATGCCTTCGTATACAAGTATCATTTTAGATTTCTTCAACACATGGTTGGAATATCCAAGATGAACTTACCATTTTTCTTCCTGAAGAGTTTGCAGAAAATGGCAAACAAGGTGAAAGGTCCAGTAGATTCTTCCTCTCAGTCCATTTTTCATCATGGATTAATCAAATTGATTGTTAGTACTGCCTTGCAACATGAGGGAAAGACCTGGAACATTTTTGTTTTTTGGTCTGGTTTTGAAGATCAAAAATCTAAAAGACAAGCAGATAAAGGCAAAGTCTTACTCGGAAAATTAGGTCATAAGCCCAAATTGGAAGATAAAGGAAAGATCAAAATTGAAGAATCAGCAGAGCTTGTAGAGGAAGACAGTGAACAAAAGACATCCTTAGCCAGCCCTAAAAGCAAGTTCACACTGTTTGAAGACAAGAAGGAACTGCCTGAAAAGAATCCAACGCCTGTAGCAGATCCTCAGGAGGAGAAAAAGGTTGACATTAAGGTTATTCCTGTAGCTAAAGAAGAGATCCACACTCAGCCAAGAAGTCCCATCACAATTCTTTCAGATGATGAAGGATATCTGTTGGAAGAAGAACAACCTATTTCTGAGATAAAATTCAAAGCTGAAATTGAAGAAGTTCAAGTTTCAGATGGCAAAACCACAAGGCCTAACAAGAAAAGGAACAAGCTGGAAGTGGTGGAATTAGCTGCTATTCAGCACCAAGGGAAAGAACTGAAGATGATGGGAGAGGCAACTGCATTTTGGAGACTTAAAACAAGGTCAAAGAACAAATTAAGATTAAATATGAAGAAATTGTTGAATCCTAAATTAAATACAGATGAGGTGACTGTCTTAGATGAAGTGTCCACAGATGATGATAAAACAGGACTAGATAAATTGCAGCCATGTTTAAAGGAAGAAATTAATTCAGTGGAAGCAGTAGGTGAAGAAAATTCAAAGCCCAGCACTGATGACACTTCTACGAAGCTGTTGATGGAAGAGACAGAAATTTTCAAGAAGTTTGACATTCCTTGGAAACCTAATGAAGATCAAGATTCTGCAATGGATAAAATAGCTAATTCTGACAGGGAAAATTTACAAAAGAGCGTCAAGCAATATAAACACCAAATGAATTATATGCAGGAGGTCAACGATGGTTTGATGATGGCCAACAGAAGATTAAGGGAAGATCTCCAGGATATAAATGACAATTTTTAGGAATTAGTGGCTGATGCAAAAGAAGCACTTAAAAGGAAAAGGGCTACTGACAGTCAATGCACTCAGCTGGAGAAGACAGTTCAAGACTTGCAGCAGAAAAACAAAGAACTCACAAAAAGGATTAATGACATGGAGAAGGAACAAAAGAAGGCCAAGAAGAAAGACCAAACTCCAGATGGTATCGCCCTCTTAGCTGAGGTGGCAAAGGATCTATAAAACTGTTATGCTTTCAGTTAGTTGTCATCAATTAGCAAACTGATATATTAATGAGATGCTATTTTTAGCATATTTTGGTAACTTGTAAATATTCTGTCTTTACTTTACCTCATCGAGAGCTGGAAAACAGTTAGGGTTAGAGACCTAACCAATTTTGAAGAGCATAGTATTTAGATATGTGAGGAAGTCATTGAGAAGGTTCTGATTTTTGTGGGTAGCATCAGGAGGTCTGCAGAATCTATTGTATCTTCAGACTTGTTTAAGAGATAAGTACTGTGACTCTTATGAGCATTAGCTGATAAAATTATGAAATATATGACTTTTTCCCCTCCATTTTGTTTGTGATTGGCTTTGTTATTGAGCTTGTTAGCTTCTTAAATGGTAAATTCATTACTAGTTAATGTGCATTTTCTAGTGATGCTTATCCTTTATGTATGAACCTCAGCACATTCTTTCTGTGGGATTTCATGTGATATGTTATACATCTTTATCAGTTTTTGTTTATTTATTCGTTTTTACTTTTATTTTAAATGTATTCCCTGACTGTCCTCAAAGTTTATAACCATTAAAATCATAGAAAAAACCCTAAACTTTGCTTTATTAATTGAATTTATTCTTGAGATTGTGTTAGCTTGTTTCCTTAGCCTTAGAAACAATTTCTGGCACAAACACTGCCAATAACAAAAATAAAGCTTATTAGATCCCCATCTAAAAAAAAAACACAACCCTCTGGAGCGTGCTTTCTCCCTTGAAAAGCACGTTCTAGAACGCATTCACCAACCATTTCCCTACGCTTCACACCGCCACTTCCTCCTTACCTCACTAACACTTTTGTTCGGCTTAAGTTTTCCCCTTTTTCGGGCCGAGAAATTCCTTTATGAAAAAGGCACTTAGGGAGTTTTTGTTAAGCTCTTTTATGACTCCTAAAACAATGAAAATATCGTCGAGCAATCTTGCTTCCTTTCTTGCTCGCTACAAGTATATGAAAGGACGTCTACTTGGTATAAGTTTACCCCTTTTCTGGACCTCGTAGACTAATTACGAAAAAGGAATACTCTAGTCACACTGGCTAGAAGAGTTCTTCACTGCACTCCCCTGGAGTCCTCTTACTTTTTTCAGACTCTCTAAAAGTGAAAGCAACCATGAGCAATCACCATCCTGGGCTCGTACAAATCCACAATACGGTACATATCTATAAAATTAGTCACAACAGATCTAATGAACAAGTAAATCAATAACAATAGATGAAACTCAGAAAAATGGTGTAAAACTGTGCAAAACATGCATCAATGCTCAATATCCCAATGACGGTGAATAATTACAATACAATACTCTGACAATGACTGAGCAATTCAAATTGACTAAGGAGTTCATTCGAATCACTGAATGGATTAGCTTGACTCCAACTAGGAGTCCTCATCATCAATCAGTGGTGGTCATCAATGCATAAGAACCAGTCATCCAGGTGTCAATTTGAGTCTAACCGAGTGTAACATGTCTAACTGAAGTGTGTAGCACTGATATAGGGAAGTGGGCTCAGTGGAGGGCGCATGGGAGGCTAAATGAAGTCAGAACAAGTCATCCAGTCAATCTAGAGGTCCAACGGAGTGAAACAGTCAGTCGGGAGTGAAACTAGTCTCAAATCACGAAGAATCGGAGCTAACTGAGTGTAACTGAAGTGGAACTGCAGTGGTAGGTGAAGAAGTGCGCCCTTATCTGGAAGTAGGTGAGAAGTGGGCGCCTTCCTGACTAGGAGGGATAATGAATGAATGTAAGAAGCTCCCGGGTGCTAGAATAAGGTGGCTAAGGTGCTGGAGGCATCATCCTGGTGACTGGGATGCATGCAAAGTGCATGCAAACCCTAGAATTTGCATGCAAACCCTAATTGCATGCAATATCCTGAAAAAGATGATGTGGATATCCGAATACCCCCCCTCAAGATAGACTATGATGTGCAAAAAATAATGTGGAGCCCTGGTAACTAAGACCAAAGGTCACCCCAATACAATAATCCAAAAAATGCTGAAAATAAACTAAGTGAGGAAAGAGGGAAAACCCAGTGGGAAGAAAGCCCCCCCAAGCTAAAGCATAATAATGGATCAATCTGTCTCCACCATGATGGAACTCACCCCCAACAGTGAACGGAGGTAAGAGAACTTCTTCTCAGTGAAGCTCTTGGTGAAGATGTCTGCAATTTGCTCATCAGTAGGGCAATATTGCAGAATGATGGTGCGATCATGCACCAACTGTCGAATGTAATGCATATGAATCTCAATGTGTTTGGTCCTCTACCGCTGAAATGGATCTGTGGAGATCTTGATAGCACTTTGATTGTCACAAAATAGGACATTCGAAGTAGTGCCACCAAAACCAAACTCGGAAAGAATACCCTGCAACCAAACTGCATGAATGCAGGCATTGACTACCCCTCGATACTCTGCCTTTGCTGAAGAAAGTGCAATGGCTGCATGCTTTTTGCTGGACTAGAAAATAGCACCATGACCAATCATGAAAACATAACCGGAAGTGGACTTCCGATCAATGCAATCACCTGCCCAATCTGAATCAGTAAAACCAATGAAATCAAGCTCAGAATCTACAGCATAATGTATGCCAAAATGTTTCGTACCTTGCACATACTGCAAGATCCACTTGGCTGCTCACCAATGAAGATCATGGGGCTTCTGCATATACCTTGACACGACACTCATGGCATATGAAATATCAGGCCTTGAGTGTGTCAAATAAATTAGTGAACCAATCAACTATCGATACATACTGCAATCTGCAAGCGGTGTAGAATCTCCCTCCTCAAGACTGATTCTTGAGAGGAATGGGAATGGGGCTGCCTTACATTCAGCCATATTAAAATTCAATAACATCTTGGAAGCATATTTTTGCTGATATATAGTGATCCCATCAAAATTTTGAGCTATCTCCAAGCCCAAAAAGTGACTCAGCAAGCCGAAATCGCTCATGTCAAAAGCTAGATTTAAGGCAGTTTTTAGCTTGTTTATTGAAGTAAGAGTGCTACCAGTAATCAGAAGATCATCAACATAAAGTACAATAACCAACAAATTACCTTTAACTCGCTCAAGATACACATTCGGATCATATTTGCATGTTTGGAAATTCTGAGAAAGAAGGAAGGAGTCCATCTTTGCGTACCAAGCTCTTGGGGCCTGTTTTAACCCATACAAAGATTTCTTCAATCTGCAAACTAATGATGGATATGATGTGTATCCCTTTGGCTGCTGCATATATTCCCTCTTCAGCAAGGTCTCCATGTATAAATGCACTCTTCACATCCATGTGGTGCACTTCCCAGTGCTTGGATGCGGAAATAGCCAAAACAAGGCGGATGGAATCCATCTTTGCAACCGGTGCAAAGGTCTCAGTGTAGTCCACTCCTTGGACTTGGGAGAAACATTTTGCCACCAACCTTGCTTTATATTTTCTGATAGAGCCATCAGTAGAAACTTTCATGCTGTAGACCCATTTACACTTCACTAATTTTCTTCCAGGTGGAAGAGAAACTAGCTCCCATGTATTGTTCTTTTGAAGAGAACTGTACTCTTCATCCATGGCACTTTTCCATCTCGGATCTCGGTGGGCAGAATAGTATTATGTGGGATCTAAACCAGTGATCAAATAAAAAATCTCAATAAGTAATGGAATCAGAAATAGAAAGAGCCATACCTACTCTTTGAAAGTTTGCTCTTGTTCGTCTCGGATCAGCAGGATTTCCAAGGTTCGAACCAACAAATTGAAGAGTGTTTTGGGCCCACTTTGGTAACTGAGGAGGACCATAATGGTTGGATTCTGAACCTGATATGTCATGATAATTATGTGCTGCTAAAATATCATAAATATCAAAACTCATACCTTCATTATCGCTGCACGGATCTTCTTCTGGTGAAGGCAGTGAAGCGACAGTTTCTTCCTCGACTAGTTGCAATTCTTGAAGCGGTTCTTCAAATTGCACAATGCGCTCTATGAATATATTTTTAGATATGATATCCATGAGTTTATATGCTTTTTATTCTTCCCCATATCCTATCAGTATGCACTCAATACTTTGTGGATCCAAAGCTCATCTCTTCTTGGAAGGAATTCTAGCCCATGCAATAGAGCCAAAAACTCTCAAATTTGACACATCCGGTTTGTGACCAAAGAACGCTTCGAAATGAGTCATAACTTTCACGAATGAATGTGGAACACGGTTCTGTATGTATGTAGCAACATTGATTGCTTCATCCCAAATATTTTCAGCCAAACCTTTCGATTCAATCATGCATGTAGCCATCTCTTTAAGTGACCGATTTTTCCTTTCCACTACACCATTCTACTGGGGTGTGTAGGGAACTGTATGTTGGATCTAAATTCCTCTTTGGAACAAAGTTGTAGCAACTTGGACTTGATATATTCTCCAACATTATCATATCTAAGAGCTTTTATCTTTCTCCCAGTGGCGGTCTCAATAGAATCCTTAAAATCCTTGAATTTTCCAAGCACTTATGACTTGTTTTTGAGAAAAAATACCCATGTAAAGCGGGAAAAATCATCAATAAATGTCAAAACATACCTTGAACCATTTAATGACGTATGGGGCAGCAGACCACTGATATCAGAATGTATCAGCCCCAAAACTATAGAAGCTCTACTAGCTTTGCCGTGGTCGAATCTGTGCTCGGGGTGCTTCCCAATAATGCAACTAGTGCATATTCCCTTCGAGGAACGGAGTTGTGGAAGACCATCTACCATGGAATTGTTTGATAACAGCAGCAAATAATTATAATTAAGATGTCCAAATATTTCATGTCAAATCCTACTAACCTCATTACCATGTGTGCAAAGAGCAGTGGGCTTTGCAAGTGGAATAAAGTGTGAAAACTCATAGCATTTTGTAGTGTGGTTCGCCTTTCCGACTCCAACAAGTCTTCCACTTTTGATATCAGAAATTTCAACTGTATTAGGGATGAATGTAACTTGCTTCGGTTCACCAGTGTGTGTCATTTGATACACAGAAAGAAGATTTGAAGCCAAGGAAGGCACATAGAGAACATTTTGAAAGCTTCCATGATCTACATGAATCGTACATTTTCCCTTTGAAGAAATTTTTGAGTCATCTCCCAAATGGATGGGAATGGAGCTATTTGGATCAAATGAAGAAAAAGAATCAATATTTGCAGCCATATGATTTGATGCACCCAAATCTATCAAGAGAGTAGTGGGCTTTGAAACAGTTGCCATGAGTGCTTGTCCTCTTTCATGATCATCATTTCTATCCTTCTTCCTTGCACCGTCAGGAAGAGTTATGTTGTTCTTTTCCAAAAGGAGGGCCATTTGATCTATAGTCTTCTTCATACATGAACTTTCAGGATGAAAGCCACGGTTGCAATAAGTACATTTAGATTTTTGGTTACCTTCTTTTCCCTTTTGCTTGAACTTCAAACTAGATGGTGCATCCATCTGTTTTCCTTTCTCTCTTTGCTTGTGAGGTTTGAATTTGGGCTTCTCCTTCTTTTGCTTTCCTTTACCATTCGAGATCTTGGGTCCTTGAACATATAGGGATGAATCTTTGGATCTTATGGACCCCATTTGAATCAACTTATCATGCTCTTTTGTGACGGACTGAATGAAGGCATTCAAGGTAGGCATCTTCCAATTCAGGGTAGTTAGCCGACCGGAATTGAAAGTAGAGACAAATACCGAATAATCTTTACCAAGCTTGCCGAGAATGGAGAGGATCAATTGCTTATACTCTTTGATAACTCCACTGTTCTTCAACTGCATGTTCAAGTTCTTGAATTTTGTGAAGAATTCATTAATGGTCTCTAAATTCTCAATGCATGCACAGGAGAGAATGCCCTTGAGATCTTTCATGCCAAAACTTTTTGTAATTTTTGAGCAAATTCACTCAAATCTTCTTGTAGAAACACCTGTAGAAAAGAGATCTTGTCCCTGCAATGGCTCTGATATCATGTAAAATTAGTCACAACAGATCTAATGAACAAGTAAATCAATCACAATAGATGAAACTCAGAAAAATGGTGTAAAACTGTGAAAAACATGCATCAGTGCTCAATATCCCAATGAGGGTGAATAATTACAATACAATACTCTGACAATGATTGAGCAATTCGAATTGACTAAGGAGGTCATTCGAATCACTGAATGGAGTAGCTTGACTCCAACTAGGATTCCTCATCATCAATCAGTGGTGGTCATCAATGCACAAGAACCAGTCATCCAGGTGTCAATCTGAGTCTAACTGAGTGTAACATGTGTAACTGAAGTGTGTAGCACTGATATAGGGAAGTGGGCTCAGTGGAGGGCGCATGGGAGGCTAACTGAAGTCAGAACAAGTCATCTAGTCAATCTGGAGGTCCAACGGAGTGAAACAGTCAGTCGGGAGTGAAACTAGCCTCAAATTAGGGAGAATCGGAGCTAACTAAGTGGAACTGCAGTGGTAGGTGAAGAAGTGCGCCCTTCTCTGGCAGTAGGTGAGAAGTGGGTGCCTTCCTGACTAGGAGGGCTAATGAATTGATGTAAGAAGCTCCCGGGTGCTAGAATAAGGTGGCTAAGGTGCAGGAGGCATCAACATGGTAACTAGGATGCATGCAAACCCTAGAATTTGCATGCAAACCCTAGAATTTGCATGCAAACCCTAATTGCATGCAAGATCTTGAAAAAGATAATGTGGATATCCAAACAATATCCACCATTTCAGAGTTTTCTTATCGCTTTCAGACTCCTTAAAATTGAAAGCACTTATGAGCATTAACTGTCCTGGGCTTGCACAAATCCACACGAAAGTACTTATTTTTTTTTTTAGCATACTTTCACCCCTTCTTTGAGTTCCTTAAACCATGAAGAAGGCCCCAATGCTGCCTCTCGATGCCACACCAAAGCATATATATAATTGCACTGTCACAATAGCTTCCCCATCTTGGTCGCCTTTATTCAGAGCATTCTGCAAAATGTCACCTTCAGAGTCTCCAAATATGATCCTTCAGTAGATCCCCCTGAGTCTTTCCTGCTGCAGTACTTATCCCTTATCCCTTAAGCTATGATTCCCATACCTAAAAGTTAGTTTCATAAGCTTCCAGGTCATCCATGTCATCATGCTCTGAATAAAGGAAGTTTGAGTCCTCCCACTCCATTGACCCCAGTTATTCCTCGTCCCCATAGTACGTCAGTCCCGCCATTAGTAATATCACATCTCAGTTGTACACCTCGCACTCCTATCAAGGAAACATCATTGCCTTGGTAGTTGCAAGGTCTCTCTCTATCGACGCCAACCAATCTATTCCATAGGATAGACCCAGAGGTCCCTATGCCTTGGACTCATCGCCATCAGCAATGAGTGCCTACGGATCATTTTTAAAGGAGTCCTTAGTGCCTCTCCAGATGATTGTTTCTCACATGCTCGACATCAACACCTTCATCGCATCGTTGAGATTCGTATAGGGTATCGGTCATTTCAGTTATTAGTAGAAGATCTCGGATGTTATCTGACTCCAGCACATTTGTGAGTCTACTAGAGGAAACAACCAGTCATATGTTCCTGTAGATATCTGGGCTGTGCATGGCGATAGTTTCATGAAAGTACCCCAGTAACATGCTTCTTTGACTCACAATTATTGGACACCTTCAGATCCAACATTTTTATCAATCATTCCGGTACCACAATTAGAGTGACGAATGTTTTCCAGTGTATCAGTTTTTTCACATAAACAATGGTTAGGCCATGGGTATGTCCCAGACTTGCGTCCCCTCTGGACCAATATGATGTACACAATAGTTTTCTCATGTATTGTTCTGGTCCCCCTTCATGGACCCCATTATTATATTTTGACAACGAGCATGGGTATGCCCGCCTTGTCCATATGTTGAGATACTCATGAGTAAGACATGTATTTTTAATTCTTGGCGGTCAGTACAGACCCCATGTTCCGGTCTCCAACAAGTTCGTGCTCTTCTCTATCCCAATGCTCATTACCCAGGAAAAACATAGTACTTATGATGTCCATTGGCCATACGATGAGATCCTTCCCTCACACATCACGGGGCAATCTGTTAACACCAAAATAGTGCTCACTAACTCATCTCTTTTGACATACACCCCTGTTGACCAAATTTCCTACCAACCCCACCTCCAAAACCCCATAAAACCCAAATGGATATTAAAAATACCCAAACAATTTCCTTCAAAAACATACTAAAACCCTAAAAGAGGGTCAAAATTGAACAAATAGGGAATAAAACCCAAAAGAAAAAAAAAGAGAAAATAGGGAAAAACCCCTAAAAAATCCCTAAAACCCTAATCCAAGTTTATAAAAAGGGGTGGAGGCCCCTCATTTCATTATCCCCAATCACTCTACCCTCATGCTGCTGATTTTTTTCAAAAAATCCTTAAGCCATCCATCTTTGTGCCTTTTGGCCTCCCTTGAGATAAAAATTTTAGCCACCATCCAAGCATTGGAGAGAAGAGTACCAAACTAAGGAGCTCTGGAGCACATCGCCAGAACTCCACCAGCCTCATCTACGAGGTAAATTTATTTTTTGCAATCTCTTTGCTTGTCCATCAAATAAAATAAAATAAAAAAATTCTTTATTTCACAGTTTTCCGAAGTGTATCGTTTGATATTTCAAGTCATATTTTACGTCATGCATGTGTTTAAGCTCAGGTTTACTGTTTAATGTCATTTGCTTCAATCATTTGTACTTAGTTTGTTATTGTTTACTTCCATACTGCTGTTAAGGATTCCATAATCCTTAACAGGTGCTCATTTGCACAAGCTGGGGCGAAAACCCCAGCTACAATACCTATCCTTAGCAGATCTGGAAACGAGTAATGGTTTTACACCTAGAATAATAAACAGGGGGAGAAAAGAAAGTAACCTCTCAGTTAGACCGCTTTCTTATCTCAAACTCCCTTCTGCAGAATCAAATCAACCTCTCAACCATTATCCTTCTGATACATGGCTCGGATCACTGGCTTGTATTTCTCTAACTGGAGTTTGATGCTCCTCACTCTAGAAGACCCTTCAGATTAGATCAATTCTGGCTAACTCACCCAAGCTTTATAGATAAAATAAAGGAATGGTGGCAAGCTTCAGATCGGGAATAAGGAACCATTATGTATCGCTTTCAGTAGAGACTAAAGAATATCAAAACTCAACTAAAGCATTGGAACAAAATGGAATTTGGCCACATCCATGAGGAAAAACGTAGGTTGGAAGAATATCTAGCTGGAATCCAGACTCATGCCATCCATCATGGATACACAGACAAGATAAAGCAACATGAAAAATATCTTCAAGCTCAAATCGAAACTCGAATCTAGCAGGAAGAAATTCTTTGGCGCCAAAAATCCAAAATCCAATGGCTCAAGGAAGGTGAGAAAAATACTAAATTTTTCCATAATGCAACGATTCAACGCAGTAAAACAAACAGGATCACAAGGATTAAGTCTAGTACTGGGGATAATCTTCTCAATAGGGCCGACATAGAGTAGGAGCTGGTTCTTTTTTATAAAAATCTCATGATGGATCCAATTCCGGATAAATCTCAAGCCACTCAGCAAATCCTTCAGCACATCCCTTCTCTCATCATGGTTGAGAAAAATGCCAATATCTCAAACCCCATATCCTTACTTGAGGTTGAGTCTGCTATCATGGACATGAAGCAGAGAAAATCCCTAGGTCTGGATGGATTCACAATTGATTTCTTTCAAGCCTGCTGGGAAATTATAAAAGAGGAAGTGTGGAAAGTGGTTGAAGCTTCCCGTGTTTCTAGCTCCATTATCCCTGCCTTCAATGCCAACTTCCTTGCCCTCATTCCCAAAATTGACAAACCGGATGATCCTGTGAACTTTCGTCCCATTTCCCTTTGCAAGTCATTTACAAAATCATAACCAAAGTCATCGCCAATCGCCTCAAACCCATTCTACCTAATCTAATCTCTCAAGAGCAATCGGTTTATGTGGAAGGAAGAAAAATAATTTATGGAATCATTACAGCACATGAGAAGATTCACACTCTCAAAGTATCCTCCTCGTCTGGTATGCTCAACAAACTTGGCATGGAAAAATCCTTTGATAAAACTAACTGGAACTTCCTCTGGGAAACCCTTCTTGCTTTTGGTTTCTCCCTCTCCTGGGTCAATTGGATTATATCCCTTGTCTCCCCAACCTTCTTTTCCATTCTTGTTAATGGATCTCCCTCTTCCACCTTCTCCCCTTTCAGAGGCATAATACTGGAGACCCTCTATCCCCTTATCTCTTCATCCTTTTGGCTGAAGATCTTGGTAGGAGCATCAAAGCTACGGTTTCAGGTAGACATATACAAGGCATTAAAGTAAGCAGTCACAACAGTACCCATTCTCATCTCTAGTTTGTGGATGACACCATGCTGATGGGGAAAGCCACTGTTACAAAATTGAAATCCTCCATTCTTTCAGTGCGGACTCAGGGATGACCATCAATAATCTCAAGTCGCAAATCTACTTATTCAATACCCCCTTACAAACATAGTTCCACATCACCCAAATTTTGGATTTTCAAAAGAGTTTCCTTCTCTCCAAATTCCTTGGTGCCCCTCTTGTCAACTCAACCATCAAAAAATCATCCTGGAAAGACTTATTAGCCGCCTTGGAGTATAAAATTTCCTCCAGGACCTTTAGAGCCCTCAAATTTCCGAGTTGCCTCTTCCTTCTAAAATAGGTTCTCCAGGCCATGCCTCTCTACCTCTTCTCAGTTATGGTGGCCCCTAAGTATGTTCTCAAAGCTATTCGCAACTTACAAAGAAAATTCCTCTGGAGCGGCACCACTCAATACATAAAATGGGTCTTAGTGGCTTGGGAAAAACTATGCACTCCAAAATATGAAGGCAACCTTGGACTAAGAGACCCCCTCACCCTCAATGAAGTGCTCTCCATGAAGCTTCATTGGAGGTGCTCCATAGAGAAGTCTACACCCTGGACAAACATTTGGCTGCACAAATATGCAGACACTGTGCATGTTAACACCCAAAAAGTGCTCACTACCTCATCTACTCCATTACATGACTCATTTGTCCATATTTCCTACCATATTTGCCTCCAAAACCTTAAAAACCCATTAAAAAGCCTCCAAAAGGCCAAAAAACCATTAAAAAAGCCTCCAAAAGGCCAAAAACCCCATTTTCCCCCCAAATTAAGGTAAATTCCTCCAAAAATAGCAAAAACCCTCTAAGAAGGAAATAAAAAATACAAAAAAGAGGAAAAAGAGGGAAAAAAAGAAACAAAACCCTGTACAGCTGACCTAAACCATATGGTGCCCAAAACCATGGGTCAGCACTCCACCACTAAAAACCTATAAATAAGTGATGGAGGCTCCCCATTTTTCATCCACAGTCATCTCTATTCTTACTCTGTCAAAATCACTCTTGAAACCCTAGCTCACCCTTTTTGAGCTATTTTCACATTTGAGTGCCCCTTTGGCCCATTTCCAAAACCCTTTGGACAAGGAGAAAGGAACAAAACTGGAGCTTGGAAGCAACCCTCTTGGACTGCTACAAGGGCTTCATCAACCTCTACACCTGAGGTAATTTTTAATACAAAAAAGAGAAATCTTTTGCCATATTTTCATGTTTTATTATTTATGTCAATGCTCATGCTAGGTTAAATTTCATACTGTTTTACTGCTTTTATTTACTGATTATTGAACTGCTACTAAGGAGGCCCTTCTCCTTAGTAGGTGCTCATTTGCACAAGATGTGGTGAAAACCCTAGCTATAGTTTTGGCGACTCCCCTAGTGTTCCTTTGAATTTCTGGTTATAGTTTTAAATGTTTTTAATTTTCTGCAATATTTTTCTTTTTTTTCCTTTCGACTGCCGTAAACCACGTCTTTTGTCCCCGGAGTTGCGATCCGACCGCGTCTTTCAGACTATTACCTACAATCCAACCGCGGCTCTCAGACTGTTTCCGATGATCTACCGGTGGTTTTCAGTCTGTTACCTACGATATGACCGCGACTCTCAGCCTGTTTCGTGTGGTCCGACTGCCGTTGTTTGCCCCTCTTCCTGCGGTCCACCTGCGGCTTTCAACCATTTTTCTGCTATCTTCCTGTGACTTTCAGCCTTTTTCCCGTGGTCCGGCTACAGTTTTTAGCCATTTTTCTGTTATCCGCCTGTGACTTTTAGCCTTTTTCCCGCGGTCCGCCTGCGGCTTTCAACCATTTTTCTGCTATCCGCCTGCGACATTCGGCCTTTTTCCCGCGGCCCGCCTACGGCTTTCAGCCATTTTCCTGCTATCCGCCTGCGACTTTCGGCCTTTCTCCCGTGGTCAGCTTGTCGCTTTCGACCATTTTCCTGCTATCCTCCTGCGACTTTTGGCCTTTTTCCCGCAGTCCGCCTGCGGCTTTCAGGCATTTTCCTATTGTCCTCCTGCGACTTTTGGCCTTTTTCCCGCGGTCCACTTGCGGCTTTCAGCCATTTTACTGCTATCCGCCTGCGACTTTCGGCCTTCTTCTCATGGTCCGCCTACGTTTTTCAGCCAAATGCTCGCAATCTGCCCGTGATTGTTGACCTGTTTCCTGCGGTCCGACCGCGCGGATTTGCCACAGACCCGCGGTCTATTTTTTGCACTTTTTCCCTGTTTGAACCCAGCACTTTGCTGCAATATTTTCTGCACCTGCACAGCCACCTGTCCTATCTGCAGCCATACTTCCCTACAGCCTGTTTTCTGCAGTATTATTTCTGTTCTATTTACAGGATTTTTTAAATTTCAGCATTTTAATTGAAAAGAGAAAATTTTGCATTTCAAAGTTTAATTTCTGCATTGTTATTTTTAGTTAGGAAAGTTGTCCACCCCGTGGCACTTTTACTTGGGTTCATCATCTCACATGCACACACGCTATCACCTAATTCAAGTGAGCCATAAAATACTACTTAACACAACCAACATTCTAACCCCACTTGGGGAACACATAAGAATCTTGTAGTTAGGTAGGATCGGGGGCATATGCATCCAAATAACACCCCTCGGTTGCTCACACTTGAGACATAGTTGTTGTCCATTAGGGAACCAAAATCCCCTAGTACTTTTTGGCATGGTCACAACCAGTTCATCAGAGGGCCTCTCCCCTAGGAGGGTTGAAGTAGCCAGACTGGTTCCGGAGGCCTGAGTGGAATACCACACTCCATCCAGTAACCGAAAGATACCTTTCGTAGTTCTTGGTGTATCACCCGTATGGGGATATAGCGACGATAGAACCAAACTACAGGTTCACCTTTTTTGGACATGTCATGAATGGGGTATCTTAGTTTCCTTTCTTCTAGGATTGACTACTCGGTGTCCCTCCCAGTAGGGGGATATCTTTAGCCACTTGGCTCTACTATCCATATTGTCTGACTTGGATTTCATCACCTTGCAGAGGATATGTTTGGTTGAGTCAGAATACTATTTAGCTAGGTGTTTGCATGCTCCCTTACCTCCTTTTGGTCTAGCGAGTCCACTATTTTTATTTTCTAGGAAACCTGCTGCTTGTTAGTATTCTGACCATTTCTGTTGATACTCCACTTATTGTATCACAACTGTTACAATAAGTATTTTGAGTTGGTTGTTGGCCTGAGTGCCATATTTTCTGCGCTCTCCTTCTGCACACTCGGTTGCATTAGGTTTTTTGAGTTGTTTTTCACTCAACACAACCCCCAGATACTTGACACCATCTGTCACCATTGAGTCCTTGAGACATTCTCGGCACCTCCGGGGTGAGCCCCCATAGCACGGTTCACTTGACATCACCCATCATAGATGTAGATCTTCATCACTTGATACCAATCATCATAGATCTCGAGCTTTGTCACTTGAAACCACTCGTCAACGGCATAGAACTCCGTCACCCGATCTAGACGCCCCTTATTTTACCTCTGATTCTGAGGCAGACTCCAAGAACCCCACTTACACTGCACCAACCAACCCCATGGCTGGCATGACTTTGAACCCTTTCTTTGTAGGGACCATTGGTGGAGCATCCACCACCACACCTGCTTTGGGTATGCCCTCGATGGGGCCCACATCTACCATTCCAATCACTGTACCCATTCCAATAGCTTGCATACCCATCCCAACTCCATCAGTGACTCACACTACCCTTGGCGGTGTAGGACCGTCCCATACCACTTTCGTTCCTCCACTTGGGGGCAACATCCCAAACCCAACCCCTCCACTCGGGGGCATTGGCCCCAACATGGTCACAACCACTAGTATTTCACATCCTTCCACTAGTTTTCCATTCATGGCTAGTCTCAACCTTCCTAAGCTGGCTAGACTGACTAACGATCCCATCAAGCATGACCTTGCGTGGCCTCACATGCCCACCAAGCTCCCCTCTGACATCCCTAAGTTTGAGGGCAAGGCAGGTGAGGACCCCCAGAACCATATTATGTCCTTCCATCTATGGTGTTCCTCCAACTCCATAGTGGATGACTCTGTCCACCTCCGTCTGTTATAGCGCACCCCCACTGGTTCTACAGCTAAGTGGTACATCGAGCAGCCCCATGGGATCCATGCCACCTTTACTTCCCTTGCCTCTACTTTCCTGCAGTTCTTTCAGTTACCTGTCCGCTATGACGCGGGAGTTGAGATCCTACTATCTTGCAGACAGAACACGGCTACCCACATCACTGACCGCATTCATGAGTGGCGTCGACGCCGCAGCCTCTGCAAAATCAAGTTAGATGATTGTATCTTCTTAGATTGGTTTCTAAAATCTCTCATTCCTGTCATTGCCAAGGATGTGGCATCCGAGCGACCCCAGTCCGAAGAAGAGGCCATCCTCAAAGCCCAGCAATTTGACCTTATTTACGCCCAGTCTGGTTATCTATATTCCATCATACCTGATGCCCCCCACGGTGATTCCTCCCGACACGATGCGTCGGGGGCATCCCATGCTGCAGATGGCATCATTGGCCGTATAGCCTCACATAACCAACCCTTTTCCATAGCACGCCCTAGCCATGGCCCCGACCTTTCACGGGTTACATCTCAGTCCGGAGCAACCAATTCGTATGCTCCCATGGCACATCACCACCATTCCCACGGACCCTCATGTCCACCTCAGTTCTTTGGTCATGCATCCCTCGCTTACGCCCCCCCGGTTGCACCTCAGCCATATTACCACCCACAGGCTGCACCAGCTCCTATATCCTCTCAAGCCCAACCTGCTTATTACCCACCACAGGCAACCCCCACGGCAAACCCACAACCTGTTCCGCAGACATATCAGCAACCCCCACAAGGTTCAGCACCTACGCCACCTCCACCTACTTATTATCCACTGCAGCCTGCTCTTGCACTTGCACAACCCCAGAACCCACCTGCTGCCCAAGGGTAAGTGTATGCCCAACACAATCCGCAGCAGAACCAAAATAAACAACACCAACAGGGCCAGCAAAACCGTGGCAAAGGCCGTAACTGTGGGAACAACCCCCCTCCAGACCAAGGTGGTCAACATCCCAATCCCCCAAACAACAATAACGCAGCACCTGCCAACCAAAACCCTGACCGGCCGCCCAAACAAGCCAAAAATCCTAATTTGTGAACAAACCATCCTTGTTCTATTTGCGGGGTCTATGGCCACTACACACATGCTTTCCCACATTTGGAGCGAGCTCGGCAACTCTGGACTGATGATTCCCACCGCCAAGGGCACGCGGTTCCTCAGGCGCCGCCCAACCCCCCACCACCTCAACATCAACCCTTGGTGTTACAAAATCCTTTACCGACCCATGGCGTAGTGAACACTCAGTCGTTGGTTCCCCCTCAAGGAAATGCACCACCACAACAACAAATCACTTATGCTGCTCCTGATTAACCCATGATAGACTCAGGTACCCACCACTTGTTAATGATGTCATCCACCGATGTCAATCTTCAAACCCGTTGGAACCAATATGGCTCCACCCCTGAAGCCCCTCCCGCCAACAAAAACACTAACGCTCATCCCACTAATCAGTTTTTACGTATACGTCCAGCTCCACTAGATGGCGCTTGCAAAGCCCCTCGCTTTCCACTTCACCGCATCAACAACAATCCCAATGCTCGCACTGCATCTAATTACAACATTGTAGATGACTTAGCCCAGTCCCTCGCAGCCATGTCTGCGTTAGAGGTCTTAAAAAATTGTCCTTCACAGTGCAATACTTTGCTCTCCGCCATTGGTGCTATTGACCCAAATGATTCACGATTGATGGCCTTCGATTTGGACCAATCCGAACCACGCCTGCCTTCCACTTTAGCATTCCAAGTTTCTGTATCTGTTCGGAATCTTGTCATCCATCGATGCATTATCGATGAAGGTGCCTCTACATGCGTTATGTCCACATTCATTTGGTAGAAGTTGGGATCCCCTACCCTCCAACAGTCCACCACTGTGTTGCGAGCCTACGATGGCCGTTCGGCTCAACCCCAAGGTCTCTTAGCTAATGTCTCCGTCTATTTGGATGGTAAAATAGTGCTCATTGACATAGAGGTCATCAACGCCCAACTTGATTATAACCTCTTACTTGGCCACAGTTACATGTATGCCATGCGAGTGGTTGCCTCATCATTTTTTGTACCATGATGTTCCCCCATGATGGACGCATGGTCAAGGTCGATCAACTCACCTATTACGATCTCAATGCCCCCACTGCACCTAAAAATGTTCTCCCCATGGTTGAACAACCTGTTTGTGGTGCATCTACCTCGTTGGTTTCCTCCGTGGGACCCATAGTTTACTCAGATACGCTGATGACCTCAACATTCCAATCCATTCCACCCCCGTCACCAGCGACCGAAATATCTGACCTATGTACCCTTTCCCACAATGCACAAACACCCAACAATCAACTGCCCTTGTTACCTCAACCACCATTGGTACCTAGTCATGTTGGTGTTACACCCATCCATACAATCCCTTTCCTATTCCCCCCTTCGGGAGTAGTGGGCGCCACGGTTATGGATACCCTTAGCCTCCCTGGTTTAACCTTAGGATTACCCATATGGTACATTATGCCTCCCGTTACCCCTCCGACACCAAATGTTGTCCTAAAACCGGTGCAACCCATCACCACTACTAGTCAACCACCTCCCGGTGTCACTACTCCTTCCTCATCGGCCAATCCTTCCCCTCTTCTCAAGCACACTGGGGGCAGAGGCCCACAACCATACACTGCTATACCCCCACCCAAAACAGTTAAAACCCCCCCGTGTTTCGTGCTCCTCCCAAATGCTCGTTGTGTGATGAGTTAGGCCATCCTACCCATCAATGCCCACAATTACCTGCATTACAAGAGCACATGCAAATGCTTGACGACGACCCCAACATCCCGGTTGTCCAACTCGATCCAGCCCCTAAGCCTCGTGATAAATCACTGCGTACCAACCACCCTTGTGCAATATGCAGTAGTTACGGCCATTACTCACATCACTATCCTGATCTCCCAGATTATAGAGCATCTCTCTATGATATGAATAATTTGGACCTTGAGACGGTGCCCCCCACAATTGAGGAGATCCACCCCCTAGTATCACCCTCATCTGGCGAGATTAATACCATCTATATGATCCCTTCTACTACCACTCCCTCGTCAACCTATTTGACAACTCAAATTTTCCACAATGATGAGGAGATTCTAGAGGCTCTTACTGCCCCTGATTACCCCTGGGAAGATATGCACCATCACTCTTATTTCCTCTCGGAAGAGTCCTCCTCCACCACAGCCACCCAATTCTCGGTTGAGTCCAAAGATTTCCTTCCTACCAAAGTAGATTGGTTTAAAGATCCCATTCCCGCCCTCGAAACCTTCGAGGAAGGTAACATGGCCAACATCTCACCTATCATACACATTCATATCTCTGCCCCTAGCGATGCCCCTGAAATCATTACTTTAGGAGCCTCCTGCACCGAGTACGAGATCAGAGAGTACAAGAAAATTTTCCAAGAGTTCTGCAATGTCTTTGCCTGGTCCTACACTGAAATGCTTGGTATTGACCCCACTATAATCGAGCACCACATTGACACCTCTGAGTTAGGGGGCATAGTAGATTACCTCGACGCTAGGATAGGGGGCATGATCAACCATTTTGAACCTTCCCCATCACATCTATCTCAGTATTTCAATGACCCCATTGTTCAAACCAATACATATGTGATCCACAATCATAAACCCCATGCACATAGCATGGGGGCAGGTCATTAACCCTGCTCACTTTTTCACATGCGTGATCTCAACCATTTTTGAGGTCACATGTCACTTGTATATATGATTTGATTCGATACACCTAGTATTCTGCCCCCGCGGGTCATCATTTCTCCCCACCACTGCATCCTTGGCTTGGTGGACTCAACTTTATTTATAGTCATTTTTAACCTCGTTTTTCCTTTTCTATTTTGCACCCTTTGCACTACCGGATTCATATTTTCATGCTCGTGATGATGCTTGAGATCATTTCTCGCTCTCAGCCTCAGATTTTTTGGGTATTTTTTCCAAAACGCCCCCCGTCGCCTCAGTTTGCGTGACACATCGGCCATAGACCATTTTAGATATACTTTATGTCATCGAATTCATTTTTTAGCTCTCATGATGATGCTTGAGATCATTTCTCGCTCTCACCCCTAGATTTTTCGGGTATTTTTTCCAAAATGCCCCCCGTCGCCTCAGTTCGTGTGCCACCTTGTCCGTTATCCATTTTTGACACTTTTTATATCGACGGATTTAGTTTTTCGAGATCATGATGATGCTTGAGATCATTTCTCTCTCTCACCAGGTACAATTTCAACATTGTGTCCTGAAACCTTGCTGCCTCGATTTGCGCACCACATCAACCACCATCGGATTGTTACACATTTTTACATGAGCCAGTCACTCCACTCATACTGCAATTATTTCGTTATTTTGCCACCATTCATTATCCTGCAAGGAGGCCCACCAATGTTCCCCCCTACCCTCGTTCTCGGTCATCATCAATGTTCCTTGATTGAGCACTTCCTCCTTGCCTGACCATTCCTTTTGTTCTGTATAATTTTATCCCTTTTTCAGGCCGGACAAGTCCTTTACAAAAAAGGCACTTAGGGAGTTTCTGTTAAGCTCTTTTCTGACTCCTACAAAAATGAAAATATCGCCGAGCAATCTTGCTTCCTTTCATGCTCGTTAAAGTACCTAAAAGGGCATCTATCTAGTATAAGTTTAACCCTTTTCCGGACCTGGTAGACTAATTACGAAAAATGAATACTCTAGTCACACCGGCTAGAAGAGTTCTTCATTGCATCCTTTTTATGCTTTTTCGGGTCTTGGAGACTAACACATGAAAAAGCAACCCCCTGGAGTCTTCTTATTGCTTTTAGACTCTCTAAAATTGAAAGCAACCATGAGCATGAACTGTCCTGGGCTCGTACAAATCCACATGATAGTACCATTCCATTATTTCAGAGTCTTCTTATTGCTTTCAGACTCTTTAAAATTGAAAGCAATCATGAGCATGAATTGTCTTGGGCTCGTATAAATCCACACGACAGTACCATTTTGAACACCCTTCTTCTAGTTCCTTAACCCATGAAGAAGTACCCCCAGTTCCTCTCAGCACCATGATCGATCATCTCGGCAGCACCCCCAATAAGGTCTTCTTTGTTCAGAGTATTCTGCAGTCTCCTGCCATTTTACACCAACTTGAGTATCACTCATCCCAGTCACCATCCTTGGTCCATTATAGCTATGATCCCTTCCCCACCAGTCAGTTTCATATGTTTCCCGATCATCCCCACCATCATACTCTGAACAAAGTAATTTTGAGTCCACCCACTCTACTTGCCCAGTTATTCCCTACCCCCACGGTATGTCAGTCCTACCATTAGTACTCTCACACTCCGGTTCTCCACCTCGTGCTCCTATAAAGGAAACAGCATTGCCTTGCTAGTTGCAGGTCTCCCTCTATTGACGATAACCCATCTATTCCAGAGGATAGACCCAGAGGTCCCTGCACCTTGGACTCATCACCATTTTTGGTGAGTGCCTATGGACCATTTTGAGAGGAGTCATCAGTGCCTCTCCGTGTGGTTGTTTCTCACATGCTCGACTTCAACACCTTGATCGCATCGTTGAGAATCGCGCAGGGTATATATCCTTTCAGTTATTGGTCGAAGACCCCGGATTTCCCCCGACTCTAGCACATTGGTGAGTCCCTTCGGAATGCCCAGTTATGTGTTCCCGTGGATGTCCGGGTTGCGTAGGCGATTGTTTTGGAATCCATCCAGTTATATGCTTCCTTGAGTACCCAGTTCAGTTCCAGTTCCAGTTCAGTGTAACATTGAGGGTATGACTACCCGTTACTATGATCCAGCAGCTCATAAGTTTCTCTAGTACACAACTCAGCAGCACTGTTGTTATTCCAGTGTATCATTTCTTCAGCTCAGACATGGTCAGCCCAGCAGTATGTCCCAGATTTGCGTCCCCTCTGGACCCTTATGATGTACATAGTGGTTCTCCATGTATCCTTCAGGCCCCCATTTTTGGGCCTCATTGTTATTGTTTATATATATCTAGATACGAGCATGGGTATGCCCGCCTCATCCATATATTGAGATTCTTCCTCATTTGAGGCCATGTATATTTTAGGTCCCCATTTTTTGGACCCCCTTGTTATTGTTCTATATCTTGATACGAGCATGGGAATGCCCGCCTCGTCCATATGTTCAGATTATTCCTCATTCATTATTGAGGCCATGTACTTTCAGTTTTTACAGTTTGTTCGGGACCGTTGTTCCGAGCTCTAGTTCGTTTCTTCTCCTCTCCCCCTCCCAGGAAAACCATAAAAGACTTATGTTGTCTATCGGCCATATGATGAGCTACTGCCCTCACACATCAAGAGGCAATCTGTTAACACCCAAAAAGTGCTCACTACCTCATCTACCCCATTACATGACTCATTTGTCCATATTTCATACCATATTTGCCTCCAAAACCTTAAAAACTCATTAAAAAGCCTCCAAAAGGCCAAAAAACCATTAAAAAAGCCTCCAAAAGGCCCAAAACCCCATTTTTTCCCCAAAATAAAGTAAATTCCTCCAAAAATAGCAAAAACCCTCTAAAAAGGGAATAAAAAATTACAAAAAAGAGGGAAAAGAGGGAAAAAAGGAAGCAAAAACCCTATACAGCTGACCTAAACCATATGGTGCTTAAAACCATGGGTCAGCACTCCCCCACTAAAAACCTATAAATAGGGGATGGAGGCTTCCCATTTTTCATCCACAGTCATCCCTATCCTTACTCTGCCAAAATCACTCCTGAAACCCTAGCTCACCATTTTTGAGCTATTTTCACATTTGAGTGCCCCTTTGGCCCATTTCCAAAACCCTTTGGAGAAGGAGAAAGGAACAAAACTGGAGCTTGGAAGCAACCCTCGGGCTTCATCAACCTCTACACCTGAGGTAATTTTTAATACAAAAAAGAGAAATATTTTGCCATATTTTCATGTTTTATTATTTATGTCAATGCTCATGCTAGGTTAAATTTCATACTGTTTTACTGCTTTTATTTACTGATTATTGAACTGCTACTAAGGAGGCCCTTCTCCTTAGTAGGTGCTCATTTGCACAAGCTGGGGTGAAAACCCTAGCTATAGTTTTGGCGACTCCCCTAGTGTTCCTTTGAATTTTTAGTTATAGTTTTAAACGTTTTTAATATCCCGACAGGATCCCTCATTTGAAACTCGGCTGGTTATTTGCCTCCAAAACCCTAGCTACAGTGCAACATTCTGAACTGATCCGGCAAGATAATATCCCGACAGGATCCCTCATTTGGAACTCGGCTTGGGCTCAAAGAGATCTTATTCGCAAACACAGCTTCTAGGATGTCAAAGACGGGAATAAGCCTCTCTTCTGGGAGGATTCCTGGCAACAGTTTCCCTCCCTGCAGTAACTCAACATCATCAAAGATCTGCAACATCACTCCCAGTAACAAGGAAAGCACCTAGCGATCCTGGAATTCAGAAGAAACTTGGAAGTGGAAATTTAACACCGAGGAAGGAAAAGTGTTTTAGGAAACTCTCAACTCTAGGAAAATTCTTATCTTTGACAAACCAGACAAGCTTAGATGGGGATACCTGCATAAAGGCTACTTTACCATCAAGTAATCCTATAGCTTAACTCATCCTAGACCACTCCAACCCAATGAAAACATATGGAAAAATATCCGGGACTCTCAATTATGGCCGAAAGTCAAGACTTTCCTCTGGCTGGTAGCTAGGAAACAAATCTTAACGTGGGATCAACTTCTCAAAAGAGGTTTTGAAGGACCATCTATTTGCATGTTATGCAGTCAATAGGAAGAGAACCAGGAACATCTTCTCAATAACTGCAATTTTTCCTCTACTCTCTGGGATTGGGGCGCCACCATTTTGCATCGCTCCAGCTGGCACGGGGATGATATCAGATCCACCATCGCAATGGGAAGATGTAACTTTTCTTTAATCCCATCCTGAACCACATATGGCTGCTTTTCCCAGGCTTCATTCTATGGAAAATCTGGAAAGAATGCAACAGAAGAATCTCCCAAAACACCATTCTCCCCCTGATAGCCATTCAAGATCTCATTCATTCTAACCTTCAAGAAACCATTCAGCTGATGATTTGCTCTGATTCGGATCACATTTGCTCGCCCTCTAAATTGCACATCTTGAGAGGTTGGCATTTACAGCTCATCCCTCGACATCCTCTGTCTACCACCCCTACTGCAACCAAGATTATCCCTCGACATCCTCTGTCTACCACCCCTACTGCAACCAAACTCATCCCCTCCTCTTGGTTCCCATGCTTAGACCCCTTGATCAAGCTCAATTTTGATGGAGCCTCAAAAGGTAATCCCGGGCCCACTGGAATTGGAGGAGCCTTCAGAAATGACAGGGGCGAAATAATTCACATCTACTCAAAGTATATTGATGACACTACCAACAATGTGGCAGAACTAATAGCTCTCAACACTCGATTAAAAATTTCTCAAAGAAAAGGTTGGACCGCTTTAACAATAGAAGGGGATTCTCAAATCATCATCAGTACTTCCCACCCCATTCACTGTGGCACTCCCCTAGCCAAGGTAACCAAACAATGGAGACTGGAGTGACTCAAGGAACAGTTGCAGGATCACATTCAACATTTTCAAGTTTTTACCACTAGTCATGTTTGTCACATGGCCAATAAAGTTGCAAACCATCTAGCCAATCATGCTGTAAATCCTTCTCATAATAGGCTTGACTCACAATGGAACAACATCATTCAGCAACTGCTCAGAATGCAATTGGTCGACCTGTCCACTCATAATTCTATCCCCCCACCGCGGGTTCCCAATACATGCCGCGAAGGAGAGTCGGTGGAAGGCCACAAGGCTAGGCACATGCCCGCTAGTGCAGACCACGCGTCTCCAGAAGATTTCATAAGCTAAGCAGGGGATAATGCAGAAAAACTCCATCGTACTGGTGTTTAAGGATTTTATGTGCTAGTTCGTCATGACTCTACCTATGGACAGTACTTCCATTAAGAACTTGAAGATGGACGGTACTCATGGGCTCATGATTTGTGAAGAATGAGTGAAGAAGGCGGATTATTTATCCCCAGGAGAAAGGGGAATTTGTAGAGGTGGGGGTCTTGACAAAGCTTGGAACTCTTCCCTGTGGGTCTCTCTTCTTTGCTAAGTATTTATTCGTGAGGATTTGCTTCCTGTCAATATCACAACCACAGTTAAAATGCCACTGGTTAGAAGAGGATGCATCCGACGCAACTCCAACCCATTGGCACTTCTCCCGAGTCGCTAGTGCGGTTCATGCGAGGCATAGTGGGTAAGGCTCAATGATATTAGCAGGAAATCCCGAAGCAGGTGCAAGCTGACATCCAGGAGGTTGAGGAGGAGGCTCAGGTTGATCGGGGCTATCTCTTAGACATGAAAATTAGAAAGGAATTCGAGGTTCTGGCGCTTGACCCAGGGAACACCAAGGGCCGGACCACTTCGTATCAAAAAACCCTAGACTATCATTGGACGCAAAAGTTGGTTCTAGGTATAACCCTAGTGTAAAAGGGATATGCACATGCTTAAATTCTCCTACAGCAAGATGAGATGGTCAATTTACTCAAGAAAATCATCCACAACCAGTGGGAAATCACGCTCCATCTCGGCATGGAAATTGCGAAGGAACCGGGTTCTCATGGCGGCCAGGCCAGCCTGAATTCTTAGCTTTGTTTTTATAGATGTATAGCATCTGTATATGTCCTTTTGGTTTCAGTAAGTCGCTATAGTTAGTGTCTCTATTTTTAGTTTTATGGCAAACAATCTTTGTAGGCTGGTCCGTAATTCTCAAACTTTCTAGTTCATTCTTGTTTCCTTCCGGGGAAGACTGCTTTTTTTTATTATCTTGGGTTTATTTTACCAGTCTTGGGAGGGCCTTGCACTCTGTATCTCTTTCTGATGGAAATATAAGGTTTGACTCTAACTTACAAAAAAAATTGTGAGTATAAGACAAAATATTTGTGAGTTGAAGCTCTATAAAATATAGAATATTTAAGGCAAAGTATTGAATCCTACATGAGCATCACATGTATCAACAAATAATGGATAGCAGGAAATATTTATATATAACCAGAATGTTAACGGATGAGTAGAATATATCATTTGATGTTTATGGATGGACAAATAATTACAACCATGTGAATATTGAAGGATATGATAAGAGCAGATATTGAAATATAGGCGGGGAATTGTTTTCTATTGTAGTGCATATTGAAAAAACTAGATGGTAATGTTTCACATGAAATGTTCAACCAATTTAAGTACATAAGATGCAAAAATTATGAGACTGGATTCTGAGACATAAAATTATGTACATCAAGGACCGCAATGATTCCATTATCAAGAACCAACTTCAAGACGATTCAAAAGAAATATTTAATTATAGTTTCTAGCTCAATAATTAGTTTTGATAGAATAATTCAATTGTATTAAAACTTTCAAACTGTAATTAGTTAAACCGAAAAGAAAAGAAAATAAACAACTATGAAATAATGGCAGACTGTGAGCTCCATTGTGGCTTTGCAAGAGTATTAAAACTCATCTCAAATAGTGCGATATTAACCAGTCAACACGTTAATCATAGAACTCAAAAAATGAACTAAACTTTAACCACTGTGTAATTTATAAGACTGATAAGCAATCACAATATAAAATTATAAAGAAATTCAAGTTAATCTATGAACAGTATAATGATGTACCACCAGAGAGGCCCCCCTCCAGTTGTAGTCTTAAGAATCACGTAGAAATGAACAGAGAATATATATATATATATATATATATATATATATATATATATATATATATATAATGGTTGCAAATTTCATAACACAATTAACAACTTTTCTAACTAGTGTTCCTCGAAGAGCATTGTTTATATAGACTCTTCAAGGGAATATCCAGGTTTTAAATACATAACAAACAAATAACAAAATCGTAAATTATTTTTTAAATGTATTGGTGACTTATACGAACATCACAAGTTCGATGAGCTTAAGCGGTTAAACAATATTGGTTTCTGGAGCTTGGATCTAGGTACGTCTTCAGAACAACCGAGATTATTTACGAGGAAGTGTCTCCATTTGCCACTTCAATGGATACACCACTATATTCCTGGAGGTAGTTAACCATGAATTAAACCATTCGAACTCCTAGAAACTGGTAGATGACAAGGCTACCATGTAATGTGGTAAGTGCATAGAATTTTGTCCAAAGCATCTTCCCGTATGTAGAATTTAGTTAAAACATCCTCCATGTATAATGTACAAACTTGAATACTTGTCGAAAACCTTGCAAAATACTTCATAAAAGGACAACATTAACTTCTAAATATTAATTTTTATCATTTAAATAAGAATTACCTATTAGAACATTTAAGAAAGGTTATGATATAAGGATGGAATATTTAGAGGTAGGAAAATAGGGAAATATGT
Organism: Larix kaempferi; assembly: GCA_027924585.1. Lineage (NCBI taxonomy): Eukaryota > Viridiplantae > Streptophyta > Pinopsida > Pinales > Pinaceae > Larix > Larix kaempferi. Next base: position 4,310,188 of record BSBM01000067.1, read on the forward strand.
ACATATGTAGGGAAAAAAATGAGTAAATAATCTCTCAATTTGGAGGCTCATCAACTGTATGGAATGATTGTATGTGATTTCCCATAGTTAGAGATGATATTTCTTGCTTTGTATTTAATTCATTATAGTGTGGTTTTTATTATTTAAATTATTGTATTATAATTACAATTGGATCAAAATTAGCTAATTAGATTTCAAATTATCATTGATGTTAATCATACTTATTGTTTGTTGTAATTTCAACTACTCTCATTTGAAAAACAAGGTGGATTTCATGAATATCTTATACCTAGACACTTATACTTTGTATAAGTTTGGTATTTGAAGCATAAGAGTTCCTTTTCTTATTTTTCAAATGATTTTTTTTATTGGAAGTTTGTCATTGAAGTTAGCTTGAGATTGTTTCTCTTTACCATTGCTTCTCTTTCCTTTGGTTTAACTAATTCACCTTGGATTTTTGTTAGTTTATTCATTACTTGTATTACGTGAATGCAATAAATAAATGACAACACTCATTAGAAAGAATGGTTTAATGGAGCACTCACAACACTCATTATAAAGAATGGTTTAATGGTACATTCACCAAATATATATTGTTATTTATGAAAATAACATTGAATAGAAAGCAATTACTTGTGAATCTTTATATTAGTAACAAGTTATACAACTTGATGAGAACCCGACATTGTTCTCGTTTTTTTACAAGCGTCAAAACCACCAAAAAACAACCTTGAATCGAAAAGTGGTGCTACCAATAGAACCACTCTTTTTTTCGGGGCTAAAATTACAACTTTTTTGTAACCCTGAGCAGTGCAGCACAACGACGTTGTATAAAAATGGTAAAATTAAGCCCCAAATCGAAATTAGTGCTATCAGTGTAACACATTTTTCTTTCTAGGACTAAAATTGCAACTTGTTTGATGTTGTCGCCTCAACAACAAATAGCTTTGCAACACCAATGCTAAAATAAACTGACAAATCGAAAATATGTGCTACCAATGGCACTCCTTTCCTTTATTGAATTAAATTTCCAGGCATTTTTAAACTATTTCCTGAAAATATTTAAATTTTTTTCAAAAAACTTTACAAAAATAAAAAATAAAAAAACAAACACACTTACAACAACCGAAACTATAAAAAAATCATATTTTAAACAAATTTACAAAAAAATACAAACAAAAACATATTTTAAACAAATTTAAAAAAAAAATACAAAGAAAAACATATTTTAAACAAATTTAAAAAAAATACGAAAAAAAACATATTTTAAACAAATTTACAAAAAATACAAACAAAAACATATTTTAAACAAATTCAACCAAAACTAAATACAAAAAAAAAACAAAAAAAACCCAAAAAATTGGTGGAGTGGTGGAAGGAGGGTGGTGAAGGGGGGCTTGGATACAAAACTAAATACAAAACTCAAATCGTGCCCCCATCCAAGTCCCCCCTCGCAACTCTCTTGCCCCCACCTCATGCACCCCTCCCACCTCACACACCCATCCCCTCCTACCCACTACCTCCACGTCACCCTCCCCATCTAACTCCACTACCCAGCCCTTCTTCCCTTCACGTCCCCCCTTTTTAAAAAGGTATACTCTTTATTTTATTTTAATGTTTGATTTTAAATTTTAAATTTTTGTCTTTTTCAAAACAAAATTGTTTAACTTATTTCTTGTCCTTTTTATTTTTAAAAATTTTTAATTTTTAATTTTTTATTACTTCTTTTTTTAGTTAGATGTTTATTTTATTTTTTGTTTTGTTTTTAAACATTTGTAATTGTGTTTCATTTCATTTCCTTTTTTTTGGTCATCTTGTTTTTATTTTTTTATTTTTTTTCCCAAAATGTTTTCAAAACATGTAATTTTTTTCATATTTAGTTTTTTAAAGGCTTTTTTATTAAATTTTGTTAAATATTTGTTTCTCTTTTCTTGAAATTGTCATTTTTTTTTCTTCACTTTTATAGACATTTTTTTTAAATTTAAATATTTTTAGGACATGGTTTAGAAGTGTCTTCAAATTTAATCCGACAAAGAAAAGAGGTGCTACTGGTAGCACCTCATTTCGAGTCGTAAGTTGATTTTGACATTCTCATTGCAAAGGCGTCGGCTATTAAGGCAACAATGTCAAAAAGTTGTAATTTTATCCCCAGAAAGAAAAATGCATGAAAAATGTGTGCTACCATTTTCGATTCAGGGTTTATTTTATGGTTTTGATCATAGTTACACCACCCGGGGTTAGCAAAAAGTTGTAATTTTAGCTCCGAAAAAAAGTGGTGCTACTGGTAGCACCACTTTTTGATTCAGGGTTGTTTTTGGTGGTTTTGATGCAAACATATGAGTTTTTATGGCTAGAGTTCTTGTTTTGAGTATAAAGTTCTCATCAAGTTGTATAACTCGTTTAGTGATATTTTTAGTAATTAAGTATGAATATGAAATCGAAATTGTTAAGACATAAAAGTCATGAAAACAATACTTTAAACTATGACATTAATATGTTGATCTATGATACTATGTATATTAAAGCTTGTTAACTAAATTAAAACTTGTTAATTAAATCGTGTTAATAAATAGAAAAATACAGAGGCAATTTGAATCCATATATTGTAAGCATTATCTCCCAAATATGAAGTTAATTACACACTGTAAAAAATGTGAAAATACCCTTAAAAGTAAAACCATGGTATATGTATTAAATCATACTTAAAGTATAAGTATTAAATCATACTTAAATCGGGAATTTATGCATGCATGTACAAACCATTTATGGTTAAATCAAGATGAAGAAATATGTCAATTTAGGAACAATTCTCATAAGTTCAAATGTATAATAGTTGCATCACTTCAATTTCATATATTATTCATATGATTAACTATGATTTTCATTTAATTACATGTAACAGTAAGATCCAATGAATGCAAGTTATAAGTTCATGGTAAATTAGTATAAACAAATATTTGTTATAGGGGAATGAAATGCATTGTATTATTAAAATAATTTTTGAAATTAATTAATTTAAATATAATTAAGATATAATTACATGTGAAATATTTCGAACCTATTATATTTAATAATATAAGTTCACAAAATTATTTACATTTATTGTAACAATATGACAATAACTGCACTGTAAGGAAGACAATATTATTGATGCTTTTTAATAAACACCTCTCACAATTTTTCAAAATAAATATGCATGGTGTTTATAAACAATATTAAATTGGAGGAATTTGTTTTTGATAGTACACATCTAAGAATCATATCTAACAGACACATCTATAAGCAAACATGAAAATTCACATCTAATATCACCTAACATCATCCAAGATAAACTTCTAGTAATTACATCTAAAAATAGTTAGCATCATTTAACATACCATCATCATCATTTTCACCACCTAACAAACATAAATATCATCATACCATAATAAACATAAACATACCATCCTCATAATTTTCACCACCTAACAAACATAAACATAAACATCATCATACCATCATCATCATTTCCACCATCTAAAAAACATAAACATAAACATCATCATAGAGCCAGAGGCCTCAACACCTACTCCAGCAGAGCCAGAGGCATTGACACCTCCACCAGTAGAGCTAGAGGCATCAATACCTTTTCTAGGAAAAAAAAAAAGGTTGGAGAGAAGCATAGATAGGTCAATCAAGATGAATCGTACGCCCTATGAGCATCGTCTCTACAATAAAGGTGAGTGGAGAAGGAAATGGTGGATGGTTAGGTTGATGAGCATAGGCTGGTCCACTGAGTAGGAGTAGCCGAGGAGATGGACATGGTGGGCCAAGTGGGGGTAGATGATGAGATGAAGGAACTAATAGAGGAAGAGGTGGAGGAGGAGGTGGATGAGATGTCGAAGCTAATGGAGGTGGAGGTGGAGGAGGATGAGATGTTAGAGTTGATGGAGGAGGAGGAGGTGGATGAGATGTTGATGTTGCATCCTATTGATAATCAGAAGGATATAATGGAGGAGGAGGTAGGGGGAGGAGGATCCCCACCCTCATCATATGAGGAATGGCCATCCATCCTAGCAACTAAATGAATGGATGCACCAAAAATATGCCGCATCAAGTTCTTCATATCACGAGGAACCATCCTCCATCTCTATGCGAGGTTAGGCTTTCGCATACTGTCGTGTTTCCATATAGGTTGAACCCATTGCTACACCAACAATTCTAATAATCTATCTGCCACATCATTAGGAATGTTTATGCAACTATGGTACCTCGGGCGCCTGCATCTCCTCATCATCCTAAGATGGAAGAGGTGGCTCCTCCCCATCAAATGTGCCGATGTTTGCAAAATATATAGTACACAACACTAATTAAACAATTTAATATAACAATTTATAATATATTTCATTTTCATTAAGCATAAAGATAATAAAATGCAACGAGATTAATTTAAACATAATTCTAATATTACCTCTCATCCCGTGGTTCATCTTGGCTGAAGAAGATGTTGTAGCATGCTCTCCAATCCAAGCCCGCATATACATATGGAACCATGTCTAATGAATGCTCTTCCTCACTCCTAACATCTTGAGCACCTCTACTTGGATCTTGGTCAGGAACTTGGTCTTCCCTCTCTTGGGCATCATTTTCTCCCACATGCACATATGCACCTCTATCATCGGTTTAGGAGGGAAGCAGTCAAATGATGGCTTGGTGGATAGAAACCTCTCAAAAAATAGGAAAAAAAGCTCTAAATTGAAAGGGAAGTTGACCCTCCCATCAATCTGTGCACGACATCGATCCAAAGCATAGCAAAACTATTGTAAAAAAGGGTGGACCACTTGATGCATCTAGGTCTCTATACTAAAGAATCTACATAAATTAATAGAGGTAAATTAATGTGATTTCCATCAATGCTGAGGTGTGCAATGTTCGTCACCAACAGTGAGAGGCATCTCACATGCTCTGTACCGAAAGTAGAAATGTGGATTTGTCCACCACGCACCTGAAAATCAATAGGATCGATGACATGGTCACAATATATCTCTGAGAGTAGGCTAATTGAATCTCTACTGCAACACCAGCTGCTGGGACCTCAAGGAATTGGGGAAAATCCTCCCCTCTCCTAGATAACCAATGATGAAATAGATGTCCTCCTCAATAGGATGGATCCACTGATCGGGACCAACATGAAATGCCAACCTTCGATGATCCCAATGTTGGATCAACTAAACTATCAATGTTGAGTTCCCTTTGAGGGATGTATCCTCCTAATATAAATTCAAGAGGCCAAATACCATAAAGAGGTCTCAGGTCTAATGAATAATCAGGAGAGGATACAAATCTCTCTCCCATTCCCCTGCCTCCCACTATGGCATGAAGTTGTATTGGTCAACTTGTGACTGTTGTTGCTAACCTGCCTCTTGGTGTTGACGCCTCTATTTCACATATAAAACCAATTAGCCTCATAAATATACATGTAAAACATTAAATGATAATTCTATTTACAAGCATCAAATAATAATTTTTTTTCTAAAAAAAAAATTGACAAGCAATGCGCCCAAATTATAGTAACACGCCACATTTAGTGCACTTGAACCACAAGGGCACTACTATAAAACACACACACTCGTAAAATTTTCTTATATTTTAAATATATAAGTAACAGTTGGTGTGTCATCAATGAGATGCACCGGTGAATTATGACGACCTCAATGCACCATTGTATGGACATCTATTTAAGTATTTATAATTTTAAAATGGGGTTGACAATGAACCTCATGCACTTTAATGCACTTGCATACGGTGCACAAACATTCATATAGCACACTGCCAAATTGTGATTTTACGGTTTTATGGTGCATTCGTTACACGAGAACAAATTGAATATCTGGTGTGTATCATGTAACTAAGCATACCATGAAACATTTTGTTTTTTATTTTTATTTTTTAAGTTTAGTGGTCCACTAGGAACACACCATCGTACCGTGACAAAGGTGTGGCCAGTTAAATTAACCGCACTACTTAACACTATCATTTTTTAATAAATTATGTTGATTTATCTGGTGTTCTTAGAACACGTCAACACACCGACAAGTGGTGCGGATATATTTATATTACACACCATGGTTACATTAATATATTTTTTAAATTATGTTAATAGATGCACTAAAAATTATAATGCACCGTAAATGTGGTACGCCTGTGTGGTAAATGCCCTGATACCTATGCACCTTGTAAATTCACAGGGTGCACCGTCTTTTGATGCGAGCCAAATGGATCGAACGCACCACACATATTTTTTTAGTTTTTTTTTTTAAATTTGGGAAAATAAAAGATGAATTCTCAAATTTAATCCGCAAAAAATTTAAATAGTGAAGTAACAATCAATTTACCTAGTCACTTGCATGTCAGGGAGGCATCGTGGTGATGTATGTAACATTTTAATTTTTTCCCACTGTTTGGCAAAATTCAAACTCCAATTAGCAGCCAATGGGAGTGAGCAATGTCGCCATGTGGAGCACGAATGTCAAGGAGTCTAATTATGTGATGTACATCACCGATGTTGTTGGGATCAGAAGCACTATAGAATGGTAAAAACTATTTTTTTCGGTGTGTTAATTTTTTTTATTAAACTCTGTAGCAGTGCACTTGATTATAGGACACCTCGATGCGACTGATAATATAAATGCACTGTTAATAGAAATTTGAAATAAAAAAATATAGTCATGTTATTTTTTTTAATTTGGAAATTATTTACCCTAATGAAGTGTGCCCTATTCACTGATGCACCAGTGCGATGGGTAACACAAAACACGCTGCAAATATAAATTTGAAGTAAAAATATAATTGTTTTTTTTTTTTTAATTTGGAAATTTTTAACCCTAATGCGGTGCGCCCGATTCCATGACGCACCGGGGCCATTGATAATATCAAACACATTGCAAATTGAAATTTGAAATAAAAAAATATGGTCATGTTTTTTAATTTGTAATGTTTTAGGTGGAGGTTCCATGGTTTAAATCACTTTTCCTTCATCACTAAGTAGGATTAATTTTGGATTGTCCAATACACTAGTAAAAATCCCTTGGCAAAAAATATCTAGAACCCTAGCCATGGACGCCGCCTCCCTCTCCTCAACCCATCAACTGTGCTTCAAGGATGTTGTGTTGCCCCCGCCATGGAGCATTGCACGTTCCCCTACATTGATGCATACAGTGGAGGCCGACTTCTACAAGATCGCTAGCCATCGCATTGTGCCGCCAAGTGAAGTCGGAATAGCCCAAATATTAATGAATAACGCTAGCTATAAGCGTAGGACTACGTAAATTCTAGGCTCAGTAAAAATACATAATTATGCAGGCCCTTTGACCCCTTGCATCATCTCGGAGCAGCCAAACCCTCACCCGCAATCCCTGTTGCAAGCGTTGGAAGGAGCTTTGGTCGGTGCCCTTCCTATCTAAAAACCCTCAAGCATGGATATTGATATGCCTCTCAGCACAAACCAAACTCTTTGGGAGCGGCATGAGAAAAAATGATTGTCAAAAGAGTTGGAGGGAATCCCATTTTTTGTGAAGATGCTTTCCGGGACAACAAAATGTACTTGCATATACCCAACATACCAGGTTTCCAAACTCTTGCTCAAATTTCAACGTTGGAATGGGATGCACAAGACTCATTTCAAACTATTGTTCCAGAACTGCTACCTGGAGGAGGATGCCCAACTAAGAGACTACAAAATTGGACGGGATACTACCATTTCCTTAGTGGCAAGCCTCTACGTAGGGGATGGGGTTCCTTCCTCAAAACATCTTCCCAAATACAAAACCTTCAAAGCAGCAATGAAGAGCACTAGAGCCAAAGGAGTGAGCACAAGCTCAAGCCAGAAGGCATTGTCAGGCTCATCCTTCATTGTAGAACACATAGAGGAAACACCCACAACGAAGATGGAGAGCATGGAGGCCAGAATCAAAAGTATTGAACTCCAACAAACAAACCTCATTTGCAGATTTAATGGCTTTTGGCCCTTTGCCGAAAGTTTGCAAGAATGGATACAACAATCCTGGAAAATGAATCCAGAAATTTTCTTCTGCTCCAAAGAGTATTTTATAGCCCAGTTCAAGTTGAAGGAGTACTGCAACAGCATAACATTAGAATGTAGGCCTTGCTTCTAGGGAGGATCAGGGCTATCCGTGAAACGTTGGTTCTAGGGGTTTAATCTTTTGTCACCCCCTTCTATGGTCACGCCCGTCTGGGTAAAACTACTGAATCTCCCTCTACATCTCTGGTCGCCGATCTCTCTAACTACTGTTGGGAATGCATTAGGAATATTTCTAAAGATGGATACAGATCGAATGTCAAAAGGTCTAGTGTCTTATGCTCGGATTTGTGTGGAGATAAATTTCAGTAGAGGCCTGCTCGACAAAATATTTATAGACTGGGGCAGAAACAAACCCCACCTGCAAGTATTAGACTATGAGCACACAATGTTCAGATGTCATTCCGATCAACAACCTGGGAATCTCCAAGATGCATGCCCTACATCCCCAGTCTCTTCCTTTCACAGACAACCACAAGGCTAGCACGAAGGCAGAAAAAAAAAGAATACCTCGACCTCGCAAAAGACTGGTTGCCCCAAAATCACCCTCGTCCCTCCTGCTTCGTCTCAACTGCATTCAACTTCGGACTTTGACATGACGCCGAGAGCCCCTAGCACTGCTCCAGTGGGTGAAGATAGTAATGAGATGCATGAATTCTACTTTGGGCATGGGAGGCCAAAAACTACCCCATGAATCTGATCACTCTGGTAGTGACAAGGAGGCAGTTATGAGCATTCATCAGAACATAGAAGATTCTTCAACACAATAGCTAATTGTAATTCCGATCTCATCTGGACCCAATAATTCTTCCGGGTGGATTGATGTTCGAAGAAAGAAAAAGGATCCATGCTGGGTTCCTCATGGACCAGCTTGATGTAAGTAAAGTCTGGGATGTTTCTTCTAGGGTAGTTTTTGTCAATTAGGCTCAGGAAATTCATTTTCTGTTAGCCGTAGGTATTAGGGGAAAGGCCTTTATCTTGCATATGTATCTCTATATACTTTTTTTTGATTAATAGAAGGATTCACAACTAGCTTACAAAAAAAAATTGTAATGTTTTAACCCAAATGCAGTGCGCCTGATTCCATGACACACCAGTGCGATTGATAATATCAAACGAACCACGAACAAAAATTTGAAGAAAATAAAGTCGTTTTTTTTTTTTAATTTGAAAAGTTTTAACCCTAACACGGTGAGGTGTTGTATTTACTTCCTTAGTGCGGTAAATTAAAAATACCACACCAAGGATGGAATTTTTTTTTTTATGGTAATCTAGTGTTCTCCACTATCCGTTTACCCTATTTCAGTGTTTTCAAGTTTATGGTGCACCAGTGCGCTTCGGTATTATAAACACACTAGTTGTAAAATTTTAGTGTTTTTTGCTTGAAGGTATTTTTGGTCATGGTTCCACATGATTTACTGTCATCACCAATATGTTTGGGTTGTATACACTCTGGTGCATTTGAAATGTATAAACACATCGAAAAAAACATCCTCTAAAACCTTCGCCTGCTCGCCTCTGTTAGTGACCTCCATTATAAATGGATATTTAGGCTCTGTTTAGAGGAGCATCCACTATAAATTCCACTAAAGGGACTTTTCCTTGTAGTGTCTATACCCTTAAGTTTTCAATGAAGGGTCACTAGTCCCATATTGTTGACTACAATTGATCATTAAAAGGGAGAGTTTGATACATCAGCCTTCTAACCTAAGAATATCGAGAATGAATCTGAAATCAAAACTCATGAGTATGATTCCATAAGTATCAAATTTGATTTAAATAAAACTCATGTGATTCCACGAGTATCAAATTTGATTTAGATAAAACTCATGTAATTGATAATATTGGGTGGCATAGACAAACTGGTGATATTCTGTCTAGCAATTTAATTGAAGCCATGGTTGATGTGGAAAATATACAGAAAATGGTCACCATGCTAGTAGGACAACTCAGGAAAGAGAAGGTCATAAATAAAACCAAACTGGTCAAAATACAAGATCTTGAAGATAAAAGAGTGACTCTTGGAAAAAATAAAAAAGATCAAGAGATAGTGAAAGCAATGATGAAGGTTAAGGATTCCAAAATAAAAACTCTCAAATCAAAGATAGAAATATAAAATTTTGAACACATTCATACAAAGGAATTATTAGTAGCTCAAGAACAAAAATAGTAGTTGGTTGATGATATTTCCATGTTGAGAGATCACAATTATCATCTAGGCCTAAAAATTGAGAAATTGAAGTGTGAAAGGAAGCATGACAGTAGTAGAGAACCAAAAAATGATTCAATTATTGTATAGTCTAGTAGTGGAGCTAGAACAAGGGAATCGATTGAATGATAAAGCTATTCGGCAAGTGGCATCTTTGAAAAGTGATATTCATGAGCTTTCCAATCAACTTTTGAGTTTGGAAGCAGGATTACAATTGAAGGAAATAAAGGTATAAGTTGATCTAGGTTCATTAATTTAAGAAGGAAGTGATATTGTGATAAAAGACCTCCATAAGAATTTTCTGTAAAGGAACATAATATAATTGAAGAAATTCGATGATTGAGAAGATAAAGAAATTTTCTGACAATGTTGCAAAATAAATGTTAGGTAAAATTATTTTATTGGTGCTAAACATTTTAGTTGAGATTAGATTATTACAACAATGACTTGACTTAGTTTAGGTTCCATTTTGATGTTATACAACAAAATGAAACTTTAAGGCAACATGTGTAGATTGATATAAATAAAATTTGGACATAGATTGAAAAGAAGGTTCAAGTGGTTGATGATGTAATTAGATTTTTAAGAATCAAGCTTCAATAGGAATTATCCCTTCTTGGAATAAATTATTGAACAACTATGAAAATGAATGCATGAAAAATCAACTAAAAGAAAGTTTTGATCCACGTAACTTAGAAAAAAATTAATGCTAATGATCGAGTTAGTAAGCTTTCAAAAATAAGTTTTTTCCTTTATGCAATATGCATTTTTTAAAGGATGGGATATTATATGGCCGATAAATTTATATTGAAGGTCTATTGCGTTGGAGGAATAATATAGAGAATTTCAGTGATATGACAAACAACTTAAAGGGACAACATATTGTAGATAAATTGCTACATGTTTATACTATGGAATATCAAAGTCTTATTCAGTTTAATACTCATTAACTCTTATATTCATTTTAATAGATTCCCTCCCAAAATCATTCTATTAAATTATATTAGAGAATGCCATTCCTTTAAAATATTTACTTGAATATCTTCTATCTTAAATATTAATGATTTCCAATCTCATTAGTATTTCAAAGAAAAGTGTTATCTTTTAAGTTGCTCTGAATCTATCATTTTTATTTATCTATATCTTTGCTAGACAAAATAATGGCACACAAAGATCTTAAAGAAACTACATGCTTAACTTTGATATTATTTTCATTATATATTTCTCAACTTTATTTAAACCAAACATTTTATCCCTACAAGTCTTTTTAAAAAAAATATTTGTTCAAACTAAGTGATACCCCCATTAGCTATTAGTTCTTTCAGAATAGCCTAAAGTGGAAGGTGAATAAACCTCTAGTGGATGCATTAGCATATGGAGAAACAACAAGGAGGTCTCCTAAAGTGGCACATGGTGGCCTATGAGAGTGCCACATGGTAGGCTCACCTAAAGTGGCACATGGTGGCCTATGAGAGTGCCACATGGTAGGCTCACCCAGAGTGGCACATGGTGGCCTATGAGAGAGTCACATGGTAGGCTCACTATATAATCATCGAGTGTTGTGTTAATAGATAGGAAGTGGGGTTATTGCTTGGTAGTGATCAATTGGTTGGGTTCTACCTCAAGATACATGCCACAATTAAACTATAAAATGGTAACTCTCACCTTTCACATTTGTTACCACCCCTAGGTTATTTTTGGAATCTCATTAAAAGATGTTTTTTTTGTTTGCTCGAAACTCCCTCACTTGGTGGGAGTGGCCTTTGGTAAGAGAAACCATGAACCAGGGGCATCTATTCCATCAAAATCACTCAAGGATCACACCCATCCTAGACCACACCAACCATCAACTTAGATGGATTTTGGGGTGTCTCCTCCCAACTAGTTGACCCCTAAGGGGAATTCAACCCGGGTCACCTTGTTGATGAGACCCACACCTTAATCAATTGAGCTAGAGGGAATTGACATCTCATTAAAAAATGTTTGAAGGATGGAATAACCAAATTTATGTAGACTTTAAAGATGAAGGGATTGTGTATACTTTTATAACACTCTTATGTGGGAGTGACCTCTAAAGATGAAGGCCCATGTGGGATTTTTCATGTGAAGTGGATCGTGAAAAGTTTGGAGTTTGACAACAAATTTTCCCATCACAAGGTAGTTTGGCCATCAAATACAATTAAAATTTCCATGTACCTATCATCAAAGTGAATTAAAGTAATTAATATTTTTCAAAAAATTGCGAAAACCATCAAATACAATTAAAATTTCCATGTACCTATCATCAAAGTAAATTAAAGTAATTAATATTTTTCAAGAAATTGCGAAAACCATCAATTTTGAAGGGTTTACTGATTTTCAAAATCCAATTGTGGTCATGAATTTTGCGTGGCTTCTACAAAGAATTCAATTCCCAAAACCAAATAAAACTTTGACACTTTTTTCATACATATTTTAAAGAATGCAGGAAGAAGAGAAGAGGACTCAGGAGAATGTAGTGAAGGGGCTAGGGTGCTTAAATGACACGTGCCAAAGAAAAGAGGAGCATGGAGCGAATGGGATGGGATGCTTAAATGGCATATAAATGGAGATAGAGGATATCGAATAATTAAGGATGATAATTAGGTCTTAATAGGTTTCGTCTTGCAAGATAAAATAAATATTAGATATCCCACATAGAAGCCACATAAAGCCTACTTAAATAAACCTGGAAATATTAGTGCTTTGTTAATGAAAGTGTAATGAGACAAGCTCAAAACTACTAGATTTTATTTCTTGATCCATTAAGTTTGTACAAAGTGCTAAATGAAAAGCATACTCAAAGAAATGGAAAATAATTGTGAATAGTTTTGTGAAAAAAAGTTAAAAAAGATATAAAAAAATCTTGGTTGAATCATGGAGACAAAAGACCATATATTGGGTAAACAAAAGTTGTTCATCATGAATGAAAAGCAATATGAGCTAAGAATCATATTCTTTGAATGCAATAGAATGTCTCACTTGCCTTTAAAATGACTAGATACTTTAGAAAACATAAGGTAACATTGTTGCATGCAATGACACTAGATTAAGATCTTAATTAACACTAAGAGCAAATCTTTAAAAGTGCTCTAATACATTGTTAAAAAAACATTGTATATCCACTCAGGTTGAATACTTTAAGAGAAATGCTCATACACATTGATCAAATATCAATGTATCAATGTTTTTGTGGTTAAACCCCTCAAAGAGCGAAATAGTTCATGCCACTTGAGGGAATTGAACAATGCAAAAATAATATATTACATTAGCATTGCTCACAATCAATCATTGACAAATGACCATATGTGCCCTTTAAATAGATATCATGGACCAAATTGTTGTTAATACATGAAACAAGTGCCATATTATCAAGTGAAATTTGAACAATAAAATTCCTCATGTATAGGACATGATTGTGACCTTCGTAATATTAAAGTACAAAAGCATACTAAGGAAACACTCTCAAAACAAACTTTAAACTAATATTACATTAAGCCAAATTGATCTTCACTAAATCCTAGTGTCAAAATATCATAACATTTTTTCACTATAATGAACAACCTACACCCATCACTTTAGGAAAAACCACAATTTTGAAGTAACAACCAACTACGGATGCTCATAAATAAATTTGTGTCAAACTTTTCTCTATGCAAATATGAAATGTTATGGACTTTATACCTTTTAAACTCACTAATGATTAAATTTCCCCTCTTATGAGTGGTTTCTCCCCTAACAAATGACATTATTTCAAATTCTCCTCTATGTAAATATGAAATGTTATGAAATGTTATAGACTTTATACCTTTTGAACTCACTGATGATTAAATATCCCCTCTTATAAATGGTTTCTCCCCAACAAATGACATTATTTCAATTGAAAAAGCTTCTTCTTGATCTCCTATGAGCTATACCACTTATCTACCATGACCAATCATTCTTTAATCTCAACTTAATACATTTTCCTCATAACATCTTGGTTACTTGTTCCTTTCATTAGATAAGTGTCTCCTTCTAAATTTGCACTAACTTTAACAGTAAGTTCCTAAAAAAATTGATAAAATAGACTTTTTTTTTTTCTTTTCATTTCCATCCACCGACATAAATGGATCATAAAGCTACACCAGCTTTAACAATAAGTTCTTTATAAAAAATGATAAAATAAACTTTTCTTCATTTTCATCCATCAACATAAATGGACCATATAGCTTCATATAATCCAATCGTATAATCCAATCGAGATTGAATTGAATCTTGATAAATAATGGAAATCCCAACTTAAAGTTCCAACCATGTCTAAGAAGCTTTTAACTTTATGTATTTATCTTTGAAGCACTCCTCTTCAAAATGCATCCAAAGTCTATCTCCTCCATTGAACTTGCCATCTACAAGTTTTTTATTTATCATGCCTGCCTATTATTTCTTCTACAAAGCTTCACAAGCTTACTCATGTATCTTGATGTTATCTAAAGTGTTCGTGACACGAGAACCCAAAGCCTATGTACACGCAATTGAATATTATTTAATGATTATGATGAGAGAATATTAACGCACGGCTCTATATCATATGGATTTTTAAATATGTTGAGTGTACCAATATTCTTCCTTAGTTTGATGGCAAAGATTGATGTTTACAGTACAACTCATTTCAATCCACCCACTATGCTAATTTGAAGGTGGGGCGTTGATGTTTACAGTACAACTAATTTCAATCCACCCACTATGCTAATTTGAAGGTGGGGGCGTTGTAGTATTAAAATAATTTACAATCTCATGTATCACATTCGCTTTCACTTTCAAAAGAGGAATTATATCTCAATCTCTATCTATATTTACATCAATTGTCACCTAACAATCTATATCTACATCTCTCGTCATCTAATAATTATATTTGACACTTAGAGACTAAATTACCTATCATCTAAAAATGGTAGGATCTTTTTGACCATAAATTAAGGATCATCTTATTGATAAGGGTCTTTGTGCAAGGAAATTTGATCATCAAATTGAACAAAAAAGAAACCCATTATGGTATATTACCATCCATTTATTTTTAAAATTTTAATCAAAATTTTAATTTTTTTAATAATTATTAAAAAAATAGATTTTATTTTTATAAAGATAAAAAAGTAGATAATGAATACATGTATATACAAATACTTGAAAGAAGAAAAAAATCAAAATAACCAAAAATCTCTCACTAAAGAAATTAATGCATTGGATCATCATTTTATGGTATATATGAAAAACCACATTTCATATTATGCTAAAATAATCCATTACATTGCATAAAGAGAAGAAACACTTAGCTATGTAAGCTATAAAATGGGAGAGAAGTCAATGTTGTATGGTATAGTTTTAGTGAGTCATAATATAAAAAAAATTAAAAAAATGTATTTATTGAAACTTTAAAAACTAAGTTTTATGGAGTATTATGTGCGATAGACTCAAATCTCAATTGAACACCTTTTAGAAGTAGTTAGTTTTTGCATACAATGTATTTACAACTACCATATCTTCTATTAGTCAATCAATTTTTTCTACCCTTATCACATAAGTAGAAGTAATTAAATGTAGATGTGTCCTACTTGTCTCTATCTTCTTGGAAGGATTGGATGAGTTGCTTCCACAAGTAGATTTTTTTGTATGCCTAGGCTTCCTCTTTGAACAACTCTCAAGGGATGGTACATTGTTCAATCTAAAATCAATATTTGGATCATCCTCACATGCTCTCCCTTTCACGGGGGCTTCACTCAATAGACCGCTATCATAGCACGTTCGTTTGTGGCATATGAAACAATACCCCTAATTTCACTAAATATTGGAAAATACCTTCCAAATCGTTTTTTTCAACCCCCTCCCATTATGCCTTCCCAATTTAAAAAAAACCCTATTTTCACTAGATATTGTATGCATCAATTTTTTCATTAACATTTTTTTATACCCCTTTATATTTCTAGGTCTAGTATATTGATATGATACCCCTCTTATGACCCCACATGCATTCTACAATGCACCTTGCTTCATTCAATGTATATTGTGGATGCACATTACTTCACCCACAATGCAATTACTCAACCACATCTCATTATGATTTGCAACATCTAATGGTTTAATGAAGAGATAGGAGATCACTTCTTGTATGTCTCTAGAGCCAATGCACATAGTACAACATTTAGATTGCATGTTACAGCTCCCCAATCGTTGACTAAGCCTGTTGTGGGCTAGGTATCCAAGCCCCCAGGGCCTGTAACAAGCTCTAGGAGACTGACTAAACCTCCCAAGGCTTGTAATAGGCATGAGTGGTTGGGTATTCAATCCCCCAAGGCCTATCGAGGGCCTATAATAGGCCCTGGAGGCTTAGAGCCTCCTAAGGATATTGGTAGCAACTGGATGATTGCTATTGGTAACAATTGGATGTCAATGACCACTGTCTCTTGACTATGATCGACTGGAAACCCACTTCACTATGAAACCCCCTGGCCTTAAGCATGCCTCAAGATGCGATTTCCCTGCGTCCTGGTAAGCCCAAGCCTTGCCTCAACCTAATTTCTCATCTGACTGTGATCCTGCCATCTACATTTGGTGGATATTTGTCAGCCCAACCATATAAAAAAGACCCCAAAGTATTTTTGTATTGTTACATTAAATAAAAAAACCCTTTGCCCCTTAATATATAAGAAATATAATTTTTAGGTTTTCATGAATATTTAATACCACAATATGAATGAACGTGGTATTATATTACCTTTTAGTGAAGCCCTCGTGCTCCCTTTATCGTTGGTAATGTTAATAATTGAACTGGAGAAACAACTTATTCCCCTGTCTCCCAATATTCAGGTCCTACCGCAACCATAAACCAAGTATATTCATCTAGATTGATAGACATCTTCACTTGCTAATTCAATTTGAAACTACAACAAAAGTTCAAAGGTATGATGAAGGTGGCCAATCTATAATAGTTTTAAAGGGAGAACAAGGATTTAAATTATGAATAAGATCATGGTGAAAATACACACATGTGAAAGAAAGTGAGCTTTTACGAATTATTGGACTTTCAAGAATTCAAAGTGGTGAACAACATTTATGAGGACATTTATGAACAACCCCCCAAAAAATTAGTGTTTGACTTGATTGGAACAAATGGTGGAAAGAGTTTACATTGACATGAAGTGATGTGGGAGGTCAACATGGAAAAATTAATGACTTGGTGACTCCATAACCAATGGAGAAGGGACATTGTGAACCACCTGCAACAATTAATTAATAAGAATATGCGAAATAGCAGACATGACAGAACTCAGAATCACTTTTATATTGATCACAGGCCACTTCGAGGGGGCAACCTCCTATGAGAAAGCTCAATACAAATAAATTCACGGTGCCTTCATAGGTCTCAACACACACTTATATACTAAGTCTAGGCGCCAATACTATGGGTCAAAACCATGGGCCACTACAAACTATGGATCAACAATACTATGGGCGACTTACAAAGCATATGCGCCAACAACAATAACACAAACTATTGATCAAAAAATACTACGGGACGACTTACAAAGCATATGCGTCCAACAAAAATATACTAACAAAGTAAAGACATGGGTTCCTAACATCGCCTCCCCCTTAAAAAAAGCTTTGTCCTCAAAGCTTTAGATGTGGAAATTGTTGTTGAATCTGAAGGAGTGGTTCCCATGTAGCATCCTCTGGTTGCATGCCATGCCACTGAATTAAGACCTCTGTGATAGAGTGAGAGCAAAGTTGACGAGTGTGCCGATTGAGGATGGCCTCCGGCTCCAAAAGGATGGATCCTTCATTATCCAGTTCGGGTAAAATCATTTGTCCATTGACGTTGGTGCCAAGAACTTTCTTCAGACAAGAGACATGAAAGACTGGATGAATGCGGGAAGAAGGAGGAAGTTCCAATTTATAAGCAATGGACCCAATCTTTTGAAGAATCCGATATGGCCCATAGAACTTTGGAGCGAGCTTATGACGCCCTTTGAGTTTCAGGGAGGATTGCTTGTACACCTGGAGACGAAGAAAAACCATATCGCCTACTTGAAAAGTGTGCTCAGAACGGTGCTGATCAGCTTGTTGCTTCATGCGATTTCTTTCCATGTGAAGATTGTCCCGCAAAATGCGAAGAATCTAATCGCGGTTTTGAAGGACCGTGTCAACTTCTTGAATTGGTGAACTGTTGGGGGTGTATGGAAGAAGAACTGGAGGTTCCTGACCATAGACTGCTTCATATGGGGTCATTTTAGAGGCAGTGTGGTAAGAGGTATTGTACCACCATTCAGCGAGAGGGAGCCACTTTTCCCATTGATGTTGTTGTTTAGAGGTGAAGCAACGAAGATAAGTTTCCAAGAATTTATTGATAATTTTAGTATGGCCATCTATTTGTGGGTGATACCCTGAACTCATCTTCAGTTTGGTGCCAGTGTGACGAAATAGTTCTGTCCAAAAATGACTGGTGAAAGTTGCATCATGATCCGAGACAATGGAAGAAGGGATGCCATGAAGACTAAAGATCTGGTCCAGGAAAATTTGAGCGACTAAGGAGGCTGTATAGGGATGGCTGAGAGCACAAAAATGACTATATTTGGAGAGGCGATCAACCACAACGAGAATCACTGTCTTCCCGCCAGATTTAGGGATCCCTTCAATGAAATCCATAGAAATATCTGTCCAAATCTGCGTAGGTATGGGCAAGGGTTCGAGCAATCCTAGAAGGAGTGTTGTTTCACCCTTATTGTGATGGCAGGTATCACATTCGGCTACCATCTGTTGAATTGTCCTTTTCATGCCCTGGAAAAAGAAGTTACGCCGTGCACGTTCATACATTTTGAGGAACCCAGAGTGCCCTATCGATGGAGAAGCATGGAGTTCATAGAAGACAGCCTTTTGAAGATCTGTGCTCTGGGGAAGCACCAGACGACCCTTGTATCTCAGAGAAGCACCATCCCAAGAGTAATGTGGTACAACAGAAGGGTTGTTGGTCAAGCATTGGATAATTTGAGATAAGGAAGAGTCATTGACATAACCCTATTGAATAGATTGCAACCAATTTGGAACAGGCATAGAAATAGCTGAAAGAGAACCTTGGGCATCAAATGTGCGAGAAAGAGCATCTACCACAATATTGTCTTTACCCTTCTTGTAAGTGATCTCATAATCATAACCCATGAGTTTGCTAACCCATTTCTGTTGTGCTGGGGAGGAGACACGCTGTTCCAAGAAATATTTCAGACTCTAGTGATCAGTCTTGATGCAGAAATGATTCCCTAATAGGTATGGTCGCCACTTCTGTACTGCATGCAAAATAGCCATCATTTCCTTCTCATAGGTAGAGGTAGCTAAATTCTTACCTGAAAGAGCTTTGTTGGTGAATGCAATGGGGTATTCATCTTGAAGGAGAACAACACCAAGTCCATTGCCGCAAGCATCACTCTCAATAGTGAAGGGCTTGGAAAAATCGGGCATAGCTAGAACATGTGTAGTACACATAGCTTGTTTTAGTTTGTCAAATGCACACTGAGCAGCATGTGTCCATGTAAAAGCATCATTTTTCAATAGAGCAGTTAATGGAGCTGCAATCTTCCCATAATCCTTGACAAACTTGCGGTAGTAGCCAGTCAACCCCCAAAAACCACGAAGGCTCTTGAGTGTCTGAGGATGCGGCCAATTGTTCATGGCATCGATTTTGGCAGGATCCATGCGAACCCCTTGTGCTGAGATAATGTGCCCGAGATACTCAACTTCCTTCTGTCCAAAAACACATTGAGACTGCTTAGCGTGGAGATGATGGCCAGAGAAAAGTTGCATGACAAGATCCAGATGTTGGAGATGTTCATCCCATGTTTTACTGTAGATGAGGATATCATCAAAGAATACCAGAATGAATTTCCGCAAGTAGGGTCGAAATATTTTATTCATTAAGGCCTGGAATGTGGAAGGAGCATTAGTGAGGCCAAAGGGCATGACCAAAAACTCATAATGGCCATCATGTGTGCGGAAAGCTGTTTTAGGGATATCATCCTCATGAACCCGAATTTGATGATACCCAGAATGAAGATCCAACTTGGAGAAAAAGTGAGCCCCATGAAGCTCATCAAGAAGCTCATCAACAACAGGAATTGGAAACTTATCCTTGATGGTGAGGTGATTAAGTGTTCGGAAGTCAATGCAGAGGCGCCATGACCCATCTTTTTTGCGGACAAGAAGAATTGGAGAAGAAAAGGAACTAGTGCTTGGGCGAATAATACCTTGCTTCAATAAGTCCCGAACGAGCATTTCAATCTCCGTTTTTTGGTGAAATGGGTAGTGATAGGGCCTGATGTTGGGAGGAACGCTGCTAGAAAGGAGTTGAATACGATGGTCTTCTGGCCTGGAAGGTGGCAATCCCACTGGTTCAGCAAAGACACCTGTATATCGATCCAGAATTTGTTGTAGGTCCAAAGGAGTAGTGGAGACCGCTGATGGTTGCATCTGAATGGAATGGATCTGAGCGATGACACCATGTGAATTCTTCTTGAGGAGTTTTTCCATGCGATGTGAACTGATGATGCTGAGAGAACCTGGTTGTAATCCTGTCAATGTGTGTTTTTTCCATTGAAGGAAAACTGCATCCAAAGTTCAACAAAATCCCATAAGATAGGGCCAAGTGTGTGTAGCCATTGAGCACCCAAAACCACATCACATCCGCCTAAGGTCAAGGAAAACATTTCAGAGCGCAAGGTATAATCTCCCATAGAGATACGCACATTTCGACACTTCCCTTTGCAAGGTAAGGTGCATCCATTGGAAACCATGACTTCAAAGTTGGAGCAAGGATGGATAAAACAATCAGCTTGTTTGGTGATCCGAGGTTCAATGAAATTATGAGTGCTACTAGAATCAATGAGTATTGTAAGAGGAAGCTTCTTGAAGTAACCCCTCACCCACATTGTTTGGGGGGTGGTGATTCTAGCTAAAGCATGGAGAGATATCTCTAGCTGGTCATCCTGAGACGGAGGGTCAATAGGCGGTTCCTGAATGTCGACCGGAGCATCTATTGTTTCTGGATCTTCGTCACCAATTTCAGAGGCAGGTGGAGAATCCACATCTAAGAGATAGAGCTTTTGCTGAACACATCTATGTCCTCGAGTGAATTTCTCATCACAATTATAGCAAAGTCCCTTTTCTCTACGTGCTTGCATCTCTGTTGTAGACAAACGCTTGATAGGAGTTGGTCGAGGAGCCTGCGGTATAGGTGGTCGTTGAGAACCCATATTTCGGAAGGGAACAAAAGTCGGCTTGGAGCGTTGTTGGGCTGCAATATTGTCTTCTGCCAACTTAGACAACCCTAGGGCTTCCATCATTGTGTTGGGATAGAACATTTTGACCTCAGAGCGGATGGCATCCTTTAGACCACTGATAAAACAACTCCGGTAAAAGTCATCAGACAATCCTTCAGTGTGGTTGGATAGTTTCTCAAATTCAGTTTGATACTCTCTCACAGTGCCAATTTGGCGAAGTTTAGTGAGGGCTCCCATGAAGTCATCAAAAGCACTAGGACCAAATCGTTGCAAAAGGAGCTGGCAAAAGTCTAGCCATTTTGGATCTTCATGAGCCTTGATGTACCAACGGTACCATTGAAGAGATTCCTGTACCATGGATCTGAATGGCTGGATCTGAAATGGCGTAGCAGTGATCGACAACAGTTTAGCTGAAAATAGATATGGACCCCAAGTATGTGCAGCTTCCTAACAGTTCATGGGTTTCACTCGGCCACCAATGCTGTCTGATGGCTTGCGTATTGGGGCAGTACCCCTCACTCCACGGCTCAGGTAAAACTAATAACCGCTTTGCAACAAACGACAACTCTTGGTTTACCTCACGGGTGGGAACTAGTCAATCAGGTAGGGGTCGTTGCCCTTTTCGCTGGCAGGTCCTTTCAATGGGCCAGCTACGTCGGGGTTCCTGTGGTACTCCTCACAATGATTTTTAGGGCTTATGCCCAAGTACTTCCCACAGTTAAGTGGATAGGGATTATTCCCAAATCCGAACCTGCAACAGATGTGAAAAAAAAATATGGCAGAAATTTCCCCTAGCGATCCCAAGAAAGTGCTCTGATACCAGATGTGAAGCACCTGCAACAATTAATTAATAAGAATATGCGAAATAGCAGAAATGACAGAACTCAGAATCACTTTTATTGATCACAGGCCACTTCGAGGGGGCAACATCCTATGAGCAAGCTCAATACAAATAACTTCACGATGCCTTCATAGGTCTCAACACACACTTATATACTAAGTCTAGGCGCCAATACTATGGGTCAAAACCATGGGCCACTACAAACTATGGATCAACAATACTACAGGCGACTTACAAAGCATATGCGCCAACAACAATAACACAAACTATTGATCAACAAATACTACGGGATGACTTGCAAAGCATATGCATCCAACAACAATATACTAACAAAGTAAAGACATGGGTTCCTAACAGACATGCTCTGTGGTTCTTGACATCCCATGGGGATGTATCGTCCCCATGTAGGACATCGATGTTGTAGCCATATTAAAAATATTTCATAAGAAACAATGAAGTGTCGAATTGGATGAACACAATTTAAGCTTGTTATTGCTTCGAACCTATAGTGAATAATGAGTAGGTTAAAGTACATTTTAATCAAGGCGAATACTAGAGGCATTAACACACAAGTGAAAGGTAATATCAAAGGTCAATTAAAAATTCAAGTGTTTAAGCATTACAAAGGTACCTTACGTTATGGAGATAGACTGATGATCGATATTTCCTACTGATTGGGGAGGGTGAAGGTGTAGATTTTTAATGAAGAGATGGGCCTCTACAATCCCAAAATATCCAAGCACATGGAAAAAATGCATTGATTGTAGAATGAAAAGAACTATGAAAAACCACTAATCACACCTCCACAAATTGGTTGCAAAATCCAAGTAGGTTTTGTGTCAATTAATGAATAATTTTTTTGGGGAATCAGTAGTCCTTCTTGCCACCAGCTAAAGAAAATTAAAGAAAACTAAAGAAAACACTTATTTAGATAACATAGTGTCAATTAATCAAACCATTTATTTTGATGAAACAAAGGATTGAGGCACAAGATTATATTGAATATGTCACCAGTTAACAAATCCATATTAAAATATTGTGGCGTTAAACTAGATTGCTCAAGTTTGATACCTTTCTTTGACTCTCATTGACTACTTACTATCCAAAAATTGCAATTTATGTGAGTATGATAGTTTTATATTCCTATCTTTACTTTTGAATTTCTTGTATAGTAGTTTTCTCTCCATGATGCCTTAAAAGAAGCCTATTAGACATGTTAATCATGGCATCTCATCATTTCAAACTGATAACCTTGTTGATTAATATTGCGGTATTCTAATCATCACATTACTATAAAAACCCAATATAATCTCCAACAATTAGCATTTGGAAAGTCCGCAAAGTCTTATGATTTGATCCTCCCCTATAGCATTGATCTTGCCAAATCCATTATCCCTCCAACAAATCATTTTCCTATGTTTGTTTCTTTGTGCACCAAACTCTATGAGCATTCTAAATGAGGAACTATGTCTAACTATGCCTCTCAAATTATTTTTCCAATAAAATTCACAACCATTTATCAAATGTTGATGCTTCTTGAAAATTATAAACCCTTAAATGATCAAACCCTAGCGACTAAATTCAAATCTCTAACATGTGTTCAAGTAAAAGACCTTTTGACTTAATACCTACAAAATAGGCTACTCTCCCTTAATATTTCTCTTCCTTTTCCATATTTTGTCTTCCACAAACCTTCAAGAGAAATCATTTCAATTATGTGCATCATACTAGAGTATGTCGATGATAATATTGTTGAAAAAAAAATCCTAGGTATGATGGAAACAATTTTTTCCGCAATTAAAGGCATATTCTATGAGGTAGAATTATGTTGAATATCTATTTGATTCCATTCATAACTAGTTCATTCATTTTTCTCAATCAAATATTTCAAATATCAATCTTATTTGGTATATCTTTTGTTATATTTCTAGTCATCCAATTTTGAAGATTTGAATTTGAATAAGCTTAATCAAAAATCAAATCCATATCAAGTAACATAATAAGTACCTATTGTAAGAAAGCATGTTCAAAATCAGGGATTCAAAACTTTTGTTGATAGGTTGATGTTCATGGCTCATATATTTTTCTATGGTGATCACCCCGTGGAATATTTCTAGAATGCCAAAAATTCTTCATTTGAGTCTTGATACTAAAATAGGAGACTAGTATATCTTTGATGATCATAATAATACTATATTTTATGGAGTTGAAATCAAGCCATTTTATCTACTAGTATTCCTAACTCCTAGGATTTTTACTCCAAAATATATTAGGAAAATACTGAATTATGATTGGACATATTTTTCCTCAATAGACCAAAAGCCTTTCCTTACATTTCCTACTAAAGTGCTTTGTTTTATGGTAAAAAATAAATCAACATTCTCCATTACTGAAAAAATATTAGAATCCTTAAAATTTGAATTAGGAAAGGAAAAGGCATGGAAGTATGATCCTCATCATGTAATTTTTACGCCAAGGGATACAATTAAATCTTATCCATATGTTGATCATACAAATTTGGAAATGAAAATATTGGATAACAAAGAAAGTTGGATTAAAGTTCAAAAAAAATGTAGGACAATTAGATGCAGTTTGAGAAGCAACTAGAGGTGAAACATGTACCAAGTTAAATTCCAACAAATTAATCAAAAGGATGAAGTCAAATCAAATGTAAAATCAATTGCTTCCATGATTGTCAATGCAAAGAGAAATGCATCAAATGAAAGAACAAAGTTATTGATTGACACCCCAATTAGAAACATGACTTGGAAAACAAAGGAATGGAAGAAGGAGAATTAAGCAAACTTGTTACATAGAAATCAAGTGAAACTATTCAAAAAAGTTATTGATTGACACCCCAAGTAGAAACATGACTTGGAAAACAAAGGAATGGAAGACGGAGAATTAAGAAAACTTGTTACATAGAAATCAAGTGAGACTATTCAAAAGAGGGATAGATTGGAAGATTTAATATCTCAAATTGAATCAAAATAATCTTAGATTGTATTGAATTTTCCTCCAAAAATAGAGTTATATCTCAGATTAAATAACACTACGTCTAGAGGAAAATTTCAAAAAACAAGTCTCTTAAGGCACTAATATGATGATTGCCACACATATTTCAACAACTTCTAAATTATAAGTTGTTATTAAAGAGATTGTAGATGAAGAAGGAACTTCTAAGATCGAGATTGAAGAAACATTGATAGTTTTTGAACCAAATATATTTTTCTGAAATGACCATGATAAGAAACAATGTATGAAATATAGGGAAAATATATAACCTCACCTTTTCAGTGATGGACCAATAGTTCCCATATTGTTAACTACAATTGATATCAAGAAGTGAGAGTTTTATATAGCACCCTTATAGCCTAAGACAATAAAGAATGAACCTTAAATCAAATCTCATGAATATGATGCCACTAAAAATTAGATTTGATTTAAAGAAAATACATATAATTGATAAGATAGAGTGGCATAGACATACTAGTGATATGGTACTTAGAAATTTAATTTAAGCCATAATTGATGTGAGAAACTCTAGAAAATGGTCACCAATCTAGTAGGACAAATCAAGCAAGACAAGTTCGTAAATAAATCCAAACTCCTCAAAATACAATATGTTGACGATAAACTAGTGGCCCTTGGAACAATTGAAAAAGATGAAGAGATAATTAAAACATTAACCAAGGATAAGGATACAAAAAAAAATCTAAAACTAAAGATGAAAATATCATACTATTTGGTTTTACAAGTGCACCAACATTTTCTAGAAACTAATTATCTAATTCCTATAAACAAATAATTAAATAATCAGATTTTCCTCATCATTCTATAGCATTCCTATATTATAGCGATCTCATGAATATGACGCAGCTAGGATTATATTTGATTTAAAGAAACCACATATAATTAACAAAATAGAGTGACATAGACAAACTAGTGATATAGTTTTTAGAGATTTAATTAATTAATCCATAGTTGATGTGGGAAAACTCTAGAAAATAGTCACTAAGCTAGTAGGACAACTCAAGCAAGAATAAATGTCATAAATAAATCAAAACTCCTCAAAATACAAGATCTTGAAGATAAAGTAGTGAATCTAAAAATAACTAAAAAAGATGAAGAGATAGTGAAAGCATTGATGAAGGATAAGCATTACAAAAAATCAAATCAAAGATGAAATATCATACCATTTGGTTTAACAAATATACCATAGAAACTAATTAACTAATTCATATTAATAAAAAATTAAATCATTAGATTTTCCTCATCATTCATCCTAATGATGGACTACATTTGTTTGTCCCAAATTATCAATTTAAATACATATGCAATGGATATAGAAGAACACTCTTAACAAAATACAAGGCATTAAACACATTCATGCAAAGGAATCGGTAGTGTCTCAAGAAGAAAAAGAATAGTTGGTCCATGACATTTCCAAGTTCAGAGATTAAAATTATCATATGGACTTGAAAATTGATAAATTGAAGGATGAAAAGGAAGCAACAATAGAAAAGAACTAGAATGATTCAATGATTGTCAATTCCAACAATGGATCTAGGATAAGGGAATGACATCCTTTATAAATATATTGAAAGATTGGTAACTCTAAAAAGTAATATTTATGAGATTTCCAATAATTTAACTTTTAATTCTAGGAGTATAATTAAATTTGAAGGAAAGTAAGAAAGCTAAACTAGGGATCATTTGTAGAAGAAAGGATATCGTGATAAAATAAATTTAGGGAAAATTGTTTGTGAAAGGAAAGAATATAAATGAAAACAATAAGATGATTGAGAAGTTAAAGATATCCTTTGAGAATGTTGCAAAATAAATATTGTAAAAATTATTTATTGGTGATAAACATTTGATTGGGGATCATACTATTAGCATGGTGAATTAGTTGAACGTTCATTTTGGTGTTCTACATTAAAATTAAACTTTAAGACCACATGTGCATATTGAAATAGATAAACGTTGAATAGAGATTGAAAAGAAGGCTTCATTGTTTGATGATGTAATTATATTTTTAAACAACAAGCCTCAATAAGAATTACCCCTTTGGAATAAATGATCGAACAACTATGATAATAAATGCAAGATGAGTTAACTCAATGAAAAATTTGATCCAAATAGCTCATAACAAACATAATTCTAATGATTAAGGTAGTAAATATTTCAAAACTAAGTTTATTCATTTGTACAAATTGAATTTGCATCTTACAAATAATTTCATTCATATAACAAGCACCTTAAAAGGACAACATATTGTAAATAAATTTCTATCTAAAATCATAGTTTTTTTGATTGATTTGTACCAATGTTAGGCTCGAGTATTTTTTGTTTTATTTACAAAAATGATATGTTTTTAAAAACAAATGTGGTTGAATTTAATTATCTTATCGGAGATGCGTGGACCTAGATAACAACGTTCCAACTAAAAATTCCAATGACTTAGTCATGACATTTCCACATCATCAAGAACCAAGAGCAACATAAATTAAAGGAAGTTGAATAATTTTGGAAGTGGCATATTCTCCTCTTATATTCTTGGACAAATTGTGAGGTGACTATGGTGTAAACCATAACTAGTCTTAGGCATATGCTCTCAACTCATTTTGGAAACACAATTTTCAATATAAAGAAATGGCATGGGATCAAAGAAGATGTGTGTATCTGGGGGTTTACATGTGGACCCAAATAGTGCATCATTACATGAAAGGAAGACATTCCAAAGGATCAACATTTTGCTTTGTAGAGGATTCTTCAAGTCGTGTAGACCATTCAGAGATATGAGCATATATTGAAAACCAATGGATAAGATCGTAAGCATCATGTTTAGTAATCCTAAGGGTTCACTACTGGTTTATCACTATGTTTCCTTTAGTACATGTTTATTTCCTTTTCTTTCATTTATATTTTTCTTTAGTTATTTATAAGCTGATGAACAAGACTTATATTTATCTAGTATTTTGAATTATATGTTAAAGATTCATGTCAATAATTTTCCAATGACTATATATTTTGAATGAAACTTGAGTACTATTATCAATTCCAAATACTTGCAATTATTTTGTGTCCTTTGCTAAGTTTTGCAAAAGATTAAAAGTATGAATGTTTCATCAATTCCAAATACTTGCCATTATTTTGTGTCCTGTGCTAAGTTTTGCAAAACATTAAAAGTATGAATGTTTCATGAAATAATTTGATAGTGGTATTATGGTTTATACTTTAGAATATTAAAGTCTTAATGATTGTTATAGTGGTACTCATTTTGATAAGTGTCCAATGAATTTTGTTTCTAAAATATATTAGAGACTGCCATTTCTCTATGATATTTACTTAATTAGAACATTGTTGATGATTTCCATTCTCATAAGTAATTCAATGAAAAGAATTAGGCTTTTAAGTTCTTATGAATTTGTTATATTTATTTATCTATATGTTTGTTAGACTGAGATACTAGTGCCCAAATATCGTCCCCTTTCGCTACGAGATTATTTCATAATAGCCTAAAGTGGGAAAGTAAATAAGACTCCAATGAACGCTTTGACATAGTTCCTTGGCCAAGAGCATCTTGAGGAACACCAAGGGGTTCAACTAAAGTGACACACAATGGGATATAAGAGTGCCACATGGAAAGATTGTTATATGTTGGTCGAGTGATATGATAATAGTAAGACAATAACATTACCACCTGGTAGTGTTTAATTGGTTGGGTTCTATTGCAAGTTATGTGTCCACAATTAAAATTGAAAAGGGTAACTATACCTTTTCACATTCACTAATAAACATAGCTTATTTTTTGAGTCTGGTTGAAAAGGTGTGAAAATGGAATAGTCAAATGTATGCAAGCTTGTAAAAGGAATGGGTTGTGTAGAATTTCATGTAAATCTCTTATGGGGGAGTGATCTCCAAATATGAAGGCCCATGTAGGATATTTATGTTGTTAATGAATTTATCAAAATGATTGGGGCTTTATCACCAACATACTAGGGTTTCTAGGAGAGACATATAAGGTTTGAATGCAAGCAAACTTGACTCTTTAATATGTATAAAATATCAAATAAATATGTCTTCAAAGTTTAAGAGAGAGAAAGCTTATGTACCTTGTTTATGACGGTTGGTCCTATTACACCAAAATCTCATCATATTGAGTTATGTGTCCTCTACATGCCTTAATTACTAAATCACTTGGGCTAATTGATTGAATGGAGAGCTGATGTTAACCCTTTGAACCTTTTGTTGTCACCTCGACACACCCTGCTCGGTAACAATGTGTGTCAGACCTTACATGACATGCTGTGCACATTAACAAAATGCGTTCGTGACTCCAGTTTCCCTTGCACAAGAAGCGTCACCCTTCATTGACATGAGTTCTCTGTGTGCAAGGTGCGTCATTGTTAGTTAAAATGGAAAAAGAGAAGCTTCGAGTGACTTTTCGAACCTTTGATTGCATGGAGGCTTCCCCCTACATGTTAGGAAAGGTGGCACTCAATCCCCTTACCTAGTGGGATGATCCCTTAAGCTTCTCCCACAAATCCTCAAACTCTCCTATCCCTTTAGGCCTATAAATATTAACCCCCTATCACAGGGGGTTCACTAGCGAGGAAATATCATATCACGTCCATTTATATTGATGGTTTGAATACTCTTAAAAACCTCAAAAATAGATTTCTTTGTATTAAGGGGTCAAGGGGGGGGTTTAATTTGACATAGTAATATAAATATTGGGGGTTATTTTATTTGGGTAGGCTGAGAAATAACCTCCAAATCATGGGATGGAATCATACCTCCAAAATGGGCTCAATTCATACCCACCTAAAACTTATGGACCCTCCATTTTTATTTGATATTGCTTATGATCCTAAGTTTTGCATAAATATGATAATAGTGTACCAATGATAATATCGCTGGAAGTCTCTTTGGATTACTAGCCTTGAGAAATCCTCATTTAATAGCTTATTTAGGCTTGGTTTGAATTGATGTTATATTGTTTTTCATCTTTAATTTATGATATGTAGCTAATCGAGAGTTCCAGAGTTGAACAATTGTATTGTATCTTTTGTAGGCATTTGAGTAAAAGATCTAACTCTTCATTTTTTAGGTTGGATTTTGTAAAATTAGTCTCAGCAGATCTAATGAACAAGTAAATCAATCACAACAGATGAATATAGAAAATATGGTGTAAAACTGTGCAAAACATGCAGCAGTGCTCAATATCCCAGAAAGGGTGAATGAATTACAATAAAATACAATATCTGTCAATGAGCAATTCGAATTGACTAAGTAGGCCATTCGAATCACTGAATGGAGTAGCTTGAATCCAACTAGGAGTCCTCATCATCAATCGGTGGTGGTCATCAATGCACAAGAACCAGTCATCCAGGTGTCAATCTGAGTCTAACTGAGTGTGTCATGTGTAACTGAAGTGTGTAGCACTGATTAAGGGAAGGAGGCTCAGTGGGGGGCGCATGGGAGACTAACTGAAGTCAGAACAAGTCATCTAGTCAAACTGGAGGTCCAACGGAAGTGAAACAGTCAGTCGGGAGTGAAACTAGCCTCAAATCAGGGAGAATCGGAGCTAACTAAATGTAACTGAAGTGGAAGTGCAGTGGTAGGTGAACAAGTGCGCCCTTCTCTGGCAGTAGGTGAGAAGTGGGCGCCTTTCAGCCTAGGAGGGATAAAACTCTGTAGTAAGTGGCTCCCGGGTGCTAGAATGAGGTGGCTAAGGTGCTGGAGGCATCAAACTGGTGACTGGGATGCATTCAAGTGCATGTAGGTGCATGCAACCCTAGATTTTGCATGCAAACCCTAATTGCATGCAAGATCCTGAAAAAGATGATGTGGATATCCGAACACCCCCCCTCAAGCTAGACTATGATGTGCAAAAAATAATGTGGGGCCCTGGTAACTAAGACCAAAGGTCACCCCAATACAATAATCCAAAAAATGCTGAAAATAACTAAGTGAGGAAAGAGGGAAAACCCAGTGGGAAGAAAGCCCCCCCTCAAGCTAAAGCATAATAATGAATCAATCTGTCTCCACCATGATGGAACTCACCCCCAACAGTGAACGGAGGTAAGAGAACTTCTTCTCAGTGAAGCTCTTGGTGAAGATGTCTGCAATTTGCTCATCAGTAGGGCAATATTGCAGAATGATGGTGCGGTCATGCACCAACTGTCGAATGTAATGCATATGAATCTCAATGTGTTTGGTCCTCTGCCGCTGAACTGGATCTGTGGAGATCTTGATAGCACTTTGATTGTCACAAAATAGGACAGTCGAAGTAGTGCCACCAAAACCAAACTCGGAAAGAATACCCTGCAACCAAACTGCCTGAATGCAGGCATTGACTGCCCCTCGATACTCTGCCTCTGCTGAAGAAAGTGCAATGGCTGCTTGCTTTTTGCTGGACCAGCAAATAGAACCATGACCAATCATGAAAACATAACCGGAAGTGGACTTCCGATCAATGCTATCACCTGCCCAATCTGAATCAGTAAAACCAATGAAATCTAGCTCAGAATCTGCAGCATAATGTATACCAAACTGTCTCGTACCTTGCACATACTGCAAGATCCGCTTGGCTGCTCGCCAATGAAGCTCATGTGGATGCTGCATATATCTTGACACGGCACTCACGGCATATGAGATATTAGGCCGTGAGTGTGTCAAATAAATTAGTGAACCAATCAACTGTCGATACATACTGCAATCTGCAAGCGGTGTAGAATCTCCCTCCTCAAGACTGATTCCTGAGAGGAATGGGAATGGGGCTGCCTTACATTCAGCCATATTAAACTTCAATAATAGGTCGGAAGCATATTTTTGCTGAGATATAGTGATCCCATCAAAATTTTGAGCTATCTCCAAGCCCAAAAAGTGACTCAGCAAGCCCAAATCGCTCATGTCAAAAGCTAGATTTAAGGTAGATTTTAGCTTGTTTATTGAAGTAAGTGTGCTACCAGTAATGAGAAGATCATCAACATAAAGTACAATAACCAAAAAATTACCTTTAACTCGCTGAAGATACACATTCGGATCAGATTTGCATCTTTGGAAATTCTGAGAAAGAAGGAAGGAGTCCATCTTTGCGTACCAAGCTCTTGGGGCCTGTTTTAACCTGTACAAAGATTTCTTCAATCTACAAACTAATGATGGATCTGATGTGTAGCCCTCTGGATGCTGCATATATACCTCTTCAACAAGGTCTCCATGTAAAAATGCACTCTTCACATCCATGTGGTGCACTTCCCAGTGCTTGGATGCGGCAACAACTAAAACAAGGCGGATGGAATCCATCTTTGCAACTGGTGCAAAAGTCTCAGTGTAGTCCACTCCTTGGACTTGGGAGAAACCTTTTGCCACCAACCTTGCTTTGTATTTGCTGATAGAGCCATCAGCAGCAACTTTCGTGCGGTAGACCCATTTACACTTCACTAATTTTCTTCCAGGTGGAAGAGAAACTAGCTCCCATGTGTTGTTCTTTTGAAGAGAACTGTACTCTTCATCCATGGCACTTTGCCATCTCGGATCTCGGTGAGCAGAATAGTATGATGTGGGATCTGAACCAGCCATAAAATAACAAATCTCAGGAATTAATGGATCAGCAATAGATAGTGCCGTACCTTCTCTTTGAAAGTCTGCTCTTGTTCGTCTCGGATCAGCAGGATTTCCAAGGTTCGAACCAGCAGATTGGAGAGTGTTTTGGGCCCACTTTGGTAACTGATGAGGATCATAATGGTCGGATTCCGAACTTGATATGTCATGATCATCATATTCTGCTACAATATCAGAAATATCAGAACTCATACTTTCATTATCGCTGCACGGATCTTCTTCTTATGAAGGTGGTGAATCGACAGTCTTCTCCTCGACTAGTTGCAATTCTTGAAGCGGTTCTTCAAATTGCACACTGCGCTCTATGAATATATTTTTAGATCTTATATCCATGAGTTTATATGCTTTTGATTCTTCCCCATATCCTATGAATATGCACTCGGTACTTTGTGGATCCAAAGCTCGTCTCTTCTCAAAAGGAATTCTAGCCCATGCAGTAGAGCCAAAAACTCTCAAATTTGACACATCCGGTTTGTGACCAAAGAATGCTTCGAAAGGAGTCATACCTTTCACGGATGAATGTGGAACACGGTTCTGTATATATGCAGCAACATTGATTGCTTCAGCCCAAATATTTGCAGCCAAACCTTTCGATTCAATCATGCATGTAGCCATCTCTTTCAGTGACCGATTTTTCCTTTCCGCTACACCGTTCTGCTGGGGTGTGTAGGAAACTGTATGTTGGATCTTAATTCCGCTTTGGGCACAAAGTTGCAGCAACTCGGACTTGATATATTCCCCACCATTATCAGATCTAAGAGCTTTGATCTTGCTCTCAGTGGTGGTCTCAACGGAAGCCTTAAAATCCTTGAATTTTCCAAGCACTTCTGACTTGTTTTTGAGAAAGAATACCCATGTAAAGCAGGAAAAATCATCAATAAATGTCAAAACATACCTTGAACCATTTAATGACATATGGGGCATCGGACCACTGATATCAGAATGGATCAATCCCAAAATAGTAGAAGCTCTGCTAGCTTTTCCGCGGTCGAATCTGTGCTCGGGGTGCTTCCCAATGATGCAACCAGTGCATATTCCCTTCGAGGAACGGAGTTGTGGAAGCCCATCTACCATGGATTTGTTTGATAACAGCAGCAAACACTTATAATTAAGATGTCCAAATATTTCATGCCAAAGCCTACTAACCTCATTACCATGTGTGCGAAGAGCAGTGGGCTTTGCAAGCAGAATAAAGTGTGAAAACTCATAGCATTTTGCAGTGTGATTTGCCTTTCCGACTGCAACTAGTCTTCCACTTTTGATATCAAAAATTTCAACTATATTAGGGCTGAATGTAACTTGCTTTGGTTCACCAGTGTGTGTCATTTGATACACAGAAAGGAGATTTGAAGCCAAGGAAGGCACATAGAGAACATTCTGAAAGCTTCCATGTTCTACATGAATCGTACCTTTGCCCTTTGAAGAAATTTTTGAGTCATCTCCCAAATGGATGGGGATGGAGCTGTTTGGATCGAATGAGGAAAAAGAATCAATATTTGTAGCCATATGATTTGATGCACCCGAATCTATCAAGAGAGTAGTGGGATTCGAAACCGTTGCCATGAGTGCTTGTCCTCTTTCATGATCATCATTCCTATCCTTCTTCCTTGCACCGTCGGGAAGAGTTATGTTGTTATTTTCCAAAAGGAGGGCCATTTGATCTATGGTTTTCTTCATACATGAACTTTCAGGATGAAATCCACGATTGCAATAAGTACATTTAGATTTTTGGTTACCTTCTTTGCCCTTTTGCTTGAACTTCGAACTGGATGGTGCATCCGTTTGTTTGCCTTTGTCTTTTTGCTTGTGAGGCTCGAATTTGGGCTTCTCGTTCTTTTGCTTTCCTTTACCATTCGAGATCTTGGGTACTTGAACATATAGGGCTGAATCTTTGGAGCTTATGGACCCCATTTGAATCAACTTGTCATGCTCTTTTGTGACGGACTCAATGAAGGCATTCAAGGTAGGCATCTTCCAATTCGGGGTAGTTAGCCGACCGGAATTGAATGTAGATACAAATACTGAATAATATTTCCCAAGATTGATTAGAATGGAGAGGATCAATTGTTTATCCTCTTTGATAACTCCACTGTTCTTCAATTGCAAGTTCAAGTTCTTGAATTTTGTGAAGAATTCATTGATGGTCTCGAAATTCTCAGGATTAAGGCCAATCAATTCATTCTCTAATTGAAAAGCCCTAAGCTCATCCTGCTTGCCAAATAGTGTTTCAAGTTGCTCCCATATGGCTTTTGGAGTCTTCAATCTGCTGAGATGGAAGTGAAGATCTTTGGAGATGGAGAGACAAAGAAGACCATAAGCTTAATCAAGCTTGTTGTAGTGTTTGGTTCGATCTGACACATTGTTTGGCTCCAATTCAAGACCAAGAGTGACTCGGTAGTAACCTTTTGAACGTAATATGATCTCCATATCATATTTCCAATCAAAATAATTGAATGGGGTGAGGATAGGCTTTGAAGAAGAGTATTCCATTGCTAGGAGCGAGTCAAACTGATGTAGATGAGCTTGCATGCAGAGTGTAGCGAATGCAAAAGAGGAGTTTGCATGCACAGTGTAGCGAATGCAAAAGAGGAGCTTGATAACCTGCAAATCACAATCAAACCAAGAACCGTAAGGTCGAACAATCCACCCTTTTAGAGTTGCATCACACCTGGGATTGGAGATCAAACAATGTTGAATGGGTCCAATGTATCAGATCCAGGAATTATGTGGAAACTCAAGCTTCTGGAGTGGTATTGGATGTATTTTCAAGCTTTGCATGCACAGGAGCGAATGCCCTTGAGATATCTCATGCCAAAACTTTTTGCAATTTTTGAGCAATTTAGTGAAATCTTCTTGTAGAAACACCTGTAGAAAATAGATCTTGTCCCTGCAATGGCTCTGATACCATGTAAAATTAGTCACAACAGATCTAATGAACAAGTAAATCAATCACAACAGATGAATATAGAAAATATGGTGTAAAACTGTGCAAAACATGCAGCAGTGCTCAATATCCCAGAAAGGGTGAATGAATTACAATAAAATACAATATCTGTCAATGAGCAATTCGAATTGACTAAGTAGGCCATTCGAATCACTGAATGGAGTAGCTTGACTCCAACTAGGAGTCCTCATCATCAATCGGTGGTGGTCATCAATGCACAAGAACCAGTCATCCAGGTGTCAATCTGAGTCTAACTGAGTGTGTCATGTGTAACTGAAGTGTGTAGCACTGATTAAGGGAAGGAGGCTCAGTGGGGGGCGCATGGGAGACTAACTGAAGTCAGAACAAGTCATCTAGTCAAACTGGAGGTCCAACGGAAGTGAAACAGTCAGTCGGGAGTGAAACTAGCCTCAAATCAGGGAGAATCGGAGCTAACTGAATGTAACTGAAGTGGAACTGCAGTGGTAGGTGAACAAGTGTGCCCTTCTCTGGCAGTAGGTGAGAAGTGGGCGCCTTTCAGCCTAGGAGGGCTAAAAATCTGTAGTAAGTGGCTCCCGGGTGCTAGAATGAGGTGGCTAAGGTGCTGGAGGCATCAAACTGGTGACTGGGATGCATGCAAGTGCATGCAGGTGCATGCAAACCCTAGATTTTGCATGCAAACCCTAATTGCATGCAAGATCCTGAAAAAGATAATGTGGATATCCGAACAGATTTTAGGTGGGTATATATTGATATTCAATCAAACCTTTCTCCACAATAACCATAAAAATTGAGATCAATTTTTCTTCGCTCACTTGAACCAAGATGTTTGTTTCTATAGGAAGGTAGGGGAGTCCATCCATGAAAGGGTTTCAATTTTTCATTTTTATGGAGTTTAATTTATTAATCTTACAGAAAACATGAGTTCTATATGGCTATAGTTGTATTTACATTATATAAAATTGGTATATTGGTAGGTTGTGGTCTCAAACATTTGCAATTGTCATCTTTTTTAAGCATTGCACTATCTAGTGGACTATTAGTCTTTTACATTCTTTGTTATGTTGATATCTTGAATGGGTTTCCTTTTACACATATTGCCTTCCCCAATTCTATTTTGTTAAGTCTTCCACTATCCAATGCTACAAATTGATCATTCGCCCCTGCAATCCTGGTGGGATCATTATTAGCATATTATTTAGCATCTTTTTGCTTATACTAAGATGTGTTAGGGATCCTATTTGTTACAACTTGACAATATGATATAAAAGGGGTATTAAAAATGGGTTGATAAAAATGGATACCTACAATATTTGGTGAAACTAGGGGTTTTCTTAATTGGAAAGGGGTATTGGGAGGGGGGGTTCAACAATACAATTTTATGAAAAATTTTCCAATATTTAGTGAAGTTAGGGAAATTATTTAATATCATGTGAATGATTGTGCTATGTAACAAGTTCACTGAGGGAACCCCCATGCCCCCTATCCATGGTTAAGGGAGGAAGGATAGATTACTTACATGCTGGTGAAATTCCGCTAGGAGATCCCTTTCATCCATAGGAGGAAAAATATTTGATCTTTGAGGCTAGGATCATTGGAAAAGTGTTACGACATCAAAGATCGGTTGTAACCTCTCTCTTTGTACTTTCTATAATTACATTAATGCAAATTATTTCCATAAACATCTTGTCATTATAAATGTTTAGGATTTGTGTTAGGAACCCATGTCTTTACTTTGTTAGTATATTGTTGTTGGACACATATGCTTTGTAAGTCGTCCCGTAGTATTTGTTGATCCATAGTTTATATTAGCCCATAGTATTGACCCATAGTATTGGACGCATATGCTTTGTAAGTCATCCCATAGTATTATATGTCCCATGGTTTTGACTCATAGTATTGGCGCCTAGACTCAGCCCATGGTTTGTATTGACACATAGTATTGTCCCATGGTATTGGCACCTAGACTTAGTATATAAGTGTGTATTGAGGCCTATGAAGGAATGGCGAAGTTTATTGTATTGAGCTTGCTCAAAGGAGATTGCCCCCTCGAAGTGGCCCGTGATCAATATAAAAGTGATTCTGAGTTATGTTATTTCTGATTTCTCGTGTATTTGCATTAATTAATTATTGCAGGTTCATCAAATCTGGTATCAGAGCACTTTCTTGGGCTCGTTGGGTGGAATTTCTGCCAATTTTTTTTTTCCGCATCTGTTGCAGCTTCGGATTTGGGAATAACCCCTATCCGCTTAACTGTGGGAAGTACTTGGGCATAAGCCCTAAAACTCATTGTGAGGTGTACCACAGGAACCCCAAAGTAGCTGGCCCATTGAGAGGACCTGCCAGCGAAAAGGGCAATGACCCCTACCTAATTGACTAGTTCCCACCCGTGAGGTAAACCAAGAGCTGTCGTTTGTGGCAAAGCGATTATCAGTTTTACCTGAGCCGTGGAGTGAGGGGTACTGCCCCAATAATCAAGCCGTCAGATAGCATTGGTGGCCGAGTGAATCCCCTAAACCGATAGGAAGCAGCACATACCTGGGGTCCATATCTATTTTCAGCTGAACTGTTGTCGATCACTTCCGCTCTAGATCCAGCCATTTCAAATCTATTCTAAAATTCGTTCCAGATCCAGCCGTTTTTGATCTCTTCTGCATTGTTGCAGATCCATTTGTTGGGGATCCATTCCGCGCTGCTGTTGCCGATCCATTTTTGAAAAAAAAAAAGTTTTTCGGCTATATCTCCCTTGTTTCAACTCTATTTTCCCTAAAACTTCACTGACATCCTTGCAATCCCATTCTGCATATTTCATTCCTGAAGACCCTATCCTAAATTCCACTTCCCAAGACCAGAAATCCCACATTTGTCTATTTTTAGGGTTTTCCATAACTCCTTCAATTTTCACCCAAACGCCTTCAACTTTTGCCACCGTGTTCCTTTCCTAATTCTGCTTCTTTGTCCCTCTCTACCAAATTTTCTCATTCTTTCACCCCACTTCTGAAATCCCCATTTTTAGCTTCCCTGCCCATCAGAAAGTGTCCAAAACCTAGTCAAACCCCAATTACCCATCTAAGTTTTTTCCAAATCCAAATCTTCCTTTACTAAATAAGCTTTTGTTTGTGTTTTTCTACCCATTCCCCCCCCAAAAAAAACTCTTGGTTATGGTTGTCATCCGTGTAAGAGCAAAAACCATGGAGGAAGCACTTGCAGCCATCCAAACCAAGCTCCAAGATCTGGATGAAAAATTTCTCAACCTCCATCTTCAGCATTCAGCCATGAACAATACCAGATAGCCAAAATCTTTTGCAGCCACCGGGTTCTCTTCTTCCAGCAATTTTCGTGGGCCGAAGCTTGATATTCATCGCTTCAATGGTACTGATCCGACTGGATGGATATATCGAGCAGAACAATATTTTAGTCTGCATAACACTTCTGATGCCCAGAAAGTTCCACTTGCATCCTTTCATTTGGAACAGGAATCCCTTCAATGGTACCGTTGGTACATCAAAGCTCATCCCGAGCCAAACTGGAAAGATTTTTGCCAACTCATTTTTCCACGATTTGGTCCTAGTGCTTTTGAAGATTTCACAGGAGCACTCACTAAACTTCACCAAATTGGCACAGTGAGAGAGTATCAAACATAATTTGAGAAATTGGCTAATCACATAGAATGATTATCTGATGAATTCTACAGGGGTTGTTTTATCAGTGGTCTCAAGGATGAAATCCGCTTAGAGGTCAAAATTTTCTGTCCCAACACAATGATGGAAGTCCTAGAGTTGGTTAAGCTAGTAGAGGACAAGATCGCAGCTCAACAACGCTCCAAGCCCACCTTTGTTCCCTTCAGAACTATAGGTTCCCAACAACCTCCCATCACGCTTGCTCCTCAACCAACTCCTATCAAGCATTTGTCTGAAACAGAGATGCAGGCATGCCGAGAAAAAGGGCTTTGCTATAATTGTGATGAGAAATTCACTCGGGGACATAGATGTGTTCAACAAAAGCTCTATCTCTTGGATGTGGATTCTCCACTTGCCTTAGAACTTGGTGAAGAAGCTACAGATATAGTAGATGATTAGGTCGACATTCAACACCCGCCTGTTGACACCCCATCTCAGGTCGACCCACCCGAGATCTCTCTCCATGCTATAACCGGCGTCACCACACCATCAACAAGGGTGAAACGAACCTCCTTTCGGGACTTCTCGAACCCTTTCCCATCCCTCCACATATTTGGACAACTATTTCTATGGATTTCCTAGAAGCACTCTAGTGGTATAGTACCACATCTCAAAGGACACCATATGAAGCAGTCTCTGGATAGGCACCACCAGTTCTTCTTCCATACACCTTCAGCAGCTCCCCAATTCAGGCAATTGACTCAATTCTTCGAAACCGTGATCATCTTCTTCTCATGTTGTAGGACAATTTTCACATGGCAAGAATTTGACTGAAACAACAAGCCGATCAACACCGTTCTGAGCGCACTTTTCACATTGCTGATATGGTTCTTCTTTGTCTACAGCCTTCCATGCAATCCTCCTTGAAACTCCAAAGGCGCCAGTGGCTCGGAATGCAACCCGAGGATGCTGCAGGGGACCCACTCCTTCAGATTCTGCATCAATTTCCACATCTAAAGCTTTGAGGACAAAGCTTTTTCTAAGGGAGAGGGGATGTTAGGAACCCATGTCTTTACTTTGTTAGTATATTGTTGTTGGACGCATATGCTTTGTAAGTCGTCCCATAGTATTTGTTGATCCATAGTTTATATTATCCCATAGTATTGGACGCATATGCTTTGTAAGTCGTCCCATAGTATTATATGTCCCATGGTTTTGACTCATATTATTGGCACCTAGACTTAGCCCATGGTTTGTATTGACACATAGTATTGACCCATGGTATTGGCACCTAGACTTAGTATATAAGTGTGTGTTGAGGCCTATGAAGGAACAGTGAAGTTAATTGTATTGAGCTTGCTCAATGGAGGTTGCCCCCTCGAAGTGTCCCATGATCAATATAAAAGTGATTCTGAGTTCTGTTATTTCTGATATCTCGTGTATTTGCATTAATTAATTATTGCAGGTTCATCACAATTTGCTTCTTTGACTGCTAATATATATTGATTTATGTTTGTATGCTATCATTATTTGTTTGTTTCCACTTGTTATAAGTTGTTTTGCAGTTGAATATCTGGAGATCAAGGAGTTGGATCAAGCAAGGAGAAAGGAGTTGCGTTCATAAGGTGAGTTATCTCCTCTCTTACTTTGCAATTTGATCAATCTACGAAATTTATTTGTATTGTGTATTTCTTTTTTTCTAGATCCAAACCATTCGGACTAGGGAGATCAATTTGTGACCGCACTTACAGATTGTCTGTAAAAAAAATTGGCCACCATACTGGGGATATAGGTAGCCCATAGGTTTTGATTTGTTTGTAATTCTTGGTTTCTTTATTTCCTTTCGATTAGCCTCTTAATTTTCCTTTCTTCATTGGATTTGATTATTAGAGAACTTATAGGTCATCCAGACTCTGATTGGGACTTTTTATTAATCCATTTATCTCTTTGTTGTTGATATTTTTCATTTTTTCATACTTCGAATCTCGCCTGATGCACTTGGGAAGTATTGTGCCTGTGTCACTATAACTCTGATGCACTTTATCTTAAAGCATCCCATGTTGCTAACGCCTTTTCCCCGTTTACAACCTGCGTGACTGACGCACTTCCCACATGTGCAAAGTGTGTCATTGGGCTTCCAACGCTCTGGTGTACACCTGGAGGACGCTCCTCCCTTCACAACTCAGTACATAAGTTGAAAAATATCCCAACTTGATTTTGGCTTGGTTTGTTGAGCTCTGTATGTTGTCTTTGACAGTCACAGAAACTCCTAGACACAACGCGCTTTGTCTTTGGCTTGTTTTTGAAGTTTAAGAGTTTGATTTCAGTCCTAGTTAGTCAAGTGAGTGTCACTCACTTGGTGGGAAATTTCAATCCCGCGCAAGTACATTCAGTCTTATGAATCCCTATTAGTTTACATGATCTATTCACTGTGACTTCTCAGCCCTCTAAGAATTAGTTGTTGTGATTTTTTTGTAAAATTTGGTGTGGTTTTGTGTATTGTTTCAAGATCTTGGGTGGTTAAAATTTTCGATAATTTCCAATTGATTAAAGATTGTAGTAGCAAGGATTCTCTAGTTCTCTGAATCTAGATTAAAAGAGTGGTGCAATTCTCAGATTCATTGAGTGCATTAGTTATAAAATAAAAATTTCTTATTATCTCCATTTCGAGCACATTACTTGGAATTTTTGCATAAGATTTTTTCATGTTTTGAAATAATAATTTAAGAACCTTTGAAAAAGCTAAAAAATTATCAATTCTTATGGTTTCTTGGTCTTAAAAAGTTCCTTTTTTATTTCCTTGAAAAATTTTAGCGCATTTAGGCCTTCTCAAAGTATTCCAAAAGTTAGTGAAAGCTCTTATATTTTTTTTATTTTATCTCCACTCCTTTTGATTCTCATTTCAGAATTAGAGTTATTGCAATCGAAATGGAAGTTCATCTTTTCATTTTTTCTCATAGGTTTTCTTAAGTTGAAAAGAAAAAAAGAAAAATATTTTCGATTTGGTGTGTTATTTTCACTTTTTGTTGGATTACTTGAAAGAGTACTTCTTAGTCTTTTGGTTGATTTGGAAAAGAAAGTAGAGGTACTTTGTTCATTTTTTTTTACTACCAGAAAAGAAAATATTTCTCCTTACCTTAATTAGTTTTCATAAAAAAGAAAACGAAGACTTGCATTTCATATAGATTAGTTTGCCATCTTATTTAAATTTCAAGTCTACACTTCATGCATTCACCTAACCGTACAAGATAAAATCAAGAGGTAGCCTAAGTTAAAATTGTATATAAATTCGTGTGCTAGGTTAGAGACGTGTTCCAGCGTCTTAAAACATTGCAGTTGACATTATTTTCCTGCACTGCATCCCGGGGGCTTGTAGTTCTTCCACGTACCAGTCAGTATATCGAAGGACCTTTCATGTACCTTCGGGTATATAGAAAGGTACTTCACAAAATCGACAGTATATCGGAAGGCTCCTGCTGGACGATTGTGCATTAGACAACACTACTACAGATTGGAGCTCCCACATACCTTGAATATATCGGGATACCCCACTAGGATTGTTGAAACCATCCAAGTTAACCATTGGCCATCTTGGCGTGGAAATACACCAAGAACAACACTCAGGGAGCTACTACGCATGTATTTCCAAGTAGTCGGGTTATACAGTGAGGGGTACGGTCCTAATCCTCTTTGGTTAGTGCTCTGAAATATTTGGTCGAATATAACTATTGGACCCTGTATTATATCGTGAATTGCGATGCCTTGATAATCTCGTGAGGTTCCAAACTTTTGAATCCCAACTATCACATACGTTTGCTTGTGGATTTAGCTTGAGTAGGTCTTGAAGTGTGTTTTTCATTTTTAGAATACTTTTAGGTGAAGCTTTATATCAGCCTCCCTGGTTGAGAAACCTTTAAGGATATCCCATAAAATATTAAATTTTCCACCTAGATATTTCCTTAACCAGGAGGAGAACTCAGGAGCAAGCATGGATCAACCCACAACATCTGTGTCACATGAAGAAGGAAATTCTACCTTTGAATTAGGAGTGAATTAATCTCCTCCTGTAAATCCACCCATCACTGATCCTACGGGACCTTTGTTGGTGGAACAACCTAATCCGCATGACACATCCTTTCATCATTGGATTGAAGGAAATCCTGGAGTCAGAAGGAAATCCTGGAGTCGCCGATTGGATTTTCAGTCGACCCCCAGATGACCCGATAGCGACCACTTTTGGTCCAACCGCATCATTTTGGGACACCTCTTTAGGCCAGCACGTTTTCGATTTTGTTCACTTCGGATGGTGGAAACTCCACCACGCCAGTTTCATGTCTGGATTCCTAATGACGTATTTCTCATGCTAGTTTACGATACTATCGAACATTTACGAACATTCGGTGACCAGATTAGGCGCCATATTTTTCCTTTGAGATCCAATTCGGAAGTACCAGTTCCTGAACAACATTCCTCTATAAATTCTTTGTCCTTTTTGTCACCAGGAATATCCACACCCATTATGACCAATTATGAACCAGGTCATTCTTCTTTCCTATATAGTACACCTCAAATCCATTCGACTGATTCTACACCTTATTTTACCCCAACAACTGGAGGGAAACCTTCAACTACTATTAAATTCATAACTGGAACATCACCTCCATATCAAATTTTGAGTGGTGTTTATCCTCTAGTTAGCAGTCAACAGATGAGTATCAGTCAACCTACAATTAGTGGTCAACATATGCTTACTGGGCATACTCCAATAGGTGGAAAATATTCAATTGGGGGAAAACCCTAGTCAATGGACCAAATCTAACTAGGGGGCGACCCCTAGTCAGTGGACCAAATCTAACTAGGGGGCACCATCAAGTTAGGGGACAGAACGTGAGCTAAGGTTATTCTTCACACATGAACTTTAATATCATTGGTTGTTCACTTCTATCCATGGGACAACCTATGTGGGTACATCAAATGGGGGGAACATCCACTTGGACCCAACCCCCATGGGGGCATACATACCTGGGTAATCATAACATTCCTATAGGTCACAACTATCCAGGGAATTGTTTTCCTAGATTACCCTAACCCAAAAATATAAACACCCCATGGGGGTATCATAATGTCCCACCGAATGGACTTCTGTCCGGAGTACCA
The DNA here is from genome assembly GCA_027924585.1 of Larix kaempferi. NCBI lineage: Eukaryota > Viridiplantae > Streptophyta > Pinopsida > Pinales > Pinaceae > Larix > Larix kaempferi. The sequence continues at coordinate 4,354,968 of BSBM01000067.1, forward strand.
CACCCCCCACCCCCACTACCTATACCACCTCCTCCCCCGCCACCCATCCCACCTCCACCCGGAGGACCCCTGTACTCCGGCAGTGGACCACCTTACTCTGGAGGAGGAAGCCCTTCAGTTCCACCTCCCAATCCAGGAGGCCCACCTCCATATGGCCAAAACCCTATAGGACGACCTTACGATCATTCCATCCATCGTCCTACTGGTACCCAGATTCCTTTTCAATATTACCAGTATCCACAACTGTCACCTACCCAAATTCTGAAAATAATATTTTATTTGCAAAAATACTTTATGTTAAATTTTAATTTCAAAGTTTTGAAATTATGACCAAGTTTGGTCAAGGATGAATGTAATTACTGAATTATTATTATTTAATAAATTAAAGTAGGAGACAAACACCCAAGGGAACTGTTAAATGAGTGTCAACTGAACCACTAGGAGGAATGGAAGCTGTTGGAAGGTATGGGACAGATGGCAACAATTACACTACACCAATAGCTGTTAGTTATGGGACAACTACCCCTAATAATGTGCCATTATCCCCCAGGTGGTGGGAGTGGGCAGGCAGCTCATTTAATGACCAAGTAACAACTAAAAAGGCCTAGGCAGCCTACATAAGGCAAATTCAAATTGAGCAAGAAACTCTTACACAATATGTTTATGCAGAAATATTTCCTCATGTGCATCAGGTGATCACTGAGAGATTCGAATAGGGAGGCTAGTTGTGAGTGTAATCATAAGTCTGCAAACTATTTGATAAGGAGAACTAGAGGTGTTGGTGCGGGCCCTTTGGACTGCTAGTTCTTGAAGATTTGACAGTTATTGCTACTGCAAGTGGAGATCCTAAATTCCTAAGTTTCTTCTTCCTGGTGGTTCAGTGAACAGGCTCAGGGGTCCTAAGGCAAGTACTTGGATGTCTTCAGGAATTGGTTGCGTGGAACAGGCTCCTTGGGCTGTTTGTTTCCCTATAGAATTAATCCAGGTTCTATTGTTTCCTAATTTGTTTTAGTTGAGTAGTTATGTTAGTAAAAATTAGTAAACTCTGTTTTGAAGAAGGATTGATCTCTGATTTGGTTTAAGTCTGAATGTTAAGTTTAATGATAAATTAAATTGAAAATCCAATCTCTACATTTTTCCACATGCTGTTATTTGCATCGTACTCTAGTGTAGAGAAGAAAATTAAGTATAGATGAAAAGATAGGAAAACTGCCATTGATTCGATAAGTAAGTATAGTAATTTATATATTTTTCATTTTCTTCCCTATAGTTAACAATAGTAGAAAGTACTGTATAATATCTAAAATAATATAGAATATCTCATTGTTTCATGAAAAACAAATATTGTTTATTCTCTGTACAATACATTGTGTTTTCTTCCCTCTATTAATTACATAGGAAATAAATGTAATTCAAATTTCCATACATCATAACTACAAATAAATAGAATTGCTAATGATAGACATAAGTACAAATCACAGTCAATACACAATCTTCATATTTCTCACACACATTGTTTTCTGTATAAATCTTCTGCTATAACATTTACATTATTTATTTTATTTTAGTATTATCAGAGAATGAAATTAATGTAAACCCTATCTCATTTCCATTCATCTTACTTCTATTTTTTTTTACAATCTGTAAGTATTGTTCAAAATTGGGTTTTGTATCAAACCCTAGATAGTTTTTCCAAAACCATAACATCGTTTTCCATTAAATAAACAAACACGATTTACATACTCATGCACAAACTACAGAACAAAACCTAGTTGTCGATTGAAGTTCATTTATGAAAACATCTTATACATTGAAGGAAAAATGAGAATTTGGGCGTAGCCCTGTTCATTTTCTTTTTATAAACAAAAGCTATTAAATCAACACACACAGATTTTTTCCAACTACAAAAATGCATAACAGTTTTGCATAGCTCAATAGTCCCATTATCCATACAGAACATAAACAAATAGCATAACCACATTTTTTTTCATTGCCAAGAAATTAAATATAGCATACAGAGTTAAATGAGCTTCGGCTCTAACATTTTATTCATTAAAACGTAAACCCAAAACCTTTTCAAGTTCGAGTATCGAACCCCACACATGTTCCGGCTTCACAAAGGAAGCATCGACATATAGGTTAACATTACATTTCCAAAACGAAAACTGCACTGGGTTTATCCCTTCCTCTAAGTTTCTAAAACGAGTATGATAACTCCCATCTCGAAGAACTAGGCATCAAAAAAAAAAAGATCGAGTAACATTCAAATAGACGAGGGTCATATCCCTGTATAGTCATCACTTAACACAAAAGGTTCTTCAAAGAAACTCGACTGACAGACAATGCCGAAAGGCATTGGTGGAGCTCTGTTACTTTCTTTGTTGAAAACCTCATCAACCAAGTCCAAATAGGCACCTACGAGGGTTTGGGGACCCAGAGCTTACCAGGATTGGAGAAATGCCAATCTTTTTCCAAACCCTTTGCCCAATTCATCATTCGAACCCTGTAACAGACACCACAATTTTTCAGAGAGTTAGACATATTATTTTATTTAAACTGTAAGCCGAACTTCAACGAAAAAACCATGAAGTTTTCAAACACGCTTACCTTTTTAACATCGACCGAGTTCTGTACATCAACCAGTGAACGATGGGCTCCTTATTTCGAACAAGACTAGGATACCCTTACCTCTTTTTTTTGCAGGAGATGTTTTTTTTTAATCAAAACTTAGAAACGAAACTGCAAATCTACCAACGTTGACAGTTTTTCAAACTACAGACACTACATTCTATCACACGCCATGGCATCAAGACGAATCCTGCATCTATCACTCCAACCTACAGGTCTCGAGGTCGAAACCCCTTACATTGTCTTCTAACCGTAAAATCTAGCACCTTGTCGGCCTCACTACCGAAAACAATGGTAACAATGAACGACATTCAATCCTCATCAACCAACATAATGACACAATGCTAGGGTTGCATCCAACGAACCTGATTCAAGTCGATCAATGATCACAAATGTGCCAACACAATTACATTGGGGATCGTATAACTTTTGCATTTATTGCTCTATCATTTCACATGCACGGCCTTGCCACCTTGGCTCATGATGGATCGTTCTACATCCAGCTTGGAGGAGTTTCAAACTTACAACCATTACAAAGTGGCTTCTGTAATGACCATTACATTGTTATTGCACTACGTGGAATGTGAACAATCCTTGTCACAAGGAGTATGGGTTGAGTTTTTAATGCAGGATCGAGACACTTTCTCCACGCCAGCTCGAGGCACATGCCAAGTTTAAAGACCCATCAACTCGTCCATTCTGTCGACATATATACATGCCAGTACCTTTTGTATCGACGATATAGTTTCGAAATTGATTTTTATAAACTCAAAAACATTATTGTTATATTATATAGTAGTTATTAGTTCTAAGCTTATGGTCACGATTTGGATATTAACGTTTTATAAATCCATGTATTAAGTTCCAATTATATATATGTTTAATATTGTGAACATTATTTAACTTATAAAACATAATGCTTTTATATATATAGTGAATAGTTTAGACATGCTAAATTTTGCATAGGATATTAATTCATAAGAATTATAATGTTAACATGAAAATTTTGATTATCATAGTTATCATTTTTGTATTTCAAAATAAATCCAATGTTTGGATAATAGTATAAAAACCATGCTAATACTATGTATTCATACCCTAACCCCCTTATTACAATGCATTTAATGGATTTAGTGATATAATTACGACATCAGTACTATATAAGTATTAATTACCTTAAGACGACGATCAAAGCCAAACTATAACAACGTCATTGGTTTACGACAACAAACATAAATAGCATGTAGAATTTCTAGACGTCGTTGTTGTCAACATTGATAAATGATAAGACATCGTTGAAAAACCAGTAAGTAGCACTAAACATTTCATACCTGTAGACACTGAGTTTTTCACAAAAGAATTCACAACATTTTATATTTCGACGTTGAATTGAATTACACACGTACTCTTAAACTATGCAGTCATTGAACTTCTTACCTATCGTCTGCACATAGAAACATTACAAATGCTTTATCGTTGCAACTAAGTAAACTCTAGGGTACCTCGTAGGACACCCTTGGACATCAAGAAAGCAAATGTCAGTATCATCTCAAAAGAAAAGTATCGCATTATATTTATAACCTGTCAATGCATTTATTACAATAATCATGTTTGTTAAAAGTGTGTTAAGTAGTCGTTATCAGAATGTTGTTAACTCAGAAAATTAAATTATGTTTAGTACTAAATGACTTTTAATCATTGTTGTTGTAATCAAATATTTATTATTTTCCGCAACCATATTTATCTGATTTAATGTTGTTTTCAAAAGTTTTAAATTTTTATGAAAATTCGGGATGTTGCATGTGGTATCATAGCTTATGTTCAAACTCTAGGCATGAAAAGGGTCCAAGAACATGCAACAAGAATTTTATTACAGCAGAAAATTTTACTAATTAAAATTTTAACTATGGTATTATATAGAAAATTATTTTAGTTACAGGTATGGAGAACTCAACTGAACATGTAGAAGACAGATTTCAACCAAACAACCATAGCTCGGGACAACACTATGCAGAAGAAGGTCACGGTGAACTAAATGATAGTTCGTCAGAATTGTTATGTGCTTTTCATGAATTAAAGGCAGAAATCAGATCTATGAAACAAGACAATGAAAGAATTTTGCAGGCACAAGAATAATTAAACCAAGCGCTGTTTGAACAGTGCCCAATCGATGAGCAGGAGAGAGATAATGAAGATATCTCCAAGGTTGAGGATCTGCCTAATGGTAACAAAAGTAAGAAAATAAAAGCTAATGATGTGAGCAGCAGTTCAACATCATCAGGAGAGGCTATCGAAGTATGCAAAAAGAAACGTAACTACTCAAGTGATAGTAGTAGGGGAGACTACAAACCCAGAAAAAAAAGCTATAAATAGTATGAACAGATTTCTGGGGTGTTCAAAAAGATTAGACCTCCAACTTTCAATGGAGAAAATGAGAAGGGAGAGACAATTGAAGCTTGGCTGTCTGGTATGAAAAAATACTTCCAGATTTATAACTATTCAGAGTCCTTGAAAGCAAAAATGGCTATATATAGCTTGACTAGAAAAGCGGATATTTGGTGGCAGGACATCAAAAGAGTGAAAGGCATCAAGGATAAAGATGTAAACTGGAGTACTTTTAAACGATACTTTAAGAAGAAGTTTTTATCAAAACAATACTATGAAAAAAAATCCAAAGAGTTTTATGACTTGAAGCTAGGAGGGATGAAGATGAAGGAAATGAATAGTAAATTTCCGAACCTACTAAGATATGTGCCATACCTTACAGAAGATAAACCGAAAATTCAAAGATATTTGAGCTGCCTACCTTTCAATATTAAGGACTGAATCGAGTATGACAGTCCTAAGACCTTGGAAGAGGCTATGAGAAAGGCAGTTTTCTGTTATGACACAAATCGGAAAAGAGAAGGAATGTCAAACTGGAAAAGTCATAAGCCCAGCAGTTTTGAACAGATAAAAAAATAAAAAATTCCAGGTTTGAAAAGAAAATTTTCAGAATCGGAATTATCAAGGGAACAATTCTAGAAACAATCAATAGTAGAATTCTACAGCACCTGGAAATGAACCTAATAATACCAGGAAGCTTAAAGCTAACAACATTCACTCTATTCAGACTGAACCTACTGTCGGAGATGTGGTGAGGGAAATGCCCAGAATCAATGCAGCACTTGACAACAGACAATCAGATCATCAAATCTCCATGGCATAGATTGAAGGTATGCTGCAAAATCATCCTGTTATTATTTTAATTGACCCAGGTGCTAGCTTAAGTTATATATCACCAAATATAGTGGAAAGTCTTAAATTAAAAACATAAAAGTTCAGTAAATCTTGGTTAGTTAGACTAGCAACTGGAATAAAGAGGAAAGTATTAGATTTTATAGAAAGTTGCGCTTTATCCATGAATAAATTACAGACACAAATCAAGTTGAATATTTTACCTTTAGGATCTTATAATATTATAATCAGAATGGACTGGTTAGAAGCCCATCATGTCATTCTGAACTGTTATAAAAAAAGTTTTATATGTTTAAATAAAGAAGGAAAAACTGTAGAAATAAATGGTATCCCAAGAAAGGTATCCCTTAGACAGATTTCAACCATGCAAGTTAAGAGGGAAATTAGGAAAGGATGCCAGTTGTTTGCAATAAATGTAGTAAACAATGAGTTTATCTGTAAAGAGGACAAACTGAAATTAGAAGACATACCTGTCCTAAGGGATTTTAAGGATGTATTTCCTAAGGAGATTCCAGGATTACCTCCTAAAAGAGATTTAAATTTTACCATCTAGTTAATACCAGGAGCAGTACCAAGTTCTAAATCTCCATACAGAATGAATATACTGGAATTAAACGAATTGAAATCACAGTTGAAGGAACTGAATGATAAGAATTATATAAGACCCAGCATGTCTCCTTGGGGAGCACCTGTCATCTTTGTTAAGAAGAAAGATGGAAACCTACGACTGTGCATAGATTATCGTCAGCTTAACAAGATGACAATCAAGAATCGATATTTATTGCCCCGCATAGACGATCTATTTGATCAGTTGCGTGGAGCAACGATATTTTCAAAGATTGATCTAAGATCAGGATATCATCAAGTGCGGGTTAAGGATGAAGATATTTTCAAGACAACTTTCAGAACTTGGTATGGATATTATGAGTTCGCAGTCATGCCATTTGGCTTGAGTAATTCCCTGGCTGTATTTATGTGTTTGATGAATAATATTTTGCACAAATACTTAGACAAGTTTGCTGTTGTGTTTATAGATGACATTTTAGTGTATTCTAAAAGTAAAGAAGAGCATGATGAACATCTACGGATTATCTTACAAGTTCTGAGAGATCTTCAACTATACGCTAAGTTTAGTAAGTGTGACTTCCACAAAGAAAAAATTCAGTATCTATGACACATAATTTCTAAAGAAGGAATCTCAGCTGACCCCGATAAGATAAGGGCCATTAATGATTGGCTGGTTCCTAAGGATGTGTCGGATGTAAGATCATTTATGGGCATTACTAGATATTACAGAAAATTTATAAAGGGTTTTTCAAGGATTGCCAACCCCATAACTTCCTTGCAGAAGAAATGGAAGAAATTTGTGTGGGATCAGTGTTGATGTATATGTAAGTTTGGAATGTATTTCACATATATGTATATTGTATTTCTATAGAGATGGTATTATTCCTCTATAAGGAAGTGTCGTCATTTATATTGTAAATGTCGTAACTTATTCTTGATGGGTTATTAGACCACCTTGTTGGGGTTGTCCCTGTATAAGTCATGTGGGTCAAAGGGTTATTATACCGCCCTATTGGGGGTCGGCCCAGTCAGCATTATGTTATGTGGTTAAGTTCGAGCCTACATGAGTTAGGTAAAAAGGCAAGTCAAGTCAAGTATAAATAGAGTGCGGGAGGCACTCTATTTGATCACTCACTTCTCACTCATGCACTCAAGGAGGAGTGGCGCACTTATGGAGGAGGAGGATCTACTACTAGGTTATGTCTATATCTTAGTTGTATCATTGCTCTATCTATCTCTGAGGAAGTTATTGGGGTTTTTCACCTTTATGGTTTTCCCCAAGTAAATCTTTGTGTCTCTTGTGTGCTTGCATTATTGTCTCCATGATTGATATGCTTTAGATATGATGTACATGTTGTTCTCTCAGTTAATATCCTAGATCATATTGAATTAAATTCTGAAAATTTAACATGGTATCAAAGCTAGCTTTAAATAAGGCATGATATGGCATGTATGACACTTGTTGCACTTACGATGCTAGGCCTTGATATAGCAAAAACTAGTCATCGTAGTACTTTCACTATAAATCCGTTTTGGAAAATTTTTCGGATCTGAAATTGTTACAGGACGAAGCTAAGATCTCCATGTACCTTGTGTCCAAAGGACAACCTCTAATTCGTTGTACTTTGTGATTTATGATCTGTACAATATAGGGTTTCTGCCTCTTCCATATCTGAGTCAAAATCAGGTGACCTTGGGAAAAAGGTCATAACCTGGGTTAGGAAGCTCCAAATGAAAATTTGTAAAAAGCGACAGGTATTGCACAGACTGTACTATCTCAGCAAAATTTTTTAGAGGCCGAAGTTGAACCAGTGACACGTGGCACGCTATACAAGTTTTCTCTTCTGTATTATCCCATAAAAAGGTCACATTGCGACACTTGGCATAACTCTCTCTCAGAGAGTCCAATTGAGGTCCGACCTATCAGGATGGAAATATAACAGGGCGACCTATCTCAAAAAAACGTTTTTAGAGGCCTAAGTTCAAATAGTGATACGTGGCACGCCGTACAAGTTTGCACTCCTGTATTATCCCAAAACAGGTCACGTTGCGACATTTGGCATAAATCTCTCTCATAGAATCCAATTGAGGTCAGACCTGTCAGGATGGAAAGATAACAGGTCAGGATATCTCAGAAAACTTTTTCAAACCCCATGGATTGAAAAGTTTGAAGTTACACCAGAAACAATTAGGTACATATTTCTATCAAAACAGAATTATTTTTGAGTACCTTCATTCATGGCTTTCGGAATTTAGGGCTTCGGAAAAAGTTGGAATTTTTGTAATCAGAGACCACGGCTGAATGATACTCATCAAAATAAAAATTTAGAGACCAAAATCAGAATTTTTGGTTGGGCAGAAGGCCGGGCTTGATCAGACCCTAGTTCGGGACTTTGATCAGAAAAGTGGAAAATTAGGGCTTCTGTAAAAATGGGAATTTTTGAAATCTATGACCACGTCTGGAAGCTCCTCAGAAAAATAGAAGCTTAGAGATTTGGATCAAACCTTTTGATTGGGCAGAAGAGTGGGATTCATCAAACCCCAGTTCAGGGTCATGTCCAGTGAATCCGGAAGTTTCAAAGGCAAAATTGAGGAGTGAAACTTTGCAGTTTTCAAATTCTGAATATACCGGTTTGATCAGCTTATCAAGGCACATATTTATATCCTTTCGGAAGTTTGAAATTCAAAGTTTGAATTTTTGGGGTTTCTCTGACAAATGCATATCCAGCTCCAGGTCCAGTTCTTGCAAATCAAGTGGATTGGGTTAATCCTAGAAGAAGATGGATTGGTCACCTGCATAAGTGAAGATGTTCCTGTTTCAGAGGGAGATGAAGCTAAGTCCTTACATAAGAAGATTACAAGCGATCTCGACAGGTATGACTCATCGAGGTATGTTTTGAGATTTGTTCATGATTAAGTTTATGGTATGTTTGTCTTCATGTTATTACGGTTAGTACAATCTTGATTTTAGACTTGGCATATCACCTTAATAAAATTATGAATGCACGATAGAAAATATTCATTGATTAGGGTGTTGACACTTATGATTGTACTAATGCATTATGGTGTTGTATGAGGTTTATGTTACTAACATGAAAGGTACACCAAGAAAGACAAATCATGTTCTGGTTCAAGAACATATGATCATGATGACATGCAGACAAAGAGTCATCCATTGTCATGGATCTCATAGAAGATCCATTTACGAGGTATGTATAACTTGGTTTTATAATGGTTAACCTATGAGATATACAGGTTACTAGTACAAGTCATTGAAGAAGAACAAGAAGACATCATATGAGTATATTAGACATAACTAGCTAACATGCTAATCTAGGTATGTTTTTCCTATATCAAGTTAGAATCTCACCTTGTGATAAGATCCTTTATATAAGTATACTTGGCATGATTGATTATGATTATTCATTGAAGTTAGTAATCATGGGTTTAGGCATATTATGCTTTTTACTTTGATTAATGATATGACTAACTAGAAAAGTCCTATGATCAAATGAGAACATGCATGAGTAAAAGAAATCTTCCCTGAAATCTTGAATACTAATATTTATTATCTGTGTTTGAAATGACCATGACTCTACATACTTGAGATTATTGTGTTTTATTAAGATTATACTAATGAATGTTTGATTATGTATGAGACCTAGAGGATAACACAATGATGATACTAATAAGCATGCAAGGATGAATGTAAGTTCAAGGACAGAAGCAAAGATCAAGAGGAAGCAAACTCCAGTTGTCCCTGCAAGAAAGCAAAGGAGCACACTTCAGTAGTTTCTGCAAGGATACAGATATTCAGAGGGAGTTGAACATCTTTCTACATTCCATAACAGAAAGGTGTAGAAGAAGCTACTTCAGCAGCTCCTACAAGGAAGCAAAGACTCAGAGGGAGTCCACCCAGTAACCAAACAAAGATAAGTATTTTTAATTATCATTTCTTGCATATGTGTTTGTTTAAATAATACTGTTCAATGATGTATATACTGATGTTCCTAGAATTAGGTTGTGTATTATGCACATTAGAATAATTGCATTGATGAACAGTACACTACTAATATGCATGGGTAAGTAGCCTATGGCACTGTACAGCATTCCATTTCTACTTATCTAGAATGAAACCTATTTGCTTACATGTTGGGAGTTGTGCACACTCTTAACAATGTTCTGGTAGAGATTGGAAGGCATCTAGAAAGTTACAGTATATGGATAAATGTTGTATTGAAGCATTGGCTAAGATAATTGCATGACTGTATGACATATTTCTTTATGTGTAAGAATTTGTTCTGAAAATTATGAGATGTTTCTAATCATGCAATTTAACCTGTTTTGTAGGAAAGACCGTATATCTTCATCTACAAAAGGACTACAACATTTGTTCCAGCAACAAAAATATCTATTGAAAATATTGAAGATATTGAAGTTCCCAGGATCTGGGATGAAGAAATGGAATGCCATGATCCTTCGATCATGAAGAATGATGTTTGGGATGTAGTCCCAAGACCTGAAGGGAAGTTTGTTATGACTTCCATATGGATCTATCAAGATCAAGCATGCTGCAGATGGCAGCATAGAGAAATATGAAAGTGATGAAATAGAAGATACACTAGATGGATTTCAAGACAACTTTCTTGAATAGTTGTATGTGGATGACCTGTTTGTAACAAGAGATGATAGATTGATTGCCGACACGCAGCGGAAGCTTGCTGCTAAGTTCGAGTTGAAGAACTTGGGGATGATGCACTATTTGTTTTGGCATGGAGGTGTGGCAGAGTGCAGATGGAATCTTCCTTGGACAAGGGAAGTATGTAGTAGAGATCCTGAAGAGGTTCGGGATGATGGATTGCAAGGATATGGCCACACCTATGGCATCGAATCTGAAGCTTCTATGTGATGATTCATCTGAGCCGGTTGATGTCTCCATGTATTGTCAGATGATTGGGTCCTTGATGTACCTAACGAACACGAGACCAGACATTTGCTTTGCTGTGAACACATTGAGCCAGTTCCTGACGGATCCAAGGAGTGTTCACCTGGTTGCTGTAAAGCATGTTCTGAGGTACTTGAAGGGTACAGTGGATTATGGGCTCAAGTATGAAGCGAATCAAAAGTTTAACCTGCAGGGTTATGTTGATTCAAATTGGGCTGGTAGTGCTGCAGATAGGAAGAGAACATCTGGGTGTTGCTTCAGTATGGGATCAGGTGTGATCTCTTGGTTTAGCAGGAAGCAGTCCTGTGTAGCACTAAGTACAGCTGAGGTAGAGTATGTTGCAGCCTGTTCAGCTAGTTGTGAGGCAGTATGGCTACGGAAGCTACTGTCTGAGTTATTTGATCTCCCGTTGGATGCTACTGGTATCTTCTTTGATAACCAGAGTTGTGTGAAGCTGTCCGAGAACCCAGTGTTTCATGACAGGTCGAAACACATAGAGATCAAATATCACTATATCAAGGATATGGTGCAGAGAGGAGCCGTGAAGCTCCTATATGTTGCGATGGACGAGCAGATTGTAGATGTGCTAACGAAGCCACTAGCCAGAGTGAAGTTCAAGTACTTCAGAGAGAGGCTTGGCGTTCTTCAGATCGAGGACACTTCGAGGAAGAAGTGATGGACACATTTGCTGAAGCCATTCCAAGCATGTTGGAAGGGGGATCCTTCACATGGCTGTGGATGTAAGCGCTGGATGATGAGCATCAGGATGATGTTCTGGTTTCTGCTTGGATATGATCAGTTGGATCATGTGTATGTATTTTGTATGTACGCATCATGTTGGATGCTAGATATGATCGGTTGGATCATGTGTATGTATTTTGTATGTACGCATCATGTTGGATGCTGATGGATACATTGTGTGGATCATGTATCTTTGTATGATCAGGCAGATCATGTATATTGATGGATACATTGTGTGGATCATGTATCTCTGTATGATCAGGTAGATCATGTATGCTGATGGATACATTGTGTGGATCATGTATCTATGTATGTATCAGGTGGATACTTGGTGTGCATTAAATGGATGCATTGTATGATTAGGATGATCGTGGATGACGAGCTTCTCCATATGACATGCAGCAGGATGTTGCATTGATGATGATCAAGATGATCATGTGTACATCAGGATGATGTATGAAGAGTATCAGATGATACTTTGTGGCCGTGGATCAGGTTGTGCAGGAAAGCATGTAATTTGTGCCCTCGGAGATTTGCATATGGTCTTTTGAGGTTTTTCCTATGGCATGTAATTCGCTGCCCTGGGACATCTGGCAAATGCTCTTGCGAGGTTTTGCTTGGGAGGACATGTAATTTGTGCCCTGGGAGATCTACAGATAGTCTTTCGAGGTTTTGTTTATGGCATGTAATTCGGTTCCTTGGGATATCTGGAAGATGCTCTTGCAAGGTTTTGTCCTATGGCATGTAATTTTCTCCTGGGAGATATGGATAGGATGAAAAAGGCCTCAGATGCTTCAGCCAGGTTTTGCCATGACCACATGTAATTTGCTCCTAGGAGATCTGGAAAAGATGAAAAAGGCCTCAGATGCTTTAGCCAGGTTTTGTGGTGAGATCACATGTAATGTGCTCCTAGGAGATCCGACAGGTAGAGTCGTGTGCTCGTAACAGCCTGGGATGCTTCAGCCAGGTTTTGTGATGGGTCACATGTAATGTGCTCCTGGGAGATCCTACAGGTAGAGCTGTGTGCTCGTAATAGCCTGGGATGCTGCAGCCAGGTTTTGTGACGCACGTAATAAGTCCTGAGGATTCCACAGTATGGCCAATGATGATGAAGACCTGCAGGTGGTGGGACTACATCCAGTATGAAAAATGACTGGCTCTGTAGAACTTCCTATGACGAGTAGATTCAGAGATTGATTAAGATAGCAGCAGCAGTGACGATGATGATGAGTCGATGATGATTATCCAGTGACGATGATCCAGAGAAGATGACTTGTGCTAGAAGAACTGTGTTGAGAAATACCTTCCTAGTTAAGAGGGAGTGTTGATGTATATGTAACTTCGGAATGTATTTCACATATATGTATATTGTATTCCTATAGAGATGGTATTATTCCTCTATAAGGAAGTGTCATCATTTATATTGTAAATGTCGTAACTTATTCTTGATGGGTTATTAGACCACCTTGTTGGGGTCGGTCCTGTATAAGTCATGTGGGTCAAAGGGTTATTATACCACCCTATTGGGGGTCGGCCATGTGGGTCAAAGGGTTATTAGAACACCCTATTGGGGGTCGGCCCAGTTAGCATTATGTTATGTGGTTAAGTTCGAGCCTACATGAGTTAGGTAAAAAGGCAAGTCAAGTCAAGTATAAATAGAGTGCGGGAGGCACTCTATTTGATCACTCACTTCTCACTCATGCACTCAAGGAGGAGTGGCGCACTTATGGAGGAGGACAATCTTATACTAGGTTATGTCTAGCTCTTGGTTGTATCATTGCTCTATCTATCTCTGAGGAAGTTATTGGGGTTTTTCACCTTTATGGTTTTCCCCAAGTAAATCTTTGTGTCTCTTGTGTGCTTGCATTATTGTATCCATGATTGATATGCTGTAGATATGCTGTACATGTTGTTCTCTCATTTAAGATCCTAGATCATATTGAAGTAAATTCTAAAAATTTAACAATCAGAAATGTTTTGACAGTTTCAAGAAGTTAAAGGAATTATTGACTACAACACCTATTTTGAGGATAGCAGATCCTAACAAAGATTTTATAGTTTGTATAGACGCATGCAATGATGGACTTGGTGGAGTCCTAACACAGGAAGGGCATGCAGTGGCATATGAATCTAGAAAGATGAAAATACACGAGAAGAACTACTCTACTTATGATTTAGAGTTATTTGGCAGTAATTCATGCCTTAAAAATGTGGCGTTATCACCTTATTGGCAGAAAGTTCACATTGTTGACAGATAATATGGGTTTGAAATATTTATTAGATCAGACAAATCTAAACGCTAGACAAGCTAGATGGTTGACTTTCTTAAGTGAGTATGATTTCGAAATTCAACATATTAAAGGGAAGGAAAACAAGGTTGTAGATGCCTTGAGTCGTAAGGCAAAAATGAATTTTATTTCAGCCATCAGTACATATTCAACAGATTTGGAAAATTAGATTCTTGAAAAGAGTGAAACAGATGAAGAATATAGAAAAAGAAAAGAAAAGACAACAAACAACAATTCTGAAAATTTTATGGCAGATTACAACATGAAGGAAAATGGGTTATTGTTGTATAAAAACAGATTGTATGTACCAGACATACCAGAAATAAATTTTTTATTTTAAACAAGATGCATAAAATTCATTATTTTGGTCATCCAGGTTATCAAAAGACCATTACTATGCTAAGGAAGGAGTATTATTGGCCCAGAATGAAGGATGAAGTAGCAGAGTACATAGCTAAATGTTTGGATTGTCAAAAAGTGAAAATGGAACACCAACATCCTGCCAGATTGTTGCAACCATTACCTATACCGAGTTGGAAATGGGAAGTGATAAGCATAGACTTTAATACTGAATTACCCAAAAAACAGAAACAAAATGACTCTATCATGGTGGTAGTGGACAAACTCAGTAAAGCAACACATTTTATACATGTAAAGACTACTCATAAAGCTCCAGACATTGAAGAAATCTTCATGAAGCAGATTTTTCGACTACATGGTATACCAAAGGTTATAATTTCATATCATGACTCTAAGTTTACTAGAAACTGTTGATGTATATCTAACTTCGGAATATATTTCACCCATTTATTTCATATATGTATTTTGTACTCCTATAGAGATAGCATTATTCCTTTATATGGAATTGTTTGTATTCCTATAGAGATGTTATTATTTCTCTATGCGGAAGTGTCGTCATTTATATTGTAAGTGTCGTAACTTATACTTGATGGGTTATTAGACCACCTTGTTGGGGTCGGCCCTGTATAAGTCATGTGGGTCAAAGGGTTATTAGACCACCAAGTGTGGGGTTGGTCCAGATTAAGTTAACCATGGGTTAAGCTAGACATGTAGGCCACATTAGTTTATTGGGCAGGACATAATAAGTATACATAGAGATTGGGAGATCTCTATTTGGTCATTCATTTCACACACTTCTCTCATTCAGAAAGTGGCACACTTATGAGGAGGAGGCTCTGCTTCTAGGAGAAGACTATCTCTTGTATTTTGGTTGTATCATTGCTCTATCTATCTATGAGGAAGTTATTGGGGTTTTTCACCTTTATGGTTTTCCCCAAGTAAACTCTGTGTCTCTTGTGTGCTTTCATTATTGTGTCCATGATTGATATGCTGTAGATTTGTTGTACATGTTGTTCTCTTAGTTAATATCCTAGATCAGATTGAAGTAAATTCTGAAAATTTAACAGAAACTTTTGGAGATCAATGTTTAAAGGATTGAATACCACCTTAAACTTTAGCACTGCATTTCATCCACAAACAGATGGATAGACAGAAAAGGTGAATCAAGTTTTGGAAGACTTACTGAGAATGTATGTTAAGGATCAGCCTGGTAAGTGGGAAGACTAGTTACACTTAGCAGAATTTGCATATAATAACCATTATCATGCATCATCCAAACTTAGCCCATTTGTAATTCTTTATGGTAGGAAATGTGATACACTTGTTTCATGGAATGATCTAGTAAATAGAGTTGTCTTATGACCTGAATTGTTGTAGGAGTTAGAACTAATTGTGAAGCAAGTACAAGGAAATTTAAAAGCTGCCCAAGATAGGCAGAAAAGTCAAGCAAATTTAAAAATGACTCATAAAGAGTTCCAGGTTGGTGAACATGTATTCCTCAAGGTAAGACCAAAAAAGAGTTCATTGAAATTGGGGAGCTGTGCCAAATTAGCACCCAGGTATTGTGGTCCTTTTGAAATATTGTCCAATGTTGGACCAGTGGCATACCAACTGGCATTGCCACCAAATTTAAAAATACATAATGTTTTTCATATATCATTTTTAAATAAGTATGTACACGATGTTACTCATGTTGTAAACTAAAATGATGAACAGGTGGGACAAGATGGATATTTTCAGGTGGAACCGGACTGTATCCTCGAAAGGAGGGAAACTCTACTCCGGAATCGCACCATTAGGCACGTGAAAGTGCAATGGAAGCACCTTAGCCTGGAAGAGGCAACCTGGGAGTTGGAGAGCAGTATGCAGGCATAATACCCAACTCTGTTTCAGGAACACTCAAGGAGTGATTAACCAACATCAAGGACGATGTTGAGACTTAAGGGGGGGTGTATGTCACCTACCCAAATTCTGAAAATAATATCTTATTTGCAAAAATACTTTATGTTAAATTTTAATTTCAAAGTTTTGAAATTATGACCAGGTTTGGTCAAGGATGAATGTAATTACTGAATTATTATTATTTAATAAATTAAAGTAGGAGACAAACACCCAAGGGAACTGTTAAATGAGTGTTCACTGACCCACTAGGAGGAATGGAAGCTATTGGAAGGTATGGGACAGATGGAAGTAATTACACAACACCACTAGTTGTTGGTTATGGGACAACTACCCCTAATAATGTGGCATTATCCCCCAGGTGGTGGGAGTGGGCAGGTAGCTGATTTAATGACCAAGTAACAACTAAAAAGGCCTAGGCAGTTTACATAAGGCAAATTCGAATTGAGCAGGAAGCTCTTACACAATATTTTTCTGCAGAATTATTCCCTCATGTGCATCAGGTGATCACTGAGAGATTCGAATAGGGAGGCTAGTTGTGAGTCGAATCATAAGTCTGCAAACTATTTGATAAGAAGAACCTGAGGTGCTGGTGTAGGTCCTTTGGACTGCTAGTTCTTGAAGATTTGACAGTTATTGCTACTGCAAGTGAAGATCCTAAATTCCTAAGTTTCTTCCTCCTGGTGGTTCAGTGAACAGGCTCAGGGGTCCTAAGGCAAGTACTTGGCTGTCTTCAGGAATTGGTTGGGTGGAACAGGCTCCTTGGGATGTTTGTTTCCCTACATAATTAATCCAGGTTCTACTGTTTCCTAATTTGTTTCAGTTTAGTAGTTCTGTTAGTAAAAATTAGTAAACTTTGGTTTGAAGAAGGATTGATCTTTGATTTGGTTTAAGTCTGAATGTTAAGTTTAATGATAAGTTGAATTGAAAATCCAATCTCTACATTTTTCCACATGTTGTTATTTGCATCGTACTCTAGTGTAGAGAAGCTAATTTTTAAAAGTATAGATGAAAAGATAGGCAAACTACCATTGATTCGATAGATAAGTACAGTAATTTATATATTTTTCATTTTCTTCCCTATAGTTAACAATAGTAGAAATTACTGTATAGTATCTAAAATAATATAGAATATCTTAGTGTTTCGTGAAAAACAAATATTGTTTATTCTCTGTACAATACATTGTGTTTTTCTTACCTCTATTAATTACATAGGAAATAAATGTAATTCAAATTTCCATACATCGTAACTGCAAATAAATAGAATTGCTAACGATAGACATAAGTACAAATCACAGTCAATACACAGTCTTCATATTTCTCACACACACATTGTTTTCTGTATAAATCTTCTGCTATAACTTTTACATTATTTATTTTATTTTAGTATTATCAGAGAATGAAATTAATGTAAACCCTATCTCGTTTCCATTCATCTTACTTCTATTTTTTTTTACAATCTGTAAGTATTGTTCAAAATTGGGTTTCGTATCAAACCCTAGATAGTTTTTCCAAAACCATAACATCATTTTCCATTAAATAAAAAAACATGATTTACATACTCATGCACAAACTACATAACAAAACCTAGTTGTTGATTGAAGTTCTTTTCTGAAGTTCATTTATGAAAACATCTTATACATTGAAGGAAAAATGAGAATTTGGGCGTAGCCCTATTCCTTTTCTTTTTATAAACAAAAGCTATTAAATGAACACACACAGAGTTTTTCCAACTACAAAAATGCATAACAGTTTTGCATAGCTCAATAGTCCCGTTATCCATACAGAACATAAACAAATAGCATAACAACATTTTTTTTCATTGCCAAGAAATTAAAATATAACATACAGAGATAAATGAGCTTCGGCTCTAAAATTTTATTCATTAAAATGTAAACCCAAAACCTTTTCAAGTTCGAGTATCGAACCCCACACACTGTTTCCGGCTTCACAAAGGAAGCATCGACATACAGGTTAACATTACATTTCCAAAACGAAAACTACACAAGGTTTATCCCTTCCTCTAAGTTTTTAAAACGAGTATGATAACTCCCATCTCGACGAACTAGGCATAAAAAAAAACCAAGTAACATTCAAATAGACGAGGGTCATATCCTTGTACTGTCATCACTTAACACAAAAGGTTCTTCAAAGAAACTCGACTGACAGATAATGCCGAAAGGAACTGGTGGAGCTCTGTTACTTTCTTTGTTGAAAACCTCATCAACCAAGTCCAAATAGGCACCTACGAGTGTTTGGGGACTCGGAGCTTACCAGGATTGGAGAGATGCCAATCTTTTTCCAAACCCTTTTCCCAAGTTGTCTTTTGAACCCTGTAACAGACACCACAATTTTTCAGAGAGTTAGACATATTATTTTATTTAAATTGTAATTCGAACTTCAACGAAAGAACCATGAATTTTTCAAACACGGTTACTTTTTTAACAACGACCGAGCTTTGTACATCAACTAGTGAACGACGAGCTCCTTGTTTCGGACGAGACCAGGATACCCTTACCTCTTTTTTTTGCAAGAGATGTATTTTTTTTTAATCAAAACTTAGAAACGAAACTGCAAATCTACCAACGTCAATAGTTTTTCAAACTACAGACACTACATTCTATCATACGCCATGTCAACAAGACGAAGCCTGCAACTATCACTCCAACCTATAGGTCTCGAGGTCGAAACCCCTTATATTGTCTTCTAACCCTAAAATCTAGCAGCCTGTCGGCCTCACTACTGAAAACAATGGTAACAATGAACGACATTCAATCCTCCTCAACCAACACAATGACACAATGCTAGGGTTGCATCCAACAACCCTGATTGAAGTCGATCAATGATCGCAAATGTGCCAACACAATTACATTGGGGATCATATAGCTTTTTCATTTATTTCTCTATCATTTCATATGCACGACCTTGCCACCTTGGCTCACGATGGATCGTTCTACATCCAGCTCGGAGGAGTTTGAAACTTACAACCATTACACAGTGGCTTCTGTAATCACCATTACATTGTTATTGCACTACGTGGAATGTGAACAGTCGTTGTCACAAGGAGTATGAGTTGAGTTTCTAATGCAGGATCAAGACACTATCTCCACGCCAGCTCAAGGCACATGCCAAGTTTAAAGACCCGTCAACTCGTCCATTCTGTCAACATTAATAGATGTCAATACCTTTTGTATCGACGATATATTTTCTAAATTGATTTTTATAAACTCAAAAACATTATTGTTATATTATATGGTAGTTATTAGTTCTAAGTTTATGGTCACGATTTGGATATTAACGTTTTATAAAGCCATGTATTAAGTTTCAATTATATATATGTTTAATATTGTGAACATTATTTAACTTATAAAACATAATGATTTTATATATATAGTAAATAGTTTAGACATGCCAAATTTTGCATAGGATATTAATTCATAAGAATTATAATGTTAACATGAAAATTTTGATTATCATTTTTGTATTTCAAAATAAATCCAATGTTTGGATAATAGTATAAAAACCATGCTAATACTATGTATTCATACCCTAACCCACTTATTACAATGCATTTAATGGATTTAGTGATACAATTATGACTTTAGTACGATACAAGTATTAATTACCTTAAGACGATGATCAAAGACAAACTATAACAACGTCATTGGTTTACGACAACAAACTTAAACAGCATGTAGAATTTCTAGACATCATTGTTGTCAACATTGATGAATGATAAGACAGCGTTGAAAAACCAGTAAGTAGCACTAAACATTTCATACATGTAGACACTTAGTTTTTCGCAAAAGAATTCACAACATTTTATATTTCGACGTTGAATTGAATTACACACGTACTCTTAAACTATGCAGTCATCAAACTTCTTACCTGTCGTCTGCACATAGAAATATTTCAAATGCTTTAGAGTTGCAGCTAAGTAAACTCCAGGGTACCTCGTAGGACACCCTTGGAAATCAAGAAAGCAAATTGTCAGTATCATCTCAAAAGAAAAGTATCGGATTATATTTCTAACCCGTCAATGCATTTATTACAATAATCATGTTTGTTCAGAGTGTGTTAAGTAGTCGTTTTCAGAATGTTGTTAACTCAGAAAATTAAATTATGTTTAGTACTAAACGGCTTTTAATCATTGCTATTGTAATCAAATATTTATTATTTTCCGCAACCACATTTATCTTATTTAATGTCGTTTTCAAAAGTTTTAAATTTTTATGAAAATTCGGGATGTTACAACAACCAGACCGATAGTTACCATTTTTGGATACACTTGATCTACAAGATCTGTCACGTTTGACTAACGATCCCATCCAAGATGGTATAAATTGCCCAACTATTCCTTCGAAGTTACCATCATACATCTTGAAGTTTGACGGAAAACCTGGTGAGGATCCTAAGAACCACGTAATGAATTATCATTTGTGGTGGTCCTCTAATTCCTTCATGTATGATTCTATCTATCTGAGGCTTTTTCAACGAACCCTTACCGGTACTGCCACAAAGTGGTACATTTAGTTGCCACCACACTCTTTTTCCGATTTTAGATCTTTAGCTATGGATTTTTTGACTCGTTTTCAACTACTGATCCACTACAAAACCGACACAAATCTTTTGACTTCTCTCCCACAATATACTTCCTCCCACATTTATGATCATATTCATGAGTGGACCTAGTCTATGCTCAATATGGCACATTATATGAAATTATTCCTAATTCCCCACGCCCTACACATTACCCAACAAAACCTCCAGCGGGATCAGATGTCGATGGAATCATTGGTTCCGTTCACTCACAGCCTACTACTCAATTTAGTGGATCTCAAAACCACCATAGTTCAACTCCATCGCCATAGGCTGGAAATGTTGATGTATATGTAATTTCAAAATGTATTTCATATATGTATATTGTATCCCTACAGAGAGGTTATTATTCCTTTGTAAGGAAGTGTCATTATTTATACTTGATGGGTTATTAGACCACCTTGATGGGGTCGGCCCTGTATGAGTCTTGTGGGTTAAAGGGTTATTAGACGACCCTAGTGGGGTCGCCCTAGTTAGTATTATGTTAAGTGGTTAAGTTGGGGCCGACCTAGTTAGAGTTAAAAGGCAAGTCAAGTTGTGTGTAAATAGAGTGAGGGTGTCACTCTATTTGATCATTCACTTACTCATCTATCTCTCTCATTGAGTGATGCGCACTAGTGGAGGAGGACAAGCTGCTAAGGAGACTATCTCTTGTGCTTGGGTTTTGTATCATTGCTCTACCTATCTCTGAGGAAGTTATTGGGGTTTTTCACCTTCTTGGTTTTGCCCAAGGAAAATCTGTTTCTATTGTCTCTTGTGATTGCCTCTTATGATTGATATGCTGTGCTTATTATTCTCTCAGATAAGATCCTAGATCATTTTGAATTAATGCTCAAAATATAACATGGAATCAAAGCTAACCTGAGAAGAAGACACAGTGAAGTTGCGGAAGCTAGGGCTTCTTGTTTTTTGGGTTCTCTCCACAGATATTGAAAGGAAGGAGGCTAGATTGACTCTCCTCAGCAAGGTGCATCTTTCTGTCAAATAGAATTCAATTATGAGCACTTTCAGTTTTTGACCTAAAAATTAGGGTTTCTGCAAAAATAGGAATTTTTGAATTCCAAGACCACGGCTGAAAGCTCCTAAGAAAAATAGAAGTTTAGAGATTTGGATCGAACTTTTTGGTTCAGTAAAACTCCAGGAGATTTGGATCGAACTTTTTGGGTCTTGTCTAGTGAATCTAGAAATTAGAGTTTCAGCAAAAGTTGGAATTTCTAAAATCTGAGACCACAACTGGAAGATCCTTGGAAAAATCGAAGTTTAGAGCTTTGGATCGAACTTTTTGGTTGGGTGAAGCTCCGAGAAAGTCAAACCCTAATTATGGGTCCTCCCTAGTGAATCCAGAAATCTAAAAGGCAATTTTGAGGGGTGAAACTTTTCAGTTTTCAAATTTTGAGTATACCATCTTGATCAGCTCATCAAGGTGCATCTTTCTATCCTTTCAAAAGTTTGAAATTCAAAGTTTTAATTTTTAGGGATTCTCTGACAAACCCTAATCTAGCACCAGATCCAGTTTTCAGCAAATCAAGTGGTAAGACCTAAATATTTTCTATTTCCATTTGAAGTACTATTTAATATGTCTTACCACACCAAGCTTGAGGATAAGCTTGAAGGAGCTGATAACTTCCAAGCATGGAAGTATAAAATTTGGTTAATCCTGGAAGAGAATGAGTTGGACACTTACATAAGTGAAGAGATCCCTATCTTAGAGGGAGAAGAGGCTAAGGCCTTACACAAGAGGAACTTGGTCAAGGCTAAGGGGATCATTGTTGATTCTATCAAAGACCATCTCATACCACATGTGTCATCTCTGAAGACACCCAAGGAGATGTTTGATTCCTTGACTAAGCTATTTGAAGGGAAGAACATAAATCAGAAGATGACCTTGAGAAATCAATTGAAGAATACCAAGATCTAGAATGCAGAGACCATGCAATCTTATTTCTCAAGGGTCTCCCAGATAAAAGAACAACTTGAATATGTGGGAGAAGATATAGAGAATGGAGAAGTGTTAATGACCACTCTTAATGGCCTTCCTAGGTCATGGGATTCTTTCATGCAAGGAATTTGTGCTAGGAGAAAACTTATCACATTCAGTAGGTTGTGGGAAGAATGCTCACAAGAAGAAGCTCAAATTGTAGCTCGAGAAGAGAAGATGGGGAATGAAGACCAAGCTCTCACAGCACACTCCAAGAGGCATGGTGACAAGAAGACTCACCACCATGATAAGAAAGAAAGAAATCACCATCAGAAGGGTTATTTCAAACCTCAAAGGAACATGTCCTATGTCCGTTGCTATACTTGTGATGAAAGGGGACACATTTCTAGAAATTGTCCTAGGAACAAAAAGAAGAACAACAAGAAAAGACATCCTGTTCATATTGCTGAGGATGATGAACCTCATAGGAAGAATACTAGAGAAGAAAGTGAAGACTCTTCAAGTGATGAAGAGTATGTTTTAATTTCTTCTCTCACTAGTACCATTACTCATGGGAGCAATGATTGGCTTATAGACAGTGGGGCTTCCAAACATATGACAGGATTCAAGGAATCCTTTATGAATCTATCTGAATATGAATCACCCCATAAGGTGAAACTTGGGGATGAATACCAGTATCCCATAAAAGGAAGTGGTGAAGCCTCCTATAAGCTAGACTCTGGAAAGTCTATGAAAATGAAAGATGTACTATATGTTCCAGGTCTCAAGAAGAGCCTACTCTCCATATCTGCATTGGATGCAAAATGCATGAGGGTTGCATTTATAGATGGCCAAGTCCTTAAGTGGCCAAAAGGTAAAACTATAGATGATGCAGTGGTGATTGGAGAGCAAGAGGGAGGATTATACAAGCTGAAGGGATAAAATGAACGAGCCATGGTACATGAATCCATGGAGCCAAATGAACTTTGGCACAAAAGGCTTGCACATATGCACTACCAATTGTAAGAAAAGCAGTAGAAGGTCTTCCTGAAATCCAGTCAAAGATGAAGTGTTTTGGTAAGTTCAAGGAATTCAAAGCCTTGATATAAAATCAAACTAATAAGAATATCAAGATCCTTAGATCCGACAATGGCGGAGAATTCACTTCAAGGGACTTCAAGAAGTTATGTAGTAATTCAGGGATTAAGAGGGAGTTGACCACTCCTTATAATCCACAACAGAAAGGAGTAGAAGAAGCTACTTCAAAGTCGGACTCTAGCAGCTCCTGCAAGGAAGCAAAGATTCAGAGGGAGTCCATCCAACAAATAAGCAAAGATAAGTATTTGAATTGCCATTTCTTGTATATTCTGTTTGTTTAAATAATGTTATTCAATGATGTATATGCTTATGTTCCTAGAATTAGGTTGTGTATTATGCATATTAGAATAATTGCATTAATGAACAAGATACCACTAATATGCACGTAATAGGTAAGTGGCCTATGGTACTGTACAACATTCAATTGCTACTTATCTAGAATGAAGCCTCTTTGCTAACATGTTGGGAGTTGTGCACACTCTTAACAATGTTCTGGTAGAGATGGAAGGCATTTAGAAAGTTACGGGATATGGATAAATGTTGTATTGAAGCATTGGATAAGATAATTGCATAACTGTATGACATATGTCTTTATGCATAAGAATTTGTTTTTGAAAACAATGAAGAAGTTTCTAATCATGCAATTGAATTTGACTTGTAGGAAAGATCATGTACAATCACCTACAAAAGAAGGACTACAACATTTTTTCCAGCAAAGAAGTTCAAGAAAACTATCTATTGAAGATATTGAAGAATCTGAAGTTCCTAGGATCCAAGATACAGTAATGGAAGGATGCCATGGTCGAGGAATACCAGTCGATCATGAAGAATGATGTTTGGGATGTGGTCCCAATACCTGAAGGGAAGTCTATTGTAACTTCCAAGTAGATCTATAAGATAAAGCATGCTGTAGATAGCAGCACAAAGAAATACAAGGCCAAGTTGTGGCTAGTGATTTTTGCTCCTGTATCCAGGTACACTTTCATCAGAACAGTACTTGCTCTGGCTGCAGTAATGAAGTGGAAGATACACTAGATGGATGTCAACACAGCTTTCTTGAATGGTGTAGTCAAAGAGGAAAGTGTATGTGGAGTAGCCACTCGAGTTTGAGACACTTGAAAAAGGGAATCATGTGTGCAAACTGAAGAAATACCTGTATGGTTTGAAACAGGCACCCACAACGTGGTACGACAGGATAGATGGCTTCCTATCCAGTTGGGATTTACTAAGAGTAAAGTGGAATCCAACCTTTACTAAAAGTTTGAGGAAGGCAATCGAGTGATACTACTTCTGTATGTGGATGACCTGTTTGTTACAGGTGAGGATAGATTGATTGTTGATACGAAGAGGAAGCTTGCTGCCAAGTTCAAGATGAAGGACTTGGGTATGATGCACTACTTTCTAGGTATGGAGGTGTGGCAGAGCACAGATGGAATCTTCCTTGGACAATGGAAGTATGCAGTAGAGATCCTAAAGAGGTTCGGGATGATGGAATATAAGGCCATGGACACACCTATGGCATCGAACCTGAAGCTTCTATGTGATGCTTCCTCTGAGCCGATTGATGCCACGATGTATCCTCAGATGATTGGGTCCTTGATGTACCTAACGAATACGAAACCAGACATCTGCTTTGCGGTGAACACCTTGAGCTAGTATCTGACAGATCTAAGACATGTTCACCTGATAGCTGCAAAGCATATTCTGAGGTACCTGAAGGGTACAGTTGACTATGGGCTCAAGTATGATGCGAATCAGAAGTTTAACTTGGAGGGTTATGTTGATTCAGATTGGGTAGGTAGTGCCATTGATCAGAAGAGCACTTCAGGGTGCTGCTTCAGTATGGGATCCGGTATGATCTCTTGGTTTAGAAGGAAGCAGTCCTGTGTGGCACTGAGTATAGCCGAAGCAGAGTATGTCGTAGCTTGTTCGGCTAGTTGTGAGGAAGTATGGCTTAGGAAGCTATTGTCTGATTTTTTTGATCTCCAACTGAGTGCTACTTGTATATATTGCGACAACCAGAGTTGTGTGAAGTTGTCGGAGAACACAGCATTCCACGACAAGTCGAAGCACATTGAGATCAAGTTCCACTATATCAGGGATATGGTGCAGAGAGTAGCAGTGAAGCTCCTGTATGTTGCGACGGACGAGAAAATAGCGGACATGTTGACCAAGCCACTGGCTAGAGTGAAGTTTGAGTACTTCAGAGAGAGGCTTGGTGTACTTCATATCAAGATTCCTTCCAAGGGGAAGTGATGAGTCCGGAGACACAGATGCACATGATTCATTCTCACATGGTGGTAGGTGTGTCCTTCCATGGTGCATATATAAGGGTTGTGGCCATTCTGACATGTTTGAAGTGTGTCTTCCCATGGTCGTTGATGTAAGAGCTGTGCCATTTGAGCATGTTTGAAGTGTGTCTTTCCATGGCTGCGATATAAGTGTTGTGCCATTCTAGCATGGTTTAAGTGTGTCTTCCCATGGATACGATATAAGTATTGTGCCATTCCTAGCATGGTTGAAGTGTGTCATCCCATGGTATGGATATAAGTGCAATTCCATTCTCGCATGGTTGAAGTGTGTCTTTCCATGGCGTAGATATAATTGCTGAGCCTTTCACGGATGGTTGAAGTGTGTCTTCCCATGCCAGTGAGTGTAAGTGTTGTGTGATGTGCATCTGGGTTGTGCTCTGTGGACTATGAGGCGATATGAAGACGATGAGGTGACAGTATGGTACATAGGTTTTGCAGAGGCATATAATCAGTCCTGAGATGCTCTTGCAGGTTTTGCAGAGGCAGTGTAATCAATCCTGAGAGATATTGCAGGTTTTGCAGAGGCAATGTAATCAGTCCTGAGGTGTACTTACTTGATGGCTTGCTCGCAGAGATGATGAAGACCTACATGGAGGCTAGGACTACAACCAACATGAAAAAGGGCTGGCTTTGTATAAATTCCTATGACGAGTAGATTGGAGATTGATTGAGATAGCAGCAGTGACGATGAGGATGATACAATGACGATGATCGAATGATCCAGAGAAGAAGACTTGTACTAGAAGACCTATGTTGAGAAATACCTTCCTAGTTAAGAGGGAGTGTTGATGTATATGTAACTTCATAATTTATTTCATATATGTATATTGTATCCCTACAGAGAGGTTATTATTCATCTGTATGGAAGTGTCGTCATTTATACTTGATGGGTTATTAGACCACCTTGATGGGGTCGGCCCTGTATGAGTCTTGTGGGTTAAAGGGTTATTAGACCACCCTAGTGGGGTCGGCCCAGTTAGTATTATGTTAAGTGGTTAAGTTGGGGCCGACCTAGTTAGAGTTAAAAGGAAAGTCAAGTTGTGTATAAATAGAGTGAGGGTGTCACTGTATTTGATCATTCACTTACTCATCTATCTCTCTCATTGAGTGACGCGCACTAGTGGAGGAGGACAAGCTGCTAAGGAGACTATCTCTTGTACTTGGGTTTTGTATCATTGCTCTATCTATATCTGATGAAGTTATTGGGGTTTTTCACCTTCTTGGTTTTCCCCAAGGAAACTCTGTGTCTATTGTCTCTTGTGATTGTCTCTTATGATTGATATTCTATGCTTGTTATTCTATCAGATAAAATCCTATATCATTTTGAATTAATGCTCATAATCTAACAGGAAACAACACCAATCGATCACCCAACAAGTTGGATCTATTTCCCTTGAAAATTCACTGGAACCCCTGCACTTCCATTCTACATATTTCCTTCCTAAGGACCCTATTCCAAACTTCACTTCCTGAAGTGTTGGTGTCCATTTTGTCACCATTTTTTATCATCAAATATACTCTGAGTGGTGTTATTTTCACTATTCTGATATAATAAATCACTCTTCTTGCTATTCAGACCATTAATTAGACCCAGGTATGATCATATTTACATATCATGTGAATCTCGGCTAAAAATCATTATTTTCATGGTTTATTAATATTAATTTAATGTTTTTCAACTTGCTGGGAAAATAGATCTTGGATTATAGGTTATGGACTTCAAACGGACCACCATTCAGACTCGTGTTCACGTTGCAAACATTTAACCACATCCAACCCACCATTCAGCCCTTCATTCAACCTTCGGAATTGTCAGTTGGCATATTCCTCGCCATTAAAGACAGAAATGGAAATGTGGGTTTTGTTAGCAACGTGGTGGTTATGGTTGGTAAGCCCCTATTGTAGAAGATTCACCTCCCTGCCTACCAATCTTGACAGCACACCATTTCCTCACGTCAACACTGTAGAAGATTCGCTTCTCTGTTCACTCAGCTCGCCAGCACACGCTCATACCCACGTCGACGCTCCAGTAGTTCCATCCTTCCACGCTTGGCTTTCCAGTACATGCTTCTTCCCACGGTTGAAGGGAACCAACATGTAGCTGTTTTCATCAAGTAGGATCGACACCATGAAAGCAGGCAGGCATCCTCTGCGCTATCGTAGAGTGTTATGGGGACGTTCAGTGGCCATGAGTTGTCGAGAGTTGTTAAGAAGAGTCGTTTCTGGCATTAATACTGCCCATTATAAGAGAAATCGAGCACTAAAGGGTTGACTTGCTCTCCCCATTGTAAAATTCTATATATAGACATCTTCGTGACTGAGACGAGTTAGCCTCTAGAGTTTTAGGAAATTGTTAGTCTTTTTAAGCTGCAAGCACTATGTATTGATGCTCTGCTGTTGGTGATTAAGTTGACTTAGTTTCCATATCTGATTGCTGGGAAGGGCCCCTCATCAACCGGAGGTTTTATTTATATTTTTCTGTATTTTCTTTTCTGCAAATAGCTAGTTCATTTTCCAGTATATGTAATTAATTTTGTTTTTCTATATATGTCATTTCTTTATTTTTCTGTAATCTGTATCTTGCTGCTAACTTAATTTACTTTTCCAGAATTGATAATGGTTGACCAAGCATCGTGTTTATAGTTTGCTTTCATTCTTTTGCAATTAGATAGTTTGCTTTCAGTCTTTTGCAATTAGATAGAGTTTAATTAGTTGTTGTTTCAGGTTTTAATTAGAATTATCTCTGTTTGTTTCTTTTCTGTAGCTGTAGGTTAGTTTTATTCATGTCTCAGTTTTGTTTGATTAAGCCATAGAAAAGGTTTATTTCTTTAATGGTTAGAATAGATTACTTCTTGCTATCTCAACTTCTAAATACTCCATTAATTGCTTCCCTTGCACCATAGGATCATATGCATCAACCAGATGGTAGTTAAGATCATCCAAACTGCTTCTTTCCTTAGTTTAAATCGTTTTCCTCCATCTGAACTATCATTCAGACAGTCATCTAGAACATCATTCGGACCTTCATACTTTCTGCATCGTTTTTATGCTTGTTTAGAATCCAGTTTCCTAGGATTTTTAACTGTAATCTTTCTTGCTTTTACTTAGCTTTTTTAACTATAGTTAGGGCCTCGATTTATATTCCATAAAAGTTCTAATTAAGTTTTTCGTCATTCTTAGTTTCTATCTCATCTTCCTTAACTTTGTTTTAACTATTTTTTGAGTTATGTCTCTCATATTTGATTTGCCAATATATTACTGTTCTAGAATTTATCAGTTTCATTCTTAGTATAGTTTATTATATGTTCTTAAGGTTTATTTCGAATTAGAGTTAATAATTTCATTCTCCAAGTTATCTAAATTTCGATAGTTTCTTTGATTAGCATAGGATCAGTTTTTCCATCCTTACAATTAATGAAGATGTTCATCAAATGGAGTTTGGTTCATAAATAAATATCTTTATCAAGTTTTCTACTTGCTTCCAAATCAAATTCAGTTTAGATAAATATCTTTATTAATTTTTCTACTTGCTTCTAGATTTCATTAGTTTCATACCATTTTGCTTATGGATAGAAGATAGGTCATAATGTTTAAAGTTAATTGTAATTCATCTCTTTGTAGTTTACATCTCTTTGTAGAAATTAGGCTAGATTTACTTCCATTTTTTTTTGTTTTTACATTTGAAAGTCATTATGATTCATTCACTCAAGTTCCTATCACATTTGACGTACAACATCAAGGAGAATGGAATTAGATGCTTTAGTGTAGTTTTGAAGTATTAACCGACTGCATAAGTAGTTATTGAATTCATTAAGTAGTTTGTAGTTTTTGTCTTAAGTCAAATAGTTTCCATTTTCATAACAGGTAGTTTTCTTTTTAATCAGTATTTGTTCTTTTTCCATTATTTAATCCTAGAGTAGAGTAGTATAGCTTGATACTATTCCAATCCGTTGGTTTAGTTAGGTTTAATCAGTTCCTTTGTATTCTTTCTGAAGTTTGACTCGGTTTTTCATTTTAAAAGATCTTTCAATCTTTTCTTTATTAAACATTTCTAAGGTTTGACAAGCCGAAACTTAAGTTCCATTCTACCTCAGCATATACTGTGCCACAACTCTAAGATTACCAACCCTGATCAATAATTAAATATTTTGGTGATTCTTTAAGACAATAAATACACCTCAACATTTTGGCGCCGTTGCCGGGGAGTTGTAGATAAGTATAATTCAGGTGTAGATAGGTAGAACTCAGTTGTAGATAGGTAGAAATCTCTTTTCAAACTTAGTTATAGATTTGAATTTTCCGCTTTGAAATTTAGAAATAGGCTGGTGGCGGGTGAGCGGTAAGATGAGAGGTAAGAACCTACGCATCTATTATAATAGGCATCCCCAAAACCTAGCAGAAGTAGTGACGCAGTTAGAATTTATTTCAGTTATAGTTTGTTTTCATGAATAGGTCTAGAGACTCAAAAGGTAGATTTATTAAAACTAGCCGTCCTACTAAAATCTCCACTAAAATTCCAACTAACCTATATAGGGTGCGTGCCACCCCAACTACTCACTCAGCCGAAAGGTATCGGAAGACACCTAAAGGGGATAGTCCTACTTGGAAAGCAAAGGAAATAATTTCTGGAAATCAATTAGGGGAAACTATAGGGACATCAGAAAAGTCTGTTCATAAAGAAATTCCATAGGAACTTCAAGCTCATATTGAGATTGAACGTAGACAAGAGGAAACTCCAAAGGATAAAACTTCAGAACCTTCCAACTCTCCATTAGTCCAAAACCCCAAAGACACTACTTTTTCAATAGTAGGTGGTCCAAACTTAGTATATTTTGTTGATCCTGCACAAGTAGACACTCTTTTTGAGAATTCTGTGAACATAGTCATCTCACAGATTGAGACAACAACAATAGGACCTTCAAAAATTGATACCCACGTAGTTGGTAATTGTCCTCCTAAAAAGAAGAATACTCTTCCTGAAACAGAACGTTGGGACATCCCATATTCACCAAGAAAGGATCCACCTAGGTATTCTCTCTTTGGAAATTGAATCTTCATGGAGGATGAAAATGAAGATCATGTCCGACAAGATGAAGGAGAAGGAGAGATTAGAACCGAAGGTACTTCTGGATTCCCTATCTTAGACACTGCACAAGATGTAACTATGAAAAATATCCCTCCCTCCTCACTACCAACCTTCTATGGGAAGAGTAGTGAGGATCCGAATACATTCTTATTCGAGTTTGACATTTTGTGTAGGAGTTATAATTACCTACAAGATGGCCAAAAGCTAAAACTCTTTCCTGCCACATTAAAAGATTCTTCTCTCCGATGGTTCATGGGGTTAGGAGAATCTAGTATTAGAACTTGGGAATACATGAAGAATGTATTTCTACGGAAATATCAGGATTCTTGTAAACCTAAGGACTCTCGTAATGATATTTTTAAAATACAACAACTTGAAGATGAGAGCCTAGAAGACTATCTCGAAATAATTAACTATGTGTTACATAAATCTAAATATAGTGATCATTGGGAAGATGCAGTAAGAACAATATTCCTCAAGGGAATCTCAGAATAATTCTTAGAAAACCTTAATCTCATGGCAGCAGGAGACATCTCTCATAAGTCTTTTGCAGAGATTTGTGAATTATGTAGGAATTACTCTAGGAGAAGAGGGAAAAGTGGAAGACACTTTCGAGAATCTTATGCTAGGAGCCCGAAAGGGAACACATCCAGTCCTTCTGGAGTTACAAGGGTAGAGTTGGGAAACCTATTGGAAAATTTCAAAACAGATATCTTCGGAGCCATGGGTTCTCAACTAGATTCACTACAAGATAAAATGAGGCAAGACGAAGAGCGTGCAGCAATGAATGTTTTCTGTCCTAGGTGTAGAAATAAACATCCCCAACGAGAATGTCCATTGAATAATGTTTCAGTTTGTCACCTTTGTATAGAAGAACATCCAACTGACAATTGTCCATCGTTTCCTGGATTGCAAGCTGTATATAAGAGTCGAAACTTTGGTGAATAATCTAGGAGGCCTTGGAAAACTAGAGATCAATCCTCATATCAAGATCCATCATCACAAATTCTACCCTATTACTATCCTTATCAACCTCCTCAACAATGGAACACATTAGGTTGGAAAAATTGGCCACCTCAGTACTCTTCTCAGAATACCCAACAACAACAATGGCCACACGGATGGAGAGGACAAGCTTATGCTTAACCACCTCCTCCTATGCCAAACTATCTACCTAGCTAATATTTAGCAACTTTTACCTGGATCTACACCTCCTTTATTACCCCCTATCCCAAATCAACCAAACCATTTCCAGAATATGAATCCTCTAAGACCCACAATATTACCTACACAACCGATACCGAACCCTAACAACAAACCAACCCAATCTCTGAATAGCATTGGGTTGTTACCTCTTCCATCATATGCCATTTCAACCGTGCCAATACATGAGATTCAACTGTGGTCTGGAAGAGTTTTGCATAACCATCCCAAGTCCATCAGTTGTTATCCAAGAAGAGAACGAAGAAGAAAACATACCTAGCGAAGTTTTGAATGATGCCATTCTTGAAGATGTGGTTCTTCCTAAATATTCAACACAAAACTATCCACATAAAGAAGTAATTACAGGGTAAAAATCACCTCCATATCCGGAGCATCTAGTAATAGAAAAACCTGTAACTTATCTAGGGTATGATATCATTGAACGAATTAAAAAGTATTTGTATTAAGATCCCTTTGTTACAAGCCATTAAGGATATCCCAATCTATAGTAAAGTAATAACGGAACTCTATATTAAAAGACCAGGGAGAAAACAAAAAGACCCTCTGAAAATTCATGTAATAGGAGAAATATCAGATTGCATAGCAAACAAACCTAGAATCCCAAAGTATTCAAACCTAGGAAACCCTGTGGTGACTGTTATCATCAATAAAACCACCATAGGAAACACACTTATTGATCTAGGAGCTGCTATCAACCTGATGACTACCATAGTTTTAGAAACACTCAATTTAGGACAATTCCTCTGCCCTACCCCGACAATGCTAGAATTAACAGATCGCACTATGGTTCAACCTACTGGGACCTTAGATGACATCACTATATCAG
The DNA here is from genome assembly GCA_027924585.1 of Larix kaempferi. Lineage (NCBI taxonomy): Eukaryota > Viridiplantae > Streptophyta > Pinopsida > Pinales > Pinaceae > Larix > Larix kaempferi. The sequence continues at coordinate 4,388,696 of BSBM01000067.1, forward strand.
TAGCTTCATGGGAATATCCCGTGGACTTCATGGTCATAGAATCAAAAGACCCTTCCAAAGGTCACCCCATTATTTTAGGAAGACCTTGGTTGGCTACGACCAATGCATTTATCAGATCTAGAGATGGAGAGATGATTATCTGTGATGGGTTATCTACAAGAAAGATAGCTTTATACGCACCAGCTCAGCCAATAACTGAAAACCTATTTTGGTTAGATTGTCCTTTTGGGGATGAGAAATTAGAAGAACTTTCCCTTGTTAATGATTTTTCCCAGGCACTTCAAAGCAAAATACAGAGAATGTATTGAATCAATTTATCTCTTCCACAACATGTATAGACTTTCCTCAGTCTTTCTCCCAACTTGACCAAATATTTGGAGATGAATTCCAAGAAAACACGAGCCTCTCAACATTTACAAGTACACCCTATGTCTTCGCAATCAAAGAACATCTAGGATCCTATACCATACCTTGCGAGGTTAGTTCTGACAAATTTCTACATATAAGTGCAGGTTTAAATGAGAGTCAACAAAAACAATTACTAAAAGTTCTCAAGAGTCAAACTGGAGCATTTGCATGGGAATATGCCGATATGAAAGGTATACACCCAGATACCTGTATCCACCACATTTACACAGACTAGAACATACCTCCTATTAGGCATCCCCAAAGAAGAATGAATCCATCCCTAAAGGATATAGTAAAAGATGAACTACAAAAACTCCGAAGGAAGTAAGAAGTTTTCTTGGGCATGTAGGCTATTATAGACGCTTTATTGAAAATTTCACTAAGATAGCCGCACCTATGTTCAAGCTACTCATGAAAGACACATAATTCCAATGGACTGAACCATGTCAACATGCCTTCGAAACCTTGAAGGAAAAGTTATCAGTGGCACCAATACTTAGGGGCCCAAATTGGTCCCTCCCCTTCCATATATCCATTGATGCTTCCAACATAGCTATAGGGGCAGTCTTAGGTCAAAAAGAGGGAAAAACATTACATGCCATTTACTTTGCTAGTAAAAATATGACTCCTGCGAAATCAAAATACATTGTTGCTGAAAAATATTTTCTAGCAGTAGTCTATGCCATCAACAAGTTTCGTCATTATATCACAAGATATGAAATTTGTATACACACTGACCACTCCGCTGTCAGCTTTTTAATGAATAAACCTATCACCAATGACAAAGTGACTCAGTGGCTTCTTTTGTTACAAGAATTTAACATCACAATTGTTGATCATCCCGATTGAGAGAATGTGGTAGTTGATTTTCTCTCTCTAATTCAAACTGACGATAATGCTAGTCCTATCGATGATAGCTTCCTAGATGAACATTTGTTCGCTGTGTGTGTTTGAACCCCATGGTTTGCAGACATAGCCAATTATTTAGAAAATTGAAAGCTACCAAACCATCTCTCCCCACCTGAAAAACGTAGGATCATAGTTCAGAGTTCTAATTACTCTTGGGTGGAAAATGATCTCCTTCGTATTGGTCCTGATATTATTATTAGACGATATGTACATGAGGATGAGATGGTAGAGATCTTACATGCATGTCATGGTGGACCTTGTGGCGGGCATTTTTTTGATAAAAGAACAACATACAAAGTGTTTCACTCTGGGTATTATTGGCCAAGAATTTTAAAAGATGCTACCAAGTATGTCAAGGGATGTGACAGTTTCCAAAGAATGGGAAGACCTACACTATCTGATGAAATTCCTTTACAACCCCAAATTATGATTGATCCTTTTGAAAAATGGGCTCTAGATTTTGTTGGTCCAATTTCCCCTATGTCTCGCAAGAAGAAGTACATCCTAGTCTGTATAGATTATGTCACTAAGTGGGTAGAAGCTAAAGCCTTATTCCGAGCTACAAATAAATCTGTGGTGGATTTCACATATGAAGAAATATTTACTCGATTCAGTGTACCTAGGGAGATTGTAACCGATCAAGGATCTCAGTTTCCCTCCAAGTTGATGAAAGAGCTTACTGAAAAATATGGTATTAGACATTATAAATATTCACCATATCACCCACAAGCCAATGGTTAGGTAGAGTCCACCAACAAAGTATTAGAAGCCATCCTGACTAAGACTATCCAATTACACCACAAAGACTAGGCATATAGGCTCCCATAAGCCTTGTGGGATTATAGAATAACTTGGAGGAACACCAGTGGCCACACACCTTATGAACTTGTTTATGGTAAACAAGTTCATCTACCTATTGAATTTCAAGTAAAAACCTTTCTTATGGCTGCACAATTAGGGATGAATCTAGAAGAAGCACAGAGACAACGAATTCTACAAATAATGAATTAGACGAGATTAGGCAAGATTATATTCAACGCACAATTTTAATACAAAACCAACGCAAAACGTTGCATGATAGATACATTAAACAAAAAAAAATTAAAAACTGGAGACTGGGCATTACTTTTTGATTCAAGGTACAAAAACTTTAAAGGTAAATTAACTACTCATTGGATGGGTCCATATGAAATTGTTGCATATTTTGATAATGGATCTGTTAAAATTAAGACAATTGATGATTCAAAATTTTCCTTTGTTGTAAATGGACATAGACTTAGACTTTATCATCAACCAATATCTAAACAAGATTTTGTGCAGAATGCCTTACAACAGGAGGAAATGGAGTTGGTAGAAGAGGAATTCATTCCTCCTTCTCCTAGTTCTTGAAATTATTTTGGGTTATCTTCTTTGGTATATATGTAAATATTTTTTTTTGTTTTTCAATAATAAAGAGTCATTTCTAACCATTGATTGCATCTTTACAGGGAATTCATTTTGATGATCACCTTATGAAATTTTGTAAATTAAAACAGGAAGACTCTTTCTCCCTTTTTCCTAAACTTCATATGACTTTTTCTTTGTACATATGTTTTTGTTTTGATATTGAATCATATAACAAGTGGTTTTGCAATTTGATTACAACAACCTTATAATCAACTCATGTAATATTATTCGAAGAGGGAAGTGTTCTAAAAATAAATACTTATAGTTCTCCTTCTCTTTCGATTATTGTTGAAAATTGAAAATTAATAATGAAAACTAAAGCATTCTTGATATAATTTTTAACCACTTTCTTTTATGATTTTGTATATGGTATTTGATTCAGACATGTACATTTCTGATTTATCATTAGAACAGTTTCTTAAGACCCACTTTAATTACTATGATATTCAAAATATCTATCTTACACCTATGGACTACTAGCTCATCCTAGACTCATTATCAAAACTTGTCTCTTAAGCACTCTTTAAAGGTATCCCAAAAGTGAGTGATATTTTCTATTATGTGGGGAACATTAGTGATCTTTTATGAAGAAGTTAGATTGAGAGGTCAAGGAATAGCTTTAGGTTATTATCTTTTGACATTATCTATAATTTAGGCCATTATAAATAAAGTTACTCATAAGGTTCGTGCTAAAAATTTGAATTATGTGTTTAACATGCTTAGCACACTTTAGTGCCAACCGGATTCCTTACTAAAAATATCATTATACGAAGAAAACCCGCCAAGGTACTGAACAAGCTCATTGGCAGCGAGTCCATGCTAAGTAAAATCTTAAACAAGGAAGCTCGGAAAATGCAAGTAAACCTGTCGAGGTACTGAATAGGCTTGCTGGTAGTGGGGCTATGCTTACATGGTACCAAGATAAACCCGCCGGGGTACTGAACAAGCCTGCTGATAGCAGAGCAATATCAGGTAAAAAAGGTTTGGTTAACGCATTGCTATTCACATGGCTCATAAAAAACCTGAGTATACAACACATGTTTAGGCCAATTATTTATACTGTCATTAGAGAATGGTTGTAAGTGGAATTGGACCCTGTCATCTAATTCAAACAATACCTAGGGTATAATTATCTTAGAAATGGGACCCATAACTATAGAAATCTCACAAACTATACGGTGAACCTTATCTATATTCTTTGGATGATAAGAGATCTTTACAATGAATCATGGATGACTAGTTTTCCTATGGCATTTCACATCAATTATACTATCATTCTTCATATGGTCTTCTTAAGCACTGTTGTACTTTTTTTGAAAAATGTACATATCTGAATCATCTACATATATTAGTTAATATTTCATTTTCTTACTAAACTTATCATAGCATTTTTAGAAGATTATTGCCTAAACCATGTATTAAAAATATTTGAATATTAATCAATTTTTATTTGATGGCTTGAGGACACGCCATATTTTTGGTTTGGGGGAGGATCAGAACTATTTTTACTTTCTAAATATTTATAAAAAAAAGTTTACTAATCTATGATAAAATGATAGGTATTTTTCAGGAATAATGCAAAATAGTAGAAGAAGGATTGTCCTAATCAATGACAAATAAAGAGGAACGCAACTGAAAGATCCAAAAAAGAAATGTTTACAGCATCTTTTGTGCACTAATTGTTAATGTATATGTAACTTCGGAATGTATTTCACATATATGTATATTGTATTCCTATAGACATGGTATTATTCCTCTATAAGGAAGTGTCGTCATTTATATTGTAAGTGTCGTAACTTATACTTGATGGGTTATTAGACCACCTTATTTGGGGTCGGCCCTGTATAAGTCATGTGGGTCAAAGGGTTATTAGACCACCCTATTGGGGGTCGGCCATGTGGGTCAAAGGGTTATTAGACCACCCTATTGGGGGTCGGCCCACTCAGCATTATGTTATGTGGTAAAGTTCGAGCCTACATGAGTTAGGTAAAAAGGCAAGTCAAGTCAAGTATAAATAGAGTGCGGGAGGCACTCTATTTACTCACTCACTTCTCACACATGCACTCAAGGAGGAGTGGCGCACTTATGGAGGAGGAGGATCTGCTGCTAGGTTATGGCTATCTCTCTTGGTTGGTTGTATCATTGCTCTATCTATCTCTGAGGAAGTTATTGGGGTTTTTCACCTTTATGGTTTTCCCCAAGTAAATCTTTGTGTCTCTTGTGTGCTTGCATTATTGTCTCCATGATTGATATGCTGTAGATATGCTGTACATGTTGTTCTCTCAGTTAATATCCTAGATCATATTGAATTAAATTCAGAAAATTTAACATGGTATCAGAGCTAGCCTGAAAGAAGGCATGATATGGCATGTATGACACTTGTTGCACTTACGATGCTAGGGCTTGATATAGCAAAAACTAGTCATCGTAGCAATTTAGCTATAAATCCGTTTTGGCAAAGTTTTCGGATCTGAAATTGTTACAGGACGAAGATTAAATCTCTAGGTACCTTGTGTCCAAAGGAAAACCTCTAATTCGTTGTACTTTGTGATTTATGATCTGTACAATATAGGGTTTCTGCCTCTTCGAGATCTGAGTCAAAATCAGGTGACCTTGGGAAAAAGGTCATATCTTGGGCTAGGAAGATCCAAATGAAATTTCGTAAAACGTGACAGGTAGTACACAGTCTGTAGTATCTCAAAAAACGTTTTCAGAGGCCGAAGTTAAAACAGTGACACGTGTCACGCCGTACAAGTTCGCTCTCCTGTATTATCCCATAAACAGGTCATGTTGCGACATTTGGCATATCTCTATCTCAGAGAATCCAATTGAGGTCAGACCTGTCAGGATGGAAAGATAAAATGTCAGGCTATCTCGGGAAACTTTTTCATACCCTGTGGATCAAAAATTTCGGAGTTACACCAGAAACAATCAAGTACATATTTCTGTCAAAACAGAATTATTTTTTGGTACCTTCATTCATGGCTTCCGGAAATTAGGGCTTTGGAGAAGGTTGGAATTTTTGTAATCGGAGACCACGGCTGGATGCTACTCATCAAAATAGAAATTTAGAGACCAAGATCAGAATTTTTGGTTGGGAAGAAGGCCGGGCTTGATTAGACCCTAGTTCGGGACTTTGATCAGAAAAGTGGAAAATTAGGGCTTCTGTAAAAATGAGAATTTTTGAAATCTGTGACCACGGCTGGAAGCTCCTCAGAAAAAATAGAAGCTTAGAGCTTTGGATCAAACATTTTGATTGGGAAGAAGAGTGGGCTTCATCAAACCCCAGTTCAGGGTCACGTCCAGTGAATCCAGAAGTTTCAAAAGCAAAATTGAGGAGTGAAACTTTACAGTTTTCAAATTCTGAATATACCAGCTTGATCAGCTCATCAAGGCGCATATTTCTTTCCTTTCGGAAGTTTGAATTTTTGGGGTTTCTCTGACCAACCCATATCGAGCTCCAGGTCCAATTCTTGCAATTAAAGTGGATTGGGTTAATCCTAGAAGAAGATGGATTGATCATCTGCATAAGTGAAGAAGTTCCTGTTTCAGAGGGAGATGAGGCTAAGGCCTTATATAAGAAGATTACAAGCGATCTCGATAGGTATGACTCATCGAGGTATGTTTCGATATTTGTCCATGATTAAGTTTATGGTATGTTTGTCTTCATGTTATTACGGTTAGTACAATTTTGATTTTAGATTTGTCGTATCACCTTAACAAAATTATGAATGCATGATAGAAGATATTCATTGGTTAGGGTGTTGACACTTATGATTGTACTAATGCATTATGGTGTTGTATGAGGTTTATGTTGTCTACTAACATGAAAGGTACACCAAGAAAGACAAATCATGTTCTGGTCCAAGAACATATGATCATGATAACATGAGGACAAAGATTCATCCATTGTCATGGATCTCATAGAAGATCCATTTACGAGGTATGTATAACTTGGTTTTGTAATAGTTAACCTATGAGATATACAGGTTACTAGCACAAGTCATTGAAGAAGAACAAGAAGACATCATGTGAGTATGTTAGACATAAATAGCTAGCATGCTAATCCAGGTATGTTTTTCCTATATCAAGTTAGAATCCTACCTTGTGTTAGGATCTTATACTGTTGTTGATAATGATTATTCATGGTTGTATGCATACTATGTTTCTTACCATAATTGATGATATGACTAACCAGAAGAATCATGAAGGTATAGGATTGAATAATCACAGGTTTTATGCATATTGTATCTCTTATCTTGATTGATGATTCAACTAACCTAAAGAGTCATAGGTTTGAGTATTTATAGGTTTAGACATGTTACGTTTCTTATAATTTGACTAACCATAAGAATCCTACATAAACATTGAATGCTAAAACTTATTATTTATTTTTGAAATGATCATGACTATACATGCTTGAGATTATTGTGTTTTAATAGTATACTAATGAATGTATGATTTTATATGAGATCACAAGGATAACACATTCATGATACTAATAAGCATGCATAGGGACCAAGGATGAATATGAGTTCAAGAACAAGTAATCCAGGAAGCAAAGATCAAGAGGGGGTACACTCTAGTGGTTTATGCAAGGATGCAGATATTCAGAGGGAGTTGACCATCTCTCTACATCCCACAACAAAAAGGTGTAGAAGAAGCTACTTCAGATTAGGACTCCAGCAGCTCCTGCAAGGAAGCGAAGACTCAAAGGGAGTCCACCCAACGAACAAACAAAGATAAGTATTTGAATTGTCATTTCTTAAATAATACTGTTCAATAATATACTGATGTTCCTAGAATTAGGTTGTGTATTATGCATATTAGAATAATTGCATTGATGAACAGTGTACTCCTAATATGCATGGGTAAGTGGCCTATGGCACTGTACAACATTCCATTGCTACTTATCTAGAATGAAACCTCTTTGCTGACATGTTGGGAGTTGTGCACACTCTTAACAATGTTCTGGTAGAGATTGGAAGGCATCTAGAAAGTTACGGAATATGGATAAATGTTGTATTGAAGCATTGGCTAAGATAATTGCATGAGTGTATGGCATATTTCTTTATGTGTAAGAATTTGTTCTGAAAACTATGAGATGTTTTCTAATCATGCAATTTAACTTGTTGTATAGGAAAGATCGTATGCCATCTCCTACAAAAGAAGAACTACAACATTTGTTCCAGCAACAAAGATATCTATTGAAGATATTGAAGATATTGAAGTTCCCAGGATCTGGGATGAAGAAATGAAATGCCATGATCCATCGATCATGAAGAATGATGTCTGGGATGTAATCCCAAGACATGAAGGGAAGTTTGCTATGACTTCCAAATGGAACTATCAGATCGAGCATGTTGCAGATGGCAGCATTGAGAAATATAAAAGTGATGAAATAGAAGATACACCAGATGGATTCAAGACAACTTCCTTGAATGGTGTAGTTGAAGAAGAAGTGTACGTAGAGCAGCCACTTGGTTCTGAGACACATGATAGGAAATCATATATGTGCAGAACTTGGTATGGTGAAGATAGATTGATTGCCGACACGCAGCGGAAGCTTACTACCGAGTTCGAGATGAAGAACTTGGGGATGATGCACTATTTGTTTTTGGCATGGAGGTGTGGTAGAGTGCAGATAGAATCTTCCTTGGACAAGGGAAGTATGCAGTAGAGATCCCAAAGAGGTTCGGGATGATGGATTGCAAGGCCATGGCCACACCTATGGCATCAAATCTGAAGCTTCTATGTGATGCTTCATCTGAGCCGATTGATGTCTCTATGTATCGCCAGATGATTGGGTCCTTGATGTACCTGACGAACACGAGACCAGACATTTGCTTTGCTGTGAACACATTGAGCCAGTTCCTGACGGATCCGAGGAGTGTTCACCTGGTTGCTGTAAAGCATATTCTGAGGTACCTGAAGGGTACAGTAGATTATGGGCTCAGGTATGAGGCGAATCAAAAGTTTAACCTGCAGGGTTATGTTGATTCAGATTGGGCTGGCAGTGCTGCAGACAGGAAGAGCACATCTGGGTGTTGCTTCAGTATGGGATCAGGTGTGATCTCTTGGTTTAGCAGGAAGCAATCCTGCATAGCACTGAGTACAGCTGAGGTAGAATATGTTGCAGCCTGCTCAGCTAGTTGCGAGGCAGTATGGCTACGGAAGCTACTGTCTGAGTTATTTGATCTCCCGTTGGAGGCTACTGGTATCTTCTGTGATAACCAGAGTTGTGTGAAGCTGTCCGAGAACCCAGTGTTTCATGACAGGTCGAAACACATAGAGATCAAATATCACTATATCAGGGATATGGTGCAGAGAGGAGCTGTGAAGCTCCTATATGTTGCGACAGACGAGCAGATTATAGATGTGCTGACGAAGCTGCTAGCCAGAGCGAAGTTCGAGTACTTTAGAGAGAGGCTTGGCGTTCTTCAGATCGAGGACACTTCGAGGAAGAAGTGATGGACACATTTGCTGAAGCCATTCCAAGCATGTTGGAAGGAGGATCCTTCACATGGCTGTGGATGTAAGCGTTGGATAATGGGCATCAGGATGATGTTCTGGTTTCTGCTTGGATATGATCAGTTGGATCATTTATGTATGTACGCATCATGTTGGATGCTGGATATGATCAGTTGGATCATTTTTATGTATGTATGTACGCATCTTGTTGGATGCTGGATATGATCAGTTGGATCATTTTTATGTATGTATGTATGCATCATGTTGGATGCTGGATATGATCAGTTGGATCATGTGTACGTATATGCATCATGTTGGATGCTTGGACCATGTATCTGTATATGTATCAGGTGGATACATTGTATGATCAGGATACATGATATGTATCATGTATTTGTATTTGTATCAGGTGGATACATTGATGATCAGGAGGATCATGTATGATGATATGTATCAGGTAGATACTTGGTATGCATCAGGTAGATGCATTGATGATTAGGAGGATCATGTATGATGATATGTATCATGTATTTGTATCAGGTGGATACATTGATGATCAGGAGGATCATGTATGATGATATGTATCATGTATATGTATCAGGTAGATACTTGGTATGCATCAGGTAGATGCATTGATGATCAGGTGGATCATGCAGCAGGATGTTGCAGTGATGATCAGGATGATCATAGATGACGAGCTTCAGGATGTTGCTCCAGATGACATGCAGCAGGACGTTGCAGTGATGATGATCAGGATGATCATGGATACATCAGGATGATGTATGGTGAGTATCAGGTTGATAATCTGTGGCCGTGGATCAGGTTGTGCAGATAAGCATGTAATTTGTGCCCTGGGAGATTTTCAGATGGTCTTTCGAGGTTTTGCCTATGGCATGTAATTTGTGCCCTGGGACATCTGGCAAATGCTCTTTCGAGGTTTTGCTTGGGAGGACATATAATTTGTGCCCTGGGAGATCTGCAGATAGTCTTTCAAGGTTTTGCCTATGGCATGTAATTTGTGCCCTGGGATATCTGGCAGATGCTCTTTCGAGGTTTTGTCCTATGGCATGTAATTTGTGCCCTGGGAGATTTCAGGTCGGAGTTGTGTACCCGTAACATCCTGAAATGCTCTTTCGAGGTTTTGCCATGAACACATGTAATTTGTGCCCTGGGAGATCCGATAGGTTGAGCTGTGTGCTCGTAATCAGTCCTGGGATGCTCTTTCGAGGTTTTGTGGTGACCACATGTAATTTGTGCCCTGGGAGATCCGATAGGTGGAGACTTGTGCTCGTAATCAGTCCTGGGATTCTCTTTCGAGGTTTTGTGGTGAGGTCACATGTAATTTGTGCCCTGGGAGATCCTATAGGTAGAGCTGTGTGCTCGTAACAGCCTGGGATGCTCTTTCGAGGTTTTGTGATGCACGTAATAAGTCCTGAGGATTCCACAATATGGCCAGTGATGATGAAGACCTACAGGTGGTGGGCCTACATCCAGTATGAAAAAGGACTGGCTCTGTAGAAATTCCTATGACGAGTAGATTCAGAGATTGATTGAGATAGCAGTAGTAGTGACGATGATGATGACTCGATGACGATTATCCAGTGACGATGATCCAGAGAAGATGACTTGTGCTAGAAGAACTGTGCTGAGAAATACCTTCCTAGTTAAGAGGGAGTGTTAATGTATATGTAACTTCGGAATGTATTTCACATATATGTATATTGTATTCCTATAGAGATGGTATTATTCCTCTATAAGGAAGTGTCGTCATTTATATTGTAAGTGTCGTAACTTATACTTGATGGGTTATTAGACCACCTTATTTGGGGTCGGCCCTGTATAAGTCATGTGGGTCAAAGGGTTATTAGACCACCCTATTGGGGGTCGGCCCACTCAGCATTATGTTATGTGGTAAAGTTCGAGCCTACATGAGTTAGGTAAAAAGGCAAGTCAAGTCAAGTATAAATAGAGTGCGGGAGGCACTCTATTTACTCACTCACTTCTCACACATGCACTCAAGGAGGAGTGGCGCACTTATGGAGGAGGAGGATCTGCTGCTAGGTTATGGATATCTCTCTTGGTTGGTTGTATCATTGCTCTATCTATCTCTGAGGAAGTTATTGGGGTTTTTCACCTTTATGGTTTTCCCCAAGTAAATCTTTGTGTCTCTTGTGTGCTTGCATTATTGTCTCCATGATTGATATGTTGTAGATATGCTGTACATGTTGTTCTCTCAGTTAAGATCCTAGATCATATTGAAGTAAATTCAGAAAATTTAACACTAATAGTCTCAGAAATTCCCTACAAAATCATCTTTAGTCAACATTAGCAAGCAGATATTGTACAAACAAAAGTATGTATGAAGGGTTGAATGACGGGTCGAATGTCGATCCGAATTAGGTGACGAACGAGGCAAATGTATAATGATCTGAATGAAGTGCCGAATGAAACCATAACTTATAATGGATTTATTAAACATGCCAAGGTATCTAAATTTGAATATTATTGATAAATATAATTGGCTAATTATGTCAAGAACCAATCAAATGTCAATTTCGCACGTGGTCTCATTCCCTTACCCATCTCGCCTCCATTAAATGAATGGATTATGCATCATTGTGATCTTCAGAATCATTGAATGACCACCATATGATCTTAATTATCCTGTTGTACGATCTTCCATCATTCACCATCTCTCACGTGTAATTCATATATATAATGTCATTTCGAGAATTACATTCAACCTGTCCAAAGTTCGACTTTGGACAGGGTTGAATATATCATAACCACATGTATTCTCTAACTCACGCATTTCTATGTTGGCACTCGATTCAAGATATTTGAATGACAAGTGTGATCTCTCAAGCATGCACCTTGTCCATTGTTCAACCATTCAAACAGACTTCAATTTAAACTCATGAATGCGTGAATTTCGCTCCATTCCTGTTCACTTTCCATATTTTTCTATTAAGTCACATCTCCTGCATCTCTTGCATTCCCTGTACCATTCGCATCCATCGAACTCTGTTCAAGTATGTTGATTCGTCATGAACCTGGAAGTTACCAAGATTTACTTTGCTCCCCCGAGTTCAAAGAGTGCCATGAGGTATTCCTTTGAGCCGGATGGGGTCTATTTCTCCGCCTTCTCCAAGGTCACAACCACAAAGTCTCACTGATTTTCGCTAAGGGATTCAATAGAAAGACGGCCAAAGTTGGCCATCTCACTCTCTCTGTGATGGAAGAGTCTATCGCATTGGCCACAAAGCTTCCTAGGGACGGTGCCCATTGGCATAAACATCTCCTCCTTCCACAGAAGGCTCACGAATTTGCTTTGAAGGCCAAATATCAACATGTTGCTGGAAAAAGGATTCCACCAAGTATGGGTTAAGCCATAATACCTAGATCCATTGACTTTCATCGTCCATTTAATCACTTGTGAGGGCAAGTTTATTGTTTTTAAAGTCTTCCATTTTAGATTGCTAGCACTTTTTGTTAACAATCAGACCCTCAATTTCCCATTTTATTTCCTGAAAAGTTTAGAGAAAATGTCAATCCAGGTTAGGAAGAATACTGTTAATCCCTCTAGTAGCTTATACCATCACTGTCTCATTAAAATCCTAATCATCCACCAGTTGGAGAAGAGAGGGAAAACCTGGGATCATTTTTTCTTTGAAATACTAAACCCTCATTTGATCGAGAAGCCTATTGCCAAACCTTCTGCTTCTCGAAAACACCATTGTTTCCAAACCAATATTAGTGAGTCGACCCAAGCCTATACGAAAGAAGAACGAGACACTAAGCGTGTTTGGATTGATGAGGATCTCTGAAGCGATGTGCACCTTGTCCATCCATCGTCTTCTCCTGAGCTTTCCCTTGGTAACCCTACTTCGGGACCCCCACTTTTCTCATCAGTACCTACTAAACCTAGGGGAACAAATTGTGAACATTCCATCATCTAGACTGTCATTCAACCATCATGATCAGACGTCTAGTCAGATGAAAATACCCTCGAAACACCCCTCCTCACAATAGCCAATGTATCTGCTCAATTGTCTGAAACCCCTGCTACTGGAAGTTCTCCTGCACACAACAAAGACATAGTTCTTGAAGAACATACTGTTGAGCTTGAAACATTTTCAAAAGAGATGAGTCCTCAAATGGACCTGGAACATTGCATAGAACAACCCATTCTGAATCAGCAGGAAGTGGATAGGTTGACCCGAGGGATAGCATGGTTGACAGACCATAATCAAAACTATGTGGAAACAATCTCTGAGCTTCATAAAGAAAACAAGGCACTGTGCACACAAGTAAGAAGCACTGAATGATTGGTCAACGCCAAAACGACGTCCCATACTTCTCTCTGGATGAGGTATGACACCTTGAAGAATCAATTCAAAAATCTTAAGGCTCAGTCCACTTTCCTTTCCAAGTTGAAGGGAATTGCTACCCCAACTCATCCTTCTTCTTGAATTTATTTCCTTTTTGCTCAGTGGGACCTGGCATGTCTCCGGTTTGGGGGAATGTTGGTGTCCATTTTGTCACCATTTTTTATCATCAAATATAATCTGAGTGGCGTTATTTTCACTAATCTTATATAATAAATCACTCTTCTTGCCATTCAGACCATTAATCAGACCCAGGTATGATCATATTTACATATCATGTGAATCTTGGCTAAATATCATTATTTTCATGGTTTATTAATATTAATTTAATGTTTTTCAAATTGCTTGGAAAATACATCTTGGCTTACAGGTTATGGACTTCAAACGGACCACCATTCAGACTCGTGTTCACATTGCAAAGGTTTAATCGCATCCAACCCACCGTTCAGCTCATGGAATTGTTGGTTGGCATATTCCTGGCCATTAAAGACAAAAACGGAAATGTGGGTTCTGTTAGCAATGTGGTGGTTATGGTTGGTGGGCCCCTGTTCTAGAATATTCACCTCCCTTCTTTCCGAGCTTTACAACACACCGCTTCCTCATGTCAACACTATAGAAGATTCACTTCTCCGTTCACTCAGCCCGCCAGTACACGCTCATTCCCACGTCGACGCTCCAGCAGCTCCATCCTTCCACGCTTGGCTTTCCAGCACATGCTTCTACCCACAGTTGAAGGGAACCAACCCGCAGTTGTTCGCATCATGTAGGATCGATGCCGTGAAAGCAGGCAATCAGCCTCTACGATATCGTAGAGTGTTATGGGGATGTTCAGTGTCCATGAGCTGTCAATAGTTATTAAGCAGAGTCATTTCTGGCATTAATACTACCTATTATTAGAGAAGTCGACCACTAAAGGGTCGACTTGCTCTCCCCATTGTAAAATTGTATATATAGACATCTTTGTGACTGAGACGAGTTAGCCTCTAGAGTTTTAGGAAATTGTTAGTCTTTTTAAGCTGCAAGCACTGTGTAATTTTCTCAGTTAATGGAAGCTTCTGAATTTTACTGTTGATTCTTTGCTGTTGGTGATTAAGTTGACTTAGTTTCCATCTTTGATCCCTGGGAAGGGCCCCTCATCAACCAGAGGTTTTATTTATATTTTTCTGTATTTTTTTCTGCAAATAGCTAGTTCATTTTCCAGTATATGTAATTAATTATGTTTTCCTGTATATGTCATTTCCTTATTTTTCTGTAATCTGCATATTGCTACTAACTTAATTTACTTTTCTAGAATTGATAATGGTCGACCAAGCATAGTGTTTATAGTTTGCTTTCAGTCTTTTGCAATTAGATAGAGTTTAATTAGCTGTTGTTTCAGGTTTTAATTAGAATTATCTATGTTAGTTTCTTTCCTGTAGTTGTAGGTTAGTTTTATTCATGTCTCAGTTTTGTTTGATTAAGCCATAGAAATAGTTTATTTCTTTAATGGTTATAATATATTACTTCTTTCTATCTCAACTTCTAAATACTCCATTCATTGCTTCCCTTGCACCATAGGATCATATGCATCAGCCAGCTGGTAGTTAAGATCATCCAAACTACTTCTTTCCTTATTTTAAATCATTTTCCTTCATCCGGACTGTCATTCGGACAATCATCCGGAACGTCATTCGGACCTTCATACTTTCTGCATCATTTTTATGCTTGTTTAGAATCTAGTTTCCTAGGATTTTTAACTATAATATTTCTTGCTTTTAATTAGCATTTTTAACTATAATTAGGACCTTGCTTTATATTCCATAAAATTTATAATTAAGTTTGTCGTCATTCTTAGTTTCTATCTTATCTTCCTTAACTTTGTTTTAACTGTTTTTCGAGTTATGTCTCTCATATTTGTTTTGCCAATATATTACTGTTCTAGAATTTATCAGTTTCATTCTTAGTATAGTTTACTATATGTTCTTAAGGTTTATTTCGAATTAGAGTTAATAATTTCATTCTCCAAGTTATCTGAATTTCGATAGTTTCTTTGATTAGCATAGGATCAGTTTTTCTATCCTTATAATTAATGAAGATGTTTATGAAATAGAGTTTGGTTCAGAAATAAATATCTTTATCAAGTTTTCTACTTGCTTCCAAATCAAATTCAGTTTAGATAAATATCTTTATTAAGTTTTCTACTTGCTTCTAGATTTCATTAGTTTCATACCATTTTGCTTATGGATAGAAGATAGTTCATAATGTTTAAAGTTAATTGTAATTGGTCTCTTTGTAGAAATTATGTTAGATTTACTTCCATTTTGTTTTGCTATTGCATTTGAAAGTCATTACGATTCATTCACTCCAGTTCCTATCACATTTGATGTACAACATCAAGGAGAATGGAATTAGATGCTTTAGTGTAGTTTTGAAGTATTAACTGAATGCATAAGTAGTTATTGAACTCATTAAGTAGTTTGTAGTTTATGTCTTAAGCAAAATAGTTTTCATTTTCATAACAGGTAGTTTGCTTTTTAATCAATATTTGTTCTTTTTCCATTGTTAAATTCTAGAGTAGAGTAGTATAGCTTGATACTATTCCGATCTATTGGTTTAGTTAGGTTTAATTAGAACCTTTGTTTCCTTTCTGGAGTTTGACTCAGCTTTTCATTTTGAAAGATCTTTCGATCTTTTATTTATTAAACATTTCTAAGGTCTGACAAGCCGAAATTTAGGTTCCATTCTACCTCAGCATATACTGTGCCACAACTCTAAGATTACCAACCTTGGTTGATAGTTAAATATTTTGGTGATTCTTTAAGACACTAAATACATCTCAACACGAAGCCAGAAATCCCAAATCTGTCTATTTTTAGGATTTCCCATAACTTCTATGATTTTCACCCAATCGCCTTCAAATATTTCCACAGTTTTCATTTCCTATTTCTACTTCTTTGTCTCTCTTAGACAAATTTTCCCATTGTTTCATCCCACTTATGAAATACCCATTTTATGCTTCCTTGTCCATTAGAAAGTTTCCAAAACCTAGTCAAACCCCAATTACCCATCAGAGTTTTTCCCAAATCTAAATTTTCCTTTACTAAAAAAGTTTCTATTTTTGTTTTTCTACCCATTCTTCCCTTAAAAAAAAAAATATTGGTTATGGTTGTTACCCGCGCAGGAGCAAAAAACATGGAGGAAGAACTTGTATCCCACAATACCAAACTCCAAGATATGTATGAAAAATGTATTGGCCTCCATCTTCAACACTCAACCATGAACAATTGACGATAGCCGGAGTCTTCTACAGACAATGGGTTCTCTTCTTCCAACAATTTTCGTGGGCCAAAGCTTGATTTTCCTCGCTTCAATGGTGATGATCCGACTGGATGGATATACCAGGAAGAACAATATTTTAGTATGCATAATACTTTTGATGTCAACAAAGTTCCACTTGAATCCTTTCATTTGGAACATGAATCCCTTCAATGGTTCTGTTGGTACATCAAGGCTCATGAAGAGCCAAAATGGACAGATTTTTGCCAACTCGTTTTGCAATGATTTGGCCCTAGTGCTTTTGATGAATTCTGATCCAGGAGGATATCGGTGGCGGCCCACCTCTTCCAACTGGCTCAAAGCAGTCTTCTGGCAATTTTGGTAAATTACTATTTTTAGCAGTTTTTCGGGTCCTAAACTTCCAAAGCCATTTTGAGGCCCTAAACGACATTTTTTGGCAATTTGGGAGACCAAATGTTTGCCAACGACATTCAGTTGGGACTAGGCGAAAGTTGTAAATCTCGGATAGACCTTTCCAATGGGCTACCGAGCGCCCCAAACGGAGATTGTATGCAAAAGTTATGACCTCGGGAAGTTGACTGTTCAACTAACCACCTTGGGGCCGCAAACTTTATGACGGTTCATCTTCTAGGGTTAGGTTTTTGGATGTTTGGGATTCTTTCCCTCATGCTTATGATAAATAGGCCCTTCCGACCTATCTTTGTATTTATCTTGGCACGAATGAGCATAGTGGCCACATCTCTTCTCAGAGATAGCTACCACCATTCTAGCTATTGTATTTTACAGTCTGTTCTATTTCCGCTATTTAATAGAATATGTGTTTACTGTATCACTGTGTTATTTGCAATATATCTCTGTATATGATTCTGTATATGCTATCTTTTGTTTCGTTCCCACATAAATCTGGATCAGTGGTATCAGAGCGGTCTGCTCTTTGATTGTTTCTTGGTGCATGTCCTCGACGAGGTCAGGATACAGAGAGTTGGGTCTCGAACTAGTTTCACTTGGGGACGACCACTCTCGCCTCCCCAAACGGCCTCCCATGGCAAAAGAAAAGAGAGACGACGGAGCAGTAGATCCTATCAAGTTGTTTCTCGAGGAATCCCTCGCGCAACAAAGGAACGAGGTGATGGATAATTTCACCGAGATCCTTCGATGCATGCCAACAGCGGCAAATGCACCCTCAACGAGCAGCCATTTCGAAGATACGACTCCCTTCAAGGTACAAGTTAGTTTTGATATTCCTTTATTTGAAGGCCATATCGATGCTGATGCCCTAAATAAATAGTTGAATCTACTAGAAGGGTATTTCTCTGTCCACCAATTTTCCGACAGGGAAAAGATCATCTTTACGCTCCTTAAGGCCGTCCCCCATGTCAAAAATTGGTGAGAAACTTATTGTGAGAAAAACTCATCAGACGAGTCAGGATTGTTTAAATATTCTAATCCCACTTGGGCCTCTTTTATAGATGCCGTCAAGGAACAATATTACCCTGTTGGAAACTATGATTACCAGTACACAAAATGGACCATTCTGCACCAAGAGAGGGACCAAACGGTGTCGGAGTACACCAACAACTTTCATACCTCGCGCACAAAGCTGGGTATCAAGGACTCCGAGCGGCACCTAGTACTGAAATATTGTAGTGGCCTACACCGGTACATAAGAACAGAGATGGATTTCCTAGAAATCTCTTCACTCGGATCCGCCTATCGATATGCTGTCAAAATCGAGTAGAAATTTGAGCAAAAGAACAAGCATGACTTCGGACCTGCACAGAAGCAGGGCAAGGGAAACTCTGGCTCGCAGAACATGGGGCAGGGAAAGGACAACCAGTCCCTACCACAAGCTAAGAAGGGTAAAGAAAAGACAAAGAAGGACACCGGGAATTGGTGCGAGTTCCACAAAAGTCCCTGGCACAACACTGATGAGTGCCGCTCAAAACAGTCATTGGTGGCTGAGATCAAAGCTTCAGAATCAGATCCCAGTTCCGATTCTGACTCAGAACCTAATTTCATAGCCGCACGAAAAGGGAAGCAGGTCATTGATGCAAAACCCAGTGTCATTGTTGCCACCACACAGATTCAGCTAGAGGAGCGCCTTTGCCACTCACAGATGTGGGTGAAGGGAATTCCCCTACACTTTGTTTTGGACAACGACAGCCAGAAGAACCTGATCTCAGAAGAAGTCATCAAGATATTGGAGCTACCAATAACGCCACACCCACAACCATACACCATTGGATGGCTAAGACAAGGATGAAGGATCCGTGTCAGTCACCAATGTCTCCTACCATATGGCATCAAACCCTTCAAAGATGAGGTATTATGTGATGTGGCCCCACTTAAAGTATGTGATGTTCTCTTAGGACAGCCATATATGTGGAAGCATCATGCTGTATATGAATCCCAACCTTGCAGTGTCATTGTCACTTTGGGAGGACAACTCTATCGAATACTAGAGACAGTTTCACCTACCCCAACCAAGCAGGGCAAGAAGATAATCTCCCACACTGGGAAATTTTTCCTATTCGCAAATGCCACTAAAGGTGAACATCAGATCACAGAGACATCCACAACCTCTGCAGATTATTCTTTTACTCAGTAGAAACAAGAAAAACACAAAGTTAGCGCAGCATCGCCTATTCGGGTACCTCTAGAGTGCAAGGCCACGCATTCAAGGGGCCCCTCCAAAAAGAAACCATCCACATCGATGCATACCAAGGATACCACAACAACCAAAACTGTTGAACAACTCCAGCGCATCCATCAACAACAATTACAACCCTCTAAAGATGTCAAAGTAAGGAAACCTTTCTGCTTCAGCAAACGCCGCACTAGGAGCTCAAATCAACACACAATTCGACATATGATAAGGGATTTAACACAATGGAGACCATTGCTTCCTAAGGAGGGAGGATTGATCCAGGAGGATATCGGTAGCGGCCCACCTCTTCCAACTGGCTCAAAGCAGTCTTCTGGCATTTTTGGTAAATTACTATATTTAGCAGTTTTTCGGGTCCTAGACTTCCAGAGCCATTTTGAGGCCCTATTTCTGCTATTTAATAGAATATGTGTTTACTGTATCACTGTGTTATTTGCAATATATCTCTGTATATGATTCTGTATATGTTATCCTTTCATTTGGAACATGAATCCCTTCAATGGTTCTGTTGGTACATCAAGGCTCATGAAGAGCCAAAATGGACAGATTTTTGCCAACTCCTTTTGCAATGATTTGGCCCTAGTGCTTTTGATGACTTCACAGGATCACTCACTAAATTTCACCAAATTGGAACCGTGAGAGAGTATTAAACAGAATTTGAGAAACTGGCCAAACACACAGAAGGATTTCCTGATGAATTCTACAGGAGTTGTTTTTTCAGTGGTCTAAAGGATGCAATCTGATCCGAGGTTAAAATTTTATGTCCCAGCACAATGATGGAATCCCTAGGGTTGGATAAGTTGTCGGAGGACAAGATCACATCCCAACAACACTCCAAATCCACTTTTGTTCCATTAAAAAATATGGTTTCCCAACGACCTCCCATCACGCCAGCTCCTAGAGAAACTCCTATCAAGCATTTGTCCGAAGCAGAGATGCGGGCACGTAGAGAAAAATTGATTTGTTATAATTGTGATGAGAAATTCACTCGGGGACATAGATGTGTTGATCAAAAGCTCTATCTCTTGGATGTGGATTCTTTGCCTACAACTAAAATTTGTGAAGAATCTCAGGATACAGTAGATGATCAGGTCGACATTCAACAACCGCCTTTTGACCCTCCTTATCAAGATGACCACCCAAAGATATCTCTCCATGCTTTAGTCGGAGTCACCACCCCAAAAGCAATGTTGGTGAAGGGCTACTTCAAGAAGCTCCCTCTTACAATACTCATTGATTCTGGTAGCACTCATAACGTCATTAACCCTCATATCGCCAAACAGGTTGATTGTTTTGTCCATCCTTGCTCCAAATTCAAAGTCATTATTTCCAATGGGCGCACCTTACCTTGCAAGGGGAAGTGTCACATTGTGCATATCTCTATTGTAGATTATAACCTTCACTCCGACATGTTTTCCTTACCCTTAGGCGGATGTGATGTGGTTTTGGGTGCTCAATGGTTACACACACATTGCCCCATCTTATGGGATTTTGCTTAAATTTGGATGCAGTTTTCAGTCAATGGGAAAAAACACACATTGAAGGGATTACAACCAGGGTCTCTTAACATCATCATTTCACATCGCATGGAAAATGTCCTTAAGAATAATTCACATGGTGTCATCGCTCAACTCCATTCCATTCATATGCAACAATCAACGGTCTCCACTACTCCTTTGGATCTACAACAAATTTTGGATAGATATGCATGTGTCTTTGTTGAACCAGTGGGATTTCCACCTTCAAGACCAGAGGACCATCATATTCTGCTCCTTCCTAGAAGCATTCCTCCCAACATTAGGCCCTATCTCTACCCATTTCACCAAAATACAAAGCTTGAGATGCTCGTTCGGGACTTATTGAAGCATGGTATTATTCGCCCTAGTACCAGTTCCTCTTCTTCACCAGTTCTTCTTGTTCGAAAAAAATATGGGTCATGGTGCTTCTTCATTGAATTCTGAGGACTTAATCACCTCACAATCAAGGATAAGTTTCCAATTTCTGTTGTTGATGAGCTTCTTGATGAGATTCATGGTGCTCATTTTTTCTCCAAGTTGGATCTTCATTCTAGGTATCACCAAATTCGGGTTCATGAGGATGATATCCCTAAAAACAATTTATGCACACATGATGGCCACTATGATTTTTTGGTCATTCCCTTTGGCCTCACTAATGTTCCTTCCACATTCTAGGAATTGATGAATAAAATTCCGGCCCTACTTGCATAAATTCATTATGGCCTTCTTTAATGCTATCCTCATCTATAGTAAAACATAGGCCGAGCATCTCCATCATCTGGATCTTGTACTGCAAATTTTCTTTGATCATCATCTCCATGGGTATTTTGCATCCAGTACAGAAATGGAAGCCATACTTATTAGGGAATCATTTATGCATCAAGAATAATCACCAGAGTCTGAAATATTTCCTGGAACAACGGTTCTCCTCCCCACAACAACAAAAATGGGTTAGAAAACTCATGGGTTATGACTATGAGATCACTTACAAGAAGGGTAAGGACAAGCTTATGGCGGATTCTCTTTCTCGCACATTTGATGACCAAGTTTCTCTTTCAACTATTTCTATGCCTATTCCAAATTGGTTGCAATCTGTTCAGCAGGGCTATGTCAATGACTCCTCATTATCTCAAATCATCCACGTACGGTTGGCCAAAAACCCTTTTGTTGTACTGCATTACTCTTAGGATGGTGCTTCCCTGAGATATAGGGGTCGTCTAGTGCTTCCCCAGAGCACATATCTTAAACAGGATGTCTTCTATGAATTCCATGCTTCTCCATCGGCAGGGCACTTTGGGTTCCTCAAAATGTATGAGCGGGCATGGCATAAATTCTTTTGGAAGGGAATGAAAAGGACAATTCAATAGATGGTGGTTGAATGTGATACTTTCTAGTGCAACAAGGGAGAAACGACACTCCTTGGATTTCTCGAACCCTTTCCCATCCCTACACAGATTTGGACAGATATTTCTATGGATTTCATTGAAGGGATCCCTAAATATGGAGGGAAGATAGTGATTTTGGTTGTGGTTGATCGCCTCTCCAAATATAGTCATTTTTGTGCCCTCATCCATCCCTATACCAACTCCTCCGTCGCACATATTTTTTTGGACCAGATCTTCCATCTTTATGGAATCCTTTCTTCCATTGTCTCAAATCACAATGCAACTTTCACCAGTCATCTTTGGATAGAACTATTTCACCACACTGGCACCAAACTAAATATGAGTTCAAGGTATCACCCACAAACAAATGGTCAGAATGAAGTTATCAACAAATGTTTGGAAACTTATCTTTTTTGCTTCACCTCCGAACAACAGCATCAGTGGGAAAAATGGATCCCTCTTGCTAAATGGTGGTACAATACCTCTTACCACAATGCCTCTAAAGTGACTCCATATGATGCATAGTTCTGAGCGCACTTTTTAAGTAGGCGATATGGTTTTTCTTCATCTACAACCTGACAAGCAATCCTCCTTGAAACTCAAAGGGCGTCATAAGTTTCCTACAAATTTCTATGGGACATATTGTTACACCAAAATATCGTCATCATGATTCTTGTACCAGCTCCATGCCTTAATCCCTAAAGTCCCTTGGCTAAAACATCAAGGGAAAGGTTGTTTTCCTTCCCTTTCCACAATTTCTATTCACCTCGACACACCCTTATTTCCAGCAAGGAGATTCAAATCCTGGGTGATGCACTCTCCACACTGACAGAGTGCATCGGTGACTCCTTATGCCTTTACACAAGTTGCGTTGATCCAATTCTGGCGCAGGTTGTATTCATGCAAGGTGATTCAGAGTTGGTTAAAGTGGATAAAAGGGAGCTTCGAACGACTTCTCAAAGCTTGGTGACATGGAGGTCTATCCCTAGATGATAGGAAACATGGAATTCGATCTCCTAAATTAATTGGATGATCCCTTAGACCTCTCCCCTAAATCCTCAACCTGTCCTATCCCTTTATCCTTATAAATATTGAGTCTCTCTCCATTATGAAGGGAGGAAGGATTGTAGTACTCTTATGCTAGTGAAATTTCTCTAGGTGATCCTCACTCATCCTTTGGGAGGCAAGATTTTCTATCTTGGAGGCTAGGATTGTTGGATGGAAGTTGCAATGTTAAGGCTTCGGTTGTGAGATTTCTTCCGTATATACTTCTTATTATTACATTAATACAAGTTCTTTCCATAAGTGTTGTTGTATTGATAATACTTAGGATTTTCCTCCTTAACTATTAATCTAGATCAATTCATGTTTATATGATTTTACTGCTTTTTTGTTTCCATGTGCTTGATAAGGTTTTGCAACTAAATATACGAAGACTTAGAGCGTGAAATAACAAGGAGAAAGGAATTACAGACTTGAGGTAAGCCAACTTTCCATCTTGCCCGCATTTCTATTGATCTAGGAAAGTAACTAGTATTGTGTTTCTATTTGTTCTAGATCCACTTGGACTAGGGAGATATATTTGTGTCCGCTCATACATATTGTCCATAAACAAATATGGAGACCATACTGGGGATCAATATCCATAGATTTAATTTCATTTTTCTTTGGATCCATTAATTTATTTTTTAATCAACTTTTTAGCCTCTTAAGTGCCTCCCATCATTGGATCTTATCTTCAGAGAGTATCTGGGTTATCCAGACTCTGTTTGGGGTCATTATTGGACCTGTTACCTTTTTTGTTTTTAGAGAAATTTTATTTTTGTTGCTTGATCCCGCACGACGCATTTGGTTTGTTTCTCACTAGCATCACTGTAGTCTCTAATGCATCTATCATGTGAGCATACTGCGTCGCTGACGCATTCTGACCTTTAGCAGCATGCGTTGCTGATGCACTTACCCATTGTGCATAGTGCATTGTTGGACCTCTCAACGCTTTGGTGCAACATAGCAGGGCACATCGCCCTCTATTTCTTGGTACTTATTGGCACGGGATAGATCCATAGGAAGTGCAGAAGCCGATAGGAACGAAAGACAAATTCCTCGAAAGAAGGAATCATCGCGAAGTCCAAGGAAGCGCAAGAATAGTTTAGAATACTTAAATGCTAAGTTGGTCAAATGGACCATTTTGTAATAGGATAGAAGCATATAAATAGAAGTGAATTGTAAGCCTAAGGGCATTCGATTTTTGAATGATAATCATAACTGGGACCTATTCGGCATTCACGGTGTTATGTTTTGACTGTTTCTGCGATGGGTTTTTCCGCAGTATTTAATGAATGCATGGAGATGTTCGGTTATGAGTTCTATCTTATGTCTTTTATAATCATGATCAATTTTGTATGTTTATGATATTGTGGATTTGATGATTCTTAATATAAGTAAGTAGGATGAGTTTGTTAATGTGAATGGTTTATGATAAATCTACTAATTGCTTCTGATGCGAATGATAAGTGAATAGTTGATCATAGAGTTAGTTATCTTTCGTTCGTGCGATAGTGTGGATTCTAGGTATTGTTAAATTTTGAGTATTAATTCACAATACTATAGGATCTTTGTTGAGAGAATAACATCTACATTATATCAATGCATGACAATCATAATATGACAAGCACCAAAAGCATCACAAGAATCAAAAGCATAAAGACAAGAGACACAGAGTTTCCGTGGGGAAAACCCTAAGGTGAAAAACCCCACAACTTCCTCAGATATAGAGAGAGCAATGGCTCAACCAAAATACAACCAAATAACACTGAGATAGTCTCCTAGCAGATGATCCTCCTCCTCCTCACTAGTGCGCCACTTTTGAGAGTGAGAGTGAGTTACTTTTCCGAGTGAGTAAAATAGAGATCTCCTATCTCTATTTATACTCACCTTTTTGCCCAGTGACCTTATGGGGCCGACTTGTCTGTCTAGAAACATCCACATTATATTATATATAATTCAGGGCCGACCCCACATGGTGGTCTAATAACCCATCGGCATGTACACACACTTGCGACGCTTGTCAATCTACATGACGACACTTCCTTATAGAGGAATAACACATCTCTTATAAGGGTACAATAAATATATATAAAATACACAGATGAAATACATTCTGAAGTTACATTTACATCAACACTCCCTCTTAACTAGGAAGGTATTTCTCTACACAGATCTACTAGACAAGTCTTCTTCTCATGATCATCGTCATCAATGCATCATCATCATCATCATCACTAATGCTGCTATCTCAACCAATCTATGACTCTACTTGTCATAGGAAGTTCTACAGAGCCAGTCCTTTTTCATACTGGATGTAGGCCCACCATCTGCAAGTCTTCATCATCACTGGCCATACTGTGGAATCCTCGGGACTTATTACGTGCGTCACAAAACATGGCTGCAACATCCCAGGCTATTATGAGCACACATCTCTACCTATAGGATCTCCCAGTAGCACATTACATGTGACCCATCACAAAACCTGGCTGAAGCATCCCAGGCTGTTACGAGCACACAGCTCTACCTGTCAGATCTCCCAGGAGCACATTACATGTGATCTCAGCACAAAACCTGGCTGAAGCATCCCAGGCTGTTACGAGCACACAGCTCTACCTGTCGAATCTCCCAGGAGCACATTACATGTGATCTCACCACAAAACCTAGCTAAAGCATCTGAGGCCTTTTTCATCCTGTCCAGATCTCCTAGGAGCAAATTACATGTGGTCATGGAAAAACCTGGCTGAAGCATCTGAGGCCTTTTTCATCCTGTCCAGATCTCCCAGGAGCAAATTACATGCCATAGGACAAAACCTCGCAAGAGAATCTGCCAGATATACCAGGGCACCAAATTACATGCCATAGGAAAAACCTCGAAAGACTATCTGCAGATCTCCCAGGGCACAAATTACATGTCCTTCCAAGCAAAACCTCGAAAGAGCATTTGCAAGATGTCCCAGGGCACCGAATTACATGCCATAGGAAAAACCTCGAAATACCATCTGCAAATCTCCCAGGGCACAAATTACATGCTTACCTGCACAACCTGATCCATGGCCACAAATTATCATCTGATACTCACCATACATCATCCTGATGTACACATGATAATCCTGATCATCATCACTACAAATTCTTGCTACATGTCATCTAGAGAAGCTCGTCATCCACGATCACCCTGATCATACAATGCATCCATCTGATGCACACCAAGTATCCATTTGATACGTACATAGATACATGATCCACACAATGCATCCATCAACATACATGATCTACCTGATCATACAAAGATACATGATCCACACAATGTATCCATCAATCATACATGATCTACCTGATCATACAAAGATACATGATCCAGACAATGTATCCATCAGCATCCAACATGATGCGTACATACATAAATGATCCAACTGATCATATCCAGCATCCAACATGATACGTATACCAAATACATACAAATGATCCAACCGATCATATCCAGTATCCAACATGATGCATACATACATATAAATGATCCAACTAATCATATCCAGCATCCAACATGATGCATACATACATATAAATGATCCAACTGATCATATCTAAGCAAAAACCAGAACATCATCCTGATGCTCATCATTCAACGCTTACATCCACAGCCATGTGAAGGGTCCCCCTTCCAACCTGCTTGGAATGGCTTCAGCAAATGTGTCCATCACTTCTTCCTCAAAGTGTCCTCGATCTGAAGCACGCCAAGCCTCTCTCTGAAGTACTCGAACTTCACCCTGGCTAGTGGCTTCGTCAGCACATCTGCAATCTGCTCATCCGTCGCAACATACAGGAGCTTCACAACTCCTCTCTGCACCATATCCCTGATATAGTGATATTTGATCTCTATGTGTTTCGACCTGTCATGAAACACTGGGTTCTTGGATAGCTTCACACAACTCGGGTTATCACAGAAGATACCAGTAGCATCCAACGGGAGATCAAATAACTCAGACAGTAGCTTTCGTAGCCATACTGCCTCACAACTAGTTGAACAGGCTACAACATACTTTGCCTCGGCTGTACTCAGTGCTACACAGGACTGCTTCCTGCTAAACCAAGAGATCACACCTGATCCCATACTGAAGCAACACCCATATGTGCTCTTCCTATCTGCAGCACTGCCAGCCCAATCTGAATCAACATAGCCCTGCAGGTTAAAATTTTGATTCGCTTCATACTTGAGCCCATTATCCATTGTACCCTTCAGGTACCTCAGAACATGCTTTATAGCAATTAGGTGAACACTCCTTGGATCCTTCAAGAACTAGCTCAATGTGTTCACATCAAAGCAAATGTCTGGTCTCATGTTCGTCAGGTACATCAAGGACCCAATCATCTGACGATACATGGAGACATCAACCGGATCAGATGAAGCATCACATAGAAGCTTCAGATTCGATGCCATAGGTGTGGCCATGGCCTTGCAATCCATCATCCCAAATCTCTTCAGGATATCTACTGTGTACTTCCCTTGACCAAGGAAGATCCCACCTGCACTCTGCCACACCTCCATACCTAGGAAATAGTGCATCATTCTCAAATCTTTCATATCGAATTCAGCAGCAAGCTTCCTCTTAGTATCTGCAATCAGTCTGTCATCTCCTGTTACAAATAATGTTAAGATTTAATATGCTAAGACAGAAAATAGCAGCATTACATTCCATTTCACAATAATAGCACATACAGGATCACTGAAGAAACAACAAGCATAACATAAACACAAGAGACACAGATTTATCCTGGGAAACCCTCATGGGGTAGAAAACCCAGTAAAGATTCCTCAATATAGATGACCAACAATATACAAAGATGTAACCCTGAGCATAAGCTCCTCCTTCTCCATAGCAGAACTCTCCTCCACAAGTGCACCACTCTCAAGTGAGTGAGTGTGTGTAAAATGAGGAATACACCTCCTCTATTTATACACTACTCCGACTTGTCTTTTACACAAAACATGTAGGCTCGTATTTAACCAATGGATTAAATACCCCTCTACAACTGACTGGGCCGACCCCTCTAGGGTGGTCTAATAACCCTTTGACCCACATAACACATACAGGGCCGACCCCCACTAGGAAAGTCTAATAACCCAAGTTACCACAATCTGACGGAGGAATAAACATCTCCGAATATACAATAAGGTCTTCAAGGAGGAATGAAACATCTCCAGAATAATAAAGTACAAATATAATATTCTTTGAAGTTACAATATCTCAACACTCCCCCTTAACGAGAAGGATATTATAACAGCATCTACACGAGCAAGGAGTCATCAACATCATACGTGATACATCTATAAATCACTGGAAGCTTTCTCAACATCATCAGTAACTCAAGTAGTTACTGGAACATCAAAATATTCAGTAGTGAGTCTTCATCTTCTGTAGCACTCGAACAGCTACAGCAACATCAATATCTGAATCCTCACAATCGTCAGCATCGTCATCACATGATCATCAGCATCGTCATCACACAATCATCAGCATCATCATCACACGATCAACATCGTCATCTAGATCAACACGATCAACATCGTCACATCATCTCGATCTACAGCATCTGGATCATCTCGATCTACAGCATCTGGATCATCTCGATCTATAGCATCTGGATCATCACGATCTACAACATCTGGATCATCTCGATCTACAGCATCTGGATCATCTCAATTTATAGCATCTGGATCATCTCGATCTACAGCATCTGGATCATCTCGATCTACAGCATCTGGATCATCTCGATCTACACCATCTGGATCATCTCGATCTACAACATCTGGATCATCATGATCTACAGCATATGGATCATCTCGATCTACAGCATTTGTATCATCTCGATCTACAGCATCTGGATCATCTCGATCTACAACATAAGTATCCTCAACCATACAAGTACATTAATCAATACATGTATCATCAAAAGTATGTATTCTCACCAATACATCTATCATCAAAACATTTATTCTTACTAATACATATATCATCAAAAGCATGTATTCTCACTAATACATCTATCATCAAAAGCATGTATTCTGACTAATACATCTATCATCAAAATCATGTATTCTCACTAATACATCTATCATCAAAAGCATGTATTCTCACTAATACATCTATCAATACAAGTATCCACACTGATACAAGTATACACAACAGCAGCATACCCTGCAACACACATGATCCAATTACAGGATGGTCAATCCCTCTCACTTTAGGACATAGGTCCAAGGATGATACAATCCTGATCCACTTATGGGATGATCAATCCCTCTCAATTTAAGACATCTCTCATGTCTATGGACAATGCAATCAAGATCAACTTACAGGATGATCAATCCTTATCCTTTTAAGACACCTCACCATGTCTAAGGATGATGCAATCCCGAATCAACTTACAGGATGATTAGACCTTATCACTTTAAGACACCTTACCATGTCTAGGGACGATGCAATCCCAATCTACTTACATGATGATTAGTCCTTATCACTTTAAGACACCCCACCATGTCTAGGGACGATGCAATCCCAATCTACTTACAGGATGATTAGTCCTTATCACTTTAAGACACCCCACCATGTCTAGGGACGATGCAATCCCAATCTACTTACAGGATGATTAGTCCTTATCACTTTAAGACACCCCACCATGTATAGGGACGATGCAATCCCAATCTACTTACAGGATGATTAGTCCTTATCACTTTAAGACACCTCACCATGTCTAGGGACGATGCAATCCCAATCTACTTACAGGATGATTAGTCCTTATCACTTTAAGACACCTCACCATGTCTAGGGACGATGCAATCCCAATCTACTTACAGGATGATTAGTCCTTATCACTTTAAGACACCTCACCATGTCTAGGGACGATGCAATCCCAATCTACTTACAAGATGATTAGTCCTTATCACTTTAAGACAAGTCTCATGTCTAGGGATGATGCAATCCCATCACGTACATTTTGAACCCAGTTCATGGACGATGCAGTCCTCACATACATTTTGAACCCAGTTCATGGACGATGCAGTCCTCACATACATTTTGAACCCAGTTCATGGATGATGCAGTCCTCACGTACATTTTGAACCCAGTTCATGGATGATGCAGTCCTCACATACATTTTGAACCCAGTTCATGGACGATGCAGTCCTCACGTACATTTTGAACCCAGTTCATGGACGATGCAGTCCTCACGTACATTTTGAACCCAGTTCATGGACGATGCAGTCCTCACGTACATTTTGAACCCAGTTCATGGACGATGCAGTCCTCACATACATTTTGAACCTATTTCATGGACGATGCAGTCCTCACGTACATTTTGAACCCATTTCATGGACGATGCAGTCCTCACGTACATTTTGAACCCAGTTCATGGACGATGCAGTCCTCATGTACATTTTGAACCCAGTTCATGGATGATGCAGTCCTCACGTACATATTGAACCCAGTTCATGGACGATGCAGTCCTCACGTACATTTTGAACCTAGTTCATGGATGATCCAGTCCTCATGTACATTTTGAACCCAGTTCATGGACGATGCAGTCCTCACATACATTTTGAACCTAGTTCAGGGACGATGCAGTCCTATCTTCAATTTTGGGAGACATCAGTCTACGGGTCAATTCTCGGACCGAGGTCCGGGGAAGATGCAATCCCCTACCTGTTCATTAAGGACTTCATTCTCGGAGACATCATGTCTACGGCTCTTTTTAGGACTGAAGTCCAGGGATGATCCAATCCTCTCATGTCCACCAAGGACTTCATTTTCGAAGACATACATCTACGACTCTCTTTAGAACAAGTGTTCAAGGATGATACAATCTCTCTTCTTTCTCGGAGACACTTGTCTATGGCTCACTTTAGAACTTGTGTTCAAGGATGATGCAATCCTCACAAGAATTCTCATCAATTTACTATCGATCCTGGGAACCCATACAGAACCTGATTCACACTTCTTCTTTAATTACACCATTAAGAGAATGGTCTTATCTAGCCACTTGGAGAAAACATATCATCATGATTCTCTTATTCTTTCTAAGAGAATATTTGTAATGTCCCTTGTTAGGAATTTTATTAAAATTGCAATTTTCCACTTTTTTCCTTAGTTCGACCTTGGACTAGTTTCGATCTCTAGGTCCCAAATTTGCCCTAAATGATCCCAAATATTCTGAGAAGGTATATGAATGATATTAGAAGATAAATATGTGTTTCAGAGATTCCTTTGTACCTTTAAAACACTTCTGCAAATACTCTTTCAATTTTGGTCAATGTAGGTAACTTTACTAGTAATTTCCCTTTGAATAGTATTGGTCTCTAGGTCTCAAATTGACTCCAAATGCCTTCAAATATTCAAGGAAGGTTTATGAATGATATTAGGAATTGAATATGATGTTCAGGGATAACATATGGCCACCAAAAGACCTCTACAAACTCTCTTAAGATTCTGGACCAAGTATGCAATTTTACTAGTAATTTGGGGTTCAAATCCCCCTGAGGCAAGTACTGAAAATGGCTTCCCAAATGCCTCCAAACCCACTCAAATTTATGAACAGAGGTATGTAATGTGTTAATTATGTTATTAAGGTCTCATATGCACCATTAATGGTTTATTACAACTGTTCTCACCCTATCCCATTCAACTGCAAAAATCCCCAATTCAACCCTTGGGGAAATGGCACTATTTCACCTCCCAATACAACTAAACTGAGTAAAAATGCTTCAAATGCTCAAGTATAGTACATGAAACTTGTATAATACATCCATGGAAGTATATTGATCACAAATATATCAGAGAATCATCCATTCATTCGAAATCATCATCAATACATTGGTTCACAACAAGGTAGTGGGGAAATGGCATTGTTCTTCCATTAAAAATGAGATTTATAAATTTCTACTTGGAATTTCGACCTAAAAATTTCTGGATATGAATAAGAGAGTATTTAATTCATATTAAAAAAGAAATGGGGCATTAGAAGCTCCCCCAAAGAATACAATAGCTCACCAAAAACACCCTCCCTCAAGGATCAAGAATATGCCATCAAAACTGGAAATGGTTGAAGGAGCGAGCTGCAATAGAAGAAAACATGATCTGCCCTGTAGCCTACACCTGCAAATAAAGACTCCATTAAATCTCCAAATGAAATGTCTGAATGGCCTCTCCAATTTCCAACTTGGATGGGAATCTTTCACTCTCGAAATTGGCTAAGGCAAGAAACTAGTCATCCACTAGCTCTCCCTCTTCACAAATGCAATTGCAAATTCTACAAATGATCAAAAGCCATTCTCATACTTCATTTCTACATTTTATAACCAACATTATCCTTCTAAGGGTTGAAATCCTCTCAATAGATTCAATAGATTTTCATTTAGGAAATATTCCACATTTGCCACTTGTCTCCTAGTTCCAACCTTCCATCTTCTCCCAAATTCGATTTTGAGTCTCTTTGGCTTCTCCAACTCCCAAATTCGCCTTCTTTGAGCCTAGTTTTGGGGATGACATGTCATACTGGTCAGATGTCAGAGGTCAGGTCTGCAATTTGTCATAGTTGTCATAGATGCTCCATCATTGGTGTCATAGGGGCTAGGGAATCTAGCCCAAGTGTCCACAAACTTCCACTTTGACTCTTTATCTTCCATGGAGGTTACGAATCCTTCCAAATTCGACCTAATATGCTCAATGATATGTGTTATGACTTACCAAATCACCCAAGAGTGTTCACATTCCCATTAATTCGAATTTGCAAAAGAGAGATACCATGTATTATGAAAAATCAAGCTAGTGTGGGTCCCACATCCTCCATATGTCTCCAAAACCATTTGTCACTTAGGATTTATCTTGAATTTCTTTATTCACTCTATTTATTAAATACTTGAACCTTTCTAATGTCTAAACATCATTTATTATCCCCCTTATTCCAAATCCCAAAGCTTCCACCCCAAACCTAGGAAACTAGTAATTTTCCTCCTTGGCAATTATTTGACCCTTAACATCAATTTTACAAACTCTAATGAATATGGCTAATGTGATTAGGCCATTGTGACCCAATTCCAAATTTGGGACATGAAAAATCCTCCCTTCCCAATATTGCTTGTCCTCAAGCAATTTCAAACATGGGTGTTGAAGAACCTGCTTTCTGTATAATTCTTTGAAGTTGCCATTGAATTGCCAAACCTTGAGTCTTTGAGTTTTCATGAATATTTTAGAGAGGAACCACCATGCTTGCTGCTGCACTACTCTTATTAAAATCAATTTATTAAGTGGGGAATCCATCTCCCATGCTGCTTGCTTCCCCCAAAAAATGAAACCAATGAGACAAAAATTATTACAGGGTCCCATTGCTTGTATTGCACCCCAACAATTAAGAGTGCTCTCCAACCTACACCATTAGATAAGAGGATTCATGGATCCCATTTTCTTGTATGCATTCTTCCAAACATCATGAGTACCAAATATATATCATCAAAGTACATAACAACATAATGAAAATGTACATCAAGGATATGCTTCATCAAAGAGTCATGAAAGTGCTTATACCTCCAATCAAGTAGACCACCATTTTCCAAGTGCATACAAACTTCAAGTGACCAATCAAATCTGCTCCAATGACATAGGTGAGGATCCCATGTCCTATAATGCTTCTCCAAAAGGATGTGATATGCATCAAAATATTCAGCCATGTATTCTTTCATCCAAGAAGTGAATGAAGAATCTCCACTAGAATCTGAACCAAATAATGAGCAGAAAAAACAAGGAGACTTCAAATGACTCAAAGAAGTCTCACCCATACATCCATGAATGTGAGAATAATAAAGATGTAACAAAGTATGTGGCTGCCAACAAAAATGTTCTCCCATCATAAATCTATTCATCCAAGTGTTGGATGAAGTTCCTCTAACATCAAATGAACCCAGTGTTGAGCAAGAAAAACCATGAGTATTCAAGTGACTCAAATCCATATCATAGGTGCATCCATGTAGATGTGAATCATCATAAAGTGAAATTATGCTGCTGCAAATGTGAATAAGAATGTGCTCCAACCATGTCATCATAAAAGTTAAATCTAGGAGTTCCATACTCCTCATGTGGCACCATAAAAAAGAACCCTTTCACCCATACTTCATTGAGACTAATACTGCAAAACATGGAATTGTAGGATGTAGGAGAATGTACTAACTCACCCAAATGATCAAAAAGTTCAGGAGTTTCATCATGGGAAAGATCCATGTGGGTAGTATCATGCAGATCCTTCAAAAGTGTGAACTCTTTGTCATAGTTTGGTTCCAATGTAGAGGAATCATGCTCTTCTTTAAAAATTGCATAACCTTCATCAAGAGGCAATTCAAATTCCTCTTCCACCACATCAAGTGTTTGGATCTCTTCAAGTTCATCTTCAAACACATCAAGAACATTCAAATTTTCACATTTCTCATGATCCACCATGTCATGAGAATCCTCGAAACAATCTACCATTTGACAATCTGAAACATAGGAGGAAAAACAAATATCTTGCAACTTTTCAAGAAGTTGCTCATTTTGAATTGTGAGCTTATGAATATCCTCATTATTCTTCAAGTATGCATCATGTAACAATTCATTAAGCTCAAACAAATTGTTTCTATCAAAAAGAAAAGACATGAAATTACCTTTGATGTGGCACATTGCTCTTTGAATCTTCTCCATGTCTTCAAGGAAGGATGTTTCCTCCAATGAAGTAGCTCTCCAACAAGAATTTGACACCAATGCTTGAGTGTCATGGAGAATGCTGAGGGACTCTTGGATATAATTTTCATTCATCTTTAAGGACCCTTCAAGAAAATGAGGCTCTTGCAAATGAACCTCCTCATCTTCTTCAATTTTGCTTGGACCAACTTCATGAAGCTCAAGTGGTGATGGGGAAGTTGATCTTGGTTCTTCTTCAACTGCTACAAGGTCTTCATTATCATGCTTAATGAAACTTGTACTTGTAGAAACATTTTCAAAAGTGATCTCTATGTCACCAACATAGAGGTGTGAGCACCCATCAGTAGGTACTCCTTCATAGTTTAAGCATCCATCAGTAAATGCTCTTTGGTTCATGTCTAAGCTAGAAGGTGTCTCGAAATGATCTTCCATATTTTCAATAGAATCTTCTTCATGCTCTTGTGATGTCTCTTCCTTTTGCTCCTTAAAGCAAGCTGATGCATTTTGCCCCTTGTTTTCCTTAGGATCAATATATTTGGAATCTCTTCTTGAATAAATCTCAAAAGCTCTCCTCAAGGAGGACATCATTTCATGCACACATATATGATACTCGCTCCAAGGGTTTTTACAAGAAGGGCATAAACCTTTCTTCACTAACTCCACATCTTCATTTTTGGGCCTATTTTCAAAAACATGTTCACCATAGTACTCAAAAGACATGGCATTTTGTGTATTTTTGCTAAAAGCAAGATATTCTTGATATTTTTGATATTGTTGGGGCAAGGTTTTATATTTTGCTCTCCATCTTTGGAACTCACTCATAGAATTATCCTTGGTTGATGTGACACACTCATATTCATCAGATTTAAAGTCATAAGAATAATCTTCATTTCTCTTGAAATTGTAAGAAGTGTTGCATGATGGCACCTCTTCCTCATACCATTCACATTCTGCTTCATATTGCCCATAAGCATCTGCATATTCCTCATAAGAATTGTACTCATAGGATTCATCATAATAGTAAGACATGGCTGCCAATTATTCTTGAATGTATGTACCTAATACATAGGTGCAAGGACCATGCTCTGATACCACTGTAATGTCTCTTGTTAGGAATTTTATTAAAATTGCAATTTTCCACTTTTTTCCTTAGTTCGACCTTGGACTAGTTTCGATCTCTAGGTCCCAAATTTGCCCCAAATGATCCCAAATATTATGAGAAGGTATATGAATGATATTAGAACATAAATATGTGTTTCAGAGATGCCTCTGTACCTTTAAAACACTTCTGCAAATACTCTTTCAATTCTGGTCAATGTAGGTAACTTTACTAGTGATTTCCCTTTGACTAGTATTGGTCTCTAGGTCTCAAATTGACTCCAAATGCCTTTAAATATTCAAGGAATGTTTATGAATGATATTAGGAATTGAATATGATGTTCAGGGATAAAATATGGCCACCAAAAGACCTCTTCAAACTCTCTTAAGATTCTGGACCAAGTATGCAATTTTACTAGTAATTTGGGGTTCAAATCCCCCTGAGGTAAGTACTGAAAATGGCTTCCCAAATGCCTCCAAACCCACTCAAATTTATGAACAGAGGTATGTAATGTGTTAAGTATGTTATTAAGGTCTCATATGCACCATTAATGGTTTATTACAACTGTTCTCACCCTATCCCATTCAACTGCAACAATCCCCAATTCAACCCTTGGGGAAATGGCACTATTTCACCTCCCAATACAACTAAACTAAGTAAAAATGCTTCAAATGCTCAAGTATAGTACATGAAACTTGTAGAATACATCCATGGTAGTATATTTATCACAAATATATCAGAGAATCATCCATTCATTCGAAATCATCATCAATACATTGGTTCACAACAAGGTAGTGGGGAAATGGCATTATTCTTCCATTAAAAATGAGATTTATACATTTCTACTTGGAATTTCGACCTGAAACTTTCTGGAGATGAATAACAGAGTATTTAATTCATATTACAAAATAAATGGGGCATTAGAAGCTCCCCCAAAGAGTACAATAGCTCACCAAAAATGCCCTCCCTCAAGGATCAAGAATATGCCATCAAAACTGGAAATGGTTGAAGGAGCGAGCTGCAATAGAAGAAAACATGAGCTTCCCTGTAGCCTAAAAGTAAAAATAAAGACTCCATTAAAGCTCCAAATGAAAGGTCTGAATGGCCTTTCCAATTGCCAACTTGGATGGGAATCTTTCACCCTCGAAATTGGCTAAGGCAAGAAACTAGTCATCCACTAGCTCTCCCTCTTCACAAATGCAATTGCAAATTCTACAAATGATCAAAAGACATTCTCATACTTCATTTCTACATTTTATAACCAACAATATCCTTCTAAGGGTTGAAATCCTCTCAATAGATTCAATAGATTTTCATTTAGGAAATATTCCACATTTGCCACTTGTCTCCTAGTTCCAACCTTCCATCTTCTCTCAAATTCGATTTTGAGTCTCTTTGGCTTCTCCAACTCCCAAATTCACCTTCTTTGAGCCTATTTTTGGGGATGACATGTCATAGTGGTCAGATGTCAGAGGTTAGGTCTGCAATTTGTCATAGTTGTCATAGATGCTCCATCATTGGTGTCATAGGGGCTAGGGAATCTAGCCCAAGTGTCCACAAACTTTCACTTTGACTCTTTATCTTCCATGGAGGTTACGAATCCTTCCAAATTAGACCTAAGATGCTCAATGATATGTGTTATGACTTACCAACTCACCCAAGAGTGTTCACATTCCCATTAATTCGAATTTGCAAAAGAGAGATACCATGTATTATGAAAAATCAAGCTAGTGTGGGTCCCACATCCTCCATATGTCTCCAAAACCATTTGTCACTTAGGATTTCTCTTGAATTTCTTTATTCACTCTATTTATTAAATACTTGAACCTTTCTAATGTCTAAACATCATTTATTATCCCCCTTATTCCAAATCCCAAAGCTTCCACCCCAAACCTAGAAAACTAGTAATTTTCCTCCTTGGCAATTATTTGACCCTTAACATCAATTTTACAAACTCTAATGAATATGGCTAATGTGATTAGGCCATTGTGACCCAATTCCAAATTTGGGACATGACAATCTTCTAGCCACAAGCCTTCTATAGTGTGTTTGTTATACCTCTATATTCCATAGTGTCACATCTCCACCACAAACAGAGTTGACGACACTTCCCCTGCTGTTTGAACCACTCAGAAGATGAATGAACCTTGAAGGTAAATATACCTTGACAAGTTCTGACCCAGCTGAGACTTTATTTACCTACACTACCGCGCCTTGCTCATTTATATGTGCGCATTACTCCACACTACCGCGCTATGATTTTTCCACAAAACACGGTAGTACCGCGTTGTGCTCAGACCACAGGGCGCGATACTCTTTTATTACCCTTTTTCCCATGGCTTGTGGGATTTTGGATTTTCGAATATAATGGAAGATTGAGGTCCTTGATTCGATCTCAACTCATTCTCTATGTTTAGAAACCCTGATCCACTTATCTCTCCCTAGATCCACCCATCTCTCTTGTTGGTTAACCCTACCATACACTATAAAAGAGAGGCATTTCATGGAGAATAGGGAGGACTCTTGAAGTACCAAACTTATGATCTTGCAGCATTGTGGAGATAGCTAGAGGAGAAGGCACTTGGAGCTGGAGGATTGGCTTGGACATCAAGCAACCTATGTAAGCATTCTTCAAGTTGTAATAAGATAACTTGTCTTGTCTTTCCCATTTCATGTGTATTGTGCAAGTCTTTAACATGAAATGTATCTGATCTGGATTTGAATCTAACCTTTACATTCAAGGTATTTGGAAGTTTGTATGTTTGTTCTTTGGTTGATCTTAACAGGTTCTACATTGAAGCTTTGGATCAAGAGCTAGAAGCGGGATAAACGTCAGTTTGAAAGGTGTGTCTTATCTCTCATCATTTCTGAATACATTTAATCTTGCTGTAAAAGTTAGTTCAGGGATTTCAAGCTAGCATTTGTTTTGACTTGTTTCTTGCTTTAGAGTTAGTTTAAAGTCTGCTTTAAAGTTAAGAGAGTTTTGACTTATCCATAGGGAAAAATTCTACATAACAAGAATGACGACTCCACTGGGTTTGGTTTCTGTTTGATTGATTCAATTCACTGTCATCCATCTGTTGATTGTGATTTGTTTTATTGCACTTCAAACCAGTTTGTATCTTGGTCCTTTTTTACCTTTATTCACCTCTCCTCGCTGTATTTTTCTCCCTGTCTGATCACTGAGTCCCCTAGGTTAGCAACAACCCTGAAAACTTCATTTTCTCTTCTCATGTTGCGCTTTTTCCTTACCTTGCCACAGTATCGCGCCCTCAGAACTGCTTCCAGCGTGGTAGTACCGCGTTCTCTGCATTGGTACCAGAGCGGTACTCTCACTGTGCCGCGCTCCAGTCAGACCCTGACCCGTGGTAGTGTCTGCAAATTTTTAAATTTTTTATACTTGCTTGGTTTTTTGAGTCTCTCTCTGCCTTAGGTAGTCTTTGCTGTTGCCTGTTAGCATCCTGGTCATTTTACAGTCTTTGTGATCTTATTATTTCCCTGTTGTAAGCTTGATTTATTTGAATGAGTGGCATTTTTGACACATTGGGTCATTTTTCCAGTTTGATTGCATTGGCTTGATTTTTTCACCACAACCAACTCAACACCACTGTTCTCTGTTACTGAATCCTGTAGCTTTTACAGTCACATTATTTTTATCATTTTCAGTAATTAAAATATTATCATTTGAGAGCAATTTTGTTGTTTGAATTGAAAAAGTCTAGTAGCATTATTTTGCATTAGGAAATGAACCATTGATTTTGCCACAAAAATTCTCATAGTTGAAGCATTGTAGATTGTAGGATTAGTGCATTAAAAGGAGTGTTTATTTCATTTTGGCTTTGTTTACAAAAAGAAAAGAAAATTCTTTTACCTTGGTTTTTAATTGCTTGTGAAAAATTTCATGCATATTTGATCGAAGAAACTCTATCTTTCCCTTAGCTAGATTTCATTGAAGACAAAGGCTTATTTTCGATTCAATCTCATTTGCATGGTTTGAGTCGTCATAACACCATCAAGTTTCACGTCCACTACCTAATTGAGTAAGACACAACCACTAAAATTCATCTCCCTAATTAAACCAACTTTAACCTCTCTTGAGGAAATCAAAAGAATTTGGTAGTTAGGTAGGACACCGGGGATAGGCATCAAAATAATTCCCCCTTGTCATTTTCATCTGAGACATAGTCGTTGTCTTTAGGGAACTAATATCCTCTAGTATTTATTGACATGGTCACAGCTAGTTTGTGGAGGGGCCTCCTGACTGTTTTTAACTTTCAGGGGTTAAACGGCCGTGAGATTGAGAACCGGACGGACTCTGTGGAATACCGCACTCCACTTAGCCCTAAGGAAACATCGATCACTGTCTTCTTCGGAAGGCTGAAGTTCCCAAAACCTTTTCTGACGTGTCATGAATGAGGTAGCTTAGTATCTATTCTACTAGGGCTCTTTTACCCAGGATCCCTTTCGGTAGAGGGATATCCTTCTTATATCGGTCTCTCATGTTGTATTGTTCGACTTCGATTTCATCACCTTGCGAAGGATACAGCTTGTTGAGGTCTCCAGCTCTTAGTTAGGAGTCTGCTTGGTATCTCATCCTCATAGAGGGTCATTTTTTCTTTGTAGGGACTGCTTGTTGGCATTCTAGCCATTTTTTGCATCAGCTCACTTATTGAGACAGCAGTCTCAGTATAGATTTTAGAGCTTACTTTTTTTGGCCTGCGAGCCTTGCTTTTTCTAGCTCCTCTTCTGCACACTCGGATGCATTAGATTTTTTGAGTTCTTTTTTTACGACACTGCCCCCGATTTTCATTTTTCTGTCATCATGTCATAACAACCACGAAGATCACGAAGAATACAGGGCCAAATCCCTCCACCACCACCACCGCCATGGAATTCTGGTCCGCCTGCATCACGCATTCCTACTCCTCCTAGCCACGGTCGAGGCAATATTCCACCGCCGATACGTACAACATCTTCAGTTCCGCCTGTAACTGCCACACACAGCACAGTCTCAGAATCTATTGTAGCTTCTGCAACCACTAGCATATCTGAGACTTCCACTGTCACTTCACCCACTGTCATTCCAGATTTACCTATCACAGTGGACACAGTTACAGCAGCTGAACCTAGCACAACCCAGAGTACTAGACCAGAGGTCATCCTTCTACCGAATGTCAACACTTCCCGTCCATCAGACACTTTTCACGATGACACAGACGGATCTGTTGGTACCACCGAAGGGTCCGACCAGGACATACCCGGCTTGATTTCAGTCCCAGGCGGATACGTTGAAATCGTTGAAGATACTCGACTCCTTGACACACCTTTTGAACCTGATTATGGCTTCATTATTTCCTAGGAAGAACTTCCGCCTGTTATTACTACGTCACCCAGTGTTCATCCTCAGGAGACAAGTTCTTCTAGCAACGTACCTCGTACTATAGATCTACCCAACCTCCCACCGGGACATGAAATCATGGCTTCCATCCAATCTAGTATGGTTAGTCTAGCGAACTCTCCGTTAGCATCGACACAGTTTAGACGCAGCACAGAGCAAATGCTTTCGACAGCATCTAGATATCCCCCCGTTTCTCGTCCTTCTGACTATAGGGTTCCCAATGTCCCGTCTAGCACAGAGTTTCGTCACTCCTTTGCAGACGGCTTAGGACCTTCAGACTTTATTATACCTAGGTTCCCGTCGGATCCCCAAAATCTTTTTCAGGATATGAACTCGGACCCAGTTCTCGATGGTCCTCCTATCATTGAACACGTTATGGATGACGCCGATACCCCTGGGCTAAATTCCCCACATTTGCTACCATCACCCATTTTTGGCGCACATTCTATGAGGGATAACCCAGTTTTTTCTCCATCCTTTCCTATCAGATACAGACGACCTCCTCCGCAAATCGGTACTTTTGGTGCCGTTGGCCAATCCACACTATCATATTTAGTTAACGGCGGAAGAACACCTAGTCATACTGCTGGATCTTCCGTTTCGACCGGAGGATCATCTTCAACCACCATTTACACTATTTCAGGAGGTGGACAACCGACTGCAATGGCCCCTAACTCCAACATACAAACCCTCCCTGGTGGGCCATCAACCCAACCAACTGGGGGACAACCTTTTGTTGGGAACCCCATTGTTGGTCAACAACCTCCTCCCATAGGGTCATCAACCCAACCAGTTGGAGGACAACGTTTTATTGGGAACCCCATTCCTACTCAACAACCTCCTCTCATAGGGCCATCCAACCCATCCGCTGGTGGACAAACTATTGGATCTATCCAACAACTATCCCAACCAGCAGCATCCGCTCAGTACGGTATGTACACCACACCTGGAAACGGGCAACCTTATCCCGGTATTCCAACCGGACCTCATTATCAACCTCTCTCGTCAGGCATGCTTCCTTCTTGGGATCCTCAAATCCCACAGAGTGGGGGGTACTCACTTTTTGGAAATTGGAACCAAGCTGGGGGGAAATCTCAGATTTCCCCCAACTTGAATTCTGGTTTCCCTTACCCTTCAGCTGCTACAACTCCATGGAACCCATCACTTCAATTCCCACTCGCTCCTCAAACAGGAACAAGCCTTCCATCAACACCACCATCGCAGCCACCCCCCAACCTTGCTATGGGAAACCCTCCACTTACACAGTATAGTGGTAACATCCCTGGAACACAATAATTCCAAGGAAATTTTCCCCAACAAGGAACAACAACCATTCCTGGGTATCAACAACCCCAGGGTGCCATACCCACTCAGCAGAACACTTACCAACCGGTTGCCTACAATCAACCGATTAACTAGATGGCTTACTATCCACAGAACTTCCAGCAGTATCTCACGAGAAACACATATGGGTATAACACGCAGCAGTATGCTATGCAGGGCCCTCCAGGGATCTCTGCACCACATGGTTATTACTCATACCCGCAAACCAATCGTTAAATTCCCTTTTTGGCCACACTTGACTTACCTGATTTGTCGAGGCTTATCAACGATCCTATATGGCATGAACCTCACTGGCCACCTATTCCAGCCAAACTACCATCGGACATTCCCAAGTTCGATGCTAAGCTCGGGGAAGACCCCAAGAACCACGTGATGACCTTCCATCTTTGGTGTTCATCCAACTCCTTGATGGATGATTCCATCCGACTTCGGCTCTTCCAACGTATGCTCACCGGAACGGTAGCAAAATGGTACATCGAGCTGCCACAACACTATTTTCGTGATTTCAACACTTTGGCTATGCAGTTTTTGACTCATTTCCAGCTCCCCATCCGGTATGAGACTGGAACAGAACTGTTAACTTCACTGCGTCAAACCACTTCTACACACATTTCGGATCACATCCATGAGTGGCGACGACGCCGTAGGCTAATAAAGGCACCTATTCTGGATCAGCTACTTGCTGATTGGTTTGCAAAATCCTTTTTGCCTCCCATAGCCAGAGATATCGCTATGCGCGGACCGGTTACAGAAGAACAAGCCATCTCGGCAGCCCAGTACATGGATTTGGTATACACTCAATCTGGTACTTTACATGAACTTCTTCCACATGCCTTTCGCGTTCACACTGATACAACGAAGCCTACCACTGAAACCCCCATTGATGGTATTGTCGGTTCAGTCAAGATCCAACCTGCTACCAACTCAACGGGACAACAAGCTTCTGCTTCCCCCGCTTTTACCCAGGCTGTTTCAAAAACAACTACTCCTCCTGCTGTTTCCTCCGAGGTGAACGCAGTTCAATCTACATCACAACCATCCAGGGGAAAGAAGAAAAATAATCGTGGTAAACCCAAGAAAAACCAGCAGGAGAACCCCAAACCACAACCCACCCAGAATGACCAGAAACCACGTCGGAAAGCTAAGTTTCCCTGCTTGATTTGTCAAGATGATCATTACACGCGTGACTGTCCCTACAAGGACGAGGTTAACAAGTTCGTTAAAGGATCCTCTCGCCTGGCAGTGTTAACTCACCCTTTCCCCCAACAGAAACAACAAATGGTTGCCCAAGAAACCCCACAAGGGGGCAACCTGACCAATCCCACCCGTGGAGAGACGTCCACAAACTGCAAAATCCTGATGACTAGTAACAAAGAGATTCATATCACCACTCATTCAAAGACATATGAAAACCCTCCAAGTTCAAACAAACAATCGGAGATAGCCAAGGGAAAATCTCCTGTTGAAGATCAGATTCCCATTCCCCCCCCTAACGATCATATCCATATTGAGAGACCGCTGATGGACACAGTGCTACACCCACCCAAGGGCACCATATGAAAGGCGAAATTTAATCTGAATGCGCGAGCTGCCCAAAACTACAACAATGTTGAGGATTTGGCTCAAGCACCTTGCGCCATGTCGACTCTTGAGTTTCTCCAACACTGCCCCACGCAGCGTAGAACCCTACTTTCAGCACTGGGGGCAATGGACCCAGATACTTCAAACTCCATAATGTTTAACTTGGAGCCCGCCAAACCTAGGCTTTCTCATCAGTTAGCCTTCCAGGTACATACAAAAATCCGTGGAAACACCATCCA
The DNA here is from genome assembly GCA_027924585.1 of Larix kaempferi. NCBI lineage: Eukaryota > Viridiplantae > Streptophyta > Pinopsida > Pinales > Pinaceae > Larix > Larix kaempferi. The sequence goes on from BSBM01000067.1 coordinate 4,433,592, forward strand.
TCGCACCGTATTAGACAAAGGTGCTTCCACGTCGATCATGTCTTTGAACTGTTGGAGAGCCTTAGGCTCACCCGAGGTCACCACTTCTCCTACTACTCTCAGGGCGTTTGATGGACACGGTTTTCAACCTTATGGACTCATTCCCTTAATTGGTGTCGAACTGGGGGGAAAAACAGTATCCGTACACGTTGAAGTCGTAGATGCACCATTGGATTACAATCTCCTCCTTGGACGGAACTGGTTTTATGCCATGAACGCCATAGCATCTACAGTCTTCCGGATTGTGCAATTTCCTCATGAAGGGAAAATTGTCACTATTGATCAATTGGATTACTGTATCCCAGACTCCCATCCAAATTCTGCCAACACTGTCCCGTTATTAGATCAACCTCGGTACCGGTTCCAAGATGTTGGTGTTGGTCTCATGAAGGATTCATCCCTTATTGGAGTTTTTCCAGAGCTAGGAACCCATGTTCAACCAATTAGCATGATTTCATCGAGTATCACCCCATCCAACGATTCATGGATGATTCCGAGTCCCTCTCAGATTGAATACTACGGAAACTCTATGCCTCTGAACAGAAACCTCACAGCATATAACGCGATCCAATCAGCCACCGATTGGGACGATTGTTCTACTGATCACACCGTGGCACAGCTCTCGGCTGAGACTCATCCATACCCACCACTTTTCGATCCTCTCAATTTGATTTTTCCCACTGACGAATCAATCATGGACGTTATGTGCGGTGATGAGCCACCATGGGGAGATTTTCATCATTGATCTTCATTCCCCACTATTGAGCCACTTGAGCCTGATACAAAACCCAGCGCTTCACTTGGTATGGTTCAAACGAAGTTCCCCACCTCCCTCAACGAGGTATTTTCAGAGGGAAACTTGGCCAATCTTATGGCAACCACTCCCATCGATATTTCAGTGAAGCCTGGTATCGTGGAAAACGTACACATTGGAAAAACATGTACTCCCCTCGAAACGGAGTTCTATAGTGCCTACTTCAAAACTTTTCGCGATGTTTTTTCTTGGAGTTATGAATAAATGCCAGGGATAGACCCCTCGATCGTGGTCCATGAAATCCCAACTTTCCCTGGCGCCCGACCTGTTCGGCAAAAGCTTCGACCCGTCCATCCTCGTAAGGCAGCCACCATTAAAGCAGAAGTGGAAAAAATTTTGCGTGCTGGTTTTATCTATCCTGTCCCATTGACAGAATGGGTATCCAACATCGTTCCCGTATCCAAGAAACAAGGAACGATTAGGGTTTGTTTTGATTACCGTGATTTGAACAAGGCTTGTCCAAAGGACAACTACCCAACTTCGTTTATCGACCAGATCATCGATAACTGTGTCGGGAGTGTCATCTTTTCATTTATGGATGGTTTCTCTGGCTATAATCAGATCGATATCCTCCCAGCCGACCAGTACAAAATGGCCTTTATCTGCCCTTGGGGGATCTTTGCATATCGAAAGTTACCTTTTGGCCTGAAAAATGCTGGGGAAACTTTCCAACGGGCGATGTCCTACGCATTTCATGACATCAAACATATTGTAGAACCATGTCTTGATGACCTTCCCGCTCACTCTCGGACTCGGGAAGATTATCCAGACCACTTAAGTGCCATTTTCGAAAGGTGTCGTCGCTACAATATACGTTTGAACCCGCATAAGTGCGTCTTCTGCGTAGAAGCCGGAAAACTGTTGGGCTTCATAGTCTCCAAAGACGGGATACGTTTAGATCCCGCAAAGGTAGCAGCTATCGTAGCCCTGCCTTCACCTACCAATATTCCAGAACTTCAATGTTTGCAAGGGCATGCAAACTTTCTACGTCGTTTCATCTGCAATTTGTCCGAGATAACAAAAGGCTACATGCAGATTCTCAAGAAGAATGTTCCCTTCATTTGGGATGAAGAAGCCCGACGCTCCTTTGACAATCTAAAGGCAGCCTTTACCAAAGATCCTGTGATTCAAACCCCCAATTACACACGGGACTACATTCTTTATCTCGCAGCCTCGATTTCCACCATCGGTATGGTGCTAGTCCAGGAAGACCAAAACGGCATAAAACATGTGGTATACTATCTCAGTAAGAGTCTTCTTGACTCCGAAACCCGCTATTCACATGTTGAAAAACTGGCTCTGGCAACAGTATTTGCTGTCCAGAGATTCCGCCACTACATCTTACTCCGCCGGACCACCGTTATAGCCGATTTCAACCCAATGTATTACATCCTCACACGTCAGGTGCTTGGGGGAAAATACTCTCATTGGATTGTCATCCTTCAGGAGTTTGACTTGGAGTTTGTCAAGGCTAAGTCCAAGAAGTCTTTGGTCTTCGCGGAATTAATTTGTAACTTGCCCCGTGCTACTGAGCAACCCGAGCCCATTGATTCTCTTCCTGACGAATCATTGTTCCTCATTAACACGTCTGATCCGTGGTACAGGGATATTCTTTTATATCTCCAAACCCAATGCTTCCATCCCGACCTCACTCGCGATGAACGACGATGCATCCGACATCACGCAAAATACTACCTCATAGTCAACGATACTCTTTATCGGTGTGGTGTCGACACCATCCTTCGACGCTGTTTGACCTTAGATGAGGCGGAGCGCGTTCTCAATGACTGGCACGCTGGAGCATGTGGTGGTCATCTCTCCAGGATGGCTACAGCCCAAAAAATACTGCGAGCAAGATACTTCTAGCCCTCAATTTTCAAAGACTGCATTGAAACAGTCAAGAAGTGTATGCCATGTCAATTCTTTCATAACAAAACACGCTCGCATCCTGCTCCACTCCATCCTGTTATTGCCGTCCGCCCCTTTTCCAAATGGGGCATCGATTTCATGCACTGTAAGCCCACTTTAGCCGGGGGGCATAGCTATGTCATAGTAGCTGTCGACTATTTTACAAAATGGGCTGAAGCGATGCCTACGTATGCTGAGGATGACAAAACTGCAGCGCAGTTCATATTCAATCATATTATAACTAGATTCGGTGTCCCACAGTCTATTGTGATCGATCATGGTTCCCATTTCAGGAACCATATGATCGAAGAACTAAGTGCCAAACTAGGTTTTCGCCATGAAAACTCAACCCCGTATTACCCACAAGCTAATGGCCAAGTTGAAGCCAATAACAAAGTCCTGAAACGAATGATTCAGCGTATTGTGGGTACCCAGAAATCCAATTGGCACTCAACTCTGTTCTCAGCACTGTGGGCATACCGAACCTCAGTGAAAAGTGCTACTAGGTTTACACCATTCCAACTGGTGTATGGCCTAGAAGCCATTCTGCCGATTGAATGTGAACTTCCATCACTCAATATAGCCATAGAGCTACTTCCACACACTACTTCCGAAGAGGAACGGTTTCTATACCTAGCTAAGCTAGATGAAACTCGCCGCGACGCTGCTTTGGCTAATGAAGCTCACAAAAAACGCGTCAAATATCAATATGACAAATCCGTTCAACCTCGGATCTTCAATGAGGGTGACCTCGTACTTACATATGATCAAATGCATGATAAGCTTGGAAAAGGTAAACTTGAATCTATGTGGTACGACCCCTTTGTTGTAAAATGTGTCTTAGAAAAAGGAGCCTATGAACTAATCGATTGTGATGGTACGCCGTTGGCACGGCCCCGCAACGGGCTATACCTCAAACGTTTCTACGCATGAGGTTACCCTACGTGGGTTACTTGTTGTACATAATGTACTTAGTTTGCTTTTGCTTTCTTTTTGGTGTGCACGTGGACCTCATGTATCCACTCTTACTTTGACTTGTGACTTTATGCGCAGATGTCTGCCTACTTTGGATTCGCCAACGGTGCAAGCCGACATACCCGGAATCTCGCTTCCGCAGCATGGGTAATCTATTCCCCCACTGGCGAGTTGATTTCTTCAGGAGCCAATTGTTTAGGTCCTGCCACCAACAATATCGCAGAGTACCATGCAGTCATTGGTCTCTTGACGGAGGTTGCTTCACTCGGAATTGACTCCTTATCAGTCTTTTTAGACTCCCAACTCGTGGTTTCTCATCTAAACCGTGTTTACACAGTTTGCGATCCTATACTAATTCGCTTATTTCGGACAGTACGCCTCTTGGAACGATCATTTAATTTCATTACATATCAACACATACCGAGAGAATTCAATTGTATAGCTGATTCATTGGCTAATTACATTTTGGATTGGCATCTTGCCCACACATAAACACATCATTAAAAATAAAATACACAAGTCATTGTAAATATTTAGATCATAAATAGGTCCATATCACTGTATATAAGAGTGTTTTTTCCAAAATACATAAAGTTTGTGTCAAAGACAAAATTTGGGACCAAATCCCATATACAAAATTTGGCTCTCAAAGCCTACATATCGTGTACATGCCGCAAAAAGATCAAGAGACCATCTATGGAGATCTAGGAGACCTATCATGTCCCTCATCGGACTCCTCTCGCTGCTGGTGGTAACATACTACAGCTCGAACCACCTTACGAAGAAGTCGACTGATACGACCAGGCACACCCACAGTATGCCGTTGGAGGTGGTAAGGGACGTCATCCATCCTCATAGCAGAGATACCATGAGTCAATCCCTGCAAGTTCCTCTCAATGTACCGAACGCCTCCTGCCTCATCTTCATCTTCCTCCTCATCAGGAACAGCTTGACGATCGACACCACCACGACGTAGTGGAGAGTACACAGCTAGTCTCTGTGGTCCACGGTATGCAACATGCATGCGAACATACATTAGACGTCTTTTACACATTCTAAAAAAAGTAATAAAAATTAAATATTCAAAAAAGGAAAAAAATACATATCCATGAAGGTCATACCAGAGTTGTCCCAATCATCGTCCTCTGGCAGTGCCAAGTCGATGTCCTCACGAAAATCCACCCCTGAGTAGGGGTAGTCATCAATCATAACTATCTGCTCCTCGAGCCAGGAAAAGAAATCTTCACCAAAGGCTAAGCGCTGAGGTCCCCTGAGACGTCCAGCATAATCACTCCATCGAGCCATCCATGGCTCGGTAGGTGGACGAGGGGGCATAGATATCTGCGGGCGTAGTAGTGGCACCCTTGCCAAAAAGAAAGTGACCAAGATGCTCCCATAGCCAAATTGGGAATTCTTTCCAACCCTACACTTGTGCACTTGTTCTTTCAGATTGGCCAACACTGCCTCACACCAGTTAAATACTATTCCTCCCATACACTCGGCTGCGAGATTCACTTGTGTGCGAGATACCTGATGCAGACTCACACTTCCTGCTGCACGCGTGATAGTGAACAGTACGGTTTTTACAGGAAGTTCTATAAACTCCTTTATGGCCACCTTCCCGCTTTTCTTACTCGAACCCTGACGGCAATACCGAGCAATCAAGTCATCTGTGCTCGTTTCCGATGCAGTGTATCTGGTAAAGTTCACCCGAGCCCCTCTTTTCGAGAGGCCCATGAGGAAATAAATGTCCTCAAGTTGAATTTCGAGAACATGCTCTCCCACTCGGAAAGCTTGAATGTCAGGATCCCACAATTGGATGAGATGAGTGAGAAGCTTGGGTTGCTGACGAATCCCCTTGGTCTTAAAGAACTTCAACAAACCACATTCTCTCAATGCGGTCACGGTCGGTAAGTGATTTTCAGCTGCAAAATCATCTACTTCATGCTCTCTTTATTTCCAGCTTACCATTTTGCTCCAAATAAGTTGCAAACTCCTGCAAAAGGTCAAGGAAAATATTTAGTAACTATTTAGCAACTTAGTTCCAGCAAAAAATTTGAGAAAATTTGATTTCTTAAACTAAAAAGTCACCTTCACCGTGCCTAGGGGAAACTCTGCCACGCGGTACTGTACAGTGCCGCGCCTCGCTTTGGAGCTACAACGCGGTACTATTAGACAGTACTGTGTTTCTCGATAGAGCCCCCACGCGGTACTGTGAAGGGCGATTTTTGCCCAATAGGGCTTTCCCAAAAATCGAATTTTTCCTGGTAAAAGCAAAAAATTCCTACATGAAATGAAAGAGGAGCTCAAGAGCTCTTACCTGACACAGACAGTTGTCAAAATGGTGTCCTGGAACTCCCGATATGGATCCTTGAAGTTTTGCTCCTCAAAGGGTAAAGATCTCCTCTTTGGGTAAAAACACAAATGAAATGGTAATTTCTATTTTTAACCATTCTTTATATAGCATTTTTTTTAATTATTATTTTAAATGGTTAAAATAAAGCCTTTTTCACATTGCTAATGTTCGATTTTTCGAGCATATATTGACAGGATCCCCGGTAAACAACGATATATTCACACCGGTGTTTATTCATGATTTGACCTTCATTTTGAGCCCACTTTATCTTTTTCGTGCTCTGGATTTAAAACTTGAAAAAGATTCCAAGCGCTTTTACACTCGTGTCGTGCTTGTCAAGCTCAAGTAAATGGTGTCGAGCGCGGTCAGCTTTACTCATGCTCGTTAAACGATGAGGAAAGCATTATCCTGGTTGTATTTTATTCTTTTTTCGGACCAGAATAATTAAAAATTACAAAAAAGACCATAGGAGTCCATAGTTAAGCTCTTTTCAGACTCCCTAAAATTGAAAAGATTGCCAAGTGCTCTTGACTCTTTCACACTTGTAAAAGTATTTGAAAGGTCGTCTATTCGGTGATAGGTTACCCCTTTTTCGGCCCGTCTAGACTATTTACGAGAAAGGTATACCTCAGTTAATCTCGGCTGGGAGAGTTCTCTTGGGAATTGTTTTACACTTTTTCGGGATCGAGGGACTAAATTTATGAAAAAGTACATTATGGAGCTTCCTTTAAGTTTTTCAGGCTCTCTAAATGCGAAAAACTACCGAGTTTTCCTTCCTTGGACTCGTTAAAATTTTAACATCGAAGGACCCACTTTGGGACGAACCCCTCCTTTCTCAGGTTCGTAAAACATGTGAGATTGGACTTGTTAAGTCAGTAAATTTTCCTTCATTTTTGAGTTATTTTCTCCAACTTTGGTTTGTTTTTGAATCCACCTCAGTTAAATTTTTGGTTTTGAGTTTTAGTTTTAGTCTCCTTAGATACTATATGGGTGATTGAATAAGTTTTGAACACATCCCTTATTGATTTTATTTGATTTTGGTGATCTTTTATGCTTTAAAGGGGTTAAAGAAAGTCATATTTTCAAAGATTGACTCATTAATGTGTTGAGAGAGCAGTCATAATCATTCCTTAAATCAAGTAGCTTTTAAAACCTCCGACAAATTAGCAGAAAGTGAAAAAACTGCTAAATTTTGGCATAGCAGCTATTCCTGTAGCGCTGGGCAAAATTTTAACAAAGGGCGCGCTACAGGAAAATCGCGGCCTGTGTTTTTTTCAATTTTTGAACTAATTTCAATCATGATGCAGTATGGGAGTGTCTAATCGCCTTGTGTGAGTGTTTTAACACGTGTTTGCAGCAATTTGAGCATGATTTTAGTTGTTGCTAGTCACGAAGTAAAACAATCTCATCATTAAATGGTATGCGGGATCAGTTGCACAGAAACCAGCAAATCCCGGTCTAAGCTGTCAAATTTCGCTTGCTACACGCATTATCATAGAAGAAGAGTGTTCGTGAAGGAGAGCTAAGCGTTAAAAGGATGCAATTGTGTTCCTGTGGAGAGAAGACAGGTGTGTTTTAACGCCAGCGAGAATTAGGGCTTCCGAATTCATTCACCAGCAGTTGAAGAAACGATATGAGGACACCTATTCTCATAAGAGGAGACCGTTGATACTCCAAAACAAAGCTGTAAGACACGACAGATCAGTAGCTGACAGATAATATGGCATGAGGTTGTTATCTACAATCCCATTCTAACACAGAGCACTTAATGAGATAACCATAGTCATTTAAAAGACCGAGCATTGTTGCCAACTGGACAAGTAAGAGGCGTGGAGGGATTCACGAAAATTAGGGCTTCCTCATTCCAGCGTTAACAGCTAAATTGAAGATCGTGGGACATCTGTACAACGGGGCTGACTCATCTGTCACTTTGGATCATGATTTCCAACAATCATAAAGGAACGATTTACAGGTATTCTCAAAAAGCCCGTATAACAGCAAATTTGGGGTTTTTTCGTTTGAGCTCACTCTATTCAAATTAGTCAAAGTTAGGTAAAATTGTGCTTTAAAACGCAATTTTAACCGGATAAATAGCTGTTGGTTGATGAGCCGCGACACCAGTTTGAAGGAGGATTAAAAAATCTCAGTTCGTTTTTATGAAAGTTACCCTATCAGTGCTATGAATAACCTGTAGATTCAGCAGTGCTTTTAGCTTCCAAATTTCAGCCCCTGTTCACAAATATTACCAGAATATACATTTAAATTGCAGTAATTGAAACATAATAGGCAAGAGTGGTAAAATAAACAGGGCAGAACCAACAGATGTAGAATGGGTTGAAAAATTGCCTGAATGTGTGGAGCTATTCAAACGAGCAGGCTGGATGGATTTCTTCAGAAAAATTGATGGATATAATGCACAGGTATCCTGCCGATTTGCTCAGGGTTTAAAGAATGATTTGGTGGTTTTTGATACCTTCAAATTTAAGTTGACAGTCAAAGAAATGATATGAAGACACCTGTTCTCATAAGAAGAAACCGTTGATTCACAAAATAAACACTTCACCACAGAAATAGCTATCTGAAGCCATTATGAGGAATTTGCATGAACAGAACAGCAAAGTATTCAGCCTGTGAAATTTTAATGACAGTTTGAACGAAGATTGTTTATCATTTGCTCTCCTATACATTCAAAAAACTCTGAAAGTGATGCAGATTGGTTATAATGAGCTAATTGAATGGATTCTTCTCATAACCTAATGCCATTGTAAATCAGAACCTACAGGAAATAGCATTGAGAGGATTCATAGATTGATTTGTTATGCTCATCTTTTACACAGAAGGTGTTTTGTTGGTTTGTTTAAGTGGTTTGAAAGATGTTGAAAATTGTTATGATTTATGAAATCACTTGCTTGGAGAACCATGTTCAATTGCTTAGAGAACATGTTGGCTTTCATATACAAGTTTGAATGGCAGTTTTTTTGGCTAGGGCGAATATATTGCAGACAGTGGTGTTTTTGTTCTCTCCTCTCATGCTATCAGTCTCCAGTTGGTCAAATAAGCCTGTGGTTAATGTTATGTTGGCAAATCGGAAGCAGTGAGAGTTTTAGAGCTTGAAAATCTAGACTGGTTGATACACAGAGATTAAAGTGAAAGACTGATATAAAACAGCCATATTCACTGACAGTTTTCCATTACATTGAATAGTCTGAACATTGCAGTCCTGTTTTGAGTGATTGAAGTCAAATGCATACTGCGAGCTGATGGAGAGGAATTTTTGAAAACCGAAGGAGGTTTTTGTTCCTAAGATACCCATCTACAAAAACCTCTCTCAGTTTTTCAACAGCTGTCAAGGATTGAAAAATTCAGTTTAATCTTTGCAGCCTATTTTTCAGGGATGTTAAATATTTAATATTTTCCTGTTTTAGTGTTCATCTTGCGGGGCAGATTCTGATTTACTGGAGATGAATTTTTAAAAACAAAGAGAGGTTTTTGTCCATCATGGACCCATTTACAAAAAACTCTCTCAGTTTTTACACAGGTGTCACCAATTGAGATATATGGAAGCTTCTTTGACACCTATTTTCCAGAAATTCGCCATATTTGCCAGGAATCCGATTTACTATTTTTAGTTAATTAGTTGAGTTAGTTAGTTAATGTAACTGCTCAGTGGTTTCAATTTCGACCTAATGAAGGGGAAATAGAACCACTTCTTTGTAATTATAAAAGAGGGACAAAGGGACTGAAGAGGGGTTGGAATTTTTGGAGAGCTTTAGGAGGTCTGCAAGCTGTTGATTCTTCCAGACTTGTTCACTGCTAAGTATTGCAAACTCTCATATGCATTTTTTATGAAACTATGAATATATGACTCCTTATCTCACTTCTGATATGTATTGGCTTCATTTTGAACTTATATAGTTTCTTGATTGACAAATTCATTTCTGGTTTTATGTGTAATTTCCAGTGATGCTTGTCTTTTATTGTATGAACTTCATTGCAATCTTTTGTTGGATTTCTGAGATATATATGCATCTTCATGGATATATGTGTATGAATTAGTTTTTACTTATCTGCTGAATGTATTCCCTTATACTCTTGAAGTTTCTAACCAAAATCTACAAAACAAAACCCTAAAAACCTAGTTTGGATTGATTTTATTTTTGAGATTATGTTGGCTTGTTACCCTAGCCTTAGTAACAATTTCTGACACAAACAGGACTCATCCATGAGATGAGCTATACCGAGCATCTGTTATCCTCTTCAAGCTCGCAAAACAACAAAGAGGTACTCGTCTATCATGTCGGGGGAATATGGGGGGATGAGTCAAGTTTATTTATGGCAGCTTGTCAGTCGTTACTTTTTGAACATGGCATGTGTCCGTCTCTTGTCTATATTGGATATCAATTTTTCACTGAGTTATGGTCATCATCATGAGTCATCTCCCTGGCCACGAGCCCACTCATCCGGTGTCTATCCTCTGTTGTCAATAATCCCTGCTGCAAAGTCCTGTTACATGCCGTTATATGTTCAAAGGGTTGCATTGTTCAGAGTCGTTCATTGTGTCAGGCCTCCGCGATATCAGTACATACTCCATTGTTTCATCATCTTATCATTCGTGCCGATTTCGTGTCGATGATGTGGGAATCATTATGGCCCTCCTTCGACGAGTCTATTCCCGTCAACACCAAATCACTATCCGGGAATTGGACTTAGAGATCAACCATTAGTACCTTGGTACCTGCATGCCTCAATGGCAGGTTTCCTCGTGTTCGACAGTAGGTTCACATCATTGACCTCTGATCGAACGATCTCTCGAATGCTCGACATCAACTCATCTATTCTCATTTCATTGAGATGTACTTCATATACCTTGGGGATCATCCCCATCATTGGTGATTTCCCTCGCATTTGTTAACGGTTCACATCATTGACCGGTAATCAAATGGTTTATACCATGTTCGACTTCAACACCTTGTAATCACATTGTTATAGCTTGAAATGACACCTCTCCGTCCGTGACGACACTTGCTTCCCTTGGTCGCATGACGACACTTCTTGAGATCAAGTTCAGTCACACAACAGGAAATTTGTGGATGGAGGAGTCATTTGGGACACTAAAAATGGTTGAAATTACCTCATTCTTGACCCATTTGATGTATATGACCCTTAGGAACATTTTTCCAGACCAAACCATCTCCTAAAAATGAGCAGAAAAGCCTGTTTTTGGCCATTTTTCACTATGAGCACGACTCTACTGTTGAAATAGTAGCGTGTGTACGCGACTTCACCTCATTCATAGTAGCGTCCATTGCCATATGTACGCGACTTTGTCTACTATAGAGTAGCGTACACACTTGTTTTGGTCAAAAATCTCGAAATTCGAGTAAGTTAAGTTGGTTGGGAAACCTCTTGAGTGGTTATAACTTCTTTTCCTCTTCCTCATTGACTATATAAGGAGGGTAGAAGGGTCATGTGAGAGGGAAAGCCCAATTGTAAAGTTATGCTGGAGGAATGGAGAACTTCATCCCCCTCTCTTGTGCTTCAGTTTTGGTGAACCCTAGTACAATTGCTTAGAGGTTGGGATCCTTGGAGAACGGAAGCAGGAGATCTTGAATCTAGGTTTCGTGAAGTGCCAAGCTTGAAGGAAGGTATAATTGTATGTACTTGCTTTCATTCATTAATAAAGATCAGACGTTCTTCTCTTTCCAAATATGACCTATTAATGTGTCTTAGATTTGATTACAGTTTGTTTTTAATCTGATGTATTCTTCTATTATGAATATCAATCTTATATATGTAGTCAAATGTGTTTGAGAAAGGTATCAAGTTGTTTTGCAGGTATGGGCATTACGACATTGGATAAGCATTGAAGAGCGAGGGAGGCAAAGCTAGGATCAACCTTCTGAATGAGGTGCCTACATCTCTAAACCCTAATCTCTTCATTTATTTGTTGTACTTGCAGAATGCTTGTAAGTCTATCTTTATCACCGTAAGTTGGTAGTTTCTCCCCTGAACTATAGGTGCATTTTCCCCACAACAGAATGGCGACTCCGCTGGGGATAGCCTAACTGCTTAGGGGTATCCAAGGTCATTTCTTCAGTTTTGTTTGATGGTCTTTGTTCATTTTATTGATTAAGATCAGTTAGTAGGCTCTGTTTGATCCTCCTGGGATTTTTACAGACCCTTCCCAGCCCTTGCAAACCTTTGTGGACCCAGTTTGGGGGTTTTAACCCCATTTTTTAGACCTTTTTTCTTGTACGCTACTGTTTGTACCACACAGTAGCGCCCATACGCTACTTTTCCTTTGCACAGTAGCGCCCATACTGCTATGAGCGCTAGTTTCCTTCATACACAGTAGCGCTCAAAATCTGGGTTTGATTTTTTTGAGTTTTTGGGTTGTGGACCCAAATCTGGGGGCTGTGGCTGCATTTTTTGGGGTCCCTGATGACCCTAGGTCTGAGTTAAACCCCTGTAAGTGGTATCCCATCCTTATACTGATCTTACATTAATGATTTGAACCTCTTTTGATCAATTTGGGCTTGTTTGGAAAGTTTTGGGGCTTGTTGACCCAAGTTGGGGGGTTGTGGACCTGTTTGGTGTTTTGTACCCTAATTTGAGTCTGATTGAACTTGCTTGCCCCATTTCCACTGGATTTGAAACCTCTTGAGTCTTCTTGACCCTGTTTGTATCTATTTGAGTGAAATTTCTCTTTTAGGTTGGTTTCTTGTCCTCCCTTATGCTTTTGGTTTTTCTTTTGTAGTGAAAGCTCAAGTGTTTTGGCTGTTGTTCAAGACCTTGTTTGCATTTGTTTATGTGCAGAACTAACTTTACCAAACCATACTTCTTTGTAGGTTATTTGCTTCGTTTGGGTCTAAAAGTAGTTTTTGTACTCTTTTCCCAATGTTTAACATACTTACATCAATAAGAATTTGAAAGTCATATTTGGTAGATTTTACTGTTTCATAAAGAGAATCTGAAAGTTTATTTGCTTTACTTTGATAGTAGGGTAGTTTCAGTTTTTGTTTCTTACCTTTGAAAAGCATAAAGAATTTTGATTCATTTTCTGAATAGAGTACCTTGCAAGTGGCTTAAAATATTTTAGAGTGCTTTGCATCAAAAAGAACAAGTTTTCTTTTGCATACCTAGTTGCTTGAGTAGCTGCATTCTTAGGTTTTGAGTTTATTTTTGTACATTTAGACTTTATTTTTACCTTTTTGCATTCGAAATATTAAAAATTGCATTTGCACATGCATTCTAGATCAGAATTTTAAGACTTGCATTGAAAAGAAAAAGATTTGTTTTTCATTTTCAGTACTCTATCTCTACTATAACCACTCTCACACACCCACTACCTTTTTGAGTAATCAAGTAACCTTTAAAATGAACCCTAATAAAATGTACTAGTAACATTTTCTTTTCTAGGTTACACTACACCAACTAGTTTTGGTTAGGGTCTTGGGTTTAAATCACCTTAAACCACCCAAGATCACACATTACGCAAAAATCATAGTGAGACTATCATCAGGCAAACCCACCTCACTCAAAATTTTCCTGGGAGCATATGCAGTAGGTCATTGCGAGATCAGTTCATGGGAATACTCCTCCTACTTGCTGTTCGAGCATATGCCAGGATCGGATTGCGTATTGGGGACTCTTTCGAGTTTCGGGCTTAGCTACCCTGCCCACGCTTTCTGATTCGACCGGTGACTGTTCCCCCAGGAATTTTCGGTGTTGTGGTATCCATAGTATCAGACTTCTAGGTTCTTACATAGGTGACAGCAGAGGGTATATCTGCTGTACCTAAGACAGACGTGGGAGGAAACCCCGTGCAGGTCTTTGGGAGGGCGGTTGGGTGATTCCAGCGCTTGCACCCTTAGTCATTGTATTGTGGACCCCGGGTAACTGTCTTTCTTCCTTCGTTGATCTGTTCTGGGCCCTCATCATCCCAGACTCTTCTCCGGAAGGCATCTGTTTGCCTGGTTTGATTTACCTAGGACCTTTTTTTTAGTGGTGTGCTCTTTGTGCTACTTTTTTTTTTAGTTTGCCTTAGAGAACTTCTTGTTCATTTGAGCAGGAAACTATGTCTAGCATTCCGGCGAGTGCCAATCAAGGTACCCCTGTTCCGGGGGATCCTTGTGCTGTTCCATTCATTGGAAACATTGGTACTCCCTTAATGGCTACTCTGAATCTTCCTGGATTCACTATTGGGCTGCCGGTTTGGTTGTTTTCCACTCCGAATGCCTTGCATGCTCCTGATGCTTCTTTTGTGAGCACCTCAAATCAAGAGCATCAAAACCCTGGGCCTTCTTTGCCAGTAACATCTTCTCCTCCTCCTTCTACCTCATGTGGCGAAAGTAGCAATACTAGTAGCCAGCAGTCTAAAAGGAATAGAGAGAGGAATAATAGGAAGAAGATGCCAAAACAAGGGGGCAGCAACCCAGCCTCTGTAATTCATGCTGGGGGCAAGCACCCTTCCTCTGCAAATCATGCAGGGGGAACATACCCAGCCTCTGGAGGTCATGTTGGGAGAAAACTTTTAGTCACTGAAAATCATACTGAAAGTTTGTCTTCAACCACTGTCAGTCATGTTGAGGACACGTCATTGATCACTGCTAGTCATATTAATGACAAGTCATCAGTTCCTGTGATTCATACTGGAGACACTAGATCAGCCACTGCAAGTCATGCTGAGGGAGTTGACATTGTCGACAAACCCAACAAACAGAAGCTTAAGTTCCCTTGTAAGTTTTGCGAGGGAGACCACCTTACTTACTTGTGCCCTGTACTTCCAGAAGTGCAAAAAGTGTGGTCCTCAGTTCAAAAGTCTTCTGCTTCTGAGCAACCAGCCTCTGTGAGTCATGCTGGGGGCAAGCTGTCAGCCAATGCTAGTCATGCTGAGAGTACTGACGTTGTAAAGGAGTCTAAACCAATAGGACGGAAACCAAAGTTCCCTTGTAAACTTTGTAAGGGAGATCACCTTACTCACCGATGCCCTGCCATTACAGAGGCACGAAGAGTGTGGTCCATGTCTGAAGGAACCTCTGTTCCTAAGTTGTCTATAGATTCCCTGCAGTCAGATCAACCTTTGGTTGATAAAGTGGTTGAACCAATGCAATCTTTGGTCGACCCCACTCTTCCTTCGGAGAGTGAAGTGATTGAATCGATGCAATCTTCGACCGATCCCATCAGTCCTTCAGAGATTGATGCACCTACTTCTGAAGTCTTCTGCATTACCAGTTTGGATATTTCTGAAAAAGGGGGCACTTCATCTGTGCCATGTGAACCCCTACCAAGCCCTAGGATTGTTTCCTTTGATTGGAATAGTCTAGCCGAGCCTCGTCTTCCTTCTTCGACACCTTTTCAGATAAAGGTTGATATCTGGAACCATACGGTTGATCGATGTATTGTTGATGAAGGTGCTTCTGTTAGTATCTTATCCGCTTATGCTTGGAGAGATTTGGGATTCCCTAATGTTTTTCCAGCTGCTAATTGGCCGTTGACCTTTGATAGAAGACCTAGTGAACCGATCGGATTCCTCCGTCAGGCACCTGTTACCTTGGGTGGAAAAACAGTCTTAGTTGATTTTATGGTTTTAAAGGACCCTATGGACTTTGATATGATCCTCGGGCATGATTACGTTTATGCTATGCATGCTGTGGTGTCTACGCTTTTTCGTGTGATGCATTTCCCTCATAACGAAAACATTGTCACCATCGATCAGCTTGCATTCGTTGATCCTCCTTATTACCCAACTGAAGACCAGTCTGATCCCTCGTCATTAGGCACTACTATGTCACACGAGACTTATGTGGCATATTGTTCCTTGAGTTCAACTGCTACTGAGAAGAAGTCTCTGAGTTCATGCTTACCTTCTCGGGACTTGGTCCCAGCTTTTGACCAAGTGACACCTCCATCTGAATGTTTAGATATGTGTTCTATCTGGGATGATATACTTCCTTCCGATGAAATTTTCCTAGAGTCCATAGTACATTTTACCATTCATTTGGATGTTGATCCAGTCGCAGTTATGTCCAACCCCGGTATGACCTTAAAGTCTGATCTTCCTACTATTGAGTCTTTGGACTCTCCTATAGATCCGCAAATCGGTGTTCCTGCTGAGTTTGATTTTGCTTCTAGAATGTTCAACTCCCATGATGATGAATTTGTTTCTGCAGATTCCATCATGTCCTTCAACTTTTATCTTCATCCCGAAGTTGATCTTGTTGATTTTAAGTCCTCGGGCTTGGGTACTGTTAGCACTTAGATTTTATTCCGGTTGTAAGAAAATAAGACCTAAGGTAACCTATTTCAAACCAAGCTTTAGGTAGAAGAACTAGCCATTTTCTCTACCAGAGAGGGCTCTCTCAGGATATACATATGAAGGCTAAAGTATACAAAGGTTTTCTTAAAACTTCTCAAAAGATATTTTCTGGTCGAAAAGGTAAACAAGAAACATTGGGCATGGAGTCAAAGTTTTCAAAGTGTGATAAACCAGTAAGAGATTTTCACCATAAAGATTTTCACAGAGGCAAGATAGTAATCATGTTACAGTCAATTTGATTTTTCAGGCGACATAGAAAGAAGTAAAGACATTCCATCAACAACAGGTATCTATCCAGGATAAATCTATTGTCAACTTTGGAGAATAAAATGGATATTTAAATGCGAATAAAATGAGGCATAACCAGTATGAATCTCAAGTTATTTTCAAATGTTCATTTAAATATAGAAGAAAAACACCATGGGAGATATAACGAAGAAGATAAACATGCACATATAAGGATAAGGAAAATAACAGACTGCAAGACTGATTAACTCATGAATCTCTGTATCAAAAGATAGGTATCATCACTGTACTGCCTTTATTTCAAAAATAAACTTCAAAACATACTTGTTTCTCAAAGATTTTCCAACCCCTACAACAATGACCTCCATTGTTTTTTATACAAAATTTTTAGAATAAGCTCCACATAACCGCTTCTTCTAACTAATAATTGAAAAAATTTAACTAAAAGATAACTGTCTTCGAGTAACCCATAACTGTCTTTCAAATAATATTACAAATTTAAAATAAAAAGTCTTTTTTGCCACTTGGCAAGACTTTTGGATATCATCATTTAGCCACATGGCCAGAGTTTCAAATGCATCTAGGTATGAACAGAATATCTGGTCTTTCCGTATTTCTCAACATAATTCCACTGGTCAACCGTGGGTAAGTCATAACTGGTCATTTCTTTCACCAAGACTCGCATTTCGATATGACCTGCATAAGAAATAGGCAGAAGGTTTGCGCAAGTTGAAATCAGCATATTTAAAATTTCAAATTCCCCTGACATTTTCTCCATTAGAATTTTTCCCGTGAGCATGTGATCTATCTGCTGGAATTTTCGGTGATCCATCCTGATATCAAACAGTAATCTTTTATAATCATTTGGAGGAATTAATTCACTGTTTTCGTTCCAGAAAGCTGGGAATCCCTTATTCACTAACTTGTCAAATTGCTTTTTGAACTGGATTACTTCTTTCCTTATTTCTCCTGCTTTGGCCTCGATGTCTTCGATGTGTGAGTATTTGCCCAAGATCCTTCTGGCCCAAGTGATGACAGAGATTCTGTTTGTTATACTCATGGCTGTCAAGTCTGCCTCGGATAAACTGTTTAAAAATGTTATTGCTTTCTGGGCTATTTCTTTCGGCTTTCTGTTTAGGCTTTCCCTGACTGCCTGGCAACTGTTGAAGGCATCTTTGGCTACCTTTTCTTTAACTCTTATATAATCCAGATATGGCCTAAGTTTTTCGACCTCTTTAATGATCTGGTCCCACACCATATGTTTACATCCCTGCATAGCAGCTTGTCCTGTTGCATGAGCAGCCAATCCTTTATTATTACTGCTCAATTCCTGATTATTTGCCTGCAATGTTTTTATTTCTTTTTCTTTTGCTTCATTTTCTTCTTTTAATTTCTGTATTTCTGCCTTTAACAATTTGATTTCATTATCCTTTAAACTTATTTGTGACATTGCTTGTAAAATTCCATCTACATCATTCTTATCCTCTTCTGGGCCTGCCTGTACCTGCTGTTGACTGTTCTCTGCTAATTGTTTTCTTGCTGTTGCCAACTGTTCTTCTAACATGAACCTTTCTTTTTCCCAATAGTCCTTTTCGTCAGAGAGCTTTAACAATTTAGCTGTGACATCATTGACTTCGTTAGATAACTCTTCTTTCTCTTTTTCTAATATTGTCAATTCTGCACCTTAAATGAGTACAACATCTGGGATTTTTAACTTTCGTCTCAATGTTAAAATCACCTCTTCTTTCTCCTGGAGCAGTTTAGTGGCTGCAGCTCCATCTTTATTAGTTAAGTCTATTTGCAGTTTCTTAATTTGCTGTTGTCGAGACTTATTCTCTGCCTTTTCTTGTCTCAACTGATTATTTAATTTGTCTACTGAATTCTTTAGTTTCTCTGCTCTCAATGTGGCCCCCAAATAGTCTGAGTATATAACCTCTCCAGCTTATCTATGTAACAAAATTTTGTCAGGGGCATTTATCTTTGACAAATCTACACTCATCTCTGAGATCTTGTTTTTGGTCACAACTGAAAATTTTAAAGAATTTTCTTTGATGTTCCTGCTGGTGAATAAGCTTACTTCATTATTTGATATATTCCTGACCTTTGGGAACAATAGACTTGTTTGTTTCGCGGATTCCTGTTTGTTTTTACTACGTTCATTAAATACGTCCATGAAATTTTTGGGTCTATTTACATCATCCCCTACAGGGTTCTCTTCAATATTGTATTCCTTCACTGTAACCTCTGGTATTTCATTTTCTGTCGCTTTTGCTTCTTCTGAAATGGTTGTCAATTCCTGTGACTCGTCTGTTTTCAATCGTTTTCCTTTTTCTATCTCTTCATCATCGACGATCATAATGTCCTGTATAGGTCTTTTGGACCCCACTAATGCAGTATTTATTTCACTTTCTGTTTCAGCCGTCGCTTCTTCCAATGACATTTCTTTGTTGGACTTGTCTGGAATAATTTCCTCTTTGTACTCGAGCCAGTTGGCTCTGTCTGCCATCCCTTCAACAGTTTGATGATTCAGAGCCTTAATACGATGCTCAATTCTTCTTTTGGATATGATATTGAACGGGTCATATTCCATAGCTGCATCTGTCTCAAAATTCATGTCTTTTAACAATTTCTCTATATATACAGCAACGTTCTTATTCTTTATTGTAAACGGACCTAATGTGAAAGGGTATTTAATGTCCATTGCTTGTCTGTGGACTAAAAAATTGTTATCTTCTACAATCAATTTCTGTCTTAAAAACTCCAAGGCAAAAATCCTCAAGGTGAGGAATGCTGGTAGCACATAGGGTTTATGCTTGAATCCATACAATCTGACCACTGTACTATCTTTTGATAAAAACCAGTCTCCTGTAGCATACTCTGTATTCAGTTGCATTGATACCTGCATTTCCGGCAACACCCTAGGCAGATTTTTTCCGAAAATCATCTTAAAGATCGTCGAGAGCATGTAATTGATGAAATTGAAAATATTGTTTTCCAGTGGAGTTGCGAAAACAATCTCTGGGAACTGTAATTCTTCCTGGCTGGATACCATAATCATTCTCATTAAAAAGGCTTGAAACCTGAAATGTCTGTGCGTGGAAAAATTGACCATCTGGTCATGCATCCTTTCGGTTATGAAGGCTTCAAAATTTAGTCGGGGAATTTGACTTTCGTCAATTCCCGACTGGACTATACTTATTCTGTATAATAAACTCAATTGAAACTCAGTTATATACAAATCCGTATCTAACCCTAAAACTACGACCAACAGTGTCAAGACCAACTGGGTATTCTCATTAAAAAGGTTGATATCTAAAGGGTAAGGGAGTTCAGAAAGGCTAGTCTCTGGTCTGAGACACGTCGACAAAAACACTTCCCTATCACTCTGAGAAGCATGGTGAAAATTTTCAATAATCGACACCTCAGAAAAAACCTCAGGGTCGTGGGTTTGGGGCAAATCTATTTCCAGGGCTCTAATCACTTCGGCTGGTTCGATTTTGCAAATGGCTCTAGTTTTCTGACTGTTTAAAACAACTCTTTCTTCCCGTGAATAGTTTTCGGCACACCAGGAGACGAATTCTGGGAAAACAGGAAATTGGTCAGGGCAAGAAGCTATCAGAGATGACTGGTGAACTCTATGCGGGTCTATACCCTCTTTTAATAGCTCAGACAACTTAATTTTTACATCGGAGACCGGGAACCTAATAAGGGTATCGAAAACATCTTCATCTCTGTCTTCTAGGGCATCTTTTGACCTAAAAACGTCTATATCTTGTACAGTCTCCATCTAAATGCTTCTTTTAAACAAAATTCCGTTTAAAGAGAGTGATAGGTCACCAGACCCTACCTGTAAGTGCTTGCTTTTCGCCTTCTGTCGCAATCACCGGCTTCCACCAGTCTTCGGAGCTCTCCAGGATAACGACACATACAAAATGCCGTTATGTGGAGCCCTTTCTTTTTATATAAGCCTTTTTAGAATAACCTCCTTGCACCTTTATGAACGCGGGTCATCTCCAACCATTGATCTTTGAACCATTATTTTGAACCGTCAGATCTTGTCCCTCTTTATTTCACCGGCGGTATCCGCGATCGGAAAGGCGGTTTCCTTTTCCGGTTTGCTACCCGCGCGGATACACCATCTGCTGACACCTGTTAAGGCGGTTTATTTACCGTGACCGCTTTCCTTTATACCCCGTGTGCATGTTCCTGGTAGCGGATGAAATATTGGCCGTCGATTTGATTGAGATGTGTATCAGCCCTCCGATCATTATAAAGTATAATGCCACGCTCCATGGCCCTACCAAGCTATCCCTGTTTTCCACGTGCTAGGATCCACCTTGCCACGTAAGGTATCTTTTCCACATTTCTGTAATGGGTGGTTCCGCGCGGCGCTATAGTGGTTTCCAATACCACTCTATCACATGCGCGGATGAATAGATATTGGACACGTGCCTTGGTGGTATTATGTCCGCTACCACCTTCCACTGTTTGCTGACGATTACTTTGGCGACGCGGGATTGATATTAGCCGCAGATCTTGATCCATAATATCTCCGCCGTCGGAACCCGGCTGGAGTTTAACCCTTTCATAAATTTGCTGGCGTACTTTATAAAAATGGGTTTTTATAATGTATTTTTTATATAAAAATCTTTACTTCAACCTTTTTGTGATGATTTCTTCTCTTTTAGGTCATTTTAGCAAAAACTCTAGGTTCTTTCAAATCTGGTGTCAACAACTGGCTCCAACTGGGGATGCTATCCTCCCTGCGAGGTAGCAAAGAACATCGTAGACCAAGTGCCTGATCCATTGGGCCGCATTCAAACCACATAACCTTTTTTTTTTTTTTTTTTTTAAATACTTACACTGTACAGGGACTTTCTTTCACTCCCATCTGTTAGGACAAATAATGTTTGAGGTGCCTCCCATTTACTGGCCCTCCAGGATAAAATTCTCCATTGCAATTTTTTAAGATAAAAGCATTTTCTCCTTGGCATCCTGCAATAATATATGGACCTTTCCATAAATGTTCAAACTTTCCATGGTGCTCTTCTTTCCTGGAATCCCATTTCAAAACCAAATCATTTATTTGAAAATCTCTTTCCTTAACTTTTCTGTCAAAAGTTTTTTTCATTTTTTCTTGATGTATTTGGGTCTTGTTATATGCTTTCTCTCTGACTTCATGCAATTCTATCATTTGATTTATTCTTCTTTGCATATGATTTGGTTCTTCATCAACTTCTTGTAACAATTTCATGACTGGCAATCCTAAAGAAACAGGAAAAACTACTTCTGTACCATATACCAACTGAAAAGGGGAAGTGCCAATTGCTCTTTTTGTACTGATTCTGTCTGCCCATAGAGCATATTTCAGTTTGGTGTGCCAAGCCCTCTTATTATCCTCTAACAACTTCTTTATGATTCTCACCAAACTTTTATTTGAAGATTCGGCTAATCCATTTCCTTGTGGATAATAAGCTGTTGAATGATTCAGATGTATGTGATATTTATGACAGAAATTTATCATCTTTTTTGACTTGAACGCTGGGGAATTATCTGTCACTATCCTTTTAGGGCAACCAAACCTGGACAAAATATTTTCTTCCAAAAAGTTCATAATCACCGTCTCTGTAGCATTTCTGGTTGGGATGGCCTCAATCCATTTTGTGAAGTAATCAGTAGCAGTCAAAATCCACTTGTGTTGTCCTGAAGAATTCGGGTTAATTTCACCAATAAAATCTAACCCCCACTGTTGGAACGGTGCTTCAACTGAAATGGGTTTCAATGGAAATGGCAATAATTCTCTTTTTCCATCGAAAATTTGACATTCATGACATTTTGTTATTTCTTTATACACATCGGAATACATGCTAGGCCAGTAAAAACCAGCTCTAAGAATTTTGTTCACTGTAGCCTTCCATGAATGATGTCCTCCACACATACCTTTATGAAATTCCACCATAATATGCTGTGCCTCATTCTCTAAAAGACAATTTAACAATATTCCTCCTGGATCTTTCCAAAACAAATTCCCATCTAATATGCAAAACTTTGCAGCTTTCAGTTTTACTGACCTGGCCCTCGTTTTTTCCATGTCTGCAGGTGCTTGGAGATTCTGTAAGACATATACAATATCTGAGTACCAGGCAGATAAAGAGAAATCTTCAATTATTGGTGACTTTGGAACATCCTCGGACGAAGTTTCAGCCATAAAATTTATACTGAGGGAATCCCAATTTGTTTCTGTCATCATCTTAGCTAAACCTTGACCTTTTATTAATTTGGTGGGTTTAATGTCCAGGTCATATTCCAGCAATACTGCTATCCATTTTGCTCTTTTCCCTTCAGGATCTGGTTGCGTAAGAATGTCTTTTACTGCTGCTGATGGAACATGCGCTATTGTATGAGAATGCAAAATATATATCCTGAAATCCTTCAATGCTTTCACCAAAGCATAAGCTTGTTTTTCCATGATGTTGTATTTTAATTCTGCATCTCTCAGAATTTTACTAAAAAATGCAATAGGCTGTTCTATACCCTCTTGATTCTTCTGCAACAATACTCCAGCCACTGTGTGCTCCGATGCATATGTAAACATAATGAAATCCCTTGTATAATCTGGACTAATTAACACCGGTGCTTCGGTCAAAGCTTTCTTGATGTTGTCAAAGGATTTTCTTGCTTCTTCATTCCATTTAATTTCTCTATCTTTTCTCAACATTTCAGTTATATTTCTTAAAATTTCAGCAAAGCTGGGAATGAACCTCCTCAACCAATTTACCCTTCCTATGAATGACTGAATCTCTTTCTTACTTCTAGGAATTCCCACCTTTTGTATTGCAGATACTCTCTCTGGATCAATCTTAATTCCTTCTTTGGATATGATGTGTCCCAATAACCTTCCTTCTTCCATGCAAAAATGCGATTTCTTTGGATTTAATGAAATTCCAAACCTTCTACATTTTATGAAGACTCTTTCCAAATGTTTCCAGTGATCAGCAGCGTTCTTTGAATAAACAGTGATATCATCCATGTATACCACCACAATTTTGTCTCTTTCATCTGCAAATGCAATATCCATAGCTCTCTGAAATGTTGCTCCTGCATTCATTAGACCAAATGGCATTTTGGCGTACATAAACGTCCCCCAAGGAGTAGTAAAAGCAGTCTTTTCTTGATCCTCTGGATGAACTTTGATTTGATTATAACCTGAAAACCATCTAGCATGGAAATTCTCTCGGCTCCCACAACTTGTTGTAAAACCTGGTCCATTTTAGGGAGTGGATAATTATCTTTCAAAGAAGCTCTGTTCAAGTTTCTAAAATCCACACACAGCCTTATTTCTCCATTCTTTTTCCTTACAGGTACTAAATTTGCTAACCACTTTGAAAACCTCAGAGACACAATTATCTTAGCATCAAACAACTTCCTCACCTCTTTTTCTATCACTGGCAATAGCTTGGGATTTATTCTTCTCAACTTTTGCTTAAAAGGCTTTTCACCTGGTTTAATTGGAATTGTATGTTGTATAACAGAGATATCATATTCCTTTAAATCCTCATAGCTCCAAGCAAAAACATCTGAAAACCTTTTCATTACTTCCACACTTTTATCTTCTTCTTTTCTTGGTAATTTCTTTGAAAGTTTTACCAATTTGGGATCTTTTTCAGAACCCAGATTATAATCTTTTACATCTTCAGGTTTTGGTTCAATCTTTGGATTCTTTACCACATCATTTTTATCAAATAACTTTTCTAAAGGAATTAAACCTCGAGGAATAACATTATTCTTCAGTTGAATAATATCCTTACCTCCGATCCTCTGCTTGAATTTTTCAGCTTCCTCCGGAGAATCCACTTCATCTGGACCCATCTCGTCACCGTCTGCATCAATAGATCTGTAGTTGAACTCATCTGTCATTTCCAAAAAGCGCTTGATCTGTTGGTCATCTTCAAAGACCTGCCAATGTTTGACATTGTCTGGAATAGATGGTCTATGTATGACTTCGATATTATATTCCTTTTTAGAAAAGACGGGAGTTTTGAATGCAGCTCCTGCAGTGGCTAAAGAATCTGCTACAGTGTTGCTAACTCGGGGAATTGAGATAACATCATGTTCATCAAAGAAGTTTTCCAGTAAATCCCACACTTCATTCCTATAGGACCTCATTTTTGGGTGTTTGGTCTGATAAATAGCTTTTATTTGATTTATAACCAATTCAGAATCTCCGAATACCTCAATCTTTTTTGCTTTCAAATCCTTCAACACATTCAATCCCAGAATTAAAGCCTCATACTCTGCAACATTGTTGGTACACTCAAAATTCAATTGGTAAGAAAACATTAGAAATTCTCTGTCAGGTGTAATTATCCACACTCCTGCTCCAGCTCCTTCTCTGCTTCTAGCTCCATCAAAGTGCATCGTCCAAGTACCTTCTTTCCTGATCTTTTCTCTTAACAATTTTTCCTCCTTACTTTCTTTAGGTTCAATTAAATCAATCTTTTCTTTAGATTCAACATCATTGTACAAAATGCAAGAACCCAAATCGGTGTCTAAAGCATATATGGCATGTTTCTCAGGTTCTTTTAGATCACTTACCAAATAAGAAGCTCTCTTTTCAGTATACAATCTTCTGTGTACCCCTAACACCGGAATAGTAGCGAAAGACATATCCATTTGTAGAGTTCCCTTTAACTTTGAAGCCCACGACCTGGACAATAACATACCAAACTTTGCAGGAATATCAGCAACCACCACATCCATGAGAATACCTTTGGCTGGTATTTTACTGAGATTGACTGTCAAATCTTTAATCAACCCTAAACATTTAACTTTCCTTGAATCAAAAGAAAATAAGTCATCATATGGTCTTGTGATTTCCAATCCCAAAGAATCTACTACAAGTTTGGGCATCAAATTATGAGAAGCTCCGGAATCCAGCATACAGTTATGTACCACTTTATCATGAATATCCAAATTCACATAGAAAGGAGAAACTTCTTCCAAACTATTGTCTTCCATTCTTGATCCTAAACAGATATTAGGACTATCATCATCTAATTCCAAAGTGTCTACTTCCACCCGATTTTCTACCTGCATCATCTTGAAAATTTGTTCCTTGTATTCCTTGTTCTTCAGTATTTCATTAAAGGGTACTGAAATCTTTACTTTTGACATTTCATTCTGTATGTTGAAAGGAACCAAATTTTTATCACTTTCCTTCATAAGATCTTTCTTGATGTCTGGAATTACCTTGGGTACATCTTCATTTTCTTTTCTTTTAGTTTGTGGTTCAGATTGACTTGTAGAAGCTTTATCAGCATTTCTTTTTGACTTGCCTATTGGTTCTTTCCCTTTGTCAATTACAACATCTCGGTTCCTCAGATTTATCTTTCTTTGAAGATCATTTATGGCATTTTGATAACCAATCTGGTATTGATCACTTCCTATCTCCAAACTACAACATTCTCCTTCTGCCATGAACATATCATGCTCCTGTTTAGTCAAATACACTTCTGGATCAGAACTGCCACAATGATGAATATCTCCTTCAGGCATTTCGGCTTCAGCTTCTCCAGCAATATAATTTTCAGGAAAAGGAGGTCGGATTTGATCCTCTTCTACATTCCTTGGGTTTGGCTGTCCTCTCGGTCTTACAGCTGGAACAAAAGGCCTCCTAAAGTTAGGGTTTCTGATTTGAGGTTCTGCTGGTTCTTTATTTGGAGTTTTATTGTCCACTACTAATCTTTCTAGCAATTTTTCCATAGTTTTCATCATCGCTTCGAACTTTATATCAGTAGAGGAAGAAGAAGCAGAAGAAGAAGCTACATTTTGATTATCTTCTCTAATTTTCTTTCTATCCATATCTCTATGTCTCATTTTTCCAGAAGCCATCATATTAGCCTCAACTTCTACTGCATCTTTCATCATTATTGCCAAAGTAGTAGATCTTCTTTCTCTTAATGTGCATGAAAAATCACCTTCAAAAGCATCAGCATAATGTAACTTGGCTGCTCCTACTGGAGGTTTTATATCTGTAGGGATTGAATTGTAGACTTTCATAAATCTGGCGGAAAACTCCTGAACTGACTCAAACCCTCCTTTTTTCAAATTGTTGTACTGGGTCAATACCTGTGAAGGATTCTTCTGATCTTCCCACCTTTCGATAAAAAGGGTTGTAAAGGCATCATAATTTGCAATAGATCCAGCGGCCAAAGCTCTAAACCATTTTTTCACTTCACCTCTCAAGCTTTGAGCAAACAACCTCATTTTAGCATCATCAAAATCTACTTCTTCTAAATCAATAAAATCGCTGAAATTATCAACATGTTGCTGTGCTGTATAATTTCCCTCATTATCAAAAGTAAAGATCCTCTGTGCATAATTTTGAGGCAAATCATGTAAAACTGCTGGCAAAACCAAAGGAGCAAATCTGGCAGCCATGGGTGGTGGATTATAAGGTGCAACTACGGTCGCCTGTTGTCTATTACCCTGTACAGGTATTCTTTGGGCTTTGGATATTTCAGGTGCTTTCCTCTCAGATCTTTGTAAATTTTCCCAAACAGATTTTAAAGAATAGTCCCACAAACTTTGTGGATCAACTTTTGTTTCTTTCAAATCAGAATCTGACTTAGTTCTAAACAGAATCTTTTCACTGGAACCAATATTTTCTTCCTCAAACAAATGTTCTTGCAAAGAAGGAAATATATTCGAAAACTGAGAAATACCTTCTTTTGTCTTGCCTTTGACTTTCTCCGTCTTGAGGAGCTTTTCTGGATTATCTACGCCTGAAAAGAACTGCGAACCGGGGTTCCTTCTTGTAGCCACAATGTCTTTCTCAACTTACTCTCAAAACTTCTAAAAACTGTCACAAGTGAAGTCGCCAGGGCAATATATACAAACAACTTGTTTCAAACTTCCTTGGCCAAGAAATTTGAGCTTTCTTTGTCGTTTCTCCCAGGGAAAATTTCACTTTCGTTCCCCGGCAACGGCGCCAAAATGTTAGCACTTAGATTTTATTCCGGTTGTAAGAAAATAAGACCTAAGGTAACCTATTTCAAACCAAGCTTTAGGTAGAAGAACTAGCCATTTTCTCTACCAGAGAGGGCTCTCTCAGGATATACATATGAAGGCTAAAGTATAGGCAAAGGTTTTCTTAAAACTTCTCAAAAGATATTTTCTGGTCGAAAAGGTAAACAAGAAACATTGGGCATGGAGTCAAAGTTTTCAAAGTGTGATAAACCAGTAAGAGATTTTCACCATAAATATTTTCACAGAGGAAAGATAGTAATCATGTTACAGTCAATTTGATTTTTCAGGCGACATAGAAAGAAGTAAAGACATTCCATCAACAACAGGTATCTATCCAGGATAAATCTATTGTCAACTTTGGAGAATAAAATGGATATTTAAATGCGAATAAAATGAGGCATAACCAGTATGAATCTCAAGTTATTTTCAAATGTTCATTTAAATATAGAAGAAAAACACCATGGGAGATATAACGAAGAAGATAAACATGCACATATAAGGATAAGGAAAATAACAGACTGCAAGACTGATTAACTCATGAATCTCTGTATCAAAAGATAGGTATCATCACTGTACTGCCTTTATTTCAAAAATAAACTTCAAAACATACTTGTTTCTCAAAGATTTTCCAACCCCTACAACAATGACCTCCATTGTTTTTTATACAAAATTTTTAGAAGAAGCTCCACATAACCGCTTCTTCTAACTAATAATTGAAAAAATTTAACTAAAAGATAACTGTCTTCGAGTAACCCATAACTGTCTTTCAAATAATATTACAAATTTAAAATAAAAAGTCTTTTTTGCCACTTGGCAAGACTTTTGGATATCATCATTTAGCCACATGGCCAGAGTTTCAAATGCATCTAGGTATGAACAGAATATCTGGTCTTTCCGTATTTCTCAACATAATTCCACTGGTCAACCGTGGGTAAGTCATAACTGGTCATTTCTTTCACCAAGACTCGCATTTCGATATGACCTGCATAAGAAATAGGCAGAAGGTTTGCGCAAGTTGAAATCAGCATATTTAAAATTTCAAATTCCCCTGACATTTTCTCCATTAGAATTTTTCCCGTGAGCATGTGATCTATCTGCTGGAATTTTCGGTGATCCATCCTGATATCAAACAGTAATCTTTTATAATCATTTGGAGGAATTAATTCACTGTTTTCGTTCCAGAAAGCTGGGAATCCCTTATTCACTAACTTGTCAAATTGCTTTTTGAACTGGATTACTTCTTTCCTTATTTCTCCTGCTTTGGCCTCGATGTCTTCGATGTGTGAGTATTTTCCCAAGATCCTTCTGGCCCAAGTGATGACAGAGATTCTGTTTGTTATACTCATGGCTGTCAAGTCTGCCTCGGATAAACTGTTTAAAAATGTTATTGCTTTCTGGGCTATTTCTTTCGGCTTTCTGTTTAGGCTTTCCCTGACTGCCTGGCAACTGTTGAAGGCATCTTTGGCTACCTTTTCTTTAACTCTTATATAATCCAGATATGGCCTAATTTTTTCGACCTCTTTAATGATCTGGTCCCACACCATATGTTTACATCCCTGCATAGCAGCTTGTCCTGTTGCATGAGCAGCCAATCCTTTATTATTACTGCTCAATTCCTGATTATTTGCCTGCAATGTTTTTATTTCTTTTTCTTTTGCTTCATTTTCTTCTTTTAATTTCTGTATTTCTGCCTTTAACAATTTGATTTCATTATCCTTTAAACTTATTTGTGACATTGCTTGTAAAATTCCATCTACATCATTCTTATTCTCTTCTGGGCCTGCCTGTACCTGCTGTTGACTGTTCTCTGCTAATTGTTTTCTTGCTATTGCCAACTGTTCTTCTAACATGAACCTTTCTTTTTCCCAATAGTCCTTTTCGTCAGAGAGCTTTAACAATTTAGCTGTGACATCATTGACTTCGTTAGATAACTCTTCTTTCTCTTTTTCTAATATTGTCAATTCTGCACCTTGAATGAGTACAACATCTGGGATTTTTAACTTTCGTCTCAATGTTAAAATCACCTCTTCTTTCTCCTGGAGCAGTTTAGTGGCTGCAGCTCCATCTTTATTAGTTAAGTCTATTTGCAGTTTCTTAATTTGCTGTTGTCGAGACTTATTCTCTTCCTTTTCTTGTCTCAACTGATTATTTAATTTGTCTACTGAATTCTTTAGTTTCTCTGCTCTCAATGTGGCCCCCAAATAGTCTGAGTATATAACCTCTCCAGCTTGTCTATGTAACAAAATTTTGTCAGGGGCATTTATCTTTGACAAATCTACACTCATCTTTGAGATCTTGTTTTTGGTCACAACTGAAAATTTTAAAGAATTTTCTTTGATGTTCCTGCTGGTGAATAAGCTTACTTCATTATTTGATATATTCCTGACCTTTGGGAACAATAGACTTGTTTGTTTCGCGGATTCCTGTTTGTTTTTACTATGTTCATTAAATACGTCCATGAAATTTTTGGGTCTATTTACATCATCCCCTACAGGGTTCTCTTCAATATTGTATTCCTTCACTGTAACCTCTGGTATTTCATTTTCTGTCGCTTTTGCTTCTTCTGAAATGGTTGTCAATTCCTGTGACTCGTCTGTTTTCAATCGTTTTCCTTTTTCTATCTCTTCATCATCGACGATCATAATGTCCTGTATAGGTCTTTTGGACCCCACTAATGCAGTATTTATTTCACTTTCTGTTTCAGCCGTCGCTTCTTCCAATGACATTTCTTTGTCGGACTTGTCTGGAATAATTTCCTCTTTGTACTCGAGCCAGTTGGCTCTGTCTGCCATCCCTTCAACAGTTTGATGATTCAGAGCCTTAATACGATGCTCAATTCTTCTTTTGGATATGATATTGAACGGGTCATATTCCATAGCTGCATCTGTCTCAAAATTCATGTCTTTTAACAATTTCTCTATATATACAGCAGCGTTCTTATTCTTTATTGTAAACGGAACTAATGTGAAAGGGTATTTAATGTCCGTTGCTTGTCTGTGGACTAAAAAATTGTTATCTTCTACAATCAATTTCTGTCTTAAAAACTCCAAGGCAAAAATCCTCAAGGTGAGGAATGCTGGTAGCACATAGGGTTTATGCTTGAATCCATACAATCTGACCACTGTACTATCTTTTGATAAAAACCAGTCTCCTGTAGCATACTCTGTATTCAGTTGCATTGATACCTGCATTTCCGGCAACACCCTAGGCAGATTTTTTCCGAAAATCATCTTAAAGATCGTCGAGAGCATGTAATTGATGAAATTGAAAATATTGTTTTCCAGTGGAGTTGCGAAAACAATCTCTGGGAACTGTAATTCTTCCTGGCTGGATACCATAATCATTCTCATTAAAAAGGCTTGAAACCTGAAATGTCTGTGCGTGGAAAAATTGACCATCTGGTCATGCATCCTTTCGGTTATGAAGGCTTCAAAATTTAGTCGGGGAATTTGACTTTCGTCAATTCCCGACTGGACTATACTTATTCTGTACAATAAACTCAATTGAAACTCAGTTATATACAAATTCGTATCTAACCCTAAAACTACGGCCAACAGTGTCAAGACCAACCGGGTATTCTCATTAAAAAGGTTGATATCTAAAGGGTAAGGGAGTTCAGAAAGGCTAGTCTCTGGTCTGAGACACGTCGACAAAAACACTTCCCTATCACTCTGAGAAGCGTGGTGAAAATTTTCAATAATCGACACCTCAGAAAAAACCTCAGGGTCGTGGGTTTGGGGCAAATCTATTTCCAGGGCTCTAATCACTTCGGCTGGTTCGATTTTGCAAATGGCTCTAGTTTTCTGACTGTTTAAAACAACTCTTTCTTCCCGTGAATAGTTTTCGGCACACCAGGAGACGAATTCTGGGAAAACAGGAAATTGGTCAGGGCAAAAAGCTATCAGAGATGACTGGTGAACTCTATGCGGGTCTATACCCTCTTTTAATAGCTCAGACAACTTAATTTTTACATCGGAGACCGGGAACCTAATAAGGGTATCGAAAACATCTTCATCTCTGTCTTCTAGGGCATCTTTTGACCTAAAAACGTCTATATCTTGTACAGTCTCCATCTAAATGCTTCTTTTAAACAAAATTCCGTTTAAAGAGAGTGACAGGTCACCAGAACCTACCTGTAAGTGCTTGCTTTTCGCCTTCTGTCGCAATCACCGGCTTCCACCAGTCTTCGGAGCTCTCCAGGATAACGACACATACAAAATGCTGTTATGTGGAGCCCTTTCTTTTTATATAAGCCTTTTTAGAATAACCTCCTTGCACCTTTATGAACGCGGGTCATCTCCAACCATTGATCTTTGAACCATTATTTTGAACCGTCAGATCTTGTCCCTCTTTATTTCACCGGCGGTATCCGCGATCGGAAAGGCGGTTTCCTTTTCCGGTTTGCTACCCGCGCGGATACACCATCTGTTGACACCTGTTAAGGCGGTTTATTTACCGCGACCGCTTTCCTTTATACCCCGTGTGCATGTTCCTGGTAGCGGATGAAATATTGGCCGTCGATTTGATTGAGATGTGTATCAGCCCTCCGATCATTATAAAGTATAATGCCATGCTCCATGGCCCTACCAAGCTATCCCTGTTTGCCACGTGCTAGGATCCACCTTTCCACGTAAGGTATCTTTTCCACATTTCTGTAATGGGTGGTTCCGCGCGGCGCTATAGTGGTTTCCAATACCACTCTATCACATGCGCAGATGAATAGATATTGGACACGTGCCTTGGTGGTATTATGTCCGCTACCACCTTCCACTGTTTGCTGACGATTACTTTGGCGACGCGGGATTGATATTAGCCGCAGATCTTGATCCATAATATCTCCGCCGTCGGAACCCGGCTGGAGTTTAACCCTTTCATAAATTTGCTGGCGTACTTTATAAAAATGGGTTTTTATAATGTATTTTTTATATAAAAATCTTTACTTCAACCTTTTTGTGATGATTTCTTCTCTTTTAGGTCATTTTAGCAAAAACTCTAGGTTCTTTCAAATCTGGTGTCAACAGGTACCATAGAGTCTTCATTTGAAAACTCTGCCTTGTTTATGCCTGCTGTTGATGATAGTGAAGTTGAAAGTATTTCTACCACAGTGACTTGTATCGGGTTTTCCTTTACATATGTTTTAGATATGATCCTGGTACTAATGTTTCTTGGAGACAGGATTCTTAGCTGGATGCATACTTGCTTACTGGTCCTTTTCGACACCTTGTGCGACCATGTCAGGTATATTCGGAACCTTGCATATAGGTTTAGGCTTCCCCGCTGTTATGTTGCATTTGAACCTTTTGCCATCCGAATTCGCCATAGGGTCGAACCTGTTGGATATTGGTGTGTTAGCCATTTCTTTATGCATCGTGCACCAGTCCGACAGCAGAGCCTACCTAACATGGGTCACCCTAGTCAGCACCCTTATGCCATTCTGGTGCCCATGCTGAGTTTTTCTCATAGGCTCGAGAGCCTTTTTAGATTTACCATGACTTTGAGAAGAAGCCTCATATCTTTCTTCCTCACATCTTTCTGGTCATCCCTGATAAGGCTCCCATCTTTGTGTTCAAATTGCATATGCATCTATTATGATCCCGCTTGCGCTAATGAGCCTGAAGCCGGCTTCCACGCTTTTAGCCCGTTGTATAAGCCTCCATCTCTGATCTCATTTCCGCTAAGCCCTGTATCATTTTTCCTTTTCAATTTGACACCTTTTACCTGGAAGAGACACACCCTGAGTGTCCTTATCCTGTTCATGTTCCTTGCATTAGGCATAGCTTTGTTCCATGCGCTTGGAGCTAGTTTTGCATGTCCCTGACACTCGTCTCCTCCCATTACGAGCATTCTTCTCTTACTTCGATCTCGTTAAAAACAGTAAGTAGGTTACGAGCATTTCTTCCACCTTTCCTTCGAGCTCATTAAAAACAGTAAGGAGGCTACGAGCATTTCTTTCATCTTCACTTCGAGCTCGTTAAAAACAGTAAGGAAGTTATGAGCATTTTCCGTATCTCCTTTGAGCTCATTAAAAACAGTAAGAAGGTCATGAGTTTACTTTTCCGGACTCGTTAAACCTTTACGGAAGAGATCCCTATGAAGTTCTTTTAAGCCCTTTTCAGACTCCTTAAATAGGAAAAGTTTGCCGAGCATAGTTGTCTTTTCGGGCTCGTTAAAATAACTGAACCGACATCCACTTAGGTATAGAATTACCCCTTTTCCAGGCCTTGGTGGATAATTTACAGAAAAGGTATACTCTAGGTATACTCTTGTATGCGCTAGAAGAGTTCTTCTTCCATCATTTTACACTTTTTCGGGGAAGGAGACTAACTTTACGAAAAAGGACCTTTGGAGTCGTCTTTAGGGTTTTCAGACTCTCGAATTGTGAAAACACCAAGCGAGCACATACCAATCCGGGCTCGATATAAAATCCACGGATAGGTGTATAGAGGACTGTTTAAGTTTTTCAACTCTATAAACAAGAAAACACCGCCGAGAACAGACCAATCCGGGCTCGATATAAAATCCACGGATAGGTGTATGGAGTTTTCTTCTAGGTTTTTCAGACTCCTTAAATATGAAAATACCGTCGAGCATGCTTTAGTTCTTTGTCAAGCTCGTTAAAAAATGAAAAAGGAAAGGGAAGGGAAGAATGTCAAACTATCTTTCAATATGATGGCAGCAAGTCAACTATCTCCTTGAACAAAGCACCTGTGTTGAGTCTATCAAACAAGTTGGGTTCTAGCATTGGCCTTAGAGTAAACCTGATCTCAGAGTTCCTACTCCTCCGTTTGGTTAGTCTTCCAATCATGTGGAGAATCTGTTAATGTCTCCTACATTGCAGATTTGTGTTGTGGTTCCTTTGTGTTCAAAGCTTCCTAAGTCACTCTTGTGTCATGCTCACTGTTCAAGGATATAACCTGTGTCGGCCATTCTGCAGTTGCCTTGACCTCATGTGTCGGCCATTCCTTGGTGTCAGTATGTTTCATCCTGTGTTCAGTCCTACTTCAAATCAAC
This sequence comes from Larix kaempferi, assembly GCA_027924585.1. Lineage (NCBI taxonomy): Eukaryota > Viridiplantae > Streptophyta > Pinopsida > Pinales > Pinaceae > Larix > Larix kaempferi. The sequence continues at coordinate 4,468,287 of BSBM01000067.1, forward strand.
TCATACCTGTTGAGTGTCCCTCGTGTTGGATGATGGAGGATGCATTAAGGCCTCCCTTCCAACGGACTTCCTCCCATCGACTTCAACTCATTGTGCTCTGGGAATGAAGTTTAGAGTTTCGGTTAGTACCTTGGGGATTGCAGTCATTAGTGGCAGTTTCCCTCGCTATTGGATAGATGGGAATACATCAATGTCTCCTATCCGATGGAATCTTCAAGTGTTCGACGGCAAGACCACTTATTCGCACTTGCTTGAATGTACTAGGTACCTTGGGTTCCATTTTCATTATTGGTGGACACCCTCGCGTTTGTTAACGGTATACATTAATGACCGGTAATCAAACGATACCTCCCATGTTCGACATCAGCTCATTTATTCGCATGGATAGGTTTGTACCTTGGGTTGTTTTTGGATGAAGACCTTGGGATCCTCGATAGCATCACCTCACTTATGTTATCGCCCAAGTTGCGCAAGACTGAGCCACACTCTTTTTGGGCTCTTGATGAGACATAGATCCAGCTTGTTCTTTATGGCTATGTTCTCCAGTTTTGACATAGATCCACCTTGTATTTATGTGGCTATGTTTACACTTATGTTCCTCATGGATCCACGCTTGTATTTTAGTGGCCATGATATATGCATCAGTATTTTGGATCATTATTGTATCCTCTTGGAGATCATGTTCCATCATTTGAACATGGACAGTTACCCCATGGATAAGTTTGTCTGACTTTGCTTTTTGCTTTCAGGTACTTCATTTGAGCCTATGATTCTTGGTTTCTCCGTTCCTCCACGATTCAACTCTTTTTTATTTATAATGTATTTCGGCCATCATTTCCCGTACTCCCTCTGACCTCATACATTAGGGGGCATCTGTTATAGCTTGAAATGACACCTCTCCGTCCGTGACGACACTTGCTTCCCTTGGTCGCATGACGACACTTCTTGAGATCAAGTTCAGTCACACAACAGGACATTTGTGGATGGAGGAGTCATTTCGGACACTAAAAATGGTTGAAATTACCTCATTCTTGACCCATTTGATGTATATGACCCTTAGGAACATTTTTCCAGACCAAACCATCTCCTGAAAATGAGCAGAAAAGCCTGTTTTTGGCCATTTTTCACTATGAGCACGACTCTACTGTTGAAATAGTAGCGTGTGTACGTGACTTCACCTCATTCATAGTAGCGCCCATTTCCATATGTACGCGACTTTGTCTACTATAGAGTAGCGTACACACTTGTTTTGGTCAAAAATCTCGAAATTCGAGTAAGTTAAGTTGGTTGGGAAACCTCTTGAGTGGTTATAACTTCTTTTCCTCTTCCTCATTGACTATATAAGGAGGGTAGAAGGGTCATGTGAGAGGGCAAGCCCAATTGTAAAGTTATGCCGGAAGAATGGAGAACTTCATCCCCCTCTCTTGTGCTTCAGTTTTGGTAAACCCTAGTACAATTGCTTAGAGGTTGGGATCCTTGGAGAACGGAAGCAGGAGATCTTGAATCTAGGTTTCGTGAAGTGCCAAGCTTGAAGGAAGGTATAATTGTATGTACTTGCTTTCATTCATTAATAAAGATCAGACGTTCTTCTCTTTCCAAATATGACCTATTAATGTGTCTTAGATTTGATTACAGTTTGTTTATAATCTGATGTATTCTTCTATTATGAATATCAATCTTATATATGTAGTCAAATGTGTTTGAGAAAGGTATCAAGTTGTTTTGCAGGTCTGGGCATTACGACATTGGATAAGCATTGAAGAGCGAGGGAGGCAAAGCTAGGATCAACCTTCTGAATGAGGTGCCTACATCTCTAAACCCTAATCTCTTCATTTATTTGTTGTACTTGCAGAATGCTTGTAAGTCTATCTTTATCACCGTAAGTTGGTAGTTTTTCCCCTGAACTATAGGTGCATTTTCCCCACAACACACATGGCTAGATTCGTATCTTTTTTGATCGGGTAGAAGACCCTGGGCGCGCCTCAGCACCTTGATTGCATCCAGGTTGCGATGGAGATGTCCTTTGTATTGTCACACAGATCCACTTATTGTATTGGTCGTGGCTGTGTCATTATTGTCTCATGGATCTACGCTTGTTCATAGTAGCCATGGTCTGTCCATAGTATATGTCATCTCAGTACTCATGGATCTGCAATGTATTGGTCGGCCGCCATGCTTTGAGTCATTTGTTTCCGAGCATGGGGATGCCCGCCTCGGTGGTATATCTAACACTTTGTTTCTGTTCTAGCTCAGTGTCGCTCTCCTCGATGCTATCTCTGCACATTATATTCGTAAAGTCTTTCGGCCATCAGTCCCTTCTGACCTCACACTTTAGGGGGCATCTGTTATACCTCTATATTCCACAGTGTCGCATCTCCACCACAAACAGAGTTGACGACACTTCCCCTGCTGTTTGAACCACTCAGAAGATGAATGAACCTTGAAGGTAAATCTACCCTGACAAGTTCTGACCCAGCTGAGACTTTATTTACCTACACTACCGCGCCTTGCTCATTTATATGCGCGCGGTACTCCACACTACCGCGCTATGATTTTTCCACAAAACGCGGTAGTACCGCGTTGTGCTCAGACCACAGGGCGCGGTACTCTTTTATTAGCCTTTTTCCCATGGCTTGTGGGATTTTGTATTTTCGAATATAATGGAAGATTGGGGTCCCTGATTCGATCTCAACTCATTCTCTGTGTTTAGAAACCCTGATCCACTTATCTCTCCCTAGATCCACCCATCTCTCTTGTTGGTTAACCCTACCCTACACTATAAAAGAGAGGCATTTCATGGGAAATAGGGAGGACTCTTGAAATACCAAACTTATGATCTTGCAGCATTGTGGAGATAGCTAGAGGAGAAGGCACTTGGAGCTGGAGGATTGGCTTGGACATCAAGCAACCTATGTAAGCATTATTCAAGTTGTAATAAGATAACTTGTCTTGTCTTTCCCATTTCATGTGTATTGTGAAAGTCTTTAACATGAAATGTATCTGATCTGGATTTGAATCTAACCTTTACATTCAAGGTATTTGGAAGTTTGTATGTTTGTTCTTTGGTTGATCTTAACAGGTTCTACATTGAAGCTTTGGATCAAGAGCTAGAAGCGGGACAAACATCAGTTTGAAAGGTGTGTCTTATCTCTCATCATTTCTGAATACATTTAATCTTGCTGTAAAAGTTAGTTCAGGGATTTCAAGGTAGCATTTGTTTTGACTTGTTTCTTGCTTTAGAGTTAGTTTAAAGTCTGCTTTAAAGTTATGAGAGTTTTGACTTATCCGTAGGGAAAAATTCTACATAACAGTGTCTGATTTGAAAATATTTTTTGTTGAACATCCATCGCTTGTTCAGTGTTCATCATTCATCATGATCTTTCCTACAAATCAAAATTAAGTACATGATTAGTAATACTTCATAATCATCAAATCATATTGACATGATAACCTATTATGCATACAGATATCATTTACATAGTTATGCAACTATTTTGACCAATACTTTGGCACAACACTTTCCCATATTCTGTATGCATACAGTGGCTATCTAGATGCCTTCCATCTCTACCAAAACATACTATCGAGAGTGTGCACAACTCTCAGCATGTCAGCAAAGAGGTTTCATTCTAGACAAGCAGCAATGGAATGTTTGTCCAACTTACCAATCATATGCATATTAGTAGTATACTGTTCAATGCTCTATGAATGTTTACACTCAACATGATATATTCTAGGAATACAAATATGCATACAAGCAATATCATTTACTATTTCAAATAACAACTCAAATACTTATCTTTTATGTTTGTGTGGTTGCCTCCCGCTTGATCTTCTATATGTATTTTGAACTTCTATTCATTCTATACCACTGTGCATGCTCAAGTGTGCACTAGTGTCATCCTCATGATCTCATACACAAACACACATTCATTAGTATATTCTCAAAACATTCTAATTCTAAATGATCTTGAATATGTATAGTCATGATCATTAGTATTCAGGGTTTCAAGGAAGTCTTCTTTTACTCATGCATATTCTTGTTTGATCATAGTACTCTTCTGGTTAATTAAATCATCAAGACAAGAGACATAATATGCATAAACCCTTCATTACTAACTTTATGAATAAGCATAACCAATCATACCAAGTATACTTATATAAGGGATCCTAACACAAGGTAAGATTCTAACTTGACATAGGAAAATATACCTGGATTAGTAAACCTACTTAGTTATGTACAACATACCTAAACAATCTCTTCAATGATTTAGAGGTCCTGAGCTAGAACCTGCATGTCTCATAGGTTAAGCATAATATAACAAAGTCATACATACCTCGTAAGTAGAACAAAGATTATGGATGAGTCTTTGTCTTCATGTTGTCATGGTCATGGAACTTGATTTGTCTTTTGTGATGTACATGTATCTTGTTAGCAGACAACATCAACCTCACACAACACCATAATGCATTAGTACAATCATATAGCCCCAATCAATGAATGTCTTCGATAATTCACATGTATTCATACCGTTACTAGGGTGATAAGACAATTCTAACATTAATCAAGATTGTACTAATAAATAATATGAAGACAAACACATTATGAACTTAATCAAGAATCAGATTTCAAGACATACCTGAACCTCCTTAAGTCATACCTGTCGAGACTTCTTGTAGTCTTCTTATGTAAGGACTTAGCCTCAACTCCCCCTGAAACTTGATCTGGAGCTTGATTAGGGTTTGCTAGAGAAACCCTAAAAATTCAATCTTTGACTTTCACACTTCTGAATGGATGGAAGGATGTGTCTTGCTGAGCTGATCAAACTAGCATACTTCAATTTTGAAATCTCCAAAATTTGACCCCTCAAAATTGCCTTCGAAACTTTTGGATCTTCTGGACAGGAACCCGAACTAGGGTTTGATGAAACCCACCCTTCTATCCAATCAAAAGGTTCAATCCAAGGATCTAAAATCTTATTTTTCTAAGGAGCTTCCAGCCGTGGTTACAGACTTCAAAAAATTCCAACTTTTGTTGAAGCCCTAATTTTCCATCTTTCCGATCAAAATCCCGAACTGGGGTTTGATCAAGACCGGTCTGCTACCCAACCAAAAAATTTGATCTTGGTCTCTAAATTTCGATTTTCCTGAGTAGCATTTAGCCGTGGATTCTGATTCCAAAAATTCTAACTTTCTCCGAAACCCTAAATTCCGGAAGCCATGAATGAAGGTGCTCCAAAAATAATTCTGTTTTGACAGAAAGATGTACCTGATTGTTTCTGCTATAACTCCAAACTTTTTGCTCCACAGGGTCTAAAAACGTTTTCTGTGGTATCCTGACCTGTCATCTTTTCATCCCGATAGGTCTGACCTCAATTGGATTTTCTGAGAGAGATTTATGCCAAGTGTCGCAACGTGACCTGTTTATGGGATAAAACAGGAGATCAAACTTGTACGGAGTTCCATGTGTCATTGGTTCAGCTTCGGCCTCTGAAAACGTTTCTTGAGCTAGTACAGTCTGTGTACTACCTGTCACTTTTTACGAAATTTCATTTGGAGCTTCCTAGCCCAAGTTATGCCAAGTGTCGCAACGTGACCATTTTATGGGATAAAACCGGAGAGCGAACTTGTACGCCATACCACGTGTCACTAGTTCATCTTCGGCCTCTGAAAAAGTTTCCTGAGATAGTACAGTCTGTGTACTACCTGTTACGTTTTACAAAATTTCATTTAGAGCTTCCTAGCCCAAGTTATGACCTTTTTTCCTAGGTCACCTGATTTTGACTAAGATCTGGAAGAGGCAGAAACCCTTACTTGTACTGATCATAACTCAATAAGTACAACGAATATGAGGGTTCCCTTTGGACACAGGGTACCTGGGGATGTTATCTAGGACCTGTAAACTTTTCAGATCCTGAACCTTCGCATAAATGGATTTCTAGCGAAAGTTCCACGATGACTGGTGTTTGCTATGTAAAACCCAAACCTTCAAATTGTCGCAAGTGAAGCAAGTGTCGTAAGTGCCATACATTGCCTTCTTTCAGGTTAGCTCTGATACCATGTTAAGGTTTAATATACTAAGACGGAAAATAGCAGCATTACATTCCATTTCACAATAATAGCACATACAGGATCACTGAAGAAACAACAAGCATAGCATAAACACAAGAGACACAGATTTATCCTGGGAAACCCTCATGGGGTAGAAAACCCAGTAAAGCTTCCTCAATATAGATGACCAGCAATATACAAAGATGTAACCCTGAGCATAAGCTCCTCCTTCTCCATAGAAGAACTCTCCTCCACAAGTGCACCACTCTCAATTGAGTGAGTGTGTGTAAAATGAGGAATACACCTCCTCTATTTATACACTACTCCGACTTGTCTTTTACACAAAACATGTAGGCTCGTATTTAACCAATGGATTAAATACCCCTCTACAACTGACTGGGCCGACCCCTCTAGGTTGTTCTAATAACCCTTTGACCCACATAACACATACAGGGCCGACCCCCACTAGGGAATTCTAATAACCCAAGTTACCACAATCTGACGGAGGAATAAACATCTCCGGATATACAATAAGGTCTTCAAGGAGGAATGAAACATCTCCAGAATAATAAAGTACAAATATAATATTCTTTGAAGTTACAATATCTCAACAAATAAGTCATCCACATACAGGAGTAGAATCACAGGATTCCCTTCCTCAACCTTGTAGTAAAGGTTGGAATTTGCTTTACTCTTGGTAAAGCCCAAACTAGATAGGAAACTGTCCATCCTACCATACCAGGTTCTGGGAGCTTGCTTCAAGCCATACAAGGCTTTCTTCAATCTGTACACATATGAATCCCTATCATGTATTTCAAAACCAAGTGGTTGTTCCACATATACTTCCTCTTCAACTACACCATTCAAGAAAGCAGTCTTGACATCCATTTGGTGTATTTTCCACCTCATTGCTGCAGCCAGGGCAAGTACTGTCTGATGGAAGTATACCTGGCTACAGGTGTAAAAGTTTCTTCATAATCTATTCCCCCTTTCTGAGAGAATCCACGAGCTACGAATCTTGCCTTGTATTTCTCCACACTGCCATCTGCAGCATGCTTGATTTTGAAGATCCATTTAGAAGTCACAACAGACTTCTCTTTAGGTCTTGGGACAACATCCCAAACATCATTCTTCATTATTGATTGATATTCCTCAACCATGGCATCCTTCCATTCTTTCTTTTTCGCTGCTTCTTCATAACTGGAAGGCTCTTCGTTCATAATGTCACAAAGCAAAGCAATAGCTGGTCTACGATCTGGTTCTCTTCTTTGCTCTGTGTTCTTCTTCTGGAATGCCAAATCTTTCTGCATCTTGAATGAGTTCTCTAGCCCATACAGGTTTCCTCTTGTGAGAGTTATCCTCACAGAGTGGATCTATAGGTTCTTGCGGATCTTCAAACTCACGAACAAATTCTGGAACTGCTTCAGTCATGGTAGTATCTTGAAATCTAGTTTCCTTAGGTTCTTCATAAACTTCGATAGGTGCCTTCCTTGATTTGATGAATGCTGAGTTTTCATCAAATGTTACATCCCTGCTGACATCAATCTTCTTGAACCCTAGAAAGTATATTCTGTAAGCCTTCGAGCTTTCACTGTAACCCACAAAGATACCCTTCTTTCCTGAAGGATCTAGTTTAGTCCTCTTTTCTTTTGGGACATGAGTATATACTGGACAACCAAATATTCTGAGATGACTAACTTCAGGTTTCTTACTAGAAAAGACCTCTTCTGGTGTCGTGTTGTCCAATATCTTGTGGGGTGTTCTCTTCTGCACATATATAGCTGTTCTAGGTGCTTCTTCCCATAGATGCATAGGAAGATCCTGGTCATGCAACATTGCTCTTGCTGCTTCCATGATAGTTATGTTCTTCCTTTCTGCAACACCATTCTGTTGAGGATTATAAGGAGCAGTCAACACCCTCTTAATCCCTGAATCACTACAAAGTTTCTTGAAGTCACTTGAGGTAAATTCTCCACCATTGTCGGATCTGAATGTTTTGATCTTCTTGTCAGTTTGATTCTACATCAAGGTTTTGAATTCCTTGAATTTATCAAGAACCTCATCTTTTCCCTTCAAGAAGTATACCCAAGTCTTCCTGGAGAAGTCATCAATAAATGAGACATAGTAAACATACCCACTCAGGGAACTGGATGACATAGGGCCACATACATCTAAGTGGATGATTTCCAGGATGTCTTTTGCCTTGCTTTCACTGCTTGGGAAAGCCTTCTTATTTTTCTTACCTTTTGCACATCCTTTGCAAACACCTTCATGTTTGGTCTTGATTTCAGGAAGACCCTCTACTGCCTTGCTTGCAATTGCAAGTGCTCTATAGTGCATGTGAGCAAGTCTTCTATGCCAAAGTTCACTTGGATCCATGGATTCATGCACCATGGCATGTTCAGGTTGTCCCTTCAATTTATACAAGCCTCCCTCTCGCTCTCCAATTACTACTGCATCATCTATGGTCTTTCCCTTTGGCCACATTAGGACTTGTCCATCCACAAATGCAACCCTCATACCTTTTGCATCCAATGCAGAAATGGAGAGTAAGTTCTTCTTGAGCCCAGGTACATAAAGTACTTCTTTCATCTTCAAGGATTTTCCAGAATCTAGGTTGTAGGAAGCTTCACCACTTCCTTGGATTGGGTATTGATAATCATCCCCAAGTTTCACCTTATGGGGTGATTCATGTTCAGATAAATTCACAAAAGATTCCTTAAACCTAGTCATGTGTTTGGAAGCCCCACTATCAATCAACCAATCATTACAACCATGAGAGATGGTACCTGTGAGAGCAGAGATCAGAACATACTCTTCTTCACTTGATGAGTCATCATTGCTATCACTTTTTTCCCTATCCTTCTTCTTTGGGGGTTCATCATCTTCGGCAACATGAGCATGAATCCTTCTTTTGCTACCCTTCTTCTTCTTGTTGGAGATGTTGTTGTCCTTCTTCTTCTTAGAACAATTTATGGCAATATGTCCTTTCTCATTACAGGTGAAGCATATTCTTCTTTCTTTGAAGTGATGTGAAGATCTCTTGGAGTGAGATGGCTCTCTCTTGGACTTTCCTTTCTTGGTGTGAGCTGTGAGAGCTTGATCTTCATTCCCCATCTTTTCTTCTCGTGCCACAAGCCTTGATTCTTCTTGTGAGCATTCTTCCCGTAGTCTATTGAAGGAGATCAACTTCTTCCTTGCACAAATTCCTTGGATAAAGGAATCCCATGACCTGGGTAGGCCATTTAGAGTGGTCATCACCACTTCACCATTCTCCACCATTTCATCCACTGCTTCTAGTTGTTCCTTGATCTGGGAGACCCTTGAAAAATAAGATTGAATGGTTTCTCCATTCTGAAACTTTACTCCTTTCAATTGGTTCCGCAGGGTCATCTTCTGATTTATGTTCTTCCCTTCAAACAGCTTGGTCAAAGAGTCAAACATCTCCTTGGGTGTCTTAAGAGAAGACACATGGGGTATGAGATGGTCTTTGATAGAATCAGCAATGATTCTCTTTGCCTTGACCAAGTTCTTCTTGTGCAATGCCTTGGCCTCTTCATCCTCTGGGATAGGGATGTCTTCTTTCACATATGAGTCCAACTCATTTTCTTCCAGGATTAACCCAATCCTATACTTCCAGGCTCGGAAGTTATCAGCCCCTTCAAGCTTATCCTCAAGCTTGGTGTGGAGAGACATCTTAAAGAGTACTTCAAATGGAAATAGAAAATATTTAGGACTTACCACTTGAAGTGCTGAAAACTGGATCTGGTCCTGGATTAGGGTTTGTCAGAGAAACCCTAAAAATTCAAAATGTGAATTTCAAATTTCTAAAAGGATAGAAAGATGCGCCTTAGTGAGCTGATCAGCCTGGTGCATTCAGAATTTGAGATCAGTAAAGTCTTGCTCTTCAAAATTGCCTTTTTTTCCTCCCATGTTCACTAGGGAGAGCCCTGAATTAGGGTTTGAGTTTCCCGGAGATCTACCCAGCCAAAAATCTCGATCCAAAGCTCTAAACTTCGATTTTTTCAAGGAGCTTCCAGCTGTGTCTTCAGATTCCAAAAATTCCTATTTTTGTGGAAACCCTAATTTTTAGGGCCAAATCTGAAAATGCTCGGAACTGAATTCTGATTGGACAGATAGATGCGCCTTGATGAGTAGAGTCAATCTACTATACTGATTTGCAAAAATCTGTGGAGAGAAACCCAATGAACAAGGAACTCAAGTCTTCCATCACTGCAAAATGTCTTCTTCTCAGGTTAGCTCTGATACCATGTTAAATTTTGAGTATTAATTCACAATACTATAGGATGTTTGCTGAGAGAATATCATATACAGTATATCAATGCATGACAATCATAATATGACAAGCATCACAAGCATCACAAGATTGAAAAGCATAAAGACAAGAGACACAGAGTTTCCGTGGGGAAAACCCTAAGGTGAAAAACCCCACAACTTCCTCAGAGATAGAGAGAGAAATGGATCAACCAAAATACAACCAAATAACACTGAGATAGTCTCCTAGCAGATGATCCTCCTCCTCTTCACTAGTGCACCACTTTTGAGAGTGAGAGTGAGTTACTTTTCCGAGTGAGTAAAATAGAGATCTCCTATCTCTATTTATACTCACCTTTTTGCCCAGTGACCTTATGGGGCCAACTTGTCTATCTAGATACATCCACATTATATTATATATAATTCAGGGCCGACCCCACATGGTGGTCTAATAACCCATCGGCAAGTACACACACTTGCGATACTTGTCAATCCACATGACGACACTTCCTTATAGAGGAATAACACATCTCTTATAAGGGTACAATAAATATATATAAAATACACAGATGAAATACATTCCGAAGTTACATATACATCAACAGGTATAAGAGCATATCCTCCTCGTCATTGTAGAAGCTTGGTTCCTACAGCACCCTTATCTGCCTCGGGTGAGACCTCACCTACTTCACAAGTGTTGCTGGGAAGGGTAACTCTTTTCCAGGCCGGTGAATAAGGGGTTGTTGGTGTTATTGACGACAGTGTGAACCCCTGTCGAAAGACCCTGTGTCAACAAATGGTTCCATTGTCGGGACCCTGAGAAGAGAGAAGAGGATATGTTGTGGCATCTGACGAAGCCAAAGAGCCAAGAGTGGTTTAGTCAGAAAGCAGAAGAGTTCGGGAAGGAAGAGAGGAGGAACCCGGTACAGACAGTAGAAATTTGGCTACAAAAGCACATATATTTGGATATCCATGAGATATTCTTCATCGAGTTCCCAATAATAATACAAGAGTTGCTCACGCAGCTGACATTCATAGGGCATACCAACCAGAGTATTAGATCAGATCAATGGATTACAGAATTAATTCGACAGCTGAAGCAAGCCAACAATACATTATCAAGGGTTGTTGATTTCTAGGTCGATAGTATCCTAGAGGGGTACATCACTGAATTCACGGTAGATACCAACAGTTCCTACAACGATGCAGAAAGACAATTTTTTTGGGGATCGAGGGGAAGGTTCGTCCTATCGCTAAAATTGTGGATTAAGATGCTGGTGTGCGAATAGGGCATGTTGAAAATGACCTCCGATGAGTAGACGGATCGGTGTGCAGGGGTTGTAGGTATCGCATGGTTACAGATATACTAGGAAAGATGCAGGGTAGATGGACATGAGCAACGACGAATTTTTTAAGGGAAGTTGAGGAAGATTGTGGCACCTTGAGAAGTGGAATGATATTCCAGTGTCCTGATAAGAGGAGGAGGACTGAGGAAGAGTTCCTTGAGAGGACCGGAAGGGAAGACTACGCAATAGGGCCACAGAGGACACAGCTCCCTTATTATGAAGAGGAAGGCGGTGACCATGCTACCCCAAAAGAAGGACGGATCGTAAGCTACCACATACCTTCGACCCCGCACACCACTTATCAATTTAAAGGAAAAACCACAACTAATTCGCAGTTGTCCCACGTATAGCGGAAAAAGTAGCACATCAGTAAGTAACAACAGTTCGAACACCATGATGGCATATGATACAAAGATGTCAATTTTTGTAGGAGACAGGACAGAGGATATCAAGTAGTTTTGGTTTTTATGTGAAGCAGTGTGGACCATGAAGCAGGTCCAAGATGAATACATCAAAAAGGGGGAGTTGGCGATGACCTTTTGGGGCCATGCGCTGGACTAGTTCATAAAGTTTACCAAGGTTCTGGGAAAAACGTTGGCAGAAATTAAAACAACGATGATTCAGGAATTTAAAAAACCCAAGCGGGAAGCACAATACATTATTGAGCTCAAAGAGATTAGGCAATACCCGAATGAGCCAGTATGGGAGTTTGATCAGAGATATAAGACACTGATAACGAAAGTTAGTTTTCCGATAAATGACCTGCAATATAAAGAGTGGTTTATCACTGGGCTGGTACCACATATTCGAGGACCATTGATGCAGCAGAAGGTTGCGAATCAAGCCGAAGCATTAGAAATCTCAATGAAGCTAGAGGCTTCGCCTATTGGAGAGACTGGAGCTGGAATGGATAAGATTCAAGCACAACTGGCTACGTTGACGCTCCAACTGCAGGATATGAAGCAAGGAAAAGATAACCGCGCAGACGTATGGTGTACCAAATGTAGGACGGAAGGCCACCATAAGGATAACTGTTCATTGTTTCAGTAGCATTTGAATTCGGGGGCGCCGAACCCCCTTCGCCAAGATCGTCTGCCATGGTGTCCCATTTTCCAGGCCAGGGGGCATCGACTGGAGGACTGCATATACTTACAAAATATAGTGTCGAAACTAGAAAGTCTATATTGTAAATTATGTCGATCAGTAGGGCATGGCAAAAAGGATTGCAGAGCACATGATTTGTTGCAAGAACGAAACATGGATGCATACCTAGTAAAGGGAGAAGAGCAACAACTGGGGCTGCAGCAGCCGCAACCACAGTTTATTTAAACATCGCAATTTGACCAAGGACAGTACGGGAAAATATAGTACAGCGCACTGCAGTATCCGCAACTGCAGTACCAGCAGCCGCTGTATCAACAATACCCACAAACGCAGTATCAGTAGCCATAGTATCAGCAGGCACAGTATGGACTACCATGCGAAGGATGTTGTGGGGAAAATGTACCTATAGTTAAGGGGAGAAACTACCAGCTTACGGTGATAAAGATAGACTTACAAGCATTCTGCGATTACAACAAATAAATGAAGAGATTAGGGTTTAGAGATGTAGGCACCTCATTCAAAAGGTTGATCCTAGCTTTGCCTCCCTCGCTCTTCAATGCTTATCCAGTGTCGCAATGCCCAGACTTGCAAAACAACTTGATACCTTTCTCAAATACATTTGACTACATATATAATATTGATATTCATAATAGAAAGTGACATCAAACTATAATCAAATAGTAATAAAATTAGAGACACACAAGAATAGGGCATATTTGGAAAGGAAAGATGTCTAATCTTTATTAATGAATTAAAGCAAGTACATAAAGTTATACCTTCCTTCAAGCTTGGCACTTCACGAAACCTAGATTCAAGGTCTCCTGCTTCTATTCTCCAAGGATTCCAGCCTCTAATCAACTGTGCTAGGGTTTACCAAAACTGAAGCACAAGAGAGGGGGATGAGGGTCTCCCTTCCTCCAGCATAACTTTGTAATTGGGCTTGGTCCCCTCGCATGGACCTTCTACCCTCCTTATATAGTCAGTGAGGAAGAGGAAAATAAGTTATAACTGCTCAAGAGGTTTCGCAACCAACTTAACTTACTCGAATTTCGAGATTTTGACCAAAACAGGGGTGTACTCTACTCTACAGTAGACAAAGTAGCATACATATGGAGTTGAGCGCTACTATTTCAACAATGGAGTAGCAATTAGAAGGTTTGAACGCTACTATTGTACACTAGAGTAGGGTACACACGCTACTATCATGCCTTTGTACTAGCGCTCATGTTAAAAAATGGCCAAAAACGGGCTTTTTTGCTCATTTTCAGGAGATGGTTTGGTCTGGAAAATGGTTCCTAAGGGTCATATACATCAAATGGGTCAAGAATGAGGCAATTTCAACCATTTTTAGTGTCCCAAATGACTCCTCCATCCAAAATTGTCCTATTGTGTTACTGAACTTGATCTCAAGAAGTGTCGTCATGCGACCAAGGGAAGCAAGTGTCGTCACGGATGGAGAGGTGTCATTTCAAGCTGTAACAAAGGATTTGGTGGAGGATTCCGTGAAGGATGTGGTTGTGGCGCAGGAAGAGGAGGAGCCATCGGACTGGGTCAAGGACCTCCTACATGTTATAATTGTGGGCAACAAGGACATTTTGCAAGGTATTTCCTTAATCTGGCCCCGCAATGCACGTACTACAGTGGAGTAGACCATAGCATTGAATATTTCCCACAACTCATCTCCAGATGGTAGACGAAGAACCTACCATTTCTGCCGAACTAAAACCAGAACCAATCGGCAGTACAAAATATATCGGCAGAAGCTAGAAAGCACTCTACGACGGTGGGAATAGTGACACAAGGGAAGGTGGCAACAGGAGCCGACCAACTGCACCATAGCATTCAACCAACAATAGAGAAACATGTTGTCTTCGATGCGGAGGCCGAAAAGGACGTCCTCTCAAATCCACCGCAGGGAATGTTGAGGTGGCAGAGGAATGCATCTCCTCAACCAGATATTTATGATATGCCGCTGACGTTCGATCGAACAAAATTGTGGTGAAAGCCCACTACCATAAGAGCATTCATCTAAAGTTGCTTAGAATTAGCAAAAGATGAGAAGGCATTGGAGGAGATATCCAAGCTATTACGTCAATAGGAGGGTGGACGTCAGGAACTCAGGGTTAACCGCATACATAAGAAAAGAAAGACGGGTAGAGAAATGAGGATGTCGGCACAAATTGGAGTGTTCAATGTCGACTCCATCATTTTAGATTTAGGGTCATATGTGAACATTCTGACAAAACAAACATGGGAAACAATGGGAAAACCACAAATGACCTAGTCAACAGTATAGATGCAATTGGAAAACCACAGCAAGGTCACCCCTCTTGGCCAAGTGTGTCAATTTCTCGTTGAAATCTAAGGACTTCGGACATATGCCGATTTCAATGTTATAGAGATAGTAGATAATACATGTCAGTATCCATCACTATTGGGAATTGTTTGAAGATCGGGAGAAAAGGGTTGTCACGCCACTAGATCCTACGGAAGGACTAAAATACATGGAGCCCACCAAAGATGAATATATGGAAGGATGGGATAGCCTATATAACATTTATGAAGATTATATCAATCCAACTAATGAAGGGGAGTTAGAATGGCGTAGCTCTAGTTTAGCATCTTCGGACTCAGATGAGGCGTTGGAAAATTGGCAAAACTGACTTCATGAAGTGTCGTTTCACAGATGTGCAAGGGTTACACAGTCGGTGCATTGGGTGGCTACTGAGGAGTGCGCATTGCCAATGCACGAAGGATTACCAAATTTGAGCACCTTCTTAATAGAATTCGAAGAAAAGGTAGTGGAACCGCAGAGACTCTTGGCCTTGGAGGAAGCATTGAAGGCTACCCCCGCATGCTGGTGGGTGGCGCATAAGTCAAGGATATCAAACTGGCCACTATGTTGATGCCTCTTTGAGGTACATTTCAACGATACCACAACATGGAATGGACAAAATCACAATGGAAAAGGGTAACCCAAACGAACATGTGAAGGCTTGTCAACACCAATGGGCAATGTGACCGAAGCAGGAGTGGGTGCATACCTTTGTGCATACGTCGGATGAAGTACCACGAAGTTGGTATGTCGCAATAGAGCTGTGACTCGGTACACTTTCTTGGGATTAGTTAACAATTGGATTTATCCAAACGTTCTCCTTCTCAGATGAAAATCCCTTCATCCATAATGCACTTCAGGTAATCAAGAAGAATATTTTTGAGGCGGAACCGACAGTGCAGCCATCAGAACTCCAATGGACCATGACACCTGAAATGATGATGTATTGCTACAATGTCTCAGCAGAGCTGAATGATGACGATGACCCAAGAGCCACATATGTACCAGATTCCAAAGGCAATCGCAACGTAAAGGCACCTGAGCTACCATCTGACAAGTACAACCAACTGCTGAAGATTACGAAGGTAAACATTGAGTCGGAAGAAAACCCGAAACTCGTGAGCATTGGAGATAATTGGGACGAAGAAATTATCGCGAATATGATAGATCTGTTGCACGAGTTTCAGGAATTGTTCCCAACGAAATTCTCAAAAATGAAGGGAATATCCGAGGATGTCGGTGAAATGAAGATTCCCCTTAAACCTGTTGCGAAGCCAGTTAAACAAAGACCATATCGCTTAAACCCATGACATAAGCAACGAGTACGTGCTGAGCTTGAGAGGATGTTGGAAGTCGACATCATTGAACCCGTAGAAGAATCAGAATGGATTAATCCGATGGTCGTCCAAGATAAGAAAACCTGTGAAGTAAGAATTTGTGTTGACTTAAGTTGAACGATGCCTACTTACACGACCCATTTCCGACACCCTTCACAGATGAATTACTCAAAGGGGTTGGCAGTTAGGAAATGTATTCGTTTACGGATGGGTTCTTAGGCTACCACCAAATTAGGATTGCGAAGGAGGATAGGAATAAGACTACGTTTTTCATGGAATGGGGGTGTTATCAATATACAGTAATGCCATTCGTCCTAAAGAATGCCCCCGCAATATTCTCACGACTGGTAGTTGTGGCATTCAAAGACTATATCCATAAGTTTCTCACGGTATACATGGACAATTGGACAGTATATGGGCTAGTCAAGAACCACATTGCGAACCTCAAACTAATGTTATAACGATGTCACCACCACCAGATATCTCTTAATTTGAAGAAATGCATCTTTTGTGCCCCATTCGGGATACTGCTGGGACAAATTGTTTGCAAGGAAGGCCTGTTAGTTGATCCATCAAATATTTCCATCATTGTTGACCTTCCACCCCCGACAATAGTTAAGCAACTCAGGGAAATGTTGGGCCACACAGGCTATTACCGCAAGTTCATCAGAGGATATGCTTCAATCACAGCACCCATGGAGAAACTACTAAAGAAGGATGCAAAGTTCGAGTAGAATGGAGAATGCCAGAAGAGCTTAGATGATTTGAATACAAAGATGGTGGAAGCACCCATCCTTGCCTTCCTAGATTGGAAGAAAGAGTTTCATGTCCATGTTGATGCATCATCCATCACACTCGGTGTTATCTTGGCCCAACCAAGTGAAGGTGACATCAACCATCCGATAGATTTTGCAAGTAGGAAGCTATTGACAGCAGAAAAGAACTACACAACCACAGAACGAGAAGGACTAGCAATGGTTTACGCCCTACAGAAGTTTCGACATTATCTTTTAGGGGGGCACTTCAAAATGTTCACCGACCATTCAGCACTGAAATATTTGGTGAATAAGCCCGTGATGGGGGGAGGAATTTGCCGATGGCTACTACTCTTTCATGAATTTGATTTTGAGATCATTGTGAAGCTAGGACGATTGAATGCAGGACCAGACCACCTGTCAAGAATTGAGTCGGGGGAGGAACTGTGAAGCATCAATGAAGGATTACCGAATGCTCAGCTATTCAGAGTTGAAATGATCGACGACTACTATGAACCAATTATTCAGTTCCTAGAAATAGGGAAGGAATCGGAGGAGTTCACCACCAGTCAGAAAAAATAGTTAGTTGTCAAGGCAGCGGACTTCCAACTAATTGCAGGACAGTTGTATAAGATGGGCCCATATGAGATATTGCGACGCTATGTTCTCCCACATGAGAAGGAAATGATTTTAGCCGAGGCACATGATGGCATTGTGAGAGGACATTATGGGGGCCGGGCCACCGCGAAAAAAATCCTGACGGCCGGGTTATGGTGGCCAACCATGCATAATGATGCCACTGACTATGCCAAGACCTGGGATGTCTGCTAACGCACAGGAAAACCGTCAAGGCAGGACGAGATGCCATTAGTACCCCAGGTTACATTGCAAGCATTCAACAAATGGGTGGTAGATTTTGTAGGGCCCATTAACCCTCTAGGAAAATGCACTAGATCACGCTACATCATAACTGCGACAGAGTACTTGACACGTTGGGTGGAGCCCGTGCCAGTTAAGGATTGTACTGCATCGACAGCCGCCAGATTCCTCTTCGACAATGTGGTCACCAGATTCGGATGTCCAAAGGTTTTGCTAAGAGACCAAGGAATGCACTTTGTGAACAAGACAATCGCAGCACTAATGGAGGAGTTTCAGGTTCAGCATAAGAAAAGTACTCCCTACCACCCTCAAGCAAACGAGACAGTAGAAGCATTCAAAAAATCCTAGAACACGCAGTCACGAAGGTATGCAAAATGAATCGAGACGATTGGGACCTTAAAATCCCGGCGATCCTTTGGGCCTATCGAACCACATGCAAATGATTAACTGGCCAAACTCCATTTAAACTTGTCTATGGTAAAGAAGCATTTATGCCGATGGAATACATCATTCCAAGCTTGCGTATCGCAGTGGCCACAGACATGAGCGATGACGGTGGGTTGGAAGAACGACTAGCACAATTAGTATAGTTAGAGGAAGAACGGTTCATCGCGGGATTCCACCAAAAAGTTGAAAATGTTAGGAAACCATGTCAACCTTTCTATTTACTTTGTTAGTGTTAACACCTAAAAAGTGCTCACTAGCTCATTCCCTTACTCACATGACCCATTTGTCCACTTTTCCACCATCTGAGCCTCTGAAACCAACAAAAGGTCACCAAAAGACCTTGGTACACCCCTTTTTCCATTAAAAAAGATTATTTTTCCAAGAAAATCATAAAAAACCCTCAAAAAGGGTCCAAATTCCCAAAAATATTAAAAAGGGAATTAAAATATTATTTTTATTCAAAAAAGGAAAAAGGAGGGAAAATTACCTAAACCATGTTGGTCAATACCATTGGTTTCCACAAAACCACAAATGGTATTCCTCACCACCAAAACCTATAAAAAGGTGGTAGGGGCTCCTCATTTCACATCCTTCCATTATCTCATCCTTATGCTGCTGAAATCTCCCCTGAGCACTTTTAGCCATTGAAGCAACCTTGGAGAAAGAGACCTATTGGAGTTTGGAGCTACTCATCTTGGGAGTTGCTCAACATCAACCTTCACCATTGAAGGTAATATCGCAAGCACTTGCTTGCCCCCCCCACTTTTCAATACAAAAAATTATTTATTATGTTTCTTGTTCTTGATTTTGAAATGTTTACATTATTTGCTTAGATTCTTGTTTAGATCCATGAAAAGTATTGTTTATTTAGTTTATTGTTTTTATTTCTATTGAAACTGCTACTACTAGTTAGTAGGTGCCCATAGCACTAAGCTTGGTTGCAAAACCGAGCCAACAGTTAGTATATTGTTGGTTGACACATATGATTTGTAAGTCGTCCCGTAGTATTTGTTGATCCATAGTTTGTATTATTGATGTTGGACGCATATGCTTTGTAAGTCGTCCCGTAGTAATTGTTGATCCATAGTTTGTATTTGTTGATGTATATGTAACTTCGGAATGTATTTCATCTATGTATTTCATATATATTTATTGTACCCTTATAAGAGATGTGTTATTCCTCTATAAGGAAGTGTCGTCATGTGTATTAACAAGTGTCGCAAGTGTGTGTACTTGCCGATGGGTTATTAGACCACCATGTGTGGGATCGGCCCTGAAATATATATTATATTGTGGATGTACCTAGCTAGACAAGTCGGCCCCATAGTGTCACTGGGAAAACAGGTTAAGTATAAATAGAGATCGGGAGATCTCTATTTTGATCACTCGAAAACTCATACTTCTCTCACTCAGAAAGTGGCGCACTAGTGAGGAGGAGGATCATCTGACTGTATTTTGGTTGTACTTTGGTTGAGCCATTGCTCTCTCTATCTCTTAGGAAGTTGTGGGGTTTTTCACCTTAGGGTTTTCCCCACGGAAACTATGTGTCTCTTGTCTCTCATGCTTTTGATTCTTATGATGTTTGTCATGCTTATTATGATTGTTATGCATTGATATACTGTACATGTTATTCTCCCAGAGGATGAAGAGGCTAAAATATTGCATAAGAAGAACTTGGTCAAGGCAAAGGGAATCATTGTTGATTCGATAAAAGGCCATCTCATACCACATGTGTCATCTCTGAAGACACCCAAGGAGATGTTTGACTCCTTGACCAAGCTATTTGAAGGGAAGAACCTAAATCGAAAGATGACCTTGCGGAATCAATTGAAAGGGGTCAAGATGTCGAATGGAGAAACCATTCAATCCTATTTCTCCAAGGTCTCTCAAATCAAGGAACAACTTGAAGCTGTAGATGAAATGGTGGAGAATGGTGAAATTGCTATGACCACTTTGGATGGCCTACCTAGGTCATGGGACTCTTTTATCCAAGGGATCTGTGCAAGAAAGAAATTAATCTCCTTCAGTAGATTGTGGGAGGAATCTTCTCAAGAAGAAGCAAGACTTGTGGAAAGAGAAGAAAAGATGGGGAATGAAGATCAAGCTCTCACAGCTCACACTAAGAAGGGCAAGTTCAAGAGGGAGCCATCCCATCACAAGAATAAATCTTCTCATCATTATCACAAAGACAAGATCTCTAGTTTTGCCTTTAATCTTAGTTTTTTATGAGTTTTTAACCTTTAGATCCATAGATCTGCCATTTTAGACAGCAGATCCATTGCTGCTCTGAGTTTTGGCCCCATAAACAGCCCTAAAAATTCATTTTTTGGGTTCGTTTCTCGATTTCCGTGCACGGCTTCCGCCTCGCGGCTTTTGTCCAGACAGTCGCGCGGTCCATCGCGGCTTTTCTGCGTTTTTCCGCGCGGTCCATCGCGGCCTTTTTCCAGACAGTCGCGCGGTCCATCGCGACTTTTCTGCATTTTTCCGCGCTGCTCATCGCGGCTGTGCGGCCAAAACCTGCGCGGCTCATCGCGACTGTGCGGCCAAAACCTGCGCGGCTCATCGCGACTGTGCGGCCAAAACCCGCGCGGTCCATCGCGACTGTGCGGCCGAAACCCGCGCGGCCCATCGCGGTTGTTCGTCCAAAACCCGCGCGGCTGAATTTTTTCATTCGGCCATCCCGATTTTGAAAAATATTTTTTACTGTACTTTCTGCCCATAGCACATTTTTTACAGTATCAAATTCTGCATATTTTCCAGATTTAGAAAATTTTTTTACTATTTAAAAGTGCATATCTAGAAATCTTTTTAAAAATTTTCAAGAAAGTGAAAGAAAGACTCATTTTGCATTTTCATCTAGATTCAAATTTTTTCTTGTTTACTTCTTTAGAATCTTGCCCTTAGCAATTTTTCTTGAAACGAAGAAATCCATTTATTTCTTTTAAAAAGGAGTTTATTATTTGCTTTCATAAATCCAAGAAATCCTTTATTTTTTGAGTTATTTTTGAAAAGCATATTAATTCCTTTTAGTGAAAAAAGTCTTAAATATTTGCTTTTTATTTTCGAAAAATCTTTTATTTTTTGAAAATTTCCCTTAAAGCATTTAATTTTTTCAAGTTCAGTTTACAACACCTCACGTGCACTCACACGATCACTTAATTGAACTAAGCCTTAAAACGTACCTTAATTTGAACACACTTTTAACCCCACTTGGGGAACACTAAAAGAAATCTTGTAGCTAGGTAGTATTGGGGGGATAGGTGTTCCAATAACACCCCTCAGTTCATACATCTGAGACATAGAAGTTGTCCAATTAGGGAGCTAAAATCTCTTAGTACTTTTTGGCGCGGTCACAACCGGTTTGTGGGAAGGCCTCTCCCCTAGGAGGGTTGAAGTCGCGAGGATGGTTCCGGAAGCCTGAGTGGGATACCGAAACCCATTCAGTAACCGAAGGGCTACCATTCGCAGTTCTCGGGATATCCCTGTATTGGGATATTGCGATCAAAGGACCAAACGGCAGATTTACCTTTTCTCGACGCGTCATGAACGGAGTATCCTAGTAGCCTGTCTTTTTAGGATTGATTACCCGGTGTCCCTCCCGGTAGGGGGATATCTAGCCGTTGTCTCTACATTCATATTGTCTGACTTGGATTTCATCACCTTGCAGGGGATATCGTCTGTTTGAGTCACAATACTTTTAGATTAGGTGTTTGCATGATCTTTACCACCTTTTGAGTCTAGTTACACCTATTTTTTCTAAGAGCCGCTTGCATGTTGGTATTCTGACCGGTTGTTGCATTCCTCCACTTATTGTAGCACAGCTGCTAGAATAAGTGCATTTTTTGAGGATTGATTTTTTGGCCTGTGAGCCTTCTTTTTTCACTCCCCTTTTTGCACCCTTGGTTGCATTAGGGTTTTGAGTCTTTTACATACATATATCACCACCTGATACTTAAAACAAATTTTTACATAAAAAACATATTCTCACCATTGAGAATTCTAGACGTTCTCGTCGTCTACAGGGCGAACTCCCGGAGTTTAGTCCACTTGGCTCTCCACGTCACGGACGCAGAGCATTATCCCTTGATTCGACACATCGTCGATCATCTAGACGGTCATCCGATTCTGACATACCCCACTTCACCTTTGATTTGGAGGTAGAATCCGAAAACCCCACAGAGTTACCACCAACCACAATTATGTCTGGAACAGCAGATGATCCACAATTTACATTAACCATAGGTCAGACATCAGCAGACCTTTCTGCGGGAATACCATCCATGACAACATCCACCCCCTTGGGTATGCCCAATATGGGTACCACTCCACATTCAGGAATGCCTAACACAGGACCACCACCTGTCATGGGCATGCCCAACATGGGGGTCATACCCCCTTCGGTTTCCACAAACCCTATCCCAGGAATCCCTAGTACGATTCCTAACCCAAGTGTCACTCCTGTTGCACTTGGGAATGCTATCCCAGGAATCCCTAGTGCGATTCCTAACCCAAGTGTAACCCATGTTGCACTCGGTAGTGCTATACCAGGAATCCCTAGTGCGATTCCTAACCCAAGTGTAACCCAGGTTGCACTTGGGAGTGCTAACCCATATCAGGCCACACCTTTTGGAGGGCACATACCCTCCATACATAGCATACCTACAGGCGCTACTGGACCCCTACACCATACCACAATGGCTAGGCAGGTCCCGGTTCCGGTCACTACATCCGCTAGTCTACCATACATGGCAAGTCTCAACCTGCCAGATTTAGCTAGGCTCACAAATGACCCCATCAGGCATGACCCTGCTTGGCCCCATATGCCCACTAAGCTTCCCTCTGACATCCCTAAGTTTGAGGGAAAGGCCGGAGAAGACCCCCAGAACCACATCATGTCTTTCCACTTATGGTGTTCCTCCAACTCCATAGTGGACGACTCTGTCCGCCTACGTTTATTACAGCGCACCTTCACTGGCTCTGCAGCCAAATGGTATATCGAGCAACCCCATGGGACGCATTCCACATTTACCTCCCTTGCCTCGACCTTCCTGCAGTTCTTTCAGCTACCGGTCCGCTATGATGCGGGCGTCGAGATCTTACTGTCTTGCAGACAGAACACAGCCACGCACATCACTGACCATATTCATGATTGGTGTCGGCGCCGAAGCCTATGCAAGATCAAATTAGACGATCGAATCTTTTTAGACTGGTTCCTTAAATCCCTCCTTCCCCTCATTGCGAAGGATGTAGCTTCTGAAAGACCCCAGTCTGAAGAGGAGGCCATCCTTAAGGCCCAACAGTTTGACCTTATCTATGCCCAATCGGGTTACTTATACACGATCATACCGGACGCCCCACGAGGTGACTCTGCACGCGGTGACACACCGGGGGCATCACATGCCGCTGATGGCATTATTGGCCAAATTACACTGCAAGCAAAACCTTTCAGTATGGTGAGCACCATGCCCGCCCCAGACCTTTCTAGGGCTACATCTAGTTCCGGAGCGACGACTTCCTATGCTCCAACAAACCAGACCCATCACGTTCATGGACCCTCTTGTCCACAACATTGTTATGGCCAAGCGCCATCAGCATATGTACCTCCTACATACTATGCTCAACCTACGGTTCAGACCCCCATGCAGTTCCCACAACAGCCCATGCATTACCCACAACCGGTTGCACCAGCTAACCTCACACCTACACCAGCTCAGGGATACCAACAACCCCAACAGGCAACTGGACCACCTCCAGCTCCACCTGCATACTATCCACCGTAACTTGCTCCTGCACTTGCGGCTCCCCAGAATCCCCCCAATTCTCAAGGGCATGTGTACGCACAACAACATCAGCCCCAATACCAAAATAACCAATGCAACCAAGGTGCGCAACAGAACCGTGGTAGAGGTCATAACCGCGGTAATAACCAACAACATCAGCAAGGTCCTCCACCTCCCAATCCTCCGCAGAATAACAATGCTGCTCCTCCCAACCGCAATCCGGATCGGAATCCTAAGCAGCCTAGAAATAATAACCTCAGAACAAACCACCCTTGTTCTATTTGCGGGGTCTATGGTCATTACACGCATTCTTGCCCACATTTGGAGCGAGCTCGGCAACTCTGGACCAACGATGCCCATCGTCAAGGGCAAGCGGTTCCTCAGCCACCACCCAACCCTCCACCACCTCAACATCAACCTTTGGTGCTGCAAAACCCCTTTCCAAACCAGGGTGTAGTGAACACTCAGCCATTAGCCCCCCCTCAGGGAAACGTGCCACCACAGCAGATCACTTATGCAGCCCCCGATCAACCCATGTTCGATTCAGGTACTCACCACTTATTGATGATGTCCACCGCTGACGTCAATATCCAAACCCGTCGGAATCAATACGGACCGACTTCTGAAGCCCCCCCCGCCGAAAAGGATACCACTGCTAATCCCACTGATCAGACATTGCGTATACCTCAGGTTCCACTTGATGGCGCTTCTAAAGCACCTCGCTTCCCCCTTCGCCGAATCAACAACAACCCCAATGCACGAGCTGTGTCCAATTACAACATCGTAGATGACTTAGCTCAATCTCCCGCAGCCATGTCTGCATTAGAAGTCTTAAAAACCTGTCCTACTCAGCGCAAGACTTTACTTTCCGCCATTGGGGCGATTGACCCAAATGATTCGAACTTGATGACCTTTGACTTAGACCAATCTGAACCACGGCTGCCTTCTACCATAGCAGTCCAAGTTTCCGTTTCTATTCGGAATCTTGTCATCCATCGATGTATCATCGACGAGGGTGCCTCCACATGCGTCATGTCCACTTTTGTTTGGAAAAAGTTGGGCTCCCCTGCTCTGCCGGCACCCACCACTGCACGAGCTTGTTCAGGAGTCTCCTCACTGAACGGATATAAGGTATCTGAGCGAACTTCAAGAGTCCGCTCATGGCTAGGGTCTGTCTCACCCCCCCATCATTCTCGATCCTCGCCACAATCTCGGCATCAATATCTCTCTCCCGCCATACGGACTGAGCCCTCCGCAACATCCTGCCAAGAAAACACAGAAAATTTTAGCCCCAGCATAAAAAATTTTAGAAAAAATCCCATCGCGGCTTTTTCACAAAAAGCCGCGATGACCATCGCGGATTTTCCACAAAAGCCGCGATGACCATCGCGGGTTCCATGAAAAAACTCGCGATGAACATCGCGAGTTTCGTCCAGACAGTCGCGATGAACATCGCGACTGTCACCCATGAACACGCGATGAACATCGCGGGTTCCGACCTCACAGTCGCGATGAACATCGCGACTGTGGGTCTAAAACCCGCGCGGTTCATCGCGGGTTCCGCCCCGAAACCCGCGCGGTTCCACGTTGGAGAGTCAACGTGGAGTTTCGCGGCCTTCGGGGGCCCACCGCCAAATAAAAAAGACATAATTGACTAGGTTAAGGCGAATAGAGTTACCTGCAACTCGCTAAATCAAAAACCAACGGTGAAATCTCCCAGAAATCGAGAAATAGCTCTGACTGCTCTATCAAACTCGCACGTGACAATGACAAGTCATATTGGGCCCCACGTCCTATTTATAGAAATTCCACAAATTTCAAACAACCATTGCGGTGTCATACGAAGTCCATTTTTCAAACCGTTGGTACCGTTGGGATCAGCACAGTCAGAACTTCATAAAGGTTCCTCCCGTTTCCCGTTTTTCCCGGGGTCCATTTTTGAACATTTTTTAGCCCCTCTCGTGGCCTCGGTTTGCGTGCCACATCGGCCGTTCTCCGTTTTCGATGTGCCTTATATGGCCGGATTCAGTTTTCCGCGCTCGTGATGATGCTTGAGACCATTTCTCGCTCTCACCTTTAGATTTTCCGGGCATTTTTTCCACGCCCCCTCGTCGCCTCGGTTTGCGTGCCACATCGGCCGTTCTCCGTTTTCGATGTGTCTTATATCGCCGGATTCAGTTTTCCGCGCCCTTGATGATGCTAGAGATCATTTCTCGCTCTCACCTTTAGATTTTCCGGGCATTTTTTCCACGCCCCCTCATCGCCTCGGTTTGCGTGCCACATCGGCCGTTCTCCGTTTTCGATGTGTCTTATATCGCCGGATTCAGTTTTCCGCGCCCTTGATGATGCTAGAGATCATTTCTCGCTCTCACCTCTAGAATTTCCGGGCATCTTTTCCACGCCCCCTCGTCACCTCGGTTTGCGTGCCACATCGGCCGTTCTTCGTTTTCGACAAATCCTTATGTCACCGGATCCAGTTTTCCGCACAGATGACGATGCTTGAGACCTTTTCTCGCCCTCGTCAATCCATTTTTGTTCGGTATAATTTTACCCCTTTTTCGGGCCGAGCAACCCCTTTTGACGAAAAAGGCACTTAGGGAGTTTCTGTTAAGCTCTTTTCTGACTCCTAAAACAATGAAAAGATCGCCGAGCAATCTTGCTTCCTTTCATGCTCGATAAACGTATCTGAAAGGGCGTCTACCTGGTATAAGTTTACCCCTTTTCCGGACCTTGTAGACTAATTACGAAAAAGGTACACTCTAGTCACATCGGCTAGAAGAGTTCTCCATTCGCATCATTTTATACTTTTTCGGGCCTCGGAGACTAAACTTACGAAAAAGAAACACCAACAGAGTCCACTTACTGTTTTCAGACTCTCTAAACATGAAAGCAACCATGAGCATGCGCCGTCCTGGGCTCACAAAATCCACAGGACCGTACCATTTCAGAGCACACTTTTATCCCTTCTTGAAGCTCATTAAAACTATGAAGAAGGAAGAAGGGTGCCTCTTGGCGCCACGACAGATCATATCTACTCGCATAGCAGCTTCCCCATTTTGGTCGCCTTTGTTCAGAGTATTCTGCAGTATGTCACCCTGAAACTCCCTCGACAGCTACCATCAGCTTGTCCTCCCCCCCCCAGAGTTAATATATACCATTCAGTCAAAGCTATGATCCCTGCACCTACAAGTCAGTTCCCTACGCTGCCAGGTCAACCATGTCATCATGCTCTAAACAAAGGAAGTTTGAGTCTACCCATTTTTTGACCCAGTTATTTCCCATCCCCACAAGTATGTCAGTCCTACCAGCAGTACTACATCACTTCAGTTTACACCTCGCGCTCCTAGCAAGGAAACATCATTGCCTTGTTAGTTGCTGGTCTCCCTCTGTCGACGACAACCACATTTATTCCAGAGGATAGACCTAGAGGCCCCTGTGTCTTGGACTCATTACCATTTATGATGAGTACCTACGAATCATTTCGAGAGGAATCCTCAGTTCCTCTCCCAATGGTTGTTTCTCACATGCTCGACTTCAACACCTTGATCGCATCGTTGAGACTCGCACAGGGTATTGGTCCGTTCAGTTATTAGTCGAAGACCCCGGATACCTCCTGACTCCTCCACATTTGAGAGTCTTCCTATGGATAATATCAGTTACACTTTTCCTATAGTTATCCGGGCTGCGCATGGCGACAATATTCAGATTCACACCTGTTTCATACTCCCTTGAGTATACAGTTACATTTATTCCCAGATTTGACTCATAGTCTTTGAGTCCCTACAGATGTTGGACACCTTCAGTTTCAGCAGTTCCACAGTTGATCCAGTGTATCAGTTATTGAGATCATTCTTATTGAGATCATTCATGATCATGAGTATATCCCACCATCATGTCCCCTCTGGACCATTATGATGTACCAGTATATTTCTTCACGTATTAGATCCCCCTTCTTGGGACTAATTGTTTTGTATATGCCTTGATACGAGCATGGGAATGCCCGCCTCGTCCTTTATCAGAGATTATACCTCATTCATATTGAGGCCATGTAATATTTTCTGTTTTTGCAGCTTCCAAGGGCCGTGGCTCCAGTCTCCAAACGGTCTCTTCTCTCCCCTAAAACCCAGAAAAAGGACAAAAGAACTATGATGTCTATCGGCCATACGATGAGCTCCTGCCCTCACACATCAGGGGGCAATCTGTTAACACCTAAAAAGTGCTCACTAGCTCATTCCCTTACTCACATGACCCATTTGTCCACTTTTCCACCATCTGAGCCTCTGAAACCAACAAAAGGTCACCAAAAGACCTTGGTACACCCCTTTTTCCATTAAAAAAGATTATTTTTCCAAGAAAATCATAAAAAACCCTCAAAAAGGGTCCAAATTCCCAAAAATATTAAAAAGGGAATTAAAATATTATTTTTATTCAAAAAAGGAAAAAGGAGGGAAAATTACCTAAACCATGTTGGTCAATACCATTGGTTTCCACAAAACCACAAATGGTATTCCTCACCACCAAAACCTATAAAAAGGTGGTAGGGGCTCCTCATTTCACATCCTTCCATTATCTCATCCTTATGCTGCTGAAATCTCCCCTGAGCACTTTTAGCCATTGAAGCAACCTTGGAGAAAGAGACCTATTGGAGTTTGGAGCTACTCATCTTGGGAGTTGCTCAACATCAACCTTCACCATTGAAGGTAATATCGCAAGCACTTGCTTGCCCCCCCCACTTTTCAATACAAAAAATTATTTATTATGTTTCTTGTTCTTGATTTTGAAATGTTTACATTATTTGCTTAGATTCTTGTTTAGATCCATGAAAAGTATTGTTTATTTAGTTTATTGTTTTTATTTCTATTGAAACTGCTACTACTAGTTAGTAGGTGCCCATAGCACTAAGCTTGGTTGCAAAACCGAGCCAACAGTTAGTATATTGTTGGTTGACACATATGATTTGTAAGTCGTCCCGTAGTATTTGTTGATCCATAGTTTGTATTATTGATGTTGGACGCATATGCTTTGTAAGTCGTCCCGTAGTAATTGTTGATCCATAGTTTGTATTTGTTGATGTATATGTAACTTCGGAATGTATTTCATCTATGTATTTCATATATATTTATTGTACCCTTATAAGAGATGTGTTATTCCTCTATAAGGAAGTGTCGTCATGTGTATTAACAAGTGTCGCAAGTGTGTGTACTTGCCGATGGGTTATTAGACCACCATGTGTGGGATCGGCCCTGAAATATATATTATATTGTGGATGTACCTAGCTAGACAAGTCGGCCCCATAGTGTCACTGGGAAAACAGGTTAAGTATAAATAGAGATCGGGAGATCTCTATTTTGATCACTCGAAAACTCATACTTCTCTCACTCAGAAAGTGGCGCACTAGTGAGGAGGAGGATCATCTGACTGTATTTTGGTTGTACTTTGGTTGAGCCATTGCTCTCTCTATCTCTTAGGAAGTTGTGGGGTTTTTCACCTTAGGGTTTTCCCCACGGAAACTATGTGTCTCTTGTCTCTCATGCTTTTGATTCTTATGATGTTTGTCATGCTTATTATGATTGTTATGCATTGATATACTGTACATGTTATTCTCCCAGAGGATGAAGAGGCTAAAATATTGCATAAGAAGAACTTGGTCAAGGCAAAGGGAATCATTGTTGATTCGATAAAAGGCCATCTCATACCACATGTGTCATCTCTGAAGACACCCAAGGAGATGTTTGACTCCTTGACCAAGCTATTTGAAGGGAAGAACCTAAATCGAAAGATGACCTTGCGGAATCAATTGAAAGGGGTCAAGATGTCGAATGGAGAAACCATTCAATCCTATTTCTCCAAGGTCTCTCAAATCAAGGAACAACTTGAAGCTGTAGATGAAATGGTGGAGAATGGTGAAATTGCTATGACCACTTTGGATGGCCTACCTAGGTCATGGGACTCTTTTATCCAAGGGATCTGTGCAAGAAAGAAATTAATCTCCTTCAGTAGATTGTGGGAGGAATCTTCTCAAGAAGAAGCAAGACTTGTGGAAAGAGAAGAAAAGATGGGGAATGAAGATCAAGCTCTCACAGCTCACACTAAGAAGGGCAAGTTCAAGAGGGAGCCATCCCATCACAAGAATAAATCTTCTCATCATTATCACAAAGACAAGAAAGATCTAAGGTGTTTCACTTGTAATGAGAAGGGTCACTTTGCTTCAGAATGTCCCAAGAACAAAAGGGACAACCACAACAACAACAACTCCAACAAGAAGAAGAAGGGTAACAAAAGAAGGTACCATGCTCATGCTGCCGAAGATGATAAACCTCCAAAGAAGAAATCTAGGGCAGAAAGTGAAGATGACTCATCAAGTGAAGAAGAGTATGTCATAATCTCTGCTCTCACAAGTACAATCTCCTATGGTTGTAATGATTGGTTAATTGATAGTGGGGCTTCCAAACACATGACTGGGTTTAAAGAATCTTTTGTAAATCTGTCTGAACATGAATCACCCCATAAAGTGAAACTTGGAGATGATTATCAATATCCCATCAAAGGAAGTGGTGAAGCCTCCTACAACCTAGATTCTGGAAAATCTTTGAAGATGAATGAAGTCCTTTATGTACCTGGGCTCAAGAAGAACTTACTCTCCATCTTTTCATTGGATGCAAAAGGTATGAGGGTTGCATTTGTAGATGGCCAAGTCCTAATGTGTCCAAGGGAAAGAACATAAATGATGCAGTGGTGATTGGAGAGCAAGAGGAAGGTTTGTATAAATTGAAAGGACAACTTGAACATGCCATGGTGCATGATTCCATGGAGCCAAGTGAACTTTGGCATAGAAGACTTGCACATATGCACTACAGAGCATTACCAATTGCAAGTAAGGCTGTAGAAGGTCTTCCTAAAATCAAAACCAAGCATGAAGGTGTTTGCAAAGGATGTGCAAAAGGAAAGAACATTAAGAAGGAATTTCCAAGTAGTGAAAGCAAGGCAAAAGGCATCTTGGAAATCATCCACTCAGATGTTTGTGGTCCCATGTCATTCAGTTCTCTAAGTGGGTATGTTTACTATGTCTCTTTCATAGATGACTTCTCCAGGAAGACTTCGGTCTACTTCTTGAAGAACAAAGATGAGGTGTTTGACAAGTTCAAGGAATTCAAAACCTTGATGGAGAATCAAACTCACAAGAATATCAAAACATTCAGATCCGACAATGGTGGAGAATTCACCTCAGGTGACTTCAAGAAGCTTTGCAAGGATTTAGGGATTAAGAGGGAGTTGAATGCTCCTTATAATCCTCAATAGAATGGAGTTGCAGAAAGGAAGAACAGAACACCCCACAAGATATTGGACAACAAGACACCAGAAGAGGTATTTTCTGGTAAGAAACCTGAAGTCAGCCATCTCAGAATATTTGGTTGTCCAGTATACACTCATGTCCCAAAGGAAAAGAGGACTAAACTAGATATTTGTGGGTTACAGTGAAAGCTCGAAGGCTTATAGAATATACTTTCCAGGGTTCAAGAAGATTGATGTCAGCAGGGATGTAACATTTGATGAAAACTCAACATTCATCAAATCAAGGAAGACACGTATCAAAGTTTATGAAGAACCTACGGAAACTAGATTTCAAGACACTACCATGACTGAAGCAATTCTAGAAGTTGTTCGTGAGTTTGAAGATCCGCAAGAACTTGTAGATCAACCCCGTGAGGATAACTCTCACAAGAGGAAACCTGCATGGGCTAGAGAGCTCATTCAAGATGCAGAAAGATTTGGCATTCTAGAAGAAGAACATAGAGCAAAGAAGAGAACCAGATCACATACTGGCTATGTTTCTTTAATCTATGACATTATGAACAAATAACCTTCCAGTTATTAAGAAGTAGTGGAAAAGAAAGAATGGAAGGATGCCATGGTTGAGGAATACCAATCAATAATGAAGAATGATGTTTGGGATGTTGTCCCAAGACCTAAAGAGAAGTCTGTTGTGACTTCCAAATGGATCTACAAAATCAAGCATGCTGCAGATGGCAGTGTAGAGAAATACAAGGCAAGATTCGTAGCTCATGGCTTCTCTCAGAAAGAGGGAATAGATTATGAAGAAACTTTTGCACCTGTAGCTAGGTATACTTCCATCAGAACAGTACTTGCCCTAGCTGCAGAAATGAAATGAAAAATACACCAGATGGATGTCAAGACTGCTTTCTTGAATGGTGTAGTTGAAGAGGAAGTATATGTGGAGCAACCACTTGGTTTCGAAACACATGACAAGGAGTCATATGTGTGCAGATTGAAGAAATCCTTGTATGGCTTAAAGCAAGCTCCCAAAACATGGTACGGTAGGATGGACAGTTTTCTATCTAGTTTGGGCTTTACCAAGAGTAAAGCGGATTCCAACCTTTACTACAAGGATGAGGAAGGGAATCCTGTGGTTCTACTTTTATATGTGGATGACTTGTTTGTAACAGGAGATGACAAATTGATTGCAGATACTAAGAGGAAACTTGCTACCGAATTCGATATGAAGGACTTAGGGATGATGCACTATTTCCTAGGTATGGAGGTGTGGCAGAGCACAGATGGGATCTTCCTTGGACAAGGGAAGTACACTGTAGATATCCTGAAGAGGTTCGGGATGATGGATTGCAAGGCCATGGCCACACCTATGGCATCAAATCTGAAGCTTCTATGTGATGCTTCATCTGAGCCAGTTGATGTCTCTATGTATCATCAGATGATTGGGTCCTTGATGTACCTGGCAAACACAAGACTAGATATTTGCTTTGCTATGAACACATTGAGTTAGTTCCTCACAGATCCGAGGAGTGTTCACCTGATTATTGTAAAGCATATTCTGAGGTACCTGGAGGGTACAGTTGATTATGGGATCAAGTATGAAGCGAATCAAAAGTTTAAACTGCAAGTTATGTTGATTCAGATTGGGCAGGCAGTGCTATAGATAGGAAGAGCACATCTGGGTGCTGCTTTATTATGGGATCAGGTGTGATCTCTTGGTTTAGCAGGAAGCAGTCCTGCATAGCATTGAGTACAGCTGAGGCAGAGTATGTTGCAGCTTGTTCAGCTAGTTGCGAGGTAGTATGGCTACGGAAGCTACTGTCTGAATTATTTGATCTCCCATTGGATGCTACTGGTATCTTCTATGATAACCAAAGTTGTGTGAAGCTGTCTGAGAACCAAGTGTTTCATGACAGGTCGAAACACATAGAGATCAAATATCACTATATCAGGGATATGGTGCAGAGAGGAGCAGTGAAGCTCCTGTATGTGGTGACGAACGAATAGATTGCAGATGTACTGACGAAGCCACTAGCCAAAGTGAAGTTCGAGTACTTCAGGGAGAGGCTTGGTGTTCTTCAGATCGATGACACTTAGAGGAAGAAGTGATGGACACATTTGCTAAAGCCATTCCAAGCATGCTGGAAAGAGTATCCTTCACATGGATATGGACGTAAGCGTTGGATGATGAGCATCAAGACGATGCTCCAATTACTGCTCTGTATATGCATCATGTTGGATGCTGGATATGATCAGTTGGATCATTTATATGTATGTACGCATCATGTTGATGCTGGATATGATCAGTTGGATCATTTATATGTATATGTATGTACGCATCATGTTGGATGCTAGATATGATTAGTTGGATTATTTGTATGTATTTTTTATACGCATCATGTTGGATGCTTGGACCATGTATCTGTATATGTATCAGGTGGATACATTGTATGATCAGGTAGATCATGTATGTTGATATGTATTAGGTATGATCAAGTGGATCATGTATTTGTATTTGTATCAGGTGGATACACTGTATGATCAGGTGGATCATGTATGATTAGGTGGATCATGTATGATGATATGTATCAGGTAGATACTTGGTATGCATCAGGTGGATGCATTGTATGATCAGGATGACAAGCTTCAGGATGTTGCTCCAGATGATATGTACCAGGATGGTACAATGATGATGATCAATATGATCATAAGAATCAAGATGATGCTTCATGCGATGATGATCCGTTGGATCATGAGTATCAGGTTGATACTTGGAGGTCAGAGATGATATGTGGCAAGTTGTGCAAATAGCATGTAATCAGTCCTCAGATATCCGATAGGTTGAGTTGTGTGCTTGTAATCAGTTTTGGGATGAGATATTGCTATGTAGTATGTAATCAGTCCTCATATATCCTATAGGTTGAGTTGTGTGCTCGTAATCAGTCCTGGGATGAGGTATTACTACGGAGACATGTAATCAATCCTAGAGATCCGAGAGGTTGAGCTGTGGGCTCGTAATAAGTCCTAGGATTCTCTTTAGAGATCTTGCCGGACATGCTGCGGCACATAAATGTTCCTGGGATGCTCTTTAAAAGTTTTGTCTATCCACATGTAATCAGTCCTAGAGATCCGAGAGGTTGAGTTGTGTGCTCGTAATAAGTCCTGGGATGCTCTTTAGAGTTCTTGTCGGTCGTGTTGCGGCACATAAATGTTCCTGGGATGCTCTTTAAAGGTATTATGGAGGAGATGCATGTAATCAGTCCTAGGAGATCTTGTCGATCGTGCGCACATAAATGTTCCTGGGATACTCTTTCCGGTATTGCATCCGCACATAAAATTAGTCCTAAGAGACCACCTCTATCAGACCATTCGCATAGATGATGAAAACCTGCAGGTGGTGGGCCTACATTCAGTATGAAAAAGGATTGGCTCTGTAGAAATTCTTGTGACAAGTAGATTCAAAGATTGGTTGAGATAGCAGCAGCAGTGACGATGATGATGATGATGCACCAATGACGATGATCCCGAGAAGAAGACTTGTACTAGCAGATCTGTGTCGAGAAACACCTTCCTAGTTAAGAGGGAATGTTGATGTATATGTAACTTCGAAATGTATTTCATATATATTTATTGTACCCTTATAAGAGATGTGTTATTCCTCTATAAGGAAGTGTCGCAAGTGTGTGTACTTGCCGATGGGTTATTAGACCACCATGTGTGGGGTCGGCCCTGAAATATATATTATATTGTGGATGTACCTAGCTAGACAAGTCGGCCCCACAGTGTCACTGGGAAAACAGGTTAAGTATAAATAGAGATCGGGAGATCTCTATTTTGATCACTCAAAAACTCATACTTCTCTCACTCAGAAAGTGGTGCACTAGTGAGGAGGAGGATGTTGGTTGTGGAGCCAGATCTTCTAGTCTCGTAGATGATATTGTATCAGCCGTGTTTGTACCCCAGTTCTATATGATATGTAGGTGGACTGTACACTCACCCCAGCGGGGGGGTGTGGGGGGGCATGCCCCCCCACGGGGTTCTAAGGGGGGCCATCCCCCCTGGCTGGGGGGTCCGGGGGCAGCGCCCCCGAAGAAAATTTTTGGGGCTGTTTTCGCCAGCTGTTTTGCGGGCCCATGGTTTTGGGTATCCCGTGGTATTTTCCCAGTGTATTTCCCTTATAAAAGAAAGACATTGTAATATGGCTAGGGTAGTTGATGTATTAGGTTTTATGCATTGTAAAGATCTTTGAGATCTGGAGAGAGACTGTGAAACAGAGAAGAGGAAGTGCAGCGGTTGTGCTGTAGGTTGTATCCCTTCGACTTGCTGGACGGTAATAATAATAAGGACTGGAAAATTCAGTGTGGACGTAGCCCAAGTTGGGTGAACCACGATATATCTGTGTCTCTCTTGTAATGTGTATGTGTGATTATATTTGCATTTCTGTTTATTGTTATTGCTCTGCGATCCTGTTTTTCTAACAGAGGATCATCTGCTACTAGGAGACTATCTCAGTGTATTTTGGTTGTACTTTGGTTGAGCCATTGCTCTCTCTATCTCTGAGGAAGTTGTGGGGTTTTTCACCTTAGGGTTTTCCCCATGGAAACTCTGTGTCTCTTGTCTCTCATGCTTTTGATTCTTATGATGCTTGTCATGCTTATTATGATTGTTATGCATTGATATATTGTACATGTTATTCTCTTAGTAAATATCCTAGAGTATTGTGAATTAATGCTCAAAATTTAACAGTATTGGCCCATGGTTTGTATCGACACATGGTATTGAACCATGGTATTGGCGCCTAGACTTAATATATAAGTTGGTGTTGAGACCAATGAAGGTACCGTGAAGTTATTTGTATTGAGCTTGCTCAAAATAGGTTTCCCCCTCAAAGTGGTCTGCGATCAATAAAAGCAATTCTGAGTTCTGTTATTTCTTCTATCTCGTTTATTTTCATTAATTAACTGTTGCAAGTTATTCACATTTGGTATTAGAGCACTTTCTTGGGATCGTTGGGTGGAATTTCTGCCAATTTTCTTTTTTTTCGCATCTATTGCAAGTTCGGATCTGAGAATAATCCCTATCCGCTTAACTGTGGGAAGTACTTGAGAATAAGCCCTAAAACTCATTGTGAGGAGTACCACAGGAACCCCAAAGTAGCTGGCCCATTGAGAGGACCTACCAGCAAAAAGGGAAATGACCCCTACCTGATTGACTAGTTCCCACCCGTGAGGTAAACCAAGAGCTATCATTTGTGGCAAAGCGATTATCAGTTTTACCTAAGCCGTGGAGTGAGAGTTACTTCCCCAATACGCAAGCCGTCAGACAGCATTGGTGGCCGAGTGAAACCCATGAACTATTAGGAAGTCGAATGTATCTGGGGTCCATATCTATTTTCAACTGAACTGTTGCCGGAGACTTCCGCACCATTTCAGATCCAGTCGTTTCAAATCCATTCTGAAGCTGTTCCAGATCCAGCTGTTTCTGATCTATTCTGAAAGTTGTTTCAGATCCAGCCATTTTTTATCCATTCAGGGTCGTTTCAGATCCATCTATTTCTGATCCCTTCCACGTCGTTTCAGATCCAATTGTTTTTATCCCTTCTGTGCTGTTGCAGATCCATTTCTAGAAGAAAAAAAAAGTATAGAAATCCATTTTTTCACCATATATCCCTTGTTTTAACTCTATTTCCCTTGAAACTTCCCGGACAACCCTACAATCACATTCTGAATATTTCATTCTTGAGGACCCTATCCCAAATTCTACTTCCCAAATCCAGAAATCTCACATTTGTCTATTTTTAGGGTTTTCCATAATTTCTTCATTTTTCACCCCCTCGCCTCCAAATTTTGCCACCATGTTCATTCCCTATTTATGTTTCTTTGTCTCTCTTTGACAAATTTTTTCATTCTTTCACCTCGCTTCTGAAATCCCCATTTTTTGTTTCCCTGTCCATTAGAAAGTGTCCAAAACCTAGTCAAACCCCAATTACCCATCCGAGTTTTTCCCAAATCCAAATTTCTCTTTACTAAATAAGCTTTTGTTTGTGTTTTTCTATCCATTTCAAACAAAAAAAAAAAAACTCCTGGTTATGGTTGTCACCTGTGCAGGAGCAAAAACCATGGAGAAATAACTTACAACCATCCAAACCAAAATCCAAGATCTGGATGAAAAATTTCTCAACCTCCATCTTTAGCATTCAGCCATGGACAATAACCAATAGCAAGAATCTTCTGCAGCCAATGGGTTCTCTTCTTCTAGCAATTTTCTTAGTCTGAAACTTGAATTTCCTCGCTTCAATGGTATTGATCCAACTGGATGGATCTATCATGCCGAATAGTATTTCAGTCTGCATAATACTTTTGATGTCCAAAAAGTTCCACTTGCATCCTTTCATTTGGAACAGGAATCCCTTCAATGGTACCGTTGGTACTCAAGGCTCATGAAGAGCCAAAATGGACAGATTTTTTCCAACTCCTTTTGCAACGATTTGGTCCTAGTGCTTTTGATGATTTCACAGGAGCACTAACTAAACTTCGTCAAAGTGACACTGTGAGAGAGTATCAAACAAAATTTGAGAAACTAGCCAATCACACAGAAGGATTGTATGATGAATTCTACAGGAGTTGTTTTATCAGTGGTCTTAAGGATGAAATCCGTTCAGAGGTTAAAATGTTCTGGCCCAACACAATGATGGAAGTCCTAGGGTTAGCTAAGTTGGCAGAAGACAAGATCGCAGCCCAACAATGCTCCAAACCCACTTTTGTTCCCTTTCAAAATATGGGTTCTCAATGACCTCCCATCCCACCAGCTCCTCGACCAACTCCTATCAAGCATTTGTCTGAAATAGAGATGCAGGCACATAGAGAAAAAGGGCTTTGTTATAATTGGGATGAGAAATTCACTCGGGGATATAGATGTGTTCAACAAAATATCTATCTCTTGGAAATGGATTCTCCGCCTGCCTCTAAAATTGGTGAAGAAGATCCATATACAATGGATGATCAGGTCGACATTCAGGATCCGCCTATTGACCCCCCATCTCAGGATGAACAACCAAAGATATCTCTCCATGCTTTATCTGACATCACCACCCCCCAAACAATGCGGGTTAGGGGTTACTTCAAGAAGCTTCCTCTTACAATACTCACTGATTCTGGTAGCACTCATAACTTCATTGACCCCCGGATCGCCAAATAAGCTGATTGTTTTGTCCATCCTTGCTCCAACTTTGAAGTCATGGTTGACAATGGGGGCACCTTACCTTGCAAGGGAATGTGTCACAATGTGCGTATCTCTCTAGAATATTATAACCTACGCTTTAACATGTTTTCCTTGTCCTTAGGCGGATGTGATGTGGTTTTGGACGCTCAATGGTTACGCACACTTGGCCCCATCTTATGGGATTTTGATGCACTTTGGATGCAGTTTTCAATCAATGGGACACAACACAAATTTACAGGCTTACAACCAGGGTCTCTCTGCATCATCAGTTCACATCGCTTGGAAAAGATCCTTAAGAATAATTCACATGGTGTCATCGCTCAGCTCCATTCCATTCAGATGCACCCATCAACGGTCTCCACTACTTCCTTGGATAGATATGTAGGTGTCCTTGCTACACCAGTGGGATTGCGGCCTTCAAGAGACCTTTCCGATAAGCATTTAGCCGCATCTACATCTCAGCAGGAAATGATGGTTGTTTTGCATGCAGTACTGAAGTGGCAGCCATCCCTATTAGGGAATTATTTCTGCATCAAAACTGATCTTCAGAGTCTAGAAAATTTCCTGGAACAACGGGTCTCCTCCCCAACACACTTGAAATGGGTTATCCATCTCATGGGTTATGACTATGTGCTCACTTACAAGAAGGGTAAGGAAAATATGGTGGAAGATGCTCCTTCTCACACATTTGATGACCCACTTTCTC
This sequence comes from Larix kaempferi, assembly GCA_027924585.1. Classification (NCBI taxonomy): domain Eukaryota; kingdom Viridiplantae; phylum Streptophyta; class Pinopsida; order Pinales; family Pinaceae; genus Larix; species Larix kaempferi. The sequence continues at coordinate 4,507,816 of BSBM01000067.1, forward strand.
TTATAGCTATTTCTCTGCTTATTCCAAATTGGTTGCAATCTATTCAACAGGGAGACCTCTTCTATGAACTACATGCTTCTTCATCAGTAGGGCATTCTGGGGTCCTCAAAATGTATGATCAGGAACAATGTAACTTCTTTTGGCAGGGACTAAAAAATGACAATTCAACAGATGGTGGTGTAATGTCCCCATTTTGACCCCCTTCGCATTAAATCGTAAATGATGTAAATATTGATATTTAATCATGGTGAGGAGCTCAAGGCCAAGGCCCCACCATTGATTTAGCGTTATGTATCGGCAAAAAAAAAATAGATGCCTATGGTTCTTGTGCTAGATAGGCACAATGTAAATTAAGACATCATGTAAATATGAATTTTCATGAAAAACCCACAACTAGCTATGCAATGCAACAAAGAGATGGGGGCATGATTCTACAAGGAATATGGAGGAAAATTATTCAAACCCTTGAGCCAATGGTGTTAATCCATGTGTCAATGAGAAAACCCATAAACAACCAACTACCCATTTTGGGTTATGGACCCAATCATTTAATTCTTCCAGAAATTGGTTGAGGTAGTTAATGCCTTGGGAATGAAGAGGTATGGCAGCCAATTTTGTGTATGGGCAAGCCATCAACCTGGGAAATCGTATTTTGGCTCCTTGGGCAAGAAAACACCCAAGAAATGGTGCCCAAAGCCATTCTGAACCCATAGTCTTTCCTCTCTCACGCAGTCTGAACTACTGGGTCTTTCCTTCATCAAGTTTTTCACCAATTTCCTACATTTTCCATAGCTGGGAGCTCGTTTTTGTGTTGCACAGCAGCCGGGAGAAAGGGAGTCATGTTTTGGGGGTTTATAGAGGTTGCTTTTGCCCCAAAATACCCATGGGTGTTTTTCTGAAAACATTTTTTTCTCTCTAGGGTTGAATCCCCAATTGCCATTTCATTTTTGGGTCTTCCCACGTTTTTCTGGACTGGTAGAAACCCCATCTTTGGGCATCTCACTATAAAAACGTTTTTTTTTTATCATGTCCAATAATTGTGGTTCTGTTGTTATGTGCATCCTTGTTTTGGTTTGAATCTGTGAGCAAGAGATTTGGAATGGTAATGGACAGAATTGGCTTGATAAACCTAGTGGGGGGGGGGATAACCTCTCGAGAAAATCAAGAGGGTTGTCTACTCTTCTATGCACACCTTAGACACTCTAGAATGGAAGGTATGGCCTAAGGGACTGTGCATTGGTGAAGGGAATACTTCCCTGAGTGGGGTGTGTAGGCATTGTGGGTGCCAAGCTAGATAGATCTTGTAGAGGTATCCCTGTCTCTGTGCTTGAGCTCACTATCTTAGCAATTCTTCCTTTCCATTTCCTAGCAGCCTGATAAACCCATTTGTAGATTGGCTTGGCTCATCTTGGTGTATGCTTGGCTATGTGTGAGTCTGTTGTTCCTTGGTTCCTTGTAGTAATCATGCCCAGCTCGGGGGTGGCAGTTGTATCAAGAGGTTGATAAGCGCAACTGGCCTATGGTCGGGTGGAACATTGCAGATGCATAGCTGGTCGCTTGGGACTACTTTGTTAAGATAAGTATTCTCTTTTACAAATTCTTCAATGTATTTATTTAATGGCTATCACAGAAATGTTGGATGTTTGTTAGATATTAAACATGATTTTTTTTAAATTCCGCTGTGTTTCTATAACATGCACATGTATATGTCTTTTTATCAATGAGTTTTACTTAATGGATATGGGGCTAGATGCCCGGATTTAGTGTCACATCCTCTCTATCATGCTGGTATGATGGGAGGGGACATTACAGGTGGTTGACTGTGATACTTTCCAGGTCAACAAGGGTGAAACAACACTCCTTTCGGGACTGCTCGAACCCTTGCCCATCCCTACACAAATTTGGACAACTATTTCTCTGGATTTCCTAGAAGCGCTCCAGTGGTACAATACCACATGTAAAAGGACACGATATGAAGCAGTCTATGGACAAGCACCACCAACTCTTCTTCCATACACCCTCAGCAGCTCCCCAGTTCAGGCAATTGACTCGGTTCTTCGAAACCGTGCTCAAATTCTTCTCATTTTGCAGGACAATATTCACATGGCAAGAATTTGACTAAAACAACAAGCCAATCCGCACCATTCAGAGCGCACTTTTCTCGCACCTAATATTGATATTCTTCGTCTACAGCCTTCCATGTAATCCTCCTGAAACTCAAAAGGCGTTAGTGGCTCGGAATGCAACCCGAGGATGCTACAGGAGAACCACTCCTTTAGATTCTGCATCAATTTCCACATCTAAAGCTTTGAGGACAAAGCTTTTTCTAAGGGAGAGGGGATGTTAGGAACCCATGTTAACCCTTCTATTTACTTTGTTAGTATATTGTTGTTGGACGCATATGCTTTGTAAGACGTCCTATAGTATTTGTTGATCCATAGTTTGTATTATTGATGTTGGACGCATATGCTTTGTAAGTCATCCCGTAGTAATTGTTGATCCATAGTTTGTATTGGCCCATGGTTTGTATTGACACATGGTATTGAACCATGGTATTGGTGCCTAGACTTAGTATATAAGTTGGTGTTGAGACCAATGAAGGTACCGTGAAGTTATTTTTATTGAGCTTTCTCAAAGGAGGTTGCCCCCTCGAAGTGGCCTGCGATCAATAAAAGCGATTCTGAGTTCAGTTATTTCTGCTATCTCATTTATTTTCATTAATTAATTGTTGAAGTTTCTTCACAGAAAAGGATCGCCAGAAAGCATGGCACGATCGTCATATTAAGCAAAAATACTTTCAGAAAGGAGACACGGTGTTTCTATACGATAGAAATTTCATGAAACACCCAGGTAAATTACAAATGCACTGGTTAGGACCCTATATCATCAATTTTGTCACTAATGGTGGTGTAGTACAGCTACAGATCTTAGATGGGGCATTGTTGCCCCACATGGTGAATGGAAATAGGCTAAAGCTCTATCGTTGTGATCCGACACAACAGTAAATATATATATATATATATATATATATACATAAATAGATAAATAATAGATATATAACAGATGACACATCAGCCGGAGGAAACTGCGCACAAGGATGAGTTGTACTACAACTAGGGATGTAGACTGCGACAATAGCGTGGGGTTTTTCGGATGCCAAGTTTTTGATTAGTTGGATGGGATCGACGCCGGCACTAGGAACGCTTGGCATGCATCAGCATGTGATGGAAGCATGGCCAGTGGCACCAAGGATGATAGATCGCACAGGGATAATAGGCAGAACATTTGGGAAGCAGTATAGTCACCCATCACGCACATAGGAAGCCCAGACACCACACATAGGGGAAATGATGACAGAATCGGTGTGTTAAGGGAACAGATTCGAGAGGTTTGTTCAAAGCAGATGTCCTGAAAGATAGAAGAGAATAAATACAGGAATTAGAGGTTAAGCGAAGCACTGAGATAGTTACCAAAAGCAATAAATACATGCTGAGAACGAGTCAGGCCATTGCATAAGTTAGGGATTCCAAGGAGGTTGTGGAAATGGTCCATTTCATTTCCTGCGGTAGCACACCAGGGGCACTGAGGACCCAAACGACGAGTGTGCATGAGTGCCTTGAATAGAAAGAAACCGGGGCACTCGGGGGTCACAATCACGAGGTTTCACCCAATATGTCTAAGTCTATGGTAGCAATTCGAAGTTTCATGGTCCCAGAGAACACTAGAAGAACAGGGGGGAAGCTCCCTGGACCTGGTAGGAAGCAATCAAAGGTGTGAAAAAGATGTGCCAGAGTAGTTGGCCTGTTTTCCACCTTGGCGATGTCAATAACCGACATCTTAGGCAGGAACGAATGTGGACCGAACCAAAAAAATCCAGAGAGATACAGGATCAAGGATTCAAGAGAATGGAGGATGAGTGCAAGAAATACATGACAGTGAACCCATGATCGACGAATGGAGATAATAAAAACACAACAGGGAGTTCCAGACAGCAAGAACAGTTTCAGAAACTGAGCACAGCACAAGGCAGGCACGGGATAGATCCGTAGGAAGTGAAGGATTCCCGAGTATGCTTGTCATTTCAGACTCGTTAAAGGATTTGAAGCGACATTCACTTAGGTATAAGTTTACCCCTTTTCCGGACCTTTGTGGATTAATTACGAAAAAGGTATACTCTAGTCATACGTGACTAGAAGAGTTCTTCTCTCATTTTTTTACACTTTTTCGGGTGAGGAGACTAACTTTACGAAAAAGGACTCCCCTTTTATATCATGTTGTGATTGCATTGCATCATCTTGCTTGCCGCTTGAGCCTTTTGCCGGCTCCCGCTTACTCAATTGATAGCCTGGTGCCTGAGCACTTTTCCCCTGTCAAGCCCTGCAGAGCTTATATTTTCCCTTCACAATTTGATGACCTTTTGACCCTGAGGGAACACACCCCTGAGTGTCCACATCCTGCACGCACTTCCTTGCATCGAGCATAGGTATGTTCCACTGCTTGGGATTAGTCTGCTAGCTATTTGACACTTGTTACCTCACCTGTTGTACTATAAGCAATTTTATTCTTTTTCAAGCTTTTCCCAAATATGAAAAAGACCAAAAAAAATCAAATATTCCAAAAATTCGAACGGGATTATGGTCACTATTTCTTGTTGGCAGCTGTTGTGTCGCCTTTGAACAGAGCATTCATTCCACTCCGTACATTATGAGTCAGGACTATAGTTGGGCCTTAGGAGCTGTACTTGTTTCTCAGTTTTCTCCACTGATTGGTTAAGCTTCCATTCATTATGGAGCCCTCTGTAATGCCTCCTGCATTGCACAGTTTATGTCAAGTCTATGCTGCCTGAGTCTATCCATCTACTCATGCTCTTGTTCAAAGGAAGTCCTGAAACCAGTGTCGGCCACTCCTCAGATCTCTTGACTATTGCATGTCAGCCATCCTTATTGAGTCAGTCCATTTCACCTGAGATCTTCCAAATCTTTCAGCATTGCTGGTACCTCGTGCCGGTTGATGGGGGATGCCTTAATTCCCTCCTTCCAGCGAGTCTTGTTCCATCAACTCATTTATTCCGGGACTTGAGGCTTAGAGTTCGATTCAGTACCTTGAGGCTTGCATTCATTAGTGGCAGGTTCTCTCGCCATCGACAGTTTTGGGAATACATCAATGTCCCCTAATCGATGGATTCATCCTAGTGTTCAACTTCAACCCATTTATTCACACTCTGATGGTTGTGCTCTGTTCCTTGATGCCCATTTTCATTATTGGTGGGTCATCTTGCGTTTGTTAACGGTATACATCATTGACTGGTAATCAGACGATGTCTCATCAGGTTCGACCCCAACTCCTTTATTCACTTGATGGGACTTGCACTGTCAAAGACTTGTGTAGAAGAACCCAAGCGATTGTGGCATTCAGTATGCTACATATGACTTTGACTTTACATCTGAGATATCACCTCTCAGATTTTAGCAGTTTGTACCTCTAGTTTTGCACCAGTTGTCTTCTTTTCAGCAGAAGACCATATCTTATTGTAGAGGGATCATGGCTACGATCACTTATGACATGTATCTACTTATGTACTACCTATTCATGGCCATTGTATCAGATTGTTGTACTACACCAACATGTATTCAAAGATATTATTGTATTATGACGAGTGAACCGTTCTTTCCACTTGTGTCTCCATCACTCCAGTTTTGATTTTTATAATGTATTTCGGCCATCGTAGCACATTTCAGTCTCTGACCTCACACATTAGGGGGCATCTGTTACATAGAAATATTCCACCCTGTGAGCATCAACATTCTTTGGCCTGTAGGATCCATTTCAGTGACTCATAGCCATTTTTATCCTTTAGTGATACCAGTTTGCCCTATTTTTGTTCCTACCCGCATGTTGCATCACTATAGCATGTGTACCCGCGAGTTGCAGCATTATAGCCTGCGGGTATCAGGTAAAATGGTAAAAACCACCATTAATTACTTTTTACTCCCAAAAAGCAGTCATTGGGTGACCTTTGGATCTCCATCTTCCCAAGTAACGTCTCGATGTGTCCTTTCACCTACCTTTGAGAGGACTATATATTGAGCACATATGGCTTATGGACGGGAGGAAGAAGAGAATAGTAAAGTCACTCTAGTGGATTTTTTCCCTATCTTGAGTCTGCACTCATTGGTCCTTGTAGTTGTGAACCAATTATGTTCACCTTCCAAACTCCTTTCTAGTTTGAGTTTGCCATTCATGGAGGATTGAAGTGGTGGAGGCACAAGTGGATTGATCTAGATCTTGGTTCAGATTGGTTACCGGAAAGAGGTCGTATCACTTTGTACTTCTTCTTGTTAATTAATAGAAATACTCATATTCTCGTCCATTCATGGTGTGAATGTTGTTTATTATACATTGGGTTAGATTTGCTTATGATATTATGGACCATTGTTATTGATAATGTTAATGTCATTTATATATCACATGTACTTGTTAGATATTGGTTGTCAAGACTAATTTGCAAATTACAAGTGCTTGGATGTGCACGGATTGAAAGCTACAATGGGGATCTACATAAAACGTTGGATCGAGGTTGGTTACATTTCTCCATTATTTTAACGTTGTCATTTATAATAGCTTTGCTTTGAGAATTGAGTAGATTTCTGGTAGTCATCTGTCTGTTGTGGTATTCCCAAGACTTTATAAAAATATTTTCTGTAAAGGTTTAACGAGCCTGAAAAAGTAAACTCATGACCTCCTTACTGTTTTTAACGAGCTCAAAGGAGATATGGAAGAATGCTCGTAATGGGGGAAGACGAGTGTCAAGGACATGTGAGACTAGTTCCAAGCGCATGGAACAAAGCTATGCATAATGCAAGGAACATGAGCAAGATAAGGACACTCAGGGGGTGTCTGGGAATTCAGATAGTAATAGGTTCAAATGCATCATAACAATGGGGAGGCCTAAACCTATATGCAAGGTTACGAATATGCCTGCCATGAACGAAGAAAATGTCAAAAAGGACCAGTAAACAAGTATAAGTCCAGCTAAAAATCCTGTCTCCAAGAAACATAAGTATTGAGATATTCTCTAAAACGTACGTAAAGAAAAATCTTATACAATTCACTGCGGTAGAAACATTTTCAACTTCACTATTATTAACCTTAGACATAATGCAGGTAGATCTAAACACTGAAGGTGCCATAGTACCAATACCTGAGGGATCAAAATGATCATCTTCAAAATGAAGATAAAAGATGAAGAATGTGAAGGAATCTGCAGTGGCAAATTCATCATCACAGGAGTTGGAAATTCTAGAAGTAGAATCAAACTCATCAGGATCACTGATTTGTGGATCTATAGAATAGCTCAAAGACTCATCAGACTTAAACGTCAAATTAGGGCTGGACGAGACTGTGAATGGATCCAAATTCAAATGGATGGTAGGTTGTACTTGAGGCTCATCTCGTTCAATAAGATCAAGGGTGGGAAGGAAATAAAAATGATGATGAGAATCCTCCCAAGGCTTGTCATTACCATTCATGGCCTCAATAAAAACTTCATCTGAAGGTAGGATACCATCGAGGAAATCAAGTGAACAAGATAGGTTGGCTGCCAAAACTGGCAGCGTAACGAGATCTTCTTTAACTGTTTGGGAAGAAGAGAGATCCGAGTCTGCAGTGGTTTGTTGGATGTGATCATGAGTGATCTTTGCTACAGATAAAGGCATAGACATCCCGACGTGTGCAATATATCCAGACATAGAATCCGCGGATGGCAAAATCCATGGATCATCACAATAGGAAGTCTAGAATGGCATACTATTCGAAGGAGGAGGCGCACTATCGAAAATGGTTCGATAAAATTCACAGGTGCAGAATGGTTAAAAGTTCCCATCAACGAGGGGTACATTCCAACACCTATGTTCCCAGTTGCTGACTGAGAATCATAAACTTTTGGGACTACTGATCCCAGGGATGTTGTGGAAGGAGTGCCAACATAATCCAACTAATCGATCGTCACAATCTTGCCTTCATGGGGAAAGAAAATAACTCGAAATACAGTAGACGTGATAGCCTTCATAGCGTACATCCAGTTTCGACCCAGTAAAAGGTTGTAGTCGATGGGCGCATCAACCACTTCGACTTCAATAGGCACAGACTTACCTCCCAAGGAGACAACAAGGGAAGGGATAATTCCATGCGACGTAAAAGATCTACCGTTGAATGCAGTGAGTGTAGTTCTAGACGCGAGTAGAGGAGGAGAGCCAAGTAGCAGGGTTGGTGGTGTGATGTCCATGTGAATAAGAAATAATCCTACCCCTACATTAGTATTACTAGTGGTGACGGTGGATGCAAAAGTATGTGGTATATGTCCACCCCCGTGGTTAGGAGGGATGATATCATGTGCAAAAGTAATCCTAGGTTGACGAGTAGCGATGCGTGTATTGGGTTCTAGATGGCGAGTCATGTTCCGAACAACATTTTGGCTAGGTTGTGTATTCCTAGGAGGTGGTCGTGCTCCAACATAAGCATTCTTAGGAATCTGAACAGTCGCCATACTATGTGAGTGGGTGGAGAACGTAGTTCCCCCAGCGAGGGTAGTGCCCCTAGTGGGTATAGTATGGCTAACACTTTGACTAGTGCCAGCGTGAGTACCAACCATAGTGGAAGGTTCGCCAGTATTGTGACTAGGCATACCAAAATAGAGTGCAGTGGGGTTGATCATAAGGCCGGCATCATCATGAGTCTCAGGCCTCCCATATCTAAAATCACGTGGAAATGAAGGAATGAAAGGCTCGTCCTGTTCTACATCCTCGGGTAGGTCGGGCATTCCGTAAAGATAATTATTCGGATTCGAAGGATCAAATGGATCCCGGTCAAGTGGATTAGGCCAAATAGAACCAGGTTGAATCTCAGGTGAATCACCTCCCCACTCCTCATGAGGAGTCTGGGGATCGGAAGTATGTTCAACTCTACTCGAAGGAGTAGAAGGGTCTTGCCCGATATCAGGATGTGCAGCCATGTAATCTTCAACGTAAGTTTCGTATGAATCTGAAGACTCAGAGGGATCCCTCCAGCATCCCCTAGCAATACAGCGTGTAACCTCTAGTGGCTTTAAACCAGCCAAACGATGGGACCGGAGGAGAGTAGGGCTCCGCACCAAGTTCTCTCCGGAGAGAGAAATAGTGTCTCCTAAAGGCCAACTATCGATCAAAAATAGTAAATCAAAAGCACACACCTAGAGAAACTACAGCAAAGAGTAGAAAAACAGAGTGGATAAATGAGCTCCCGACACTGGATCCGGTATGTCTCACCTAGGAGAGGCTTAAGACTCCCAAACTATAGCCAGAGGTAACAAAATCAGTTATAGAGACACCCAGGCTTCACTGTGTCGACAGGGTCAAGTCCACTGTACGAACACAACTGTGTTGTCCAATCCCTATCTGACTCAGGACACAAACAACATAACCACTGCAAGTACCCTGTGCAGTACCTAGGTAAGGAAACTATGTTCACCGCAATATAACTAATGCTTAGGGGGATAGTCATAGGTGGGACCCGTCATATGGGAAAGGTAGCTAAGCCCGAAGCAAAAGAGGACGAACCTCCGGTACCCCCAGATACGAAAAAATCCTGGATATATCTCCCACGTTCAGCCGGTATCAGAGGGATATCTCCTCAACCAACCTCCTGTGACCTCGTGCTTAACTCTGGATTGAGTAGAGCTTCCTAAGAACACCGATCTATACCATGGATTCCTCCACTCCTTGGTCAGACACCTAATGTTTCATCTAGTAGTCTTGGATTGTTAACTCACAATGATCTATTGAAAGACTCTAAACCTATGCTAGTTGGTGTACCCTATAAAATAAAATCAGTCCAATAAATTTTAATGATTAAGAGTTAATTTTAGTGGCTGTGATTAATCAAGGGATATGGTCGTGAAACTAGTGATGTGTAGACTCAATAGTATGCAACATCATCCAATCCTAAACTCATCTATCCAATAAAACAATGACACTAATATGCACAGTCAACCAACAATTCCGAAATAAAGATGCAATATTTTATCTTTTCGATGCACAAGAAGAACCTAAGATGAAGGCAACAAGCACTCAATGCAGGATGCAGTACATGAAAGTAAAATATTTTTGTATTTTCGCTTATAAATGAGAAGGAAAATGCAAAAAACTAAATAAATTTTTTTGTATTTTTTCAATATAAATGAAATCAAAAAATGCAAGCAAAATCCTACTATTCAGTCACTGAAGTGCCGAGAAGATCACTAAGACAACCCAACATATCCTAAACAGCAAGACTCAGCCAAAGGAAAGAGCTCAAAAGGAAGAAACGAAGAGGCTAAAACCAAAGATCGGTAAAAAACCAAGAAGGCTCAACCAAGAGAAACTAAGAGATCCGGTCACAACCAAGGCACGAAATAGTCAAAAAAGAGGCCAACAAAGACTCAGGAACCAACCAAACTCACCCAGCAACAACCAATAGCCATAAACCAACAAAATCCGGAGTTACACGCTACTATCGAATGAAATCCTGAGGGTACCCGCGAGCAGTAGAGTAAACAGAGGCGGGTATATGCGGGCAGAGCTCAGCTAGCCCGTGGGTGAGGAAAAGCAAATGGTCAAATAAAGAGTCCATAGGCTCAGAAAAAAGCAATTTTTCTACAGTGTATCTTAATGGCCAATCAGTGACACAGAGCTTCGATAAACAACAACTCTAATTATGGACTAATGCTCAAAAATTTTCCAAACATTGATGTTTTCCCCAGCGGAGTCGCCATTTCTGTATTGGATAAAACTCACTATGGCTTGGGAATACCAAAACAGACATATGACTACCAGAAATCTACTCAATTATCAAAGCAATGCTATTATAAATGACAACGTTAAAATACTGGAGAAATGTAACCATCCTCGATCCAACGTTTGATGTAGATCCCCATTGGAGCTTTCAATCCGCGCACATCCAAGCACTTGTAATCTGCAAATTAGTCTTGACAACCAATATCTAACAAGTACATGTGATATATAAATGACATTAACATTATCAATAACAATGGTCCATAATATCATAAGCAAATGTAACCCAATGTATAATAAAAAACATTCACACCATGAATGGACGAGAATATGAGTATTTCTATTAATTAACAAGAAGAAGTACAAAGTGATACGACCTCTTGCCGACAACCAATCTGAACCAAGATCTAGATCAATCCACTTGTACCTCAACCACTTCAATCCTCCATGAATGGCAAACTCAAACTAGAAAGGAGTTTGGAATGTGAACATAACTGGTTCACAACTACAAGGATCAATGAGTGCAGACTCAAGATAGGGCAAAAATCCACTAGAGTGCATTTACTATTCTCTTCTTCCTCATGTCCATAAGCCATATGTGCTCAATATATAGTCCTCTCAAAGGTAGGTGAAAGGACACATCGAGACATTACTTGGGCAGATGGAGAGCCAAAGGTCACCCAATGACCGCTTTTTGGGAGTAAAAAGTAATTAATAGTGGTTTTTACCATTTTACTTGATACCCGCGGGCTATAGTGCTGCAACTCGTGGGTACACATGCTATAGTGATGAAACATGCGGGTAGGAACAAAAATAGGGCAAACGGGTATCACTGAAGGATAAAAATGGATCTGAGTCACTGAAATAGATCCTATAGGCCAAAGAGTGTCGATGCTCACAGGGTGGAAGATTTATGTGTAACAGAGTGCAAGAAATACATGACAACAAACCCGTGATCGACGGACGGAGATAATAAAAACACAACAGCGAGTTCTAGACAGCAAAAACAGTTTCAAAAACTGAGCACAGCACAAGGCAGGCATGGGATAGATCCGTAGGAAGTGCAGAAGTCGACAGGTGCGAAATCCAAATTCCACGAAAGAAGGAATCATCGTGAAGTCCAACGAAGCACAAGAATAGTTTAGAATACTTAATTGCTAAGTCAGTTAAATGGACCATTTTTCAATAGGATAGAAGCATATAAATAGAAGTGAATTGTAATCCTAAGGGCATCGGAGTTTTGAATGATAATCCTAACTGAGACCTATTCGGCATTCATGGTGTTATGTTTTGACTGTTTCTGCGACGGGTGTTTCCACAGTATTTAATGAATACATGGAGATGTTCAGTTATGAGGTCTATCTTCTGTCTTTTACAATGATGAACAATTGTGTATGTTTATGATATTGTGGATTTGATGATGCTTAATATAAGTAAGTAGGATGAGTTTGTTAATGTGAATGGTTTATGATAAATCTGTGAATTGCTTCTGATGCGAATGATAAATGAATAGTTGATCATAGAATTAGTTATCTCTGGTTCGTGCGATAGTGTGGATTCTAGGTATAAGAGCATATCCTCCTCGTCACTGTGGAAGCTTGGTTCCTACAACACCCTTATCTGTTGATGTATATGTAACTTCGGAATGTATTTCACATATATGTATATTGTATTCCTATAGAGATGGTATTATTCCTCTATAAGGAAGTGTCGTCATTTATATTGTAAGTGTCGTAACTTATACTTGATGGGTTATTAGACCACCTTGTTTGGGGTCGGCCCTGTATAAGTCATGTGGGTCAATGGGTTATTAGACCACCTTGTTTGGGGTCGGCCCTGTATAAGTCATGTGGGTCAAAGGGTTATTAGACCACCCTATTGGGGGTCGGCCATGTGGGTCAAAGGGTTATTAGACCACCCTATTGGGGGTCGGCCCACTCAGCATTATGTTATGTGGTTAAGTTCGAGCCGACATGAGTTAGGTAAAAAGGCAAGTCAAGTCAAGTATAAATAGAGTGCGGGAGGCACTCTATTTACTCACTCACTTCTTACACATGCTCTCAAGGAGGAGAGGCGCACTTATGGAGGAGGAGGATTGCTGCTAGGTTATGGCTATCTCTCTTGGTTGGTTGTATCATTGCTATATCTATCTCTGAGGAAGTTATTGGGGTTTTTCACCTTTATGGTTTTCCCCAAGTAAATCTTTGTGTCTCTTGTGTGCTTGCATTATTGTCTCCATGATTGATATGCTGTAGATATGCTGTACATGTTGTTCTCTCAGTTAAGATCCTAGATCATATTGAAGTAAATTCAGAAAATTTAACATTATCTGCCTCGGGTGAGACCTCACCTGCTTCACAGGTGTTTCTAGGAAGGGTAACTCCTTTTCGGGCTGGTGAATAAGGGGTTGTTGGTGTTATTGATGATAGTGTGAACCCCTGTTGAAAGACCCTGTGTCAACAGTACCCAGTGCAAAAATTTTCTCCACTTGGTTTTTTGTTCTGATTGTTAGAGATCTCTATACTGCACCTTACAGTCACAGAACCCCTAGACCCAACTTGTTTGTGTTTTTGGCTTTATTTCATCGATTAGGGTTCTGAACTAGTCAAGAGAGAAACTTTTTAGTGGCGGGAAATTTAAATCCCCATCCATCCTCTTAGTATTGCGACCCCCAATTGTATTACCATATCTATTCAACTTGGTAGATCTTACTCCCAATCCTTCCTACTCTTAGTCGTTGTGTTTTGATTGATTTTGCGTGATTTTGAGTGTTTTTTAGATTCTTGGGTGATTTTTTTCTTTGAGAATTTCCAATTGATTAGAGTGCAATAGTGTATTCTCTTTTTTTATGCTCATAGATATGGAAAGCATTTTAATTTTCAGATTTCATTTGATAGGTTTATTGGAAAATCAAAGTGCTTCATTATCCTCTTTTCAAGTTCACTTCTTGGAAAACGTTGTAGAATTTTTCATGCTTTGGAAGTTGTCATTGGTAGATCTTTGAAAAGTTTGGAAAGATAATCATTTGCTTGAATTTTCTTGGTTGTGAAATATTGATCTGTCGTTGCTTTGAAAATTTCAAGTATATTCAAACTTTTACAAAGCATTCCAAAACTTGAAATATTCTTGAATTTTTTATTCTCTTTGTGCTTCTTGGGTCATTGTTATGGAGAGTTTGGCTTATTGCATTCTAGAAAGAAGTTATTCTTTTCATTATTGCGTAGGTTCGTTTAAGTTTGGAAAGAAAAAGAAAAAGAAAAATACTTAGATTTGGTGTGTTAATTTTTGCTTTTGTCGAATTAGTGAAAGAAGTTCTTCATTTACTTTTGGTCAATCTTGAGCTATAGGGGTACTCATTTGATTTTTTTATCATCGAAAACAAGAAAATATTTATCCTTACCATAGATAGTTTTCATTGAAAGAAAAAGAAAATATTTGCATCTACATGTAGTTAGGATCTGCATATTTTTACATTTCAGTCTCTCACCTCATGCATTCACCTAACCGTCAAGATAAAATTTAAAGGTAGCATTAGGTTAAAACTGTATAGAAACTTGTGTGTAAGTTAGAGACATGTTCCAATGTATTTAAGCATGGAAGCTATCATTATCTGCCTGCACTGCATCCCAGGGGTTTGTAGTTCTTCCACGTACCAACTGGTATATTGAACGGCCTTTCACGTACCCTTGGTTATATAGAAAGGTACTTCATGTACTCAGTAGTATATCGGAAGGATCCTGTCATATGGTTTTGCATTAGACAACACCACTACGGATTTGAACTCCCACATACCTTGTGTATATTGGGAGACCCTTATAGGATTCCTGTAACCAACTAAGTCAACCATTTGGATGTCTTAGCAAAGCAATACACTGCGAACAACACTCGGGGAGCTACTATGCATGTACTTCTAGTTAGTCGGGTTATACAGTCAGGGGTACAGTCCTAATCCTCCTTGGTTAATGCTCTGCAAAATTGGGCCAAGTATAATAGTTGGACCCTATGGTATATCACGAGTTGCAAATCCTTGATAATCCTGCGAGGTTCCATACCATCGAATATTTTCCATCACATAAGTTTTCTTGTGGCCTTAGCTTATGTAGATTATGGACGTGTGATTTTTATTTTTCTTTTGTAGAAAACCCATAGGAGAAATATTGGTCCAGTCATTATGGTTGATAAACCTTTGAGAAGATACCACAGGATCTTGAACTTGCCACTTGAATATCCCTTTAATCAGGAGGAGAACTCAGGAACAAACATGGATCAACCTACTGTGTCAGTGTCACATGAAGAAGAAAATTATACCATGGAGTCGGGAACGAATTCTTCACCTCCCGTATGTTCACCAGTCGCTGATCCTCCAAGATCGGTGACCATGGAACCATCTACCTCATCTGAAACATCCTTCCATCATTTGTTGGAAGGAAATCCAAGGGATATAGATTGGATTTTCAACCAACCCCGAGACGACCCTATATCAACATTCTTTGGTCCTACTACATCCTTTTGGGATACTTCTTTAGGTCATCATTTTTTTCGAGTTTGGTTCATTTCCCATGACACCTCGTCAATGGATTCCCAACGATGAGTTTCTTGCACCAATTACGAGTAGATTACTAATTCTCCCATAGCTGGAGAACAAATTAGACGCTAGATTTTCCCTCGTAGAGGAGGTTTGGAAACACCTGTTCACCAACATTCCCTTATACAATCTTTATTGTTTTCTTCACCGAAAGTCTCTACACCAAACATGACCACTTATGAACCGGGTCAACCCTCGTTTCCTGCAAGTGCACTTCACAATCTGGTGACCAGTTCTACACACCATTTGACTCCAACTTTCGAAGGGTAAGCTTCAAGCACTATTAACCCCACTAATGGGACATTACCCCCACCCCCCCCCCACCTCAAAATCCAAGGGGAAGATAAAACTTACCTGTTAGTCTATTTACGAGTGGGAGTCATTCCTTGGTTAATAGTCACCAATTAACCATGATTCAACCTTCTATTAGTGGTCAATACACGGTTACTGAGCATATTATTGTAAGTGGACAACCCTCGACTAGGGGAAACCCTTGGCTAACGGACACAATGTGAGTGGAGGACATTTACGCTATTGTACGGCTGGAAGTTCTTTACCAACCATGGGACAAACTATGGGAACACATTATGGTGGGGGACCATCCATTTGGACCCAATCACCATGGAGTCACATGTATCCAGGTAATATTAACCCTGTTCCAGGACAAAACTATCCATGGAACATGTTCCCCAGATTACCTTTTACCAGAAACACAAACACTCCATGGGGGCACCATAACGTCCCACCGACTGGACCTCCAGCCGATGGACTACCCCCACCATGGCCACCTGTCCCACCACCTCCACCACCACATGGCCCACCACCACCTCCCTCTAGAGAAGGAGGACCCCCACCTTATTCCAGAGGAGACGTACCAACACCCTTTGGTGGAGGACCACCTCATTCTGGAGGAGGAGGACCCCAAAATGTTGGTGTAGTACCACCTTACGTTGGAGTAGTAGGACCCCCACCTTCCAGTGGAGGCCCGCCTCATTCTAGAGGAGGAGGACCCCCACCTTCCGGTGGAGGTCCACCTCATTCTGGAGGAGGAGGAACCCCACCCTTTGGAAGAGGCCCACCTTACTCTGGTGCAGGAGGAGGACCACCCTATTATGGAGGAGGACCTCCCTCAGGTCCACCTACTAACCCAGGAGGCCCACCCCCTTATGGCCAATTTCCTATGGGAGGACCTTATAATCAATCCATACATGGTCCTACTGGTGAGTCGATGCCTTATCAGTACTACCAGTATCCACAGCCTAACCAGCAGTTACCATTTCTGGCTACATTGGATCTGCCAAACCTGTCTCGTTTGACCAATGATCACATCTATCATGGCATTAATTGACCATCCATTCTGGTAAATTTACCATCCGATATCCTGAATTTTGACGCAAACCCAACGAAGATCCCAGGAACCACGTTATGACTTATCATTTGTGGTGCTCCTCCAATTCCTTAATGGATGATTTAATCGATTTAAGGTTATTTCAACAGACTCTCACCGGCATCGCCGCAAAGTGGTACATTGAGTTACCACCACAGTCCTTTCCTGAATTTTGATCTTTGGATATGTCATCTTTGACTCATTTCCAATTACTAATTCTCTATGAAACTGGTATAGATCTGTTGACTTCTCTCCATCAAACCACCACCACCCATATTTTTTATCATATTCGTGAATGGAATATGAGACAATGTCTCATTAAAGCTCCTATTCCATACAAACTTTTGGCTGACTGGTTCACAAAGTCACTTTTGCCTATCATAGCTAAAGACATAACTATAGGCTGAGCTGTCACAGAAGAACAAGTTATCGCTCGTGCCCAGTACCTAGACCTCGTCTATGCTTAATTTGGCATGTTATATGATATCGTCCCTGATGCCCCCCGCCCTACCTACAATCTGGAAAAACCACCTACGGGACCTCATGCTGATGGAATTATTAGTTTCATTCATTCCCAACCTACTACCCAATCGAGTGGAGACCGAATCCACCCTCATCTCAGGTTGGGAACAATACCAATAGATCGCCCACTCCCACTGCCAATGAAGAAGTGAATTCGGTACAATCTACTTCACCTCAAAAATCTAGTGGTAAGAAGAAAAATAAAGGTAAATCCAAGAAGTCTTCTAACCACCAGGAACAAAAGAACAATCCCAAGGACAAACAAAAACAAAAGGTGAAATATCCTTGCTTACTGCGCGGTGGTGATAACTTCACCAAAGAGTTCCCACATCGAGATGAAGTGAAAACGTTTCTCAAGGGAAACCCTACACCCACATTTTTAACTGATCCCTTCCCCACGCAACGACAATAGATGATTACACAACAACCCTCTCCTTCTCAAGGAGAACCATCCACCACCGTTCATGTTCTCATTATGCTTAGTGAAACTGTCAACTTAAATACTCGATCAGGATCATATGAATCAATCCTCTCTTTATTGAGAAACCTTCAATCGATTCAGTGTTACGTCCACCCAAGAGCACGATTAGAAAAGTTGTTTTTAATCCCAATGCTCGGGTTGCTCAAAACTACAACATTGTAGAGGACTTAGCACAAGCTCTTTGTTCCATGTCAACATTGGAAGTCTTACAAAACTGTCCCAATCAGTGTAAGACTCTCCTAGTTGCGATCGACGTTGTAGATCCAGATTCCTCCAATACCATTATGTTTAAAGTTGAGTATTTCAATCCAAGGCTTTCCCGCCAACTTGCATTCCAAATTGTTACCAATGTTGGTGGGAAAAGTATCCATCATACTGTCTTAGAAGAAGGAGCTTCTACCTTGGTTATGTCATTATCCTGCTGGAGAGCCATTGGCTCCCCTGATTTGAATCGTTCCCCTACCACATTGAAGGAATTTGATGGCCATGGATTCCAACCACACGGGCTATTACAAGATTTGGAAATAGAGCTAGGGGGCAAGACCGTTTCCATCAATGTGGAAGTGGTCCCCACCACATTGGATTATAACTTACTCCTTGGTCGTAATTGGTTTTATGCCATGACTACAATTGCATCATCTATATTCCTCATGGTGCAATTCCCCCATCAAGGGAGAATTGTCACTGTCGACCAACTGGATTTCTCTACACCATACACCACTACTCATCCTGCGAACAATGTCCCTCTATTAGGACACTCTTCGCAATTATTTGAGTGTGTGGGGATAGGACTCCTTAAAGTTCCATCCCTTATGGGAGTCTTTCCAGTGTCAGATCGCCCTTCCCATGTTTCCACGGTGAATATGATTTCCTCTATGATCCCATTTTCACCCAACTCCATTGACCAATGGCTCATTCCCGATATTGATAAGTTGGACTTGATTGGAGCTGTTATGCCTCTATCACCTGTGGAAGCTACCTATGAGGCTATCCAATCAACACAAGATGATCACTCTTTAGTGGCATCTACATATTTTTCTCCACCCTTACAACAGACTTTGTCCCTTCCCGATCCTCTACTTCGGATTTTTCATTTTGATGAGTCCATCATGGAGATAATGAGCACAGAGGAACCCACATGGGAATACCTCCACCATCGATCGTCTTTTCTCCCACCGCTACATTCAGTGGATAACCATATTGAAACAATTTTTTCACCAGATGTCTTTCTGTACCCTCAATCTCCGATCCTCACTTGTGATACGGTAACCAAGGGAAACTTGGAAAACATTACACCTACATTCCCGATTGACATCTCGGTCACACGCAAAGTCGTGGAACATATCAGTATAGGCCAAAACTGTTCTCCTGAAGAGATAACCACATACACGACCCTATTAAAATAGGTCTACGACGTATTTGCATGGAGCTACGAGGAAATGCCCGAGATTGATCCGGCTATAGTTTTGCACGATATTAAAACCACATTAAAAAATATCCCGACGCAAAACCTATACGGTAAAAATTACGTCCAATGCACCCTCAAAAAACTGCGGCTATCAAGGAAGAAATTGAAAAGTTGTTGAGGCTAGATTTATTTATCCTGTTCCCTTGATAGATTGGGTCTCTAATGTCGTCCTCGTTACCAAAAAACAGGTGGGTTTGTGTCTATTACAAGTATTTAAACAAGGCTAGTCCCAAGGACAACTACCCTACCCCGTTCATCGACCAAATCATCAACAATTGCGCTGGAAGCGTCATCTTCTCATTCATGGATGGATTTTATGGCTACAATCATCCACCCAGTTGATCAACATAAAACAAATTTCATCTTCCTGTGGGGCACATTTGCATACCGCACACTCACCTTTGGCCTTAAAAATGCTAGTGCTACATTCTAATGGGCTATGTCATATGCTTTCCAAAATTTGAAGGACTTTGTGGAACCATATCTCGACGATCTCCCTGCTCATTCAAATCGTCGTGAGTTTCACATTGATAATCTGATGGTCATATTCCTCAGATGTAGGAGGTATAATATCTTCTTAAACCCTCACAAGTGCATATTCTGGGTCGATTCTGGACTCCTTTTAGGCTTCATCATTTCCAAAGACGAGATCCGCATTGATCCCCTCAAGGTGGAAGCCATCATTGCTCTGCCACCACCCACTGACATCACAGAACTTTAAAGTTTGCAGGGGAAGGAAAACTACCCACGGCGCTTCGTGTGTAATTTCACCAAGAAGACACGGGGTTACATGCGGTTATTAAAGAAGGAAGTCCCATTCATTTGGGATGATTATGCCAAACAATCCTTTGACAACCTAAAGCATGCCATTACTCATGCTTCTATGTTGCAACTGCACAATTACACCAAGGACTACATCTTTTATCTTATTGCCTCCACGACCACGATTTCTATGGTTTTGGTTTAGGAAGATAGAAACTCCCATGAACATGTGATATATTACCTTAGTAAGGGTCTCATTGACTCTGAAACCCGATATTCACATGTCGAGAAGCTAGCACTCGTAGTAGTAATTGTTGTTCAAAATTTCCTCCATTACATCCTCCTCCACACTACTACCATCATTTTTTACTCTAACCCTATGTACCATGTTCTTACATGCCAAGTACTAGGGTAAAAATATTCGCATTGGATCATAATTCTCTAGGAACTCGACCTCCAGTTTGATAAGGACAAGTCAAAACAATCTTTGGTTTTTGCAGAGCTCATATGCGATCTTCCCCATACTGATCAGGGAACTGAGCCCATTGACTCCCTCCCCGACGAGTCATTGTTTCTCATCAATACTTCTGACCCATGGTATGGAGACATAACTTTGTATCTCCAAACCCAACAGTTCAACCCTCATTTATCTCGTGATGACCGTCGTCATGTGCGTCACCATGCCAAGTACTACATAATCATTGGTGATACCTTATATCGTCGTGGTGTTGATTCTATCCTTCGACGACGCTTAAATCATTAGGAGGTTGAACACGTTCTGAATGATTGCCACTCAGGGGCATGTGGCGGTCATCTTTTTGGGATGACTACAGCACATAAAATACTACACGCTAGATACTATTGTCCTTCCATATTTAAATATTGTATTGAAGTCGTCAAGAAGTGTCCTCCATGCCATCTTTTTCATCATAAAAAGTTCTCTCATCTAATCCCATTACATCCAGTTATTGTCGTCGGACCCTTTTCCAAATGGGGCATAGAATTTATGCATTGTAAGCCTACCTCGGCCTGGGGGCATGGTTACGTCATCGTCGTCGTTGACTATTTTACTAAGTGGGATGAGGCTATGCCTACATACAACGAAGACTAAAAAATTCCACACTCTTTATGTTTAACCACAACATTGCAAGATTCGGAGTCCATCAGGCCATCGTCACTAATCATGGATCTCATTTCTAGAACAAGATGGTAGATGAATTGAGCGCCAGATTAGGTTTTAGCCATGAGAACTCAACCCCTTATTACCCGCAATATAATGGACAAGTAAAGGCCATCAACAAGGTCTTGAAAACCATGATTCAACACATGGTGGGTACACACAGGTCTAACTGGAAAAATATGATTTTTTTATCCCTATGGGAATATAGGACTTCTGTCAAAACTGCCACCGGGTTCACACCTTTCCAATTGGTTTACGGACAAGAGGATTTCTTACCTATTGAGTGCGAGATTCCGTCATTGAAACTTGCAGTCGAACTTCTACCAAACACCACCGCCGAGGAAGAACGCTTTCTACACTTGGAAAAAATCGATGAAACCCGTCGTGATGCTGCTCTTGCTAATGAAGCACATAAGAAGAGCATCAAGGCCCAGTATGAAAAATCAGTCAAACCTTGTATCTTCAATGAGGGAGATTTGGTCCTCACCTATGACCAAAAGTATGATAAACCGGGGGCAGGAAAATTTGAGTCCATGTGGCATGGTCCATATGTCATTAAGCATGTCTTGGAGAAGGGATCATATGAACTCAAATATTATGATGGGATATCTTTGAGATAGCCTCGCAATGGGATCTACCTGAAGCGGTATTATGGCTAATTATTTTACGCATTAGTACTTTGTATATACTGTATATGGTGTGTGTTTTGTGTGGTGTGACGCTTTATTTTTAGTATGCTAGGATCTTGTCTTTACACTTATACCATGTTCTTCCTGGAATCTCTACAGATGGCAACAGGTCTTGGATTTGCGGACGGCGCTAGATGGCATACCCATAATCTCACTTCGGCAGCTTGGGTACACTATTACCCCACCAGGGAGCTCATTAGTTCGGAAGGAAGTTTTTTAGGATACGCAACCAACAATGCCACTGAGTATCATGCGGTGATCGGATTGTTGAATGATGCTCTTTCCCTGGGTATGGACCACATTGTCGTCCATCTTGACTCACAATTAGTGGTCTCTCATCTTAACTATGTCTACGTTATTCGCGACCCCACGTTACTCCATCTATTACGACGAGTACATCTCTTGGAGAGGTTCTTTGAATATATCCAATACCTGCATATTTCAAGAGACATGAACACTATTGTGGACTCCATGGCCAATTTCATATTGTATTGGTACATTGTACATTCATAAAACATTTTATTAAGAATATTTGAAAATGACACGACATGTAAATTATCCATAATGTATAAGCTAAACATGTACAAGATCCCATAGTCATCAATGAAACAAAGTATATAAAGCTGCAAATAGAGTTTTGTATATAAATATATATATATATCATGTCGGTATAGTACAAAAAATGTGGTACTGGTACAAAATCTGAAGCACATGAGCTTTTAGTAAAGTCCTTGCTACAAAAAGTATGAATCCCATGGCTTTCAGTACATACATATCATACATGAGCCTAATCCCTAGGACGCTCATGATAATAGATGATGGCCCTAGCTACTCTACTGAGCAACAGACAAAATCATGCATAAACCCCCTGCATTCTTTCACTGGTAACAACGAGGTAGCTCATCTATTGATGTCTTAGGTATACCCAAGGTCAATCTCTGGAGGTTCTCCTCCATCTCTCCTAACTCCTCTAATGCATCCTAATGTGCAGCTGCCATATCTCGTACCACCCCTCTCTACTAAATCGGAGAAGCACTAACTGGACGAGACGGACCAACATCTGCGTCAAGCATGTATCAACTGTCAGTACTACTCCAAAAACATTTTAAAAACTATAAAATTAAAAAACACAATAGAGTTTTCGTTCTTACCTAGATCTCCCCACTGCATACCCTTGAGAAGAACCAAGTCCGGGTCTCCCCTAAAATCAGTACCCACATATGGGTAATCCTCCACCATGAGGAGTTGTCCTCATAACCACCTAAAGAAGGTGGGACCATAACTGATGATGGGGCCTCCACCTCTGTCGAGGGCCATGACCTCAGACCAATGAAACATGTGTGGATCCCTCATATCCAAGTCATCAATCGCTACCTGTGGTCGCAGCAGTGGAACCCACTCAAGGAAGAATGAGACCATTATCAATCCATAACCAAACTACTTCATCTCACCTCTCTAACATTTGGTGAGCTAGTCTCAGAGATCCTCCTTTTTCACTGTTTAGTGGAGGAGGTGGTAACGCGTTTAACCCACATTACAGAGGGGCTAACACCCAACCGCAATGGACACCCACTCAAGGGAGTAACCCTCTCTCTTTTGGTTGGAGCAATTTTAACAATGCATTTTCTTCACAACTGGTGGATGGGGGCAACCCCAACCAATAGTACATGAGTCAAGCTTTAGGTGGTTCTGCCTACCAAAACCCTGCTAACAAAATTCCATCGATAAGACCTCGTTTACCTTTTATATCAACTCTGAATTTGCTAGACCTTTCAAAACTCACTAACGATCCGGTGCGGCATCACCTCGCATGGCCACCTATCCCGACCAAGATGCCTTCTGACATTCCAAAGTTCGAAGGAAAGACTGGGGAGGATCCCAGTGATCATGTGACTATGTTCCATCTTTGGTGCTCTTCTAACTCATTGAACAATGATTCCATCAAATTGAGGCTCTTTTAGAGAACCTTGACTAGTGCTGCAGCTGAATGGTACATTGAACTACCTACAGCTGCTTATGGCACATTTTGGGATCTAGCTACTTTTTTTCTGGATCACTTCCAACTTCCTATCTGATATGATGCCAGTACAAATCTTCTTTCAACCTTTCGACAGAACAAAGCCACTCAATTATCTGACCATATTCAGGAGTGGCGAAGGAGGAAGAGGCTCATTAAAGCTGACATCCCTCCAGAGTTCTTATTAGAGTGGTATCTCAAATCACTCCTTCCTTACATTTATAAGGAAGTCGCAACTTCTAGGGTGTCCTCCTAAGAGGAAGCTATCCTGAGAACCCAGCATCTTGATCTAGTATATGCTCAATTTGGGCTCTTATATGAGATTATTCCTGACATACCAAGGTCTAACACAGATCTAGGTAATCCTAAGCGTGGACCACATGCTGATGGCATCATGGTTTTAGTAGATTCTGTGGTGTTTGATGCTTTAACTAAGCAGGTTCACGCCTTATCTGTCAAACAGTCTGTTGCAGAAGCAAATTCAGTTGCATTCTCCCCTTTGCAAATGGAATATGTACAACAAGTGCAGATGAATCAAAAGGGCCCTCAGCAGCCCAAAAACAAAAGGAAGGGCAAGAAAGGGGAGGGGAACCACCAAAAGCCCAAAAATGCAGAAAATGTCGAGGAGGGAAAACACGATAAAAAGAAAGTGAAGTTTCCTTGCAAGCTATGCAAACAGGAACACCTTACCCATCAATGCCCTTTTATGGAAGAATCCCATAAGTTGCTCCATGAAAAGAAACCAGTTGTCTTAAAAGACCCATTCCCTCATGGGAAAGGTTCAGCTTCTCGAAACTCTAGTGATGGGGGCACTCATCATGCCTCATTTGATGATCAATAATTTATTAAATTGTTAATTTGGACGCACTTTTACAAACTCGATCTAGAAATTATACCCCAGACCCGCAGCAAAAGGATGTTCCCGAGTCATCTACCCCTCTCCACATCGAGAGACCGGTGGATTCATTGTCGAAGATCCCGAAAGGTGTTTTCAAACGGGTTGTGCACAACCCCAATGCATGGGCTACTCCCAACTACAATGTTGTGGAGGATTTATCCCAAACCCCCTGTGCCATGTCCACTTTAGAAGTAGTGTAGAGTTTTCCATTACAATGCAATGCACTTCTTGCAGCGATTGGGAGCATAGATTCATCCAATATGCTTGCTCATTTTGATATGAATAATAGAAAACCCTGGTTTTTGTAGCACGTTGCTCTCCAAATAGAGGTAGTTCATGGTCCCAAGACCATTGGACGAGCTGTTGTAGATGAGGGCACGTCTACGTGCATAATGTCCATTTCTTGCTGGAAGGCTTTGGGCTCACCCGAATTAGCCCCCTCGAACACCTTGCTTAATGCCTTTGATGGAAGATCTTTCCATCCACACGGAGTCTTGCCATCATTTGACGTTGAACTTGTTGGTAAGCTAGTGTCTGTAGAGGTTGAAGTGCTAGATGCTCCACTTGATTACAATTTGTTATTAGGTAGGAGCTGGACGTATGCAATGCAAGCAATGCCATTGGCCATTTTCTGAGTTTTAATATTCCCTCACGAAGGCAAGATCATCACAAATGATCAAATTTCGTTTGCTTGGAAAAACAACCAGACTTCATCGAACTCAACAATTCCATTGGTTGATCAATCTCACCCAGCTACTGGGAGTTTAGGAGCAGGGATCTATGGGTCATTAATGGGAACTTTTGACCTACCTTCTCCTGTTCATTTTATTGGTTCTGAAGAGTGTTTATCATATGATATTTTCATAGTATGTCCAACGACGGATCCATGGATTCTCCCCACCAAATCAGAACCAGTTGTGCCCATATCTGTTGCAGAGGTGGCCTACTTAGATTCACAACATGCTACAACATAACATATCATGACTGCATTGGTCTCTGTCGAGTCAGATATGGACTATGCACCAACATGGTCAATAGACTCTATCCACTCTTTTGACCGTTTAGATACTATTTTTCCCTCTGATGAGGGAGGCTATTTTGGAAGCAATGATAGGCTTGGACCATCCTTGGGAACACATGCACCACAGGTCATATTTTCTTCCCGATATGGAAAGGATAGAGGGAGGATATTTTTCTATGAGACCCAGTGGTAATGTTGATTTGTCCACTATCCCTTCTACTTCAAAAGTTTTTTATGTCGAAGGGAATATGACAAACATATCAAGAATGATTCCGATCAACATTTCCATCAAACCTGGAGTCATGGAAAACCTTTTCATTGGGGAATATTGTTCTCCTGAGGAGATCACTTTGTATACCAATATGTTTAAAGAATTTCGCGATATTTTCGCCTAGTCTTACGAGGAGATGCTAGGCATTGACCCTGCCATTGTAGAGCATGTCATCACAACTTATCCAAATGCTAATCCTGCGAAACAGAAGCTCCATCTAGTTAACCCTCGAAAATAAGCTACCATCAAGGCGGAAGTGAAGAAATTTCTCAAAGCTGGATTCATTTATCTGATTGCTATGACGGAATGGGTTTCAAATCCTGTTCCGGTAGATAAAAAGAAAGGGACCATTCGAGTCTACACAGACTTCTGGGACCTAAATAAAGCTTGTCCTAAGGACAACTGCCCCACACCATTTATAGATCAAAATATCAATGCGTGTGTGGGCCATGAAATGTTATCTTCCATGGATGGTTTTTCAGGGTTTAACCAGATCCAGATTAAACCTGAAGACCAGCACAAGACAACTTTTATTTGTCCTTGGGGGACCTTTGCTTATCGGAAGATGCCATTTGGCTCGAAGAATGTTGGAGCTACCTTTCAGTGTGCAATGAACTATTCTTTTCATGATATCAAGCACATAGTCGAACCTTACCTGGATGATCTCCCAGTGCGATCTCGAAAGAGACGGGACCATCCTAATCACTTGAGACTTGTGTTTGAGCAGTGCAGATATTACAAGATTTGATTGAATCCTAATAAATGTGTATTCTGCGTCGAGTCTAGACGATTACTGGGTTTCATAGTATCCAGTCATGGCATAATGGTCGATCCATTAAAAGTTGAGGCTATTGTAAATCTGCCTCCTTCTCGAACCCTAAGACAACTTCACAGTCTGCAAGGTATGTCTAACTTCTTACGGCGTTTCATCATTAACTATGCCAAAATCACAAAAGGTTTCATGAGACTGCTCAAACAAGATACCTACTTTATGTGGGATGAGGCTTCTCAGACATCATTTGAGGCCTTGAAAAAGGCATTACTTTCAGCCCCCTTGTTTAGCCCACCAAACTATATGAAGGATTTCCTTCTATATCTAGTTGCATCCTTATACACAATCGACATAGTACTTGTTCAGGAGGATGACAAGCTCCAAGCTGAGCATGTTATTTACAATTTGTCGCATGCCTTAATAGCTCTTGAGGCTAAGTATTCTTACGTGGAGAAGTTGGCATTAGTTGCTATCTATGTTGTTCAAAGGCTACGTCACTATATCTTATTGCAAATTAATACAATGGTTGCAGAGGTCAACCTGGTTTGATATGTTCTCACTCGACGTATTATCGATGGGAAATTAAATAAATGGATTGTAATCCTACAAGAATTTGACTTGGTTTTTCAGTCCACCAAGTCAAAGAAATCACTAGTCTTCACTGAACTGATTTCTGAATTTCCTAGTGACATAGTACACCATGAGGAAGAATCATCATTCCCGGATGAACACATCTTCCTTATCGCGTCTTCTGATCCATGGTATGGGGATATTTTGGTATATCTCCATACTTTGAGGTGTCCCCCTACTTTCTCTCGGGATGAACAATGAAAACTTAAGAGTCATGCAGAGAACTATCTCATCATTTATGACACTCTGTAGAAACGTGGGATATATTCCATTTTACATCGTTGTTTGACCTTAGAGGAAGCTGAAACAATATTGAATGATACTCATAGTGGAACCCATGTCTAGCCTTGTCTCTGTTGTCCAAAATATCCTGCACAAAATAGATATTCTGGAGATAATAGAAGACTACCTTCCCATGGACGTATCCCAATTGGGTGAACCACGTATATCTGGTGCACCCTTTTCTCTTGTTCTCTTTCTGTTATTATTTACTCTGATATGTTATTGTTTGCATAGATAGGTAAGTTAGTTTAGTTTGATCCATATCTCTGACATGGTATTAGAGCTTGTTGCTATGATATAACACATTCTATTGCTTTCAAACAATATTATCATTTGGGCATTATTATTTCTTGTAGATTTGATTTATATATGGTAGCCATTAGGCTTCTCTTCAAATCTGGGCATATTTCTGCAGTTTTTTATTTTTAACCCTAACCTTGTTGTGTAGATTTTTGCAAAAAAAATTCAAGGGTTTCTTGATGTTACTTTTGTAGATCTATATGATTTTCTGATTCTCCTCAAGGATATCTATCTTCCGATTGCCAAAACGACATTTTTCGTCCAAGTTTGGTAGACTTTGTGAAAGTTTCTATCTCCAGCAGATTTGACACTGTTTTCAGCCTCATAACTCGGTTAATTGTTATCGGAATTTTTATTATAACCTGCATTTGGAACTGAAAAAAGCTATTCTGGATCCACTTACGCAGACAAAACAGAATTCTGGGCAAATCTGGGCACTCAATTAAAGGGTTGTAATTAAAAGTTTTTCTTTCATTTGCTTTTTTTTCTAACTGTTTTTTTGCATATTTAGATCAGTACGATAAAGTGTTTTTTCAGTTTTTTGTTATTCACTGTCTTTCTCTTGTCATTTCTAGCATTTGGGTTTCTAGTCAAATTTCTATTATTATGACTTCAGAAGTAGCTTCTGTTCCTGAACCTGTTGGTCCTAACTATCTTGCATGGAAGAGAAAAATGATTGATGTTCACAAGAGTAAGAATCTATGGAGGATTGTTAATGGTGAACACACGGAACTTGTTGATGCTCAAAATTTGGCTATATGGGAAGATAAATGTGATCAAGCAAGAGGGCTCATTGGTCAAACAGTTGCATATAGTCTTCAGGTAAGTATAGAGGCAGAAGACAGCCCCGTTGAGGTATGGAAAATTCTTGCTTTCTTATTTGATAAATATGATGATGTCTCTGCTTATTACCTTGAAAAGAAGATTTATGAGCTAGATCCTACTAAATTTGATAGAGTAGAATTATATCTTGCTGAGGTGAAAACTTTAAATGAAAAATTAAGTAATTGTGGTAAAGATTACAAGAAAACAGACACTGCTCTTATAATTCTTGTAGAACAAAAATTGTCATCTTGTTTTGATATGTTCATTCAAAATAGGAATAGGGCTCTTGAATTGTCTTCAAATACCACGAAACCAAATTTTGATGATTTTTGTAAAGGATTGATTAATGAGCAAGAAAGGTTGATTGTTTCAGGGAAAGTCTCAACTAATAATGCTCTTATGGTACATAATCCTAAAAGTTTTAATAATGTTAAAGGTTCTAATTCACACACTTCAAATCATACTAATAATTTTGGTAATGCTTCTAATGCACATCATGAAAATAGTAAGAAGAAGAAACTGTATGATCCTTGTAAGCATTGTGGTAAAACTAATCATCTTGAAAAGAATTGCTTTAAAATGAAACGTTTAATGGCTAAAGCTAAAATGAAAGATTCTGATGAATCACAAGTAGCTTTAAGTGTGTCTCTTTTGTTGTCATCTAGTAGTTTTTCTAATGTTTAATGACTAAATTTGTTTTTCGTTGTTCATGCTTAATCATGTTGATTTCTAATCATTTCATGTTTATTTTGTTCTTGAGCAATTTTATAAAATCAATCTAATATTTGTCATTTTTTGTGCTCACTATTTATATGTTGTGGCTGACACTTAATGTGTAAAAGTAACTTCATTTTCCTTAATTTTCAATTTAATATTTTATTTGATCATATCATGTTGCCATCTTTTATATGATGTTTGTTAACATTTGGTGTATAATCATTTTTCATTTATGTATGAGAAATATTGTTTTTTATGATCTTTATTAAGATCCTAGTGGGCGGCCTTCACTAACATCTTGAGGTTTTGGTGTAACGGTTCGTATCATTTGGTATCAGAGCCTCCACCCAGGTTGAAGTCACAGAGCGGGTGGCAACGCCGGCATTGCAGTGTTTGCCCGGGGCTCGTACGGCGCAAAGGGGACACCACCGTACAGGCGCACATCCAGCCCAGAGTCTGGACTGCGGAGCGTGGTGGGATGTTAAGATCCTAGTGGGTGGCCTTCACTAACATCTCGAGGTTTTGGTGTAACGGTTCATATCAATCTTTGTATGCTTTAATCTTGGAAGTTTTTGTGCAGATAAGTTCTCTATTTATGTTTTCAGAAAATAATGAAGCACCATCTTCTATTGTTGAAGTCATGGTGTTCATCTGTATGATATCATTTTCGATGTATAGACCATTGGGATCTTGTTTATTCGATGTTTGAAGTCTTCTACAGATATTTATATTGCACCGTGATTGGAAGATTGTCTGCTATCTACATGCGTATTGGCCATCTGGATATATTTGTACTCTGTTGTGGTGTTCTTAGCCACATGTTCTGTTGTATCAACTGTCAAAAGGTATCTATACACTAGTGTGGATGATATATCGGAGTTCTTCAGCTATTAGTTATGGTTGTGATGATTCTTGTGGTGATATGGGCTCCTTGATGTTTGATTGCGTCACATGTTTATTTCATCATACAACCCCGTTCGAGTGCACTTTCATGATTTAGTGAGACGTGGTTGTTCTTCATCAAATTCCATTCGTTGAAGTGTTCTTCCATTTTACAGCTTTGGTCCTTCTAGAATTTGTCATCAAGGGGGAGCAGTAATGACTCCTTCCTTCTTTTGTTAGTGGGATTTTCTCCCATCCATTATTAAGGGGGAGTGTTGGAATATTTTATATTCCTTGGAAGGTAATAATGTCTTTGTATTATGTCGGAAGATATCCACAATCTTATGTAAAAGAGTAATACATTTACCCCATATTCATTATGGTAAAATATACTCTTGAAATTCATTATTATATAAAGAGATGTTATTATGGAGAATTATATTATCCCACATGTAATATGTGAGAGTAATTCCTCCTCATCTCTTAGTATATAATAGAGTCAAGGGATAGTCACATCACTCATCATGATACATACTTTCACAAGTATTGCTATATTGTATTAAGGTTATTGGCATTGCTCTCTGTAAGCTTGGAGGAGATATTCTGGAGATAATAGAAGACTACCTTCCTGTGGACGTAGCCCAATTGGGTGAACCATGTATATCTGGCGTATTATTTTCTCTTGTTCTCTTTCTATTTTTATTTACTGTGATATGTTATTGTTTGCATAAATACGTAAGCTAGTTTAGTTAGATCCATATCTTTAACAATTAAGAAGGGAAAATAAGTCCCTGAAGACATATGGTGCAGTAGATGAAAAACAAAAGGACATCACAAGGATCAGTGCCTAGAATTTTGAGAGTATTTACAGTCGGGTGCACCTAATCCCCTCAGTCAGAGAGGGATTCCTTGGTGTCGCGTCTATCAGATGAGAAGAAATCGACCAGTAGAATGCATGTACCTACAAAAGATGGTGTCAAATCCAGTTAATCTGTATTGCAAATTCTGTCGATCAGTTGGCCATGACGAAAAATATTGCAGGGCTTACGACCTACTCCAAGAAAGGATTGCAAATACATTCTTCATGAAGGGAGAGGAGCAACCACCGGTGCAATAGTAATAGCAGTACAATCAACAACAACCTCACTATAATTCGCAACCATAGTATGATCATTCGCAATATGGTCAACCGCAATATCAACAACCGTAGTACGGTCAACCACAGTATGGTCAACCGCAGTACCCGCCATACGGGACACTGCGAGGAGGTTTTAGAGGGGGGTTCCATGGAGGTCGAGGTACCAGTGCTAGCCGAGGATATTTTGGACGAGGTCAAGGACCAATCATATGTTACAATTATGGTCATCCGGGGCATTACTAGAGGAATTTCAGGAATCCAACCCCGTAGTGCATTTACTGCAGTGCTACGGACCATGGTGTCGAAGACTGTCCTCAGCTCATCGCAAAGTGGAAAACTAAGAACCTACCCCCGCCTCCACCAAATCAAAATCCGCCACTAGCAGTATAGAAGATATCAGCAGAGGTAAGAGGTCGAACTGTAATTTTTGGAGTAGTGACCCGTGGAGGAGATGCAACAGGGGAAGGAAGGCCACAGTCGAGCATCCGATCGACAACAGAAAACAAGTCACATTCGATGTGGAAGCAGAAAGGGATATTTTCTTGAAGCACAGGAGGTAATGAGACAAATAAGGCAAACACCTCTTCACCAAAAAGAATTCACCTATGACATGTCCCTGATATTCGACATGACGAATTCACAGAAAAAGACTAACACCTTAAGAGTCTTCATAGAGAGCTTCCTGGAGCTAGAAAAAGATCAGGACACATTGGGAGAGATATCCATCTTGTTGCATCGACAGAAGGGTGCACGACAGGATCAAACGGTCAATCAAATACATAAGAGGAAGACAAGAAGAGAAATGAGGATGTCTGTGCAAATCGAAGCATTCGATGTTGACTCCATTATCTTAGACCTGGGATCATATGTAAACATTCTGATGAAACAGACCTGGGAAACGATGGGGAAACCACAGTTAGCATGGTCCTTGGTACAGCTGTGACTAGAGAATCAAAGTAAGGTCACCCCGATTGGTCGATTATGCCAGGTCCCAGTTGAAATAGAAGGACTCAAAACATACGCATATTTTGATGTGATAGAGATTTTCAACAACACAAGCCCCTATCTAGTGTTGCTAGTGATAGACTGGGTGATGGAGAATGACACCATCATCAATTTCAAGAATTGAACCATGTCGTTCGAAAACAGCGAGATGAGGGTAGTCGCCCCTCTCGATCCTACAAAAGGGCAGAGATATGTTGATCCGACAAGGGATAAATTCACTAAAGGATGGGACAATGTCTACAACATATCAGAAGACTATGTCAATCCTACTGCAGATGGATAGTTAGGATCTGGGGGCTATGTATATACTAGATTCTGAAGTAAGTTGCAATGTCGAAGCACCAAATATGCCTTCCGACAAGTTTCAGTAGTCATTGCGAATCAAGAAAGTGAACATTGGGTTGGAGGAGAATCCCAAGCACACGAGCATCGGATATTATTAGGGCGAATCGACCATTTCCAAGATGATTGACCTATTACACGAGTTTCAGGACTTGTTCCCGACAAAATTTTTAGAGATGAAAGGTATGTATGGCGACCTAGGCGAGATGAAAATCCAACTAAAACTCGATGTGAATCTAGTAAAGACGCAACCTTATCAGTTGAATATGATGTCCTAGGAGCGCGAAAAAGTTGAACTAGAGCAAATCCAGTGAAGGACTGGCACCGCAGAATCAACTACGGCCCTGTGAAAAACAAAAAAAGAGCAATAATGACAAAAAGTGGGAGAAATGGCTAAACAGGTCACTCGTCGACGTTTAGCATGCAGGAGTCAAGTCAGAGCATAATTACTGCGGCTAAGCATCAATGGAAGACGATAGAAGTTTATGATTACACACTTGAGGACAAAATCCGATGAATACGTGAAATATTTATCGAATGACTTAACAATCATGTGTCAAGGACATGGGGAACAAGCATAAATACAAGTGAATATATTGGAAGATTAAGTCTTATGCGCATTATGAAGAGATTCAGTTACTCGAATGAGTGATTCCAAGGAAGCTGCAAGATAAGGAAGTGAGATTAGAAGGTTGCAATGGTGTTGTTTTGTCTCTAGTGAAATCACCCACAGTGTGTTGAGGGAAAGGACGACAAGTTTTCATGAGAAACCAACAGATGTAGAGGAACCATGTATCAGGAAGAACAAAGATGAGGTCTTACCTGAGAGATCTAAGCAAGTTTCAAGTGTTAGAAGAGAAGCAGTCCCTCTGACCACAGAAGTACCAAGAGAAGAGGCACGTCGGTACTAGCATAGGATGATCAAATGTGTGAAACAGATGTGCCGGACCACTATGCCCTTTCCAAAATATGGTGCTCTCGATGAAATTTTTTCTAGTTGCAAGCCAGGGTCGAAGGTAACAGACGGTCGAGAAGGGATAGATGATGAAGGTTCCAAGAAATTGGAGGATGAGTTCGAGAAGTACATGATAGCGACCAAGAGACTGGAGGATTAGTTAGAGAAGTACATGACAGCGACCAAGAGACTAGAGGATGAGTTCAAGAAGTTAATGGTAGCGAGCACTAGATAGAAGGATTAGCTTCAGAAGTACAAAATGATGAAGGACGAGAATAGTTACAACAAGGTCTAGATGAGGTGGCTCGAGGGAGAGCCACAAGTTTGTGTTGGGGGCCTATTGGAACGGAGTTAGACCACAAGAAGTGCAGAATCGAACAACGACGAGAAGGACCATCCGTGGAAGAAAAGACCATTCACAGAGAACAAGGAGCCGATGAAAGCACAATATTAGTTTAGTTAGTTAGAATGGGTCATTTGGACCATTTTGTAACCACTACAGTTTCCTATAAATAGGACTATGATTGTAAGCGTAAGGGCATCAGTTGATCAATAGGTGAGCAGATGAATTGTCTAATGTTTTGCTCTGCCTTCGGCAATTTTTGTATGGATCCACGATAAGTTGTTTGGAATTATCCCTGAGAGGGTTTTGCCATGGGTTTTT
This sequence comes from Larix kaempferi, assembly GCA_027924585.1. Taxonomy (NCBI): domain Eukaryota; kingdom Viridiplantae; phylum Streptophyta; class Pinopsida; order Pinales; family Pinaceae; genus Larix; species Larix kaempferi. Next base: position 4,542,414 of record BSBM01000067.1, read on the forward strand.
TATGATTTAATGCATGAAGATGTTCGGATATGTATCTTTCTTGTATCTCTATTGTGTTGAATGATGAATGCATCCCAAATAATGTGTTATGCTTAAGTTCCGTTCTTCTGTAATTTTTGTTGATGCGATCGCCAGTTTTACCATGTTAGTGTGAATGTCGATTACACTTTGAATATGCGAATGATGAATATATGTTTGAATTGGTAATCATGATGTGAAGATAAATATCTATTTTCTATAGAGATAGAGTGAGAATAGATTCATGTCCTCCCCCTACTACGGAAACTTGGTTCCTGCAGCCCCCTTAATCATCTCGAGTGAGACTTCACTCGCTCCGTGGGTGTTGCTAAACCTTTCTGGGTTGGTGCTTAAGGGTGTTTGGTTGGTGCTTGTCAACAATAGTGTGAAGTGAACCCTTGTCGATAGAACTATGTCAACATACCGACACCAACATTCTCAATTGCCTTTTTAGAATTTTCAATTATAGGGATCGTAGATCTCGACAATGGAGAGGAATTGGGGTTAGTAAAAGATAATTGATCAATTGTAACGATTTTTCCTTCATGAGGAAAGCATATCATGTGAAACATGATGGACGAGATGACTATTTTCATAACATAGATCCAATTCCTTCCCAGTAAAATATTATAGTCGTTGGGTGCATCAGCCACCTCAAGCTTGACCGAAATGGATCTCCCACCCAACTAGACTTAAAGAGAGGGTATAATTCCATGTTGTCGAAGCGAACGTCCATCAAAAGCACTCAACATTGTCATGGACTGGGATAACTAAGGATATATAAGGGCCTTCCAACAAGATAGAGACATCACTGACATTGAATCACCTTTGTAAAAAATAGTATGTTTGCACGACCATTTTAAGACATTCCACATGGATTTGGAAAGCCACATGGTAAGGTAGGCGAGGCTGAATATCAATGGTCTCAAACTTAATAACACCATGGCCACTTAAATCAAGAGTCCCCAGGGAAGATAACAAGGTATTCCTCTATGTGGGACACATCTAGAGTACCTCCAAATTTGACATGGCACATGGCGTTTGGCTCGGATCCTCAACAATGGAATAACTTTGGGTGGATCTGGCACTAAGATTATGGGTCGAGCACTTAAGAACTCCTTTTGGAACACAATTCATAGGGTCAGGCTTATTGATCTGCAAAGGGATCTCTGGAGGCATATGTTATTTCCCTATAGAAGTTTGCGGAGGACCATAGTCATGAGAGCGGGTGCAAACGTTTACCTCTGACTAGACCATATTGACGCATCCATGGCCACCATCATGGGCCAAAGTTTTTGGACTCCCACCGGACCCATTTGTGGTGTTAGAAGCACTCGAATCCATATTCTAATTATGAGGAAGTGGATTTGTTAACACATTTGGGCTCTATGCTATAAGCTTCAAGGCCTAATCCATTCTAGAGCACAAGTGAGTAAGGTGATCCTGCATGCAAAGCTTACAAGGAAACTTCAACTTCCATTTTTGTTTCTTTTCCCCATTATCATTATTATCATTCTTGTCTTTATTCGTATTTCCTTTCTTATTATTATTCCCACCCTTAGAATTATTCTTTCCCTTCTTCTTATTCCCTCCAGGTTGTCGGTTACCTTTTGGGTTCATCGATTGCACAGAATGTACCTCCGACAACTGGGTGGGAGAGGATGAAGTGGTAACTTGTCCTGCTGCATACTGGCTAATGGACAAATTTTGCATCTAATTTGTCACCTGATCTGCATTCATGGAACTTGTGGCACCTATAATTCCATCAGCATGAGGCCCTAGTCTTATCTTAGTCATGGTTGGATTGTGATGCGTTAGGAATAATTTTGTAAAGAAGCCCAGATTGAGTGTAGATCAAATCTAATTGTTGAGCTTTAAATCTGGCCTCTTACTCAGTAGTTACTCTGGATGTTAATACATCCTTCACAATATATAGAAAAGGGGACTTAAGGAACCATTCCAATAGGAACTCTAGTGGAATGTTAGCTTTAATAAACCGCTCTCATGTATGCCACTCCTGAATATGATCTGAAATGTGAGTGGATTTATCTTGAAGGAATGTCAATAAAATTTCTATCTCTAGGTTGTAATGAACTGGCAACTGAAATTGGTTGATAAAAACTAATGCTAGGTCATTAAAGGTCTAGTAAATTCCCCCAAGTAATTCAACATACCATTTTGCAACAATCCCTATGAGGGCATGCTAAAACAATCTCAAACAAATAGAATTGTGGTTCAAGGACTTGGACGAGCACCAAAGGTGAAAGGTTGTAACATCATCGCCTGAATCCTCACCTTTCTTACCCTCAAACTTAGGAATGTCATAGGGAAACTTGGTGGGGACAGGGGGCCATGCTAGATCATGACACACAGGATCGTTCGTTAATCTGGATAAGTTTGAAAAATTCAAGGTAGCCAAAAACAGGATCCTTGGTTGTGACATTTGGGATCATGCCCCAGGAAAGACTGTTTCTACGGATAACTTCCCATAGGCATCGAATTGGATACCATAGACCATGGTGGGTTCTAATAGAGACCATGACGCTAACCGGTAGGGTAATAACTCCCTCTGAATTGATTCGTGTAAGGGTACACCAACATTTGCACGGTAGGGAACCCCCGGGAGAACAAAACAATATTACCAAAATTTCCCATATGATGGTATACATTGCTCCATGAAAAGGGAGGAGTAATCTACCCCCTTGAAGAAGGAACTCAAAATGAGGGGAAACCCATATTAAAATATACATTCCCTCCCAAAGGAACAATTGAACTCAGAGGAGGATGCATCATAAGAAAAGCATTAGTGGGAACTGGCGTAGTAGATGATTGGAAGTTGGATGGGATATAAGCAGTAGAAAAACCTTCTGCATGCCCACACCCACCCATAAAAGGATTAACACTCCTATTATTGGCTAATTATGGGGGACTCCATCCCCTAACATAAGAAGAAGAATCAGGGACTTGGCTGCTCCTGAATTGATACACAGTAAAGGGGGATGGTATGCCCCCAATCCTAACACCAAGGTTACTATTGCAAACTAGTATGGACGATGGGATACTTGATGATGGATTAGGCATGCCAAAAGTAAATGGAATAGAGGCTAAGGGAATCGACTAAGCATCAATTCCCAATAATCCTAATGAAAATTTGGACAAGACTGTGATCAGATGACCAAGTATAATCAAAAGTATTAGTTCTAATGGATTGATATTAACCAGTAGCATGAGAACCCATGAACATACGAATCCCTGGAACCCATGAGGCAGTAGAAGAGGGAGTCTCATGGATTCCCCCAACCACTATTGACGAAGGCATCGAAGAGATCCTTTCCATATCGGAAGCATAGCTCATGGTAATAATTCCTTGAATTTCTTCATGGGATATATAAGGACCACGTTTATTAGCTCTACGCCTCTTATGGAGAGGCTGCAAAGGATCACCGAGTGGTAAACCTGAAAAATGATGAGAATGGTGAATAGTCGAAACTTGATCCACAATGAAACCAAAAGAGTCACAAAAATAGTATCAATCCCTAAGGCTAACTAACTAGAAGTGAGCATACTCCTAAAAAAGCTAAATCAAATGCACACAAACAAATGAGATGGCTAAGTGTCCTCCTGAACTATAGAAGATATTCCTTGCCCAGGAGGGGCCTGAGACTCCACTACTACAGATGGAGGTAACATAATCATTTATAAGGGCCCTCAGACTTCACATCACAAATTTGTGTGCTATATAATCCCTATTTGGCTCTGGAGACTCACATAATAACCCCTGCAAGTACCCTGTGTGGATACCTAGGATATGCAACTAAGGTCACCATGTATAACCAATTCTCAAGAAAACAGTCGTAGGCCAAGTCCACCATATGGGTAAGTTATCTAATCTCAGATCTCAAGAAGCACTTAGGTGCTTCAAGAACCCCTAGATATGAATAGACCCCGGATATAAATCCGACGCTAGGAAGGTATTGGAGGGCCATCTCTACAATTAACTTTTGCACTACTTCATGCTTGAATCCTATTTAAGAGGAGATTCCAAGGAACACCAATTATACCATGGATTTCAGCACTCACTGGACATATGCCTAATGTTAAGTTTTGTAGTCTTGGAGAAGTTTACTCACAAAATCCTATTCCAAGACTCTAAAAACAACACTTGTTTGTGCACCTTAAAAAATAAAATCTTTCTAATAAATTTTAAAATTAAGAGTTAATTTTAATTGGTTGTTTCTTGCTCAAAGGAATATGGTCGTGCAACTAGTGGTGTTTTTTACTCAGCAAAAAGAAAGAAGCATACACATAAACATTTCTAAGTACTAGTCTTTTTTTCAAATGAAATTGGTATGCTTTTAACTGAAAATGCACAAGTATGGTCTCTTTGACTTTCAATGAAAATGTAATCTTTCCAAATGATGCCTAGACTAATGCAACTCCAAGCAAAAGTGAAAATTCTCAAGTAAACATGCAAAATTCAAATATTTTTGTATTTTCAATATGATGAAATGAAAATGAAATATTGAACCATAAACCTCTCAGACTTTGTAGCCAGTATAAGAATACCAACCAAGAAAGACACTAATAATTCACGACTCAAACACATAGAAAAGGACTACTAATGAAAAAATGACAAGAAACCAATTTGCCTAAAAACTAATAAATAAGAGAGCTTCCAGTCACCATAATCGCAACCAAAAGACAACACATAGACCCAATAAGACTCAAAAACACTTAGAACTCACTCAGCAAGCATCCTAGTTAATAAATAAGCTAAAACTGATATGTACACGACTATCCCTCTAGAGCCTGTTTTTATCCCTCAGGAGCCCTTATACCTACCTAGTGCACCTTTTTTTCCTCACCTGGATGACATATGCGCCCTACTACACTACTTCGATCACTAACAGTCAGTTGCAGCATTGGTTGACCGGTTCATGCATTTATTGCTCAATTTAACTTCCTGCAGCTTCCAGTTGTCTGTATCAGAGTGCCACTTGACCTACTGACAACTTCATCAGCCTCATGTTCCCTCCTTGGAGTCTCCATCCCTTGATTTGTGCTCACATGACTCAGTTAGAATTAGTTAGACTCATTTGACTGACTTTTGACTATTTGTGACTACTACCACTGATTGGATGATGTCTCCAATGCTATTCAAGCCACACATTGAGGAGAATTTGAATCAAATTTGTCTAATTCGAATTCACTTGACGACGTCATTATTCTATTCAGTTTTCACAGTGCCAGCTTACAGCTAATGTATGATTATACTGTAGATTTCTCCATTTATGAGTTTATGAGTGATAATTGATTCATTTCTTCTTCTTTCTTCTCTGCAATTCTTGAGTGAGGTTTGTGAGATTTTATCTATCTATATGGTATTTTCTGTATATTTACACATGCTATCAGAGCTAGAGTCATCTATTCAAATTGCAGCAGCAGCAGTTGCGGCAATTCTTTGAGCATCTGTCTTTCATTGAGAACCATAAGCCTATAGATTTCCACAGCAATTCTGGGTGCAATTGTCTTGAATTCACTGGAGCAATCTAGTGAGGTCTAGCTAGGTGTGAAGGATTCAGTCACATGTGCTCATTGTCCTAAGGCATTTTTCAATTCAAATTTGCAGCAAATATCCATCAACATTTCATTTTTTTGTAGGTTTATTCCATCATTCGAATTCATCTTCAATTCGACTTCAACAACCACCAATGGATCTAAAACTGAATTCATTCAATTATGTTGAATGGAAGGCTAATATGGACATATTCATGAATTCCAAGAGCCTCTTTAGAGTATTGAATGGGACTGCATTCGAACCCACTGGTGCAGTAGAGAGATACAAGTACTTGGATAAACTTGATGAAGCAGTAGGACTGCTACTCCTCAGCATTTATGAAGACCTCCATTTTCATGTCATAGATATAGCCACTCCAAAAGAATTTTGGGACAAGCTCAAATCTCTTCTTGGACAGAAAGATGACTTGAAAGGTCACAAGTTGGAAAATGAGCTTATCTCACTGAGCTCTTGCAGCTTCGACTCCATCAATGAGTTTCTTACCAAGTTTAAAAATTTGATTTCACAATTGAAGCGATATGGAATAGAGAAGGAAGAGAAGCATCTCATCCTTTCCATACTATGAAATTTGTGCCCTAACTACTCAGTATTTGTCTCTACCTTTGAAACAATGAAACTATCCATCCCAAAATGGAATTTTCCCACTCTTGATGTTGCATCCCATCTCTCACACAAGAGGAGTAGAAGTTAATTAAAATGGGAATGATAAAACCCAAGATGGATTCATCACTTGCAGCTGCTGAGGTGAAGAGAGCGAATGGCAAGGGCAAGAAAAAAAAAATTGACAGAAATTCGAATGAGCAGAAGCAAAAGGAGGCTCCCTATCAGTCAGAAGGGGCTTCAAATTCCAAGAATACCAAGCATTCTCAAAATGATAAATCTAAATGTACCTATTTCAATAGAGGATTTCATCCTGAGAGTTCTTGTATGAATAAGACTATAGAATTGATGGCTTAGTTACTTGTAAATAATAACCTCCCAGTACTTGCATGTGCTAGGAAGAAAGAAGTTGAACCTTCTAGATCTGATGACAAGGAGAGATGCCATGCTCTCATATCAGGTGAATCAAGAGAGTCCTCCTTCACCATAGATTCAGGAGCATCAAAACACATGTCTTCCTCCAAATCTATATTCAATAGTTTCAAATGCAGTGTTTTCCCTTCCATCATGTTAGGGAATGATTCTGAGGTCTCCTCTGAGGGGATTAGAAGGATCAAACTTGATCATGAATACTTCTCAGATGTTCTCTATGTTCCTACACTTAATTCCAATCTTCTTTCGGTCTACCAAATGACCCATATTGGAGATCCCAAGATGGTGATCTTCTCTCCAAATGAGGTCGAAATACAAGACATGGTTTCAGGAAATATCATTGCAAAAGGTGCTGAAAAACACAATTTGAAACTCTATGAGTTCTCTCACTTTATTCCTCTCTCCAAGCAGTCTGCTCTTCACACTCATGCAAATGAAGAGAGTAGGATATGGCATGAAATATTTGGGCATCTCAACTACAATTACTTGCAATATATGCATACTTAAGAGATGGTTGAAGGACTACCCAAAGTCAAGTTTTCCAAAGGAAACTGCAAGGGTTGCTTGATGGGAAAACATCCTGAAAAGAAGTTTGAGAAAGGAAAGGAAAGGAGAGCCTCTCAACCTCTAGATCTGATTCATAGTGATGTTGCTGGGCCATTTCCATATCTATATTTGAACAAGGAAAGGTATATTCTTACTTTTATTGATGATTATTCAATATTTACATGGGTATACTTTCTCAAATTAAAATCAAAAGTGAGTTGGATACTTTAAGTTTTTCAAGTCTTCTACAAAAAAAAATTCAGATAGAAAGATCAAAGCCATTCGCATTGATAATGGAGGAGAGTATTTCAATCCTTTGGTGATGATGAAGGCATAGAGATGCAACATATTGTTCCCTACACACCACAACAGAATGGTGTTTCAAAAAGGAAGAACAAAACATTAAAGGAAATGGCAACTTTCATGCTAAAGTCGAAAGGGTTGCACCCTAGTCTTTGGGCAGAAGCCATCAACTGTGTTGCTTACCTTAAGAACCGAGTACCTCATAAAGGACTGAAAAATATGACTCCTTTCGAAGCATGGATGGGTTACAAACCTGATGTATCCCATATTAGAGTGTTTAGATCTAGAGCATGGGAAATAATTCCAACAGAGAAAAGGAGAGCCCTAGATTGTTGATGTATATGTAACTTCGAAATGTATTTCACATATATGTATATTGTATTCCTATAGAGATGTTATTATTCCTCTATACGAAAGTGTCGTCATTTATATTGTAAGTGTCGTAACTTATACTTGATGGGTTATTAGACCACCCTATTGGGGGTCGGCCATGTGGGTCAAAGGGTTATTAGAACACCCTAATGGGGGTCGGCCCAGTCAGCATTATGTTAAGTGGTTAAGTTGAGGCCGACCTAGTTGAGTAAAGATCAAGTCAAGTTAGTGTATAAATAGAGAGTGTGTCTCTCTCATTTTACACATTCTATTCTCTCACTCACACTTGGGAGAGTGTAGCACTTGTGGAGGAGGAGGCTCTGCTTCTAGGATAAGACTATCTCTTGGATTCTAGTTGTATCATTGCTCTATCTATCTCTGAGGAAGTTATTGGGGTTTTTCACCTTTATGGTTTTCCCCAAGTAAACTCTGTGTCTCTTGTGTGCTTGCATTATTGTGTCCATGATTGATATGCTGTAGATTTGTTGTACATGTTGTTCTCTCAATTAAGATCCTAGATCATATTGAAGTAAATTCTGAAAATTTAACATGGTATCAGAGCTAGCCTGAAAGAAGGCATGATATGGCATGTATGACACTTGTTGCACTTACGATGCTAGGGCTTGATATAGAAAAAACTAGTCATTGTAGAACTTTCGCTATAAATCCATTTTGGTGAAGCTTTCGGATCTGAAACCTTTATAGTTAGAATATTAAATCCCCATGTACCGTGTGTCCAAAGGACAACCTCTATATCGTTGTACTTTGTGATTTATGATCTGTACAATATAGGGTTTCTGCCTCTTCCAGATCTGAGTCAAAATCAAGTGACCTTGGGAAAAAGGTCATAACTTGGGCTAGGAATCTCCAAATGAAATTTCATAAAAATTTACAGGTATTAAACATACTGTACTATCTCAGAAAAATTTTTCAGAGGCATAAGTTGAACCAGTGACATGTGGCATGCCGTACAAGTTCGCTCGCCTGTATTATCCCATAAACAGGTCATGTTGCGACACTTGGCATAACTCTCTCTCAGAGAATCCAATTGAGGTCAGACCTATCAGGATGGAAAGATATCAGGTTGGGCTATCTCAGGAAAAATTTTCAGAGGCCGAAGTTGAAACAGTGACACGTGGCACGCCGTACAAGTTTGCTCTCTTGTATTATCCCATAAACAGGTCACGTTGCGACACTTGGCATAACTCTCTCTCAGAGAATCCAATTGAGGTCAGACCTATCGGGATGGAAAGATAACAGGTCGGGATATCTCAGAAATATTTTTCAGACCCTATGGATCGAAAAGATCAGAGTTACACCAGAAACAATCAGGTACATATTTCTGTCAAAATAGAATTATTTTTTAGTACCTTCATTCATTGCTTCCGGAATTTAGGGCTTCGGAGAAAGCTGGAATTTTTGTAATCGGAGACCACGGCTGGATGCTGCTCATCAAAATCAAAATTTAGAGACCAAGATCAGAATTTTTGGTTGGGCAGAAGGCCGGGCTTGATCAGACCCTAGTTCGGGACTTTGATCGGAAAAGTGGAAAATTAGGGCTTCTACAAAAATGGGAATTTTCTAAATCTGTGACCACGGTTGGAAGCTCCTCATAAAAATAGAAGCTTAGAGCTTTGGATCAGATATTTTGATTGGGAAGAAGAGTGGGATTCATCAAACCCTATTTCGAGGGCACGTCCAGCGAATCCGAAAGTTTCAAAGGCAAAATTGAGGAGTGAAACTTTGCAGTTTTCAAATTCTGAATATACCAGCTTGATCAGCTCATCAAGGTGCATATTTCTATCCTTTTGGAAGTTTGAAATTCAATGTTTGAATTTTTGGGGTTTCTCTGACAAACCCTATCAAAGGTCAAGTTCCAGTTCCTACAAATCAAGTGGATTGGGTTAATCCTAGAAGAGGATGGATTGGTCACCTGCATAAGTGAAGAAGTTCCTATTTTAGAGGGAGATGAGGCTAAAACCCTCCATAATAAGATTACAAGCAATCTTGACAGGTATGGCTTACAGGTGTGTTTCGAATTCTGTTCATGATTAATTTTATGATATGTTTGTTTTCATATCATTACAGTACAATCTTGATTAATTACTAGACTTGTCGTATTACCTTATAGAAGATATTCATTGATTAAGGTTTTGACACTTATGATTGTACTAATGCATTGTGATGTTGTATGAGGTTTATGTTGTTTTCTAACACAAAAGGTACACCAAGAAAGTCAAATCATGTTCTACTTCAAGAACATATGCTCATGGTGACATGAAGACAAATATTCATCCATTGTCATGGATCACATAGAAGATCTACTTTCGAGGTATGTATAACTTGATCATACAATGGTTAACTTATGAGACATGTAGGTTACTAGCACAAGTCACTGAAGAGAACTAGAAGACATTATGCGGATATGTTAGACATAACTAGCTAGCATGCTAGTCCAAGCATGTTTTTCCTATATCAAGCTAGAATCCTACCTTGTGTTAGGATCTTATACTGTTGTGTTGTTGATAATGATTATTCATGAAGTCACAGGTTTGAATAATCATGGTTGTATGCATATTATGTTTCTTACCATAATTGATGATATGACTAACCAGAAGAATCATGAAGGTATAGGTTTGAATAATCACAGGTTTTATGCATATTATATCTCTTATCTTGATTGATGATTCAACTAACCAAAAGAGTCCTATGATCAAATAAGAAAATGTATGAGTAAAAGAAGACTTCCCTGAAACCTTGAATACTAATGTTTATTATCTGTGAATGATCATGAATATACATGTTTAAGATTATTGTGTTTTGATAGTATTAAGATTATACTAATAAATGTGTGATTATGTATGAGACCTCAAGGATAACACAATGATTATACGAATAAGCATGCATAGTGATTAAGGATGGATGTAAGTTCAAGGACAGGTAATCCAGGAAGCAAAGATCAAGAGGGAGCACACTCTAGTTGTTCCTGCAAGAAAGCAAAGGAGCACACTTCAGTAGTTTCTGCAAGGATACAGATATTCAGAGGGAGTTGACCACTTCTCACAATCCACATAAGAATGGAGTTGCAGAAAAGAAGCAATGACTGAGAGGGAGTCAACCCAACAAACACACAAAGATAAGTATTTGAATTGTCATTACTTGCATATTTTATTGTTTAAATAATACTGTTCAATAATGTATATAATGATGTTTTTAGAATTAGGTTGTGTATTATACATATTAGAATAGTTGCATTGATGAATACTATACTACTAATATGCATGGGTAAGTGGCCTATGACACTGTACAACATTCCATTGCTACTTATCTAGAATGAAACCCCTTTGCTGACATGTTGGGAGTTTTGCACACTCTTAACAATGTTCTGGTAGAGATTGGAAGGCATCTAGAAAGTTACGGAATATGGATAAATGTTGTATTGAAGCCTTGGCTAAGATAATTGCATGACTATATGAAATATTTCTTTATGTGTAAGAATTTGTTCTAAAAACTATGAGATGTTTTCTAATCATGCAATTTAACTTGTTGTGTAGGAAAGATCGTATGCCATCACCTACAAAAGTAGAACTACAACATTTGTTCAGCAACAAAATTATCTATTGCAGATATTGAAGTTCCCAGGATATGGGAAGAATGCCATGATCCATCAATCATGAAGAACGATGTTTGGGATGCGGTCCCAAGAGTTGAAGGGAAGTTTGTTGTGACTTCCAAATGGAACTATCAGATCAAGCATGTTGCAGATGGCAGCATTGAGAAATATAAAAGTGATGAAATAGAAGATGCACCAGATGGATTTCAAGACAGCATGGTGTAGTCATATATGTGTGCAGAACTTGGTATGGTAGGATAGACAGCTTTCTATCCAGTTTGGGATTTACCAAGAATAAAGCAGATTCCAACCTTTTCTACAAGGTTGAGGAAGGCAATCCAGTGATACTACTTTTGTATGCGGATAACCTGTTTGTTACAGGTGAAGATAGATTGATTGCCGACATGCAGCGGAAGCTTGCTGCCGAGTTTGAGATGAAGAACTTGGGGATGATGCACTATTTTTTTTTGGCATGGAGGTGTGGCAGAGTGCAGATGGAATATTCCTTGGACAAGGGAAGTATGCAGTAGAGATCATGAAGAGGTTCGGGATGATGGATTGCAAGGCCATGGCCACACCTATGACATCGAATCTGAAGCTTCTTTGTGATGCCTCATTTGAGCCGGTTGATGTCTCTATGCATCGTCAAATGATTGGGTCCTTGATGTACCTGACGAACACGAGACCAGATATTTGCTTTACGATGAACACATTGAGCCAGTTCCTGACGGATCCAAGGAGTGTTCACCTGGTTGCTGTAAAGCATGTTCTGAGGTACTTGAAGGGTACAATGGATTATGGGCTCAAGTAAGAATCGAATCAAAATTTTAACCTGCAAGGTTATGTTGATTCAGATTGGGTAGGCAGTGTTGCAAATAGGAAGAGCACATATGGGTGCTACTTCAGTATGGGATCAGGTGTGATCTCTTGGTTCAGCAGGAAGCAGTCCTGCGTAGCACTGAGTACAGCTGAGGCAGAGTATGTTGCATCCTGTTCAGCTAGTTGTGAGGCAGTATGGCTATGGAAGCTACTGTCTGAGTTATTTGATCTCCCGTTGGATGCTACTGGTATCTTTTGTGATAACCAGAGTTGTGTGAAGCTGTCCAAGAACCCAGTGTTTCATGACAGGTCGAAACACATAGAGATCAAATATCACTATATCAAGGATATGGTGCAGAGAGGAGCTGTGAAGCTCCTATACATTGCGACGGACGAGCATATTGCAGATGTGCTGATGAAGCCACTAGCTAGGGTGAAGTTCGAGTACTTCAGGGAGAGGCTTGGTGTTCTTCAGATTGATGACACTCCGAAGAAGAAGTGATGGACACATTTGCAGAAGTCATTCCAAGCATGTTGGAAGGAGGATCCTTCACATGGCTGTGGATGTAAGCACTGGATGATGAGCATCAGGATGATGCTCTAGTTACTGCTCTGTATACGCATCATGTTGGATGTTGGATATGATCAGTTGGATCATTTATATGTATATGTATGTACGCATCATGTTGGATGCTGGATATGATCAGTTGGATCATTTGTATGTATTTTGTATATGCATCATGTTGGATGCTTGGACCATGTATCTGTATATGTATCAGGTGGATACATTGTATGATCAGGTGGATCATGTATGGTGATATGTATCATGTATTTGTATTTGTATCAGGTGGATACACTGTATGATCAGGTGGATCATGTATGATGATATGTATCAGGTGGTATGCATCAGGTAGATGCATTGTATGATCAGGTGGATCATGTATGGTGATATGTATCATGTATTTGTATTTGTATCGGGTGGATCATGTATGGTGATATGTATCATGTATTTGTATTTGTATCGGGTGGATACACTGTATGATCAGGTGGATCATGTATGATGATATGTATCAAGTAGATACTTGGTATGCATCAGGTAGATGCATTGTATGATCAGGTGGATCATGTATGGTGATATGTATCATGTATTTGTATTTGTATCAGGTAGATACTTGGTATGCATAAGGTAGATGCATTATATGATCAGGATGATTGTGGATGACGAGCTTCAGGATGTTGTTCCAGATGACATGCAGCAGGATGTTGCAGTGATGATGATCAGGATGATGTATGGTGAGTATCAGGTTGATACTCTATGGCCGTGGATCAGGTTGTGCAGATGAGCATATAATTTGGCCCTGGGAGATTTGCAGATAGTCTTTCGAGGTTTTTCCTATGGCATGTAATTCGTGCCCTATGATATCTGGCAAATGCTCTTTCGAGGTTTTTCTCTGGGAGGACATATAATTTGGCCTTGGGAGATCTGCAGATAGGCTTTCGAGGTTTTTCCTATGGCATGTAATTCGTGCCCTGGGATATCTAGCAGATGCTCTTTCGAGGTTTTATCCTATGGCATATAATCTGTCCCTGGGAGATCTGATAGGTTGGGCCGTGTGCCCGTAATAAGTCCTAGGATGCTCTTGTGAGGTTTTTACATGACCACATATAATCTGTTCCTGGGAGATCCTATAGGTAGAGCTGCGTGCTCGTAACAGCCTGGGATACTCTTGCGAGGTTTTGTGGTGACCACATATAATCTGTCCCTGGGAGATCCTATAGGTAGAGCTGCATGCTCATAACAGCCCGGGATGCTATTGAGAGGTTTTATGGTGAGGTCACATATAATATGGCCCTGGGAGATCCTATAGGTAGAGCCGTGTGCTCATAAAAGCCTGGGATGCTCTTTCAAGGTTTTGTGACGCACGTAATAAGTCCTGAGGATTCCACAGTATGGCCAGTGATGATGAAGACCTGCAGGTGGTGGGCCTACATCCAGTATGAAAAAGGATTGGCTCTGTAGAACTTCCTATGACGAGTATATTTAGAGATTGATTGAGATAGCAGCAACAGTGACGATGATGATGACTCGATGATGATTATCAAGTGACGATGATCCAGAGAAGATAACTTGTGCTAGAAGACCTGTGTCGAGAAATACCTTCCTAGTTAAGAGGGAGTGTTGATGTATATGTAACTTTGGAATGTATTTCACATATATGTATATTGTATTCCTATAGAGATGTTATTATTCCTCTATACGGAAGTGTCATCATTTATATTGTAAGTGTCGTAACTTATATTTGATGGGTTATTAGACCACCTTGTTGGGGTCGGCCCTGTATAAGTCAGGTGGGTCAAAGGGTTATTAGACCACCCTATTGGGGGTCGGCCATGTGGGTCAAAGGGTTATTAGACCACCCTAGTGGGGGTCGGCCCAGTCAGCATTATGTTAAGTGGTTCAGTTGAGGCCGACTTAGTTGAGTAAAGGACAAGTCAAGTTAGTGTAAAAATAGAGAGTGTGTCTCTCTCATTTTACACATTCTATTCTCTCACTCACACTTGGGAGAGTGGTGCACTTGTGGAGGAGGAGGCTCTGCTGCTAGGAGAAGACTATCTCTTGTATTCTGGTTGTATCATTGCTCTATCTATCTCTGAGGAAGTTATTGGGGTTTTTCACCTTTATGGTTTTCCCCAAGTAAACTCTGTGTCTCTTGTGTGCTTGCATTATTGTGTCCATGATTGATATGTTGTAGATTTGTTGTACATGTTGTTCTCTTAGTTAATATCCTAGATCAGATTGAAGTAAATTCTGAAAATTTAACATAGACCCACAAAGCAGAGAGTGTATACTGGTGGGCTATGCATTGAGTGTAAAGGCCTACAAGCTTCTTGATCCTTCTACTATGTCAACATTCCTTGAGAGGAGTGTATAGTTTGAGGAATGGCCTCTTCATGATGCTCATCCTATTGAGCAAGAGAGCTTTCCTACCACACCACCAGTGCTTGATGAGAAAGAGAGAGAAGCTTCATCCCATGAGAGTTCAGATTTTAAATCTGAAAGTGAAGATTATGAAGAGTGAATGCTAGATCCAGATCCACAAGAACCTAAATATATAGAACCTGACAGTGAAGATGAGCGAATGGAAGATCCAGATCCAAAAGAACCTGATGATCCTCCTCTTCCAATATGGGCATCCATTACTCTTAGATATTCTAGAGATCTTGTTGGTGATCCACATGATCAAAGGAGAACCAGATCTGATTTTCAGAATGGAAGGTTTCATCCTTCTCACATTGATCATTCACATAGTGATCCAATTCTTTCCAATCAATCCTTCTTCGGTAAAGAAGGTCACTTTCCTCCTTCTGGGGTGAGTGATTCCATGCTACATTAGCATCTCCACAATCTATTTTTTGGGGGGGGGTTTCTTCCCACTGGGTTTTCCATATTTCCTCACTTTATTTACTTAGATTGTTGTACGGGGTGACCTTTGGTCTCAATTACCAGGGCCCTACTAGTTTCAGTTACTTCCTCATAGTTTGGCTTGCGGGGGGGTGTTGGAATATTCTCACCATCATTTTTTATATTTGCATGCATGCATCTAGTCATCAGTATGGTAGTCTCATCAGCACCTGGAGTCTATGTTCATCCCCCTAGAGCCTTTTTTAGCCCTCAAGATCCCTCCTACCTACCTAGTGCTCCTTGTTTTCCTCACTTGGATGACATATGCACCCTAATACACTACTTGGATCACTAATAGTCAATTGCAGCATTGATTGACCAGTTCATGCATTTATTGCTCAGTTTAACTACCTGTATCTTCCACTTGTCTGTATCAAAGTGCCTCTTAACCTACTGACAGCCTCATCGTCCTCATGCACCCTCCTTGGAGTCTCCATCCCTTGGTTTGTGCTCACATGACTTAGTTAGACTCATTTTACTGGATTTGGACTATTTGTGACTACTACCACTGATTGGATGATGTCTCCAATGATATCCAAGACACACATTGAGGAGAATTCGAATCACCTTTGGGTAATTCGAATTCACTTGACAACTTCATTATTGTATTCAATTTTCACAGTGCCATCTTACAGCTGATGTATGATTATACTGCAGATTTCTCCATTTATGCGTTTATGAGTGATAATTGATTCATTTCTTATTCTTTCTTCTTTGCAATTTTGGAGTGAGGTTTGTGATATTTGCTCTAGATGTGTGATATTTCCTGTAGATTTACACATGTATGCGGATGAAACACAAGAATACCGCATATGTATGCAAGCAGGACAGAGGTAGCTCGTGTATGGGGAGAAAAAGGGCCGAAAAAATGAGAATGAAGCCAAACCACTCCGGGAAACATCAGAATATGACTGTTAAGCTACCAGTGACACAGAAACTCAAGAAAAAAGAGAGAAATAAAAGATAAAAATCACCCAAAAAGGAGACCATCCCTAGTGGAGTCACCAATTATGCTATGGATAAAATCATCCTATGGCTTGGGGTAGAACCACGATAGAAAGAGTGACACCAGAAATCAACTCAGTTCACAAATATGCTATATAAACGTGAAATGCCAACAATAAAAGGATAAGACCCTTACCTCAACCGCATGTCTGAAGAAGACCACCATTGAGATGTCAATCCAATGCTCTTCAGCTGCAACTTGTTCTCAACAACCAAGACATACAAGCATATAAAATGTATATAAATTGTTAGCACATAATCTAGCACAGTCCATAAAAATATTAAGCAAATATACCTAATGAAAATAATATAAACATTTGCAACATGAATTGGATGAGAAAATAGTATTTCTATTAATATAATAAAAAAAAGTACATAGTGACAACCTTCTGCCGGCAACTCATTGGAACCGAGAAACTAATTTCCTCCACCTAGGCCTCAACCACTTCAATCCTCCATACAATGGAAATCTCACAAGTTCAAGGAGTATTTAGGTTTCTCCTTCACAAGATAAGGAATATCTTGGGAGATGAACACAAGAGAGGTTCAATATTACAAGGACAAAGGAAAGCAAACTCAAGGCATGGAAAGGGGGCAAAATTTCTCCATAGTTTACTTTCTCTCAAATTTCGGGCCTCTCTCAAATGCTTCAAAATGGCTCAATATATAGCCCTCAAAGGAGGTGGAGGGTTGAATCATAGTGTTTTCCATTATATGGAAGGCCAAGAATCATAATAGTTGTGACTTCTGTGTTGTAGTACTGCTGACCCACGTACATCAACAAAATATGTTTTGTGGGGTTTTAACTAAGCAAGAGTGGTAGGATGAGTTTGCAGAGGGAAAGGGTAGTCCATCAAGGAATTTTGCATAGGGTGTGGAAAATCATGTTATAACACCTTTCCTTCTATGGGTTGAACACTACTGGACGTTCTAGTGCTTTTCTAACCCATGGTCCATGTTGGTTTCCTTGTGCCGCCATATCATTTCTTGATGCATCTCCACCTCTTGTAAATACTGCTATGGTAGGATGATCTTCCCACCCATCTATAGATATTTTATGGATTTCTTGGTTCTAGTTTTGATTTCCCTTAGCCTTCCATTTTTCTATCACCTATGTACAATCTTCAACAGTGTGATCTAGTTCTATACAATACATACATGTCAAACAAGGGTTTGGAAAATCTCTTGCCAGGTGTTCTGGTTGTCCACAATTGTAACATATTATATGTCCTTGTCCTCTACCAAATCCACATCCTCCACGTCCTTTGAATCCACCCTTTCCTTGGTTATAGCCTCCTCTTTGGGAATTAAACTATGTATTTCTTCCCTCGTCTTTCTCTTTGCTTTTTATTCTATGGGAATCAAGTGTGCATTCTGAAAACAAGTCATATGCTCGACAATCTTTTTCATCATGACCTATAGATCTACAGAATTTGCAAAATAAATTTTTAGGATTTGATACATATTTTTCTAGTAGATAATACTCTTCTGGTCGATATCCTCTAGTCCTACATATTTTCCACCAGACTCCACCTCCATGATTTAGAGGACTAGGGGCCCTTGTTTCTAAATACTCTTTAATTATCAAACATTTATCTTTTTGATGACCTTTTGCCTTACACTTTATATACCAAAATTCCTCGCATTGTTCTTTTCATTTCTTAATATCTTGAATCTTGGTGTAGTCGAGGGGGTTACATTGTTGCCAGTGATGCATATTATATATAAGCAAGTACACAAAGATACAGATACAACAGACAAGAGTGGAGAGGAAGCACAAGCCTTTTATTAGTCAGCAAGATATGCAGAACAATACATCTGAACATATCCAACCTAATGTATGATTCGGCTCACTAGCCTATATTTGTTTTATAGACAGTTATTTAACTACTTTTCGGTTCAACCGACTGACCCTACATGCACTAGTCGACGTAGCTGACGACATGTTTTACAAGAGATTGGGCGGAGTACCTAGTCAACGGGCCGACTTAGGATCCTCCAACATATCTAAATCGACAAATTTTCCAACTGTTTCTGAATCTTTCCAATCCCTATACTTGTAACTAACGCCTCTATATTCATTGCAATTTCGAGAGCCTTACAGTGACACAACATACTGTTGCATTAATGGAAATCTTATATGTGGTAACAGTGCAGTTATAAGTCATTCTTTGTGTTAAGAATTTGGAATCTAAAATCTTACTTAGTCCATTAAATTTTAAACTATTGGTCAAAGTCCCACATGGACTCACGTGGTAGTTGCTTAATCTCTTTGAGCTCAATGATACACTATGACTAAGACTTAGGCTTACTGAACTCATATTCTAGCACATTTTTAATCTCAACTAATGTTTTATGTGGAGTTCTTTGGGGAACGATGGAAAATTTCAAAAGGAAATTTAATGCATGATCACGAAAGGTTGTGACCAACTATGCTTTCTTTACATTATCATCTTATACTTGTTTAAAATTCCACATAGCTTTCAGAGAAACCAATGATGCTTTGGATCTTCTCATCCATTCCCATGGAAAAGTGGCACCTTCATATCATCTCCCACCATCTTTTGTCTCGTAGGTACCAGTTGAATCTGAACTATAGGACCAATACTTCCACTATTCTAATTTGTTGAAATATGAACTTTACTAGATGAACCACTATTCTGACTACTTCGATTACTATCACTGTCTATCACAAGATGTGATGGAACAAAAGTCTAAACCTCAATTTCAGGAGATGCACATGGGGTCATGGATTCATATGAGATTCAACTAATTCTTTCTTCGATATGAGATGGTACTCTTCCTCTTATTCTTCTTCTGTACTAATTGATTCTTCTCTAAGCTACAACACAATGATGTAGTCACAACCTTCAGTCACACTACATACTTCCTTTCTCCCTGTCGCAATCCTTCTCCTCTTACAGTTCCGAAACCTTTCTCCACTTCTCAATAGTCCACACTCCTTGTCTTTATCACTTTCATCTCCCCTTATCATTTCAACTCGCTCTTCTCTGAAATACTCTCAGACCTTCCTCTGGTCAACACTCACTTCTCGATGTGCAAATTTTCTTACTCCTCGGATTCGATTCTCATTACACCTTTATCACAAAGTAACATCTTGATCCACAAGTACATAGAATTCAAACATCTACCTCGTGATCCTTTGAAGAATTCTCTTTCAACTACGCTATAAAAATTTCAAGTTTCTACAACAAACTCAGTAATATAACCCAGCCATATACTATCAAGCCAATAATCAACAACACGAGAAATATTATTGCTAATACCTTTAAGCCTTTTAATTAATTCAGGAGTCCAAACTATTGGTTCATCACCCTAAAAACATCTCTTTTGTTCTGCTAAATTCGACAACCATTCCACTAATAATATATGAAACTCAGTAAATAATATTTCATGTAGATATAAGAAAACATACCTTTTCAACCATTCCCGCGAGTTGATCCTTCGATTTCTATTTTGTTCTTTGGAAAAATCTTGTTCCTTTTTTTCTATCCATTCTAAGATCTCTTGCTTAGTCAAATGACACATCTACTCGTCCCCTTCAAATGCATTTTTTTATCCCGGCAACAAAACCATTTGTTGGATCACTTATGGGCATACCTCGGTTCACTACAACAAAAACCAACAAACCCCAAGATACTGGCCCTTTCAACATCACCTGCGAATAGGAAACGTCTCACTCAAAGTACCTACGGGAGCTATAGGAACAAATTTTATGCAGTAGTGAAGGGGATCATACTCTATTCTACCATAACACATATTAACAAAGCCTCGACGAAAAGTAATTAACCCACGGAACTATCATAATGCATACAACAACTGTGTATTAATTTGTAAATTAGCACATTCAGGATTCATTATCATAACATTAATCATCTATCATTCAACAACATCATGTAAATCATAACAAGAAACATACACATGAACAGTCACATACACAGTAAGCCAGAGATTTTACATGGAAACCCAAGTGGGAAAAAGCCATGGAAATGCTTAGTTTTATTCATTAATCCCATTACAAAATCATTTCATCTTCTTCATACATGTGCACACAACCTGCAAATTGCACTCCTTTCCAAAAACTCGGGATCACTTTTCACTTTGTCACACTCTTCCTTTATTACATTAAAAAAATCTTAATCTTTACCCAGAACATTAGCAGCCTACTCTACCCTTCCTGTTACATATTTATATTTTCTAGCATAGCCCCCACGGACCACTAAGTGGACCAAAAATATAACTAACCTCCTAACTTACTTAATTAATTTCTCTGTTTACCCAATCAACCACTAATATTTTCCATCATTTGCGGGTGTGCTCCCTTTTGACCACTTCGTTGTGCTCCCCTATTTACATTAACACAAAATTGGTTCACAAAATATTAGGCCCAACATAGCTGTAAAAGAAATCAAATGCAAGAAACCAGATGTAGAAAATTTATTTGTTTAAAAATTGGTTCAAAGAAAATAGTCGACAATATTCTCATTGTCAATTCAAAAACAATTGTTTTCTAAAATGATATACTACAAATTTCTCGATTCTTTTAGAATTTCCTTGGCAATGATGCCAAAAATGTGAAGTGATTTATATTTCTAAATCTCGTTACATTTAATTATCAATCTGAATTTCATAAACTTGTGAAATGCAAACACAATATGTGCAGAATTAGATTATTTGCAGTATGAGTTACCTAAGATGCTTATGGATAATAAATGATGATAAATGAATTTAACTATGGAAATCAATTTCTTTGAAACAAAATGAAACAAAGACAAATATATCACTAAATTATGTCTTACTATATCCACAAGTGATGTAAATCAGGCTGTAGTTAAGTGTTCAATTCTTAAGATCTGAACCTTTCTAACACAAGGTTTCATTTTAGTATTATAGCAAACATAATTCAATGAATGAAGATACATGAAATCAAATGACGAAATGAAACAGACCACACTTCATAAATCGAAATAAAGCTTAATCAATTCTATCAATGATCGTGTACTCGAACATCATCATGCTACTAGGACCTTGTTGTCACCAAGTTATCTCTTGACATGTGTTAGGCACCTTTTCTTTCCATGAATCAATGATTTAATAAAAGGAAAATACACTTGCATAAAATAAATGCACGTGTATAAAATAAAATACCACCAATATTTCTACTTGAACTAATCAACTTCTTGGCTTGGTTGGCACTTGTTAGAGAGATCTTTGATTTAAATTTATGCGCATTGATGATGAAGGATTTCCCATCCTTTATCAAGTGGTATTTGTTTTCTCTCCTCATGAAGATTGCATCCCTCATATACATGTAGGGGATTCCAAACATTACACCACAATCATCAAGAAGTACTACATCTACCTCCACTTCATTAATATAATCTGCAATTATAGCAAATTTTGATCGTACATTGTTTTGTGACTGTAAGTTTTGCATCGTTATTTACCCATCCCAATGGGTTGGGGATTGGATTATCATGAAATTCCAATCCAAGCTTACTTATTAGGTATTTTTCTATGATATTTGCTTGTGAACTAGAATCAAATAGAGCATCCATCATGGTCTTTTTAAACTGAATCTTGATGTGGAAGAGTCGTGTCATCTACTTCTCTTCATTGGGATGGAGGCTACTCAGATTCACCTCCTTCTGCACTATAGTGTAGACAATATTCTCACCTACATCTGAGCTAATCTCTACCTGGTTACGTGAATCCATGACCAACATGTTCTTCTTGGCATCGTTATTGTGGTTATTTTGGTTCAACTCTACATGTATCTTCCAACACGTGTCTTTAGTGTGACCATCAATATTGCAATGATTGTAGTGGTTTTTTGGATGCTTTCACTAATGTTTCGTGGATGTAGTCTTCTTATCTTTACCTTTCCCATTTTTCTTTCCATCCTTGGAAGTATCTAGGTGTTCTTTCTCCTTGGAATTACTTGGATTCCAAGTTTCTTCCTTTCCATATTCCCTAGATATTATGCTTGCGCATAGGTCTCTTCAATAGTTCTAGGCTTGAAGAGCATCACTTGCCTCTTTAAATGACTATGCAGACCACCTAGATACTTGAGAAATACATTTGAGTTCTTGGGAGATATACCCAACATAATGACCATTTTTCTAAGCTTAGTGGTGTACTCTTGTACACTTTGTGACATAATGGCCATTTCCTTTGTTGGAAGTAATGCCAACAAATCCATTGGTCCTCTTCATACCTAGTATGGTAAAATGGGAACATGATAAGGGTTTTATATTCCTCCCACTTAGATACTGAGGGATCACCCTCCAACAAAGTGTCTCCATGTGGATTTCCAACCAAGTTAGAGCATGGCCTTCCAACTTTAGTCAAGCAAATAAGTTTTTTTACCTATTCTATGTTGTGGACACTAATATAAACTTTTAATTGTTTCAACCATCGATTGAACTTAATAGCATAAATCTGACCTTAATAGGGCTTGATGTCCACTTTTCCTTCCACTTTAAACAACGTTTGCAAAAAAATTGTTGCTATTAGAACCTGGTTTCTGTTTCTCTAGCATTTTTTTCATATCCTTTGATGGGTCTTCTGCTGATGTAATTGTAACTTCGGAATGTATTTCACCTATGTATATTGTACTCCTATAGAGATGTTATTATTCCTCTATACAGAAGTGTCTGTATTCCTATAGAGATGTTATTATTCCTCTATACAGAAGTGTTTGTATTCCTATAGAGATGTTATTATTCCTCTATACAGAAGTGTCGTCATTTATATTGTAAGTGTCGTAACTTATACTTGATGGGTTATTAGACCACCTTGTTGGGGTCGGCCCTGTATAAGTCATGTGGGTTAAATGGATATTAAACCACACTCTTGGGGTTTGGCCCCGTCAGCATTATGTTATGTGGTTAAGTTAAGGTCGGCCTAGTAAAGGTTATTAGGTAAGTCAAGTCAAGTATAAATAGAGTGCGGGAGGCACTCTATTTGATAATTCACTTTCTCACTCACACACTCATTGGAGAGTGGCACACTAGTGGAGGAGGAGAATTTGCTGCTAGGAGGACTATCTCTTGTACTTGGGTTGTATCATTGCTCTATCTATCTCTGAGGAAGTTGCGGGGTTTTTCACCTTCTTGGTTTTCCCCACTGAAACTCTGTGTCTCTTGTGTGCTTGCATTATTGTGTCCATGTTTGATATGTTGTAGATATGTTGTACATGTTATTCTCTCAGCTAAGATCCTAGATCAGATTGAAATTCTGAAAAACTAACATGGTATCAGAGCTAGCCTGAGAGAAGGCACGGTATGGCATTTATAACACTTGTTGCACTTGCGAAGCTAGGGCTTGATATAGCAAAAACCAATCATCGAAGCAATTTCGTTATAAATCCATTTCGGTGAGGTTTTAGGATCTAAAAATATTACAGGTTGAAGATAAGATCGCCATGTACCTTGTGTCCAAAGGAAAGCATCCAATTCATTGTACTTTGTGTTTTATGATCAGTACCATTTAGGGTTTTTACCTCTTCCAGATCTCAGTCATAAACAAGTGACCTAGGAAAAAAGGTCACAACTTCGGCTAGGAAGCTCCAAATGAAATTTCGTAAAAAGTGACAGGTAGGGCATGGACTATACTTTCACAAATACGATTTTCAGAGGCCGAAATTGAACTAGTGACATGTGGCACTCCGTACAAGTTCACTCTCCTATTTTATCCCATAAAAAGGTCATGTTGCGACACTTGGCATAACTCTCTCTCAGAGAATCCATTTGAGGTCAGACCTATGGGGTTGGAAAGATAACAGGTCAGGCTACCATAGGAATAATTTTTCAGACCCTGTAGATCTGAAATTTCATATTTACACCAAAAACAATCAGGTGCATATTTTTGTCAAAACATAATTGAATTTTGAGCACCTTCATTCATGGCTCCGGGAATTTAGCATTTTGGAGAATGTTGGAATTTTTTGTATCGGATACCACGGATGAATTCTCCTCATCAAAATCAAAATTTAGAGACCAAGATTGATTTTTTTGGTTGGGCAGAACGTCGGGCTTGATCAAACCCTAGTTTGGGACTTTGATTGGAAAAGTGGAAAATTAGGGCTACTGCAAAAATGGGAATTTTTGAAATATGTGACCATAGATGGAAGCTCCTTGGAAAAATTGAATTTTAGAGATTTGGATAAAACTATTTGGTTGGGTGAAGCTCTGGGAAACTCAAACCCTAATTCAGGGTCCTCCCAGTGAATTCGAAAGATTGAAAAGCAAATTTGAGGGGTAAAACTTTGCAGTTTTCAAATTCTGAGTATACCAAGTTGATCAACTCATCAAGTCGCATCTCTCTATCCTTTCAGAAGTTTGAAATTCAAAGTTTGAATTTTTAGTGTTTCCCTGACAAACCCTAATCGAGCTCCAAATCCAATTTCTGCAAATCAAGTGGATTGGGTTAATCTTAGAAGAGAATGGATTGGTCACCTGCATAAGTGAAGAAGTTCTTGTTTTAGAGGGAGATGAGGCTAAGGCCTTACATAAGAAGATTATAAGCAATCTCGACAGGTATGACTTATCTAGGTATGTTTCGAGATCTGTTCATGATTAAGTTTATGGTATGTTTGTATTCATTAAGGTTAGTACAATCTTGATTAACTTTAGACTTGTCGTATAACCTTAATAAAATTATGAATGCAGATATTCATTGATTAGGGTTTTGACACTTATGATTGTACTAATGCATTGTGGTGTTGTATGAGGTTGATGTTGTCCGCTAGCATGAAAGGTACGTCAAGAAAGACAAATCATGTTCTAGTTCAAGAACATATGACCATGGTGACATGAAGACAAAGATTCATCCATTTTCATGGATCACATAGAATCTCTACTTATGAGGTATGTATAATTTGGTTCTACAATGCTTAACCTATGAGATACGCAAGTTACTAGCACAAGTCATTGAAGAGAACAAGAAGACATTGCTAGACATAACTAGCAAATATGATAACCAGGTATGTTTTTCCTATATCAAGTTAGAATCCTACCTTGTGTTAGTATCTTATACTGTTGTATGGTTGATAATGATTATTCATGAATTTAGAAATGTAAGTAATCAAGGGATTATACATATTATGTCTCTTACATTGATTGATGATATGACTAACCAAAAAAGTCCTTTATTCAAATAAAGAATATGCATGAGTAAAGAAGTATTCCCCGAAACCTTGAATACTAATGTTTGTTATCTATGTTTGAAATGATCATGACTATACATGTTTAAGATTATTTCGTTTTTATAGCATTGAGAGTATACTAATGAATGTATGTATGAGACCTCAAGGATAACACAATGATGATATTAGTAAGTATGCATAAGTGATCGAGGATGGATATAAGTTCAAGAACAGGTAATCCAGGAAGCAAAGATCAAGAGGGAGCACACTCCAGTAGTTCCTGCAAGGAAGCAAATATTGAGAGGGAGTCCACCCTACAAACCAAGCAAAGATAAGTATTTGAATTGTCGTTTCTTGCATATTTGTTTGTTTAAATAATATTGTTCAATGATGTATATGCTTATGTTCCTAGACTTAGGGTGTGTATTGTGCATATTAGAATAATTGCATTAATGAAAAGTATACTACTAATATGCATGTGATGGGTAAGTGGCCTATGGCACTGTACAACATTCCATTGCTACTTATCTAGAATGAAACCTCTTTGCTGACATGTTAGGAGTTGTGCACACTCTTAACAATGTTCTGGTAGAGATTCGAAGGCATCTAGAAAGTTAAAGGATATGGATAAATGTTGTATTGAAGCATTGGCTAAAATAATTGCATGACTGTATGACATATTTCTTTATGTGTAAGAATTTGTTATGAAAACTATGAGATGTTTCTAATCATGCAATTTAACTTGCTTTGTAGGAAAGATCATATACCATCACCTACAAAAGAAGGACTACAACATTTGTTCCAACAACAAAGCTATATATTGAAGAATATGAAGTTCCCAAGATTCAGGATGAAGTAATGATTGCAGAGTACCAGTCGATCATGAAGAATTATGTTTGGGATGTGGTCCCAAGACCATAAGAGAAGTTTGTTCTGACTTCCAAGTTGATCTATAAGATCAAGCATGCTGTAGATGACAACATAGAGAAATACAAAGCGAGGTTTGTAGCTCGTGGCTTCTCCTATAAAGAAGGGATTGATTATGAAGAGACCTTTGCTCCTGTGGCCAGATACACTTCCATTAGATCGGTACTTGTTCTAGCTGCAGTGATGAAATGGAAGGTACACCAAATGGATGTCAAGACAACCTTCTTGAATGGTGTAGTCGAAGAGGAAGTGTATGTGGAGCAGCCACTCGGGTTTGAGACACATGATCGAGAGTCACATGTGTGCAAACTGAAGAAAGCCTTGTATTGTAGGATAGATGGCTTCCTATCCAGTTTGGGCTTTACCAAGAGTAAAGCGGATTCTAACCTTTACTACAAGGTTGAGGAAGGAAATCCAGTGATACTACTATTTTTATGTGGATGACCTGTATGTAACAGGTGAGGATAGATTGATTGCCGACATGAAGAGGAAGCTTTCTACCGAGTTCGAGATGAAGTACTTGGGTATGATGCACTACTTTCTTGGTATGGAGGTGTGGCAGAGTGCAGATGGAATATTCCTTGGACAAGGGAAGTATGCAGTAGAGATCCTGAAGAGGTTTGGGATGATGGACTGCAAGGCCATGGCCACACCTATGGCATCAAACCTAAAGCTTCTGTGTGATGCTTCATCTGAGTCGATTGATGCTATGATGTATCGTCAGATGATTGGGTCCTTGATATACCTGAGGAATACAAGACCAGATATCTGCTTTGCGGTGAACACCTTGAGCCAGTACTTGACAGATCTGAGACATGTTCACCTGATAGCTGCAAAGCATATTCTAAGGTACCTGAAGGGCACAGTTGACTATGGGTTCAAGTATGAGGCGAATCAAAAGTTTGACCTGGAGGTTTATGTTGATTCAGATTAGGCAGGTAGTGCCATTGATCGAAAGAGCACTTCGGGGTGCTGCTTCAGTATGGGATCCGGCATGATCTCTTGGTTTAGTAGGAAGCAGTCTTGTGTCGCACTGAGTATAGCCAAATCAGAGTATGTCGCAGCTTGTTCGGCTAGTTGTGAGGCAGTATGGCTTAGGAAGCTACTGTCTTATTTGTTTGATCTCCAGCTAAGTGCTACTTTTATATATTGCAACAACTAGAATTGTGTGAAGTTGTCGGAGAAACCAATGTTCCATGACAAGTCGAAGCACATTGAGATCAAGTATCACTATATCAGGGATATGGTGCAAAGAGGATCAGTGAAGCTCTTGTATGTTGCGATGGATGAGCAGATAGCCGATGTGTTGACCAAGCCGTTGGCCAGAGTGAAGTTTGAATACTTTAGAGGGAGACTTGGTGTACTTCAGATCGAGATACCTTCCAAGGGGAAGTGATGAGTCTGGAGACACAGATGCACATGGCCCATTCTCTCATAGTGGTAGGAAAGTCCTCCTATGCTAGTATATGTAAGGGCCGAGCCGTTATCACATAGTGGTAGGAAAGTCTTCCTATGGTGTAGATGTAAGGGCTGGGGCCATTCTCACATGGTGGTAGGTATGGTCCTCCCATGGTGAGATGTGAGGGTTGGGCGGGCTGTTCTAACATGATGGTAGGTAGGTCCTCCCATGGTAACATGGTGGTAGGTAAGTCCTCTCATGGTCGTTGATGTAATTACTGGGTTGTTCCTACATGATGGTAGGTAGGTCCTCCCATGGAGAAATGGTGGTAGGTAAGTCCTCTCATGGTTGTTGATGTAATTGTCGTGCCTTTCCGAGATGATAGTAGGTAGGTCCTCCCATGGTGACATGGTGGTAGGTAAGTCCTCTCATGGTCGTGATGTAAGTGCTGAGCCATTCCTGGATGGTGGTAGGTAGGTCCTCCCATGCCAGTGTATATAATTGTTGTGTGATGTGCATCTGGGTTGTGCTCCGTGGACGATGAGGTGATCTGAAGATGATGGTGTGACAGTATGGTACACAGGTTTTGCAGAGGCATATGATCAGTCCTGATATGCTCTTGCAGGTGTTGCAGAGGCAGTGTAATCAGTCCCGAGAGATCTTGTAGGTTTTGCAGAGGCAGTGTAATAAATCCTAAGGTGTACCTACTTGATTACTTCCTCGCTGAGATGACATGATCAGTATGATCATGAGTATCAGGATGATACTCTGTGGCCATGGAAAAATTATGCAGTGGCATGCAAAAGGTCCTGAGAGATCCGATAGGTTGAGCTGTGTGCTTGTAATCAGTCATGGGATGCTCTTTCGAGGTTTTGTTGACTCACGTAATAAATCCTAAGGATTCCATAGTATGGTTAGTGATGATGAAGACCTATAGGTGGTGGGCCTACATCCAGCATGAAAAAGGGTTGGCTATGTAGAACTTCCTATGACGAGTAGATTGGAGATTGATTGAGATAGCAGCAACAGTGACGATGATTCGATGACGATGATCCAGTGACGATGATTCAAAGAAGAAGACTTGTGCTAGAAGACCCGGGTCGAGAAATACCCTCCTAGTTAAGACGGAGTGTTGATGTAATTGTAACTTCGGAATGTATTTCACCTATGTATATTGTATTCCTATAGAGATGTTATTATTCCTCTATACGGAAGTGTTTGTATTCCTATAGAGATGTTATTATTCCTCTATACGGAAGTGTCGTCATTTATATTGTAAGTGTCGTAACTTATACTTGATGGGTTATTAGACCACCTTGTTGGGTTTGGCCCTGTATAAGTCATGTGGGTAAAAGGGTTATTAGAACACCCTATTGGGGATCAGCCCTGTTAGCATTATGTTATGTGGTTAATTTAAGGCCAACCTAGTAAAGGTTATTAGGCAAGTCAAGTCAAGTATAAATAGAGTGCGGGAGGCACTCTATTTGATCATTCACTTTCTCACTCACACTATTATCGGACAATCCACTCGACCGGAGGTGAGTTGGATCTCCCTAGCTTAATGCGAGTCTAGAACAAATAGAACAGACTACAAACACGTTTCCTAGATCTACTTAAGGATTAAGTGCTAGATGTATTACCTCTTTGATTCGCTATCCTTTCTCTCGAATGTTGCTCCACGTCCCACGGTCGTCAGATACAAGATGCAAGACCTCTCAAGACACAGAAAAGAGAAACGAGTAAAGAGAATCTATACAATAAGAGATCTATGTAAACAATTAAGCAGGTAAACAACACAACATCATCACATATAAGAGCGATATTGGTGGAAAGCATTTGTATTACTGCAAATAGAGGAGTACATGATAGAGATATAGAACTACAACCAATGACTTAACGTAGCAGCCCTTCTCCACACAAGCCAATTGCCAAGCCCTTCCAAGGAAGCATGAATTCTCCAAGAGGTGAGTGAAGGTGTTCTTAAGAGAGATTTCACTAGCATGTAGATACCATAGTCTTCCTCCCTTTGGTATGGGAGTGAACCTCGTATATATAGGACTAAGTGGATGAGATTATGGATAGGATATATTGAGAGATGGTAGGAGAGAGATAGGGGATCTTCCCAATGAGTTAGGGGTCGAGTACCATCTCTCCAAGAGATCAGGGATAAGCTCCCAAATGGGAAAGCTTCGAGAAATATCTCGAAATGGATATTTTTGCCCATTAACAGACCTCGTAGCACCTTGCTATGGAGAAACCTGCAATGTTGCATGTTGCTAGTGTGCAACCTGCGACGACCTCTCAAAATTTTGTACAAACTGAGTACAAATCCTCTCAAATGAATACTTGGTCTAGATGACTTCAAGGATGTATACACTAAATCATGATGATGGGTAGATTTTAGGTGTAACACACACACTCATTGGAGAGTGGCACACTAGTGGAGGAGGAGAAGCTGCTGCTAGGAGGACTATCTCTTGTACTTGGATTGTATCATTGCTCTATCTATCTTTGCAGAAGTTGTGGGATTTTTCACCTTCTTGGTTTTCCCCAGTGAAACTTTGTGTCTCTTGTGTGCTTGCGTTATTGAGTCCATGTTTGATATGTTGTAGATATGTTGTACATGTTATTCTCTCAGTTAAGATCCTAGATCAGATTGAAATTCTAAAAAACTAACATCTTCAATGTCCCTTGATTTCTCATCTAAGCTTGCCTCCAAGTTAGATCCGGTAAACTCAAAAAAATGTCCAAACTTGCTCTCTAGATCTGCCATGAGTATTGACATATTGAAAGGGATATAAACGACTTGTATTTCCATATTTGTGAATCACTCTCCCTATTCACCATTTGATTCTTCACTAGACTCATCTTCATGGCTAGGATTTGAAGACTTTTTCTTTATTCCACCAACTCCAGGATCCTACAATTTCCCACAAAACCCAAAAGAAAACTATTGTAATACCAACATGATCTATAAATTGTCATGAATATTCTATTGGAACCATTCATCACAACAAATCATACAACTTTACGGATACTAATTATGCAGTGTTTATAGAAGATTTTAGATTCAATGTTATTAGCTTATTCTCACAAAATTCTAAAATAAACTGAAATTGAAAGGAAAATAAATAGAGTAAAATAACACATCCACACAAATAACACAATATATTCATTGGGAAAATACATTATAGGGAAAAATACAAGCAGAAGTAAGGACTACGCCTTGCTCTTTTCTTCTCCAATATGCAATGCAAATACAAATAAAGTGGTACTCTCTATGGACTTACCTATGACATTGTGGCATGTATGAATCCGACGGGATCTCCTACTTCCTCTATTATGCTCAAATATCTATTCCATTTCTCTTTCTCATCTATGGAACAATACAATGATATCATAAGAATAGAACCCCCTTTTTTCTCCTAGTGGCCTAGTATTTAACAATGTCTTGATAGCCATCTAGTTTTAGTTTTAGGGTTTTTGCATGTATCAAACCCCAATTAAGGTTAGGGTTTTGGGCACTACATAATGTTCTTGAAAATCCACATGTGATTATCTCCACATGTGTGGGTAATGAAATCTTATGTGGAATCCACTAAGTACAAAGTTGGTCAGCATGATAGGTACTCTTGGAGGAGTCAAAACTTCCTCATACAAACTCTAATTGAGGTGATGTTTGTGTCGCTGGAAATATATCAAAGTGTAGAATAATGTTGATGGGATGGGAACTATTTTCACAAGATTTTGACCACAAAAATTTCATTTAATCCCTCAAATGGGCCTTGGAAGGTTCTAGCCATTAAGACTTCCCCTCAAAATGGGCCCTACAAGTCAATTCTTCCAATATTTCCACCCAAAAATCACCAAAATAGATGTCAAATTATATATTCATTCATTTCGGATCACAACTACATCCTCAAACTTTAATTTGGATTGAGTGGCACTATGAATCATTACAACTAGATTATCCCAAGAGTAGGTGTTAGTACCTAGGTATGCACTCCAGATTGTCTACTCCTTGACCCCAAACCTTTTAATTCAACTCCTCCTACCCTATGGTTATATCCTAGTTTAATTCAATCGAAGCAGTCTTTTCCATTTATCATCTGATGTTGTGTTAGTCAGCGTCTTTACTTTCATATTTTCAATTGTTAGTCTGTAATGCAATGAGGTGGAACAAGTTGTTCTTTGTTATATTCTAAATTTGCAGTTATAATCCATAGTCAAAACCACTCAAATTTGGTTAAATTTGGTGTGATGTTCCATCAAGGTTAAATTTTAATAGCTCTATAGAATTTCCAAAGGCTGCACTATCAAACCGGCCACTAATTGTTGCAGAACTGACATGACTGTCGGAACCATAATTGTAACAACTCTTGGTGTCACATCATTTTGGGAGACCTGCAATTACATAAATGAAATCGATGGTGAATCATGAATTCAAATGTTTAGAAATTCCTATATTATATGAATTCGTTTAATCTAACTTCCTTATGATTTTATCAGTTTTCAGTGTGGTCATTTGAAAATTTTATCCACAAATCGTTTAAAACATTGTTTACCACTCTGTAATTCCAAGGTATCATACACAGGCTTCATCTAATTCTTCAGAGTAATTGAGAGAGGCCATCATGTATGTACATTGAAGTGGTCATGTGGTGAGGTATGAGCCCATAGAGGCTGAGATTATTGAGGCATACCCAGAATTCAATATCAAATTTAGAAGGGACGGTTGGTTCCGTTATTGTGAAAAATTACAAGGTCATCATGCATAGGTATAAAGGGAATTTGCAGAGGGGTTTGATGTAAAAACTGTCACTTTGGGGTATGTGACTTTCCCTGTGTCAAAGAATTCAATTGCAATAGTAGTTGAACTCCCACAATATAGTGAGTAGTGGTTTAAACTTCAAGCTGTAGACACTACGTAGTGTAATCGTTTTCTTCTTGACAAGTACAGAAATCTGGATTGACACAAATGGATTCAGCGGGCTTGGCTCAAGAAAGAATATAGTGACCTATTGAAGATGGTACATAGTTATATCATGGGAGAGGGAAGGTATGCAACCATTCACCTCTATCACATGCACTTCTTGCTACATTTGGATGGTATTGCAAGGATGAATCTTCCATTTTATTTCTTAAAGAGTCTATCCAAAATGGCCTCTAAGGTTAGGATCTTTCCTGAAATCCAACACAGTATATTCCATTAGGGTTTAATTAATCTATTGATTATTCAAGAATTGAACAAATTCAATAATATTTGGGATCATTTTTTGTTGCACTCTAAATTTGGAACCCTAGAAATCATTGTTTTCCAAAAGAAATCAATGATAATTCCACCAGTTTAAAAAATCCTAAAAATTGCGACGGTTCTAGAATTGATGAGAAACAAACCTTTGAAAAAGAAGAATTGAAGATGAATTCAAGGATGAAAGGGGTTTTAAAGTCACCTCCTATAAATTCACCACCAGAAACTGAGAATATTCAATCTCATAGGGAAAAACGTTCCGATAAGTCTTTAAATAATGTAAAACAAACTGAATATCAAAAGAGAAATCCTAATATCTCAAAACATTATTATCTCAAGGGACCGCATACTCAAGCCACGCATAAGTTGAGGCTAAATTCTCGGGAAATCTTTGACCATTCCCTAAAAGAAAAAAAGTTCATAGATTTAGACAATTTATCAGATCAAGAACCCAAGAAAATCAAGGGGCCAAGGGTTAAAGAATCAACTTCAAAATGTGTGCAAACAAGGACAAGTCCCAGAATTAATAAGACAAATAAGTTATGAACTCGAGTCCTATTAAAAAGAATGAGTCTATGGATGCTAAGACGAATGAATAGTTCCAAGAAAAGAAAGACGATCTCAGGAATATCGCTGAGGAATTGGACTCATCCATGGAAGTAGAGAAAATGGTTGCTGGGATGTTAACCAATTTAGAGAATTCTATCAACGTAGGCCCATGTTCATCTCTGGTTCAACCTAATATGCCTATGGCTTCTGAGGAGGAACATAGTATCCAAGATGAAGGGTTTGATGATAATCCAAAGGAAACATTGGGGAATCGACAACCCAGGAAAAAATGATATTGACACAACACAACCTAAAAACGCTGAGCTTCAGGCTAGTCAAAAGTTGGAGAATAGGTTAAATAAATCCAAGGTTCAAATTAAAGAATTAAAATAGGAAAATAAGCAGGTGTAGAACATATTGAATGAAACCAATAAGGAGTGGACTAAGCTGCTTATTAAATACAATAAATTGTGTAGGTTTTCTCAAGGATTAAAGAAGGACAATGAGAAGCTCCTCAGGCAAAAGAAGTATTGGAAAAAAGAGTGTATGCTCAAGAGGAAAAAACACCAGGTTAACCATGATAAACTAGGCATTCTCACATTATTGGGAACCCACATACTTCAAGACACATTACAGAGTCAAAGGGATGAGCCTTACCAAAGTCAAAGAGTTGAAGCAAATTGAATTTTTTTCCAATGCTATGCGAATCAAGATGCAGTTCTCAACTTGTCAAAGTCCGATTTTGTTTCTTTTGAGAAGTGTACATAGCCTTTTCCTTCATAGTTCCCTGACTTTCCTAAGTTCATTTTGTTAGAAATACTTGTTAAGTGTAGTTATATTTTGTTAAAATTATTGCTAGTAGTTTGAACATCTTTAAAGTAAAGACTTGAAACATATGTATGGCTTTGAAATTGTTGGTTTTGATGATTAAGAAAGTTAGTTATTAGTTAGAAGGTAGTTTTGGGACCCCAAAAATTCAAGAAACTATATGTGAGAAAGGGGTTCGTTTTTTTTTCTATCAAGCTTGCATACAGTTGGGATAAACTGTAAGTCTTTGATGCAGTAATTGAAACACGTGTTCAATAATCTTTTACAAGTGAATACTTCGTGCTCCTTATTGTCTTTACTGCTAATTTATAATTGAGAATGAAACTTTATATGCGTTGCATAATGGTCTTTTTTCTATTTAATGATTTTAAGCTTTATTATTCATTAAATTGAAGATACCATGTTTCTTTCTCAACTTCATATTATAAATCTGTTATGAAATGAAGGTTATGAACAAATGAATGTCTATTTTGCATGTTAAAATGTTGAACAAATCAATGAACAAGTCATTAGTATTGGTACCATAAAATCCATGGATGTGTGTTATATTACTGTCATTCTTTATTTCCTTTCTTCAAGCCTTTCAAGATTAACAAAATATCCAACCTTCAGAAAACTAAATTGTGTATTCAACCTAAACCTAAAACTTAAATGCCCTAGATTTTCCCTATAGCAATCCAGTGCAGACCTTAGGGACAACAGTAGGAAAAAAACATAACAAGGTAATACTATTACTTCTTCCTCCATCTTAATATCAACATAGACAAGTTGACTTACCAAAGTATTAAATTCATTTAGATGATTTGGCATGGAGTCACAATTGTCCATCCTAAGATAATACAACTTATTTCGAAGAAATAAGGTTTTTACCAAGGACTTTGAGTGATACAAATTCCCCAACATTTTCCACAACTTATTTGCATTTTATTCTCTGGAGAAGTTGAATAGCTCTAAATTTTTGAGGAAAATTCAAGCCGTGCTCCTCACTTTTCTATCCATCTTTTCCCAATCTTCTTTTGAGATACTAGTGGCTTTTGTGCTTAGATCCACAACAATCCATTGTTCTTTGTCTACAAGAATATATTCCATCTTCAACTTCCATAACTCAAAGTTGTAGCCATTAAAGTTCTTTATTTCTATTCTTGAAATACTCATCATTTTCTTTACACAAAATTCACTATGCAGAGCTCCCACTCCAACACAGGCTTATCCTTGACCCAAGATATTCTTACTCTTCACAAGATGTGATGAATCCTAGCAACAAAGGAATCCCTTTTAAGCCAATAACCTCGCTTTCATACTAGGTCAAAAGTTTGATAAACTTGTGTATGAAAAGAAATACCATACATGATCTATAAAAAAAGAATTAACAATGGCTAATGCACCGAGCACACAAAGATTTACCCTAGAAACCTAAAACTGGGAAAACTAGCCTACCTGAAAGTTTCTCTGCTCTTGATCTCATTGTATTATATTTTTTTACATTAGAATATTATAGCAACTAAAACCCTAATCCATTAACCCAAATTAGATGACAAACGTAGTAATTCATTAAACAAGTTATGTAACTTGACGAGAACTTTATACTCAAAACGAGAACTCTAGCCATAAAAACTCACATTTTTGCATAAAAAACACCAAAAACAACACCGAATCACAAAGTGGTGCTATAGGTAGCACCACTTTTTTTGTGGTTAAAAATATAGACATGGACCAAAACAATCGTCATTGTTGTTTACAAAAACCTTAAAATCAAGCCCTGAATTGAAAACTAACGCTACCGGTAGCATTCTTTTTCATAAAATGACATTATTATATCATTGTAT
The DNA here is from genome assembly GCA_027924585.1 of Larix kaempferi. Lineage (NCBI taxonomy): Eukaryota > Viridiplantae > Streptophyta > Pinopsida > Pinales > Pinaceae > Larix > Larix kaempferi. The sequence goes on from BSBM01000067.1 coordinate 4,579,112, forward strand.
CATAATTTAAAATTGTATTTATTAATTCTACTAGTAACCCTATATAAAACTAGCACCGAGTTAAACAAAAATTATTCAAGAAAAAATATCACCTCTCTTTCTATATAAAATAAACAAATTTATGATATGGTTCATAATAAAACCTATATTAAACCATAAAAGGTAGAAGTTATGATATTTGGGCTCACGGAGAGAAGAAACACATTATACTATAAAACGAAAAATACAAAGAACGAGAACTCTAGCCATAAAAATTCATATTTTTTGCATCAAAAACACTAAAAAAACAATCCCAAAATGAGCCATGGACAGTATTATTGCAATCAAAACCCTAAATCAACCCCATATTGAAAATTGGACTTCTGAGAATTAAATAAAAAATTAAAAAAATTAAAAAGTTATTAAAAAATAAAAATAAAACAGATTAAAAATAATTTCAATTTTTTTACAAATAACAAAAAAAATAAAAACACTTTGAACAAAATTTACAAAAAAAAATTAAAAAAAAAATTAACATAAAAAAATGGAAAAATATCTCGAAATGGACAAAATTATTTAAAAAAAGTTAAGGAAAATTTAACAAAATAAATTGAAAATAAAAGCTAAAAATACAAATTTTAATATTTTAAAACCAAACTCAATATATATATATATATATATATATATATATATATATATATATATATATATATATATATATATAATGTTTCAATTTAAATGTTTTAATTTTAAAAAAAAAACCTAACCTAACCTCCCCTAGCCCCTCCTCTTCCCCCCTTCCTCCCTCCCCTGCCTCCCCTCCCCACTCTTCTCCCACCTCTCCTCCCCCCATGTCCCCCTCCCTCCGCCCCTCCTCGCCCCCCTCTTCACCCCTTCCCCTCCCCTTCCTCGCGCCCCCCCAGCTGCCCACACAGCCAACTTTGTGGGCAACGCGATTCTCAGAATTGCGCTACCACAAAGGGGCGACACGTGGGTGGAGCAAGGAGCGGGTCCTTTCCTTGCTCCGCCCACAGGCATCCCCTTTGCGACGATACGATTATCAGAATCACATTGGCCATGAAGTTGATTGCGTGGGTAGTTGGTGAGGAGGGAGGAGAGGGGAGGGGAGGGGTGAAGGGAGGTGGACGTGGGGGGTAGGGGAGGTAGCAGAGGGGAGGGGAGGGGTAGAGGGAGGTGGACGTGGGAGGGAGGGGAGGCGGGGGAGGGAGGAAGGGGGGTAGGGGTAGGGGAGGTTAGGTTAGTTTTCGTTTTATTTTTTGTTTTTCATTTTTTTAATTTTTAATTTTTTGTTTGGTTTGTAATTTGAAAATTTTGTATTTTATTTTTTTTTAATTCAAACTTTTATAATTTTAAATTTTAATTCATTATAATTTTTTTAATTTTTTTTAAAATTTGTTATTTTTTTTAAACTTTTCCTTTTTAAATTTTGTTTTTTATTTTGTTTTTAAGTTTTGTTTAGTTTTTAGGTGTTTTTTTGAATTTTTTTTTAATCTTTAAAATATTAAATTATAGAATCAAAATAGTTGAAAATACATTAAAATGGTTAAAGATGTCTTTATTTTCTAATTGTTTTTACAAATTTGCCTATATAAATTACTTATTTAAGATAAAGGTTAAAAAAAAAATCTTCGGAAATATATATGTTTTTCATTCTATCTAGCTTCTAAAATTTAAAAAACAAATTGAAAATGTATATATTTGTTCATTATAACTAACTCCTAAAAGTATTTTTTTTGTAAAAGTCGAAAAAACGTATTCGTTGAAATAAAAATTATTTTTTTTTTACCAAGAAATTTCAAAATCGCAAAAAAATGGCTCAAAATGAAAAATGGTGTTACCAGTATACACACTTTCTGAAATAAAGGTAAAAACAACTACTAAAATTGACCCCCCAAAAAACGAGAACAATGACGAGTTCTCATCAAGTTGTATAAATTGTTATTAAATATAATTAGTTTATAATGAGATGAAAAACCATTGACCAAAAAAAATGAAAACAAAGCCAAGAGATTTATTTTAAAAGCTACACCCCTGAACTCCTGGCAAGGATCCCACACCCTCCCATGCCCTCCTAAACCCCATTTTCTCTAATAACCTACAAATAGTAAACCACATGTCTAACAAGATACACATGTACCACTTCCGAGAGGCCTTCTCCAAATTAAAATCCACACAAATTTCGATGCAAGAAAACTTTCCTACCTTGGATTTAGTGATATCTATGGATCCCACTATCATGTCATTGATTAACACCAAAGATTTGTCATTCCATAAAATTTAGAAGGTGTGGATGTCTCACCCACATTGTAACAACCTTAAGGACCTCTATTTCAAGATCGAATTATAGGAACCAATGATTAAAGTACATTCCCTAGGGTCCCATTAAGTATGAACCATTTTAGAAGATAAAAATGGGTAAGAATCACAACCATAAACAAAGTACTGCATTTTACCAATCAACAGAGTGAGCCAATTCTTCTAAAGCTAGAGTTCCACGAAAGGGGGAGAACCTAAAGTCCTCTCAATTTACCTATTAAGGTTGAGATATTTTGAAGAGTAAATGGAAAAAATAAATTAATTAGTGATTACTCTATTTTGGAATCTACTTTTAACAAATGAATGACAATGATGTTTGTAAGCTTCTTTTTGGCATCACTTCCCACCAAAGACGGGCAATAGAATTTAGAAGCACTTGGACATCAAACCCACACGAGTGCTCACAGTGGAAAAATGCTTGCCTCTCTACTTTCATTTGACATATAATTTCACGACGACCCACTCTACATTTTCAAAGCAACTTGGTATATAAATATAAAACTAATTAATTATTTTAAAGCGATAAATTTGATGGTGAAGGAAATAAAATTATTACACTCCACTAAAGTCAATTCAAGCCATCAAATATTACAAAGAGAATATAGTTAGTAAATCAATCATCAAAAAGAGTGAAAAGAATGAAATGAATACATTTTCTTAAATAATTCTAATTATTGAAATCCATTTCAATAAATATATTTTATTGTATTTTATTAAAGTGAATTAAAATGATCATAGAAAATATCCTTACCTTTTTAAAACTACATACCAGATTCTATCACAAATTACTCTCACATCAACTTAAAACTATCTGAAATAAAATAATAAATTTACATTTACATATAAATCACCTTTAAAATACCATTAATTCTAAATTTAAATGTTTTTTTAATTTAGTAATCTAATTAATTTGAAATAATACAAATAAAATAGCAATTTTGGTTTTTAATAGTGTGTATATATTTGTTTACTATAAAAATTATTGTATGTAAAAGTGGGTCTTTAATAAAATTAGTCTAAAACTTTATTAAATGAAAGAATGTGTAATCTTGTCAATTCTCGCTAGCTCACTTGGTTAAAGTGTGGGTCTTGTCAGCTAGGCGACCCAAGTTCAATTCCTCTTAGGGATGACTTAGTTGGGATGCAACACCCAAAAACCCAGTCAAGTTGAGGTTGGTGCGGTCCAGGCCGTGTGCGATCCCCAACTAATTTTGATGGCTTAGATGCCTCTGGGTCATGGTTTCTTAGACCATCGGCCACTCCTGCAAGTCAGAAAGATTCGAGCAAAAAAGAAGAAGAAATAATATGCAATCTTTATGAAAATAAGGATATGGAAGATAAATGTAAGCTTTACTATATTAAGAAAATGGAAAATGGTTTTTTAATGTTTTTTTTAATTTTTATAAATGATAATCAATATCATCATGTCCATTATTTTATTATAAAATGTTTTAAACAATGAAATACTTATAAAAAACCATTTTTTTAAATAATTAAATATTTATAACAAAACCTCAACATATCTGATCAAATGTAAATGTATGATGATAACATTCAATGTTTTAAATAATTAAATATTTATAACAAAACCTCAATAAAATAAATTTGATCTAATGTATGATGATAACATTCATCAATCTAACAAGACAAGATACAATGGAGACAAGGGATTAAATCTCCTTCATGCAATCTTTTACCTCATATTCTCCCCTATTATGAAGGAAGAACTGGAAGTTAATCTAACATCCATTCTAGCCCACAGAGTGAAGGTGGGATTTCAACAAGGGATGTTTGTTTTCTCTCTGGCACGAAGTTTCAGTTTCCCTTAAAGGACATACAACACTTTTGAGTTTTTGTGAATAGACCCCTCTTTGGCTCTAGTTGATCATAATATATTAAAATAGTTTGTCGAGTTTGCAGGTTGGTATCTTTTTTATTCTTAAAGGCATTGGAACTATTGGAAAATACTAGGAGAAACTTTGGCCTTTTTCATAATGGAAAGTCTCACATATGAAAAAGAAAGCATGGTAGATAATAATCTTTACATCAAAATAATATTAAGGAAAATGACAATTCAATTCGAAGGCATGAAGCAACTGGTATAATACTTGAGTACACATATGGAAAAGTAGGAATCTAATCAAGAAATTATGGAAAGTACTAAGATTCAGGATCTAAATTTAAAGCATGATAAATTGGCCTCTAATTTTGACATCCATTCTCACACAGAGTGAAGGTGGGATTTCAACAAGGGATGTTTGTTTTCTCTCTGGCATGAAGTTTCAGTTTCCCTTAAAGGACATACAACACTTCTGGGTTTTGTGAATACATCCCTCTTTGGCTTTAGTTGATCATAATATATGAAAATAGTTTGTGGAGTTTGCAGGTTGGTATCTTTTTTGTTCTTAAAGGCATTGGAACTATTGGAAAATAGTAGGAGAAACTTTGGTCTTTTAATAATGGCAAGTCTCCCATATGAGAAAGAAAGCATGGCAGATAATAATATTTAGATCAAAATAATATTAAGGAAAATGACAAGTCAATTCGAATGCATGAAGCAAGTGATATAATACTTGAGTACACATATGGAAAAGTAGGAATCTAATCAAGAAATTATGGAAACTACTAAGATTCAAAAACTAAATTTAAAACATGATAAATTGGCCTCTAATTTTGATTTGCATTATAAGTTTGTACAAATATTTCAGTCAGCGGGTTTTTAAGTGTCTATATAGCTTTATGAAAGGAGCATTGTAATGTCCCCATTCAAATAAATCTCAAGAAGAGAAAATTCCACCAATCTACTAGTTTCATAGGTTGGAATGGAAACATTAGATTTGGAATAAGGAGACTATAAAACCCCAAATGGACATTAGCTTGACATAAATATATTAAAAGGGATTAAATAAATATTTATGATAGGAAAATAATGTGGCACTTGGTCATGGAGACACATTGGTGGCGTGGGACCCACACAAAGCTAGATTCCTCATGTCACATGGCATCCTATTCTCACCCATTCAAATCCAAGGTGCAGTCTAATGTTCTTGGGGAGTTGGAAGGTAAATATACTTGGCATGACTCAATGAAGGTCGAATTGGAGTGGAAGAGTAACTCCCATGGAAGAGGAAGAGGCATTTGAGAGATATTGAGACACTTGGGCTAGATTCCCTAGCTTCGATGACAACAATGATGAAGATGATATGACACCTATGACACAAATCAGACCTGATTGCTGACATCTGACTAATATGACATGTTAGGGCTAAAAATAGTCTCCAAGAAGGCTCACAAGAGAGTTGGGGAAGCCAAAGAGTCATCCATTCGAATTGAGTGAGGGAGGAGGCTAGGAATGGAGGGGAAAGTGGCACACATTGGAATCTCTTCCAAATTCGAGTTGGCATGAAGCTCACAAAGAGCATAGCTTTCCCATGCTTGTGGATTGTTTACTCTACTTTCCTTAGTAGCAATTTCGAGGGTGCAAGATTCCCATCCTAATTGGAAATTCGAGAGGCCACTCAGACTTTTAATTTGGAGCTACAATGGATTCATTTGTTGCAGGTTGAAGCTATAGGGTGTTACAATGTAATTTTCCACCTTGTGAGTATCAGCACTCTTTGGCCTTTAGGATCCATTTCATTGACTTAGATCTATCAGTTTATCCTCCAGGAACACATTATGTCCCTATTTTTGTTCCTGTACTCTAGTTGTCCCACTACAGCCTACGTACATCACCCCATATACGCGGCTTGTTACACTATATCCCGCAGGCTATCCCACTATAGCCCATGGGTAGCATGTAAAATGGTAAAAATCACTAGAAAATTACCTTTTTACTCCCAAAAAGCAATCATTAGGTGACCTTTGGCCCTCCATTTTCCCCAGAAACACCTCGATGTGTCCTTTCACCTACCTTTGAGAGGAATATATATTGAGCACATATGGATTATGGACGGGGGGAGAAAGGAGAGCAAGAGAACTCTAGTGAAATTTTTCCCTATCTTGAGTCTACACTCATTGATCCTCGTAGTTATGAACCCTTTATGTTCACCTTCCAAACTCCTATCATAGTTTGAGTCTGCCATTCCATGGAGGATTGAAGTGGTGGAGGCACAAGTGGATTGACCTGGATCTTGGTTCAGATTGGTTGTCGACAAGAGGTCGTATCACATTGTACTTCTTGTTATTTATTAATAGAAATACTCATATTATCGTCCATCAATGTTGTGAATGTTGTTTATATTACATTAGGTTGCATTTACTTATAATATCATGGACCATTGCTATTGATGATGTTAATGTCGTTTATATATTATATGCGCTTGTTGTGTATTGGCTGTCAAGACTAATTTGCAGGTTCAAGTGCACGGATTGAAAGCTCCAACGGGGATCTAGATCAAACGTTTGGATCGAGGTTGGTTATCTTCTTCATTATCTTAGCATTGTCATTTATATAGCATAACACTGAGAATTGAGTTAATTTCTAGTAGTCAGCTGTCTGTTGTGGTCCACCCCAAGAAATAGGAAGTTTTCTCCAAAATAGAAATGGCAACTCCGTTGGGGAGGTAAACTTGTGCCTATTGAAGTCGAGGTGGTTGATGCACCCATCGACTACAACCTTTTACTGGGTCGGAATTGGATGTACGCTATGAAAGCTGTCGGGTCTACTGTATTTAGAGTTATTTGCTTTCCACACGAAGGAAAGATTGTGACCATCGATCAACTGGATTTCGTTAATCCTCCTCCCACAGCATCCACGAGACCCGTAGTCCCGCAGGTTACAGATTCTCAGCCGGCAACTGGGAACATGGGTGTCGGATTGTACCCCTCATTGATGGGATCTTATGATTTCCCTTCACCCATTGCTTTTATTGAAACCATTTTCAATAATGCGCCTCCTCCATTGAATAATGTACCTTTTTGGACCTCATGTTTTAGTGATCCGTGGGATCCACCTTCCACGAGTTCCTCGTCTGGAGACGTTTCGCACATCGGAATGGATATGCCCTTGTCTACAATTGAGCTTGCTTCTCAATATGTTCAACAAGCCATTGCAGATTTGGATCTCTCTTCTTCATGGACAATAGAGGAAGATCCTGTTATGCTGCCCGCGCATGCATTCGACCTATCTTGTTCACATGGTTGCTTCGGTGGTATTTTACCTTCAGATGAAATTTTTATGGAGGCCATGAATGGTAATGACAAGCCTTGGGAGGATTCTCATCATCAATTTTATTTCCTTCCTACCCTTGATCTTATTGAACGAGATGAGCTTCGAGTACAACCTGCCATGCATTTGGATTTTGATCTAGGCATAATTTTGTCTAGCCCCGTTTTGACATTAAAGTCTGATATCCCTAGTGATGAGTCTGTAGACTCTCCTATAGATCCGCAAATTGGTGATCCTGATGAGTTCGATTCTACTTCTAGAATTTCCAACTCCCGTGATGATAAATTTTCCACTGCAGATTCCTCCACATCCTTTAGCTTTGCTCTTCATTCCGAAGCTGATCATTTTGTTCCCTCGGGTGTTGGTACTATGGCACCTTCAGTGGTTAGCTCTCCCTGCATTATGTCTGAGGGTGATAATAGTGAAGTTGAAAATTTTTCTACCACAATGACTTGTATCAGATTTTTCTTTACGTACATTTTAGAGATGATCTTGGTAATTATGTTTCTTGGAGACAAGATTCTTAGCTGGACTTATACTTGTTTACTGGTCCTTTTCGACATTTGATTTGTTCATGGCAGGAATATTCGGAACCTTGCATATAGGTTTAGGCCTCCCCATTGTTATGATGCATTTGAACCTTTTGCCATCCGAATTCGCAGACACCCCCTGAGTGTCCTTATCTTGCTCATGTTCCTTGCATTGTGCATAGCTTTGTTCCATGTGGCTAGGACTAGTCTCGCATGCCCCTGACACTCGTCTGCTCCCATTATGAGCATTCTTCCATCTCTCCTTTGAGCTCGTTCAAAACAGTAAGGAGGTCACAAGTTTACTTTTCCGGGCTCGTTAAACCTTTACGGAAAAGATTTTTATAAAGTCTTTTTTTAAGCCCATGTTAGACTTTGTCAAATCAAACAAGATTGCCAAGTATGCTTGTCAATTCAGACTCGTTAAAGGATTTGAAGCGACATCCACTTAGGTATAATTTTACCCCTTTTCCGTACCTTTGTGGATTAATTACGAAAAAGGTATACTCTAGTAATACGTGATTAGAAGAGTTCTTCTCTCATTATTTTACACTTTTTCGGGTGAGGAGACTAACTTTATGAAAAATGTCTCCCCTTTTATGTCGAGTTGTGATTGCATTGCATTATCCTGCTTGTCGCTTGAGCCTTGTGCAGGCTCCCTCTTACCCACTTATTAGCCATGTGCCTGAGCACTTTACCTTCCGAGCCAAGCAGAGCCTTAATTTATCTTTCGTAGCTTAATGACCCTTTACCCTGAGGGAACATTCCCCCGAGTGTCCACATCTTGCACATGCTTCCTTGCATTGATCATAGGTATGTTCCACTACTTAGGACTAGTCTGCTTGCTATTTGACACTTGTTCCCTCACTTGTTGTACTATAAGCAATTTTATTCTTTTTCAAGCTTTTCCAAATATGAAAAAGACCAAAAAATTAAATATTCCAAAAAGCCGTACGGGATTATGGTTACTACTTCTAGTTGGCAGTTGTTGTGTTTCCTTTGAACAAAGCATTCATTCCACTCCATACATTATGAGTCAAGACTATAGTTGGACCTTAGGAGCTGTACTTGTTTCTCAGTTTACTCCACCGATTGGTTAAGCTTACAGTCATTATGGAGCCCTTTGCGGTGCCTCCTACATCGCACAGTCTATATTGAGTCTATGCTGCTTGAGTCTATCCATCTGCTCATGATCTTGTTCAAAGGAAGTCCTGAAACTAGAGTCGACCACTCCTCAGATTTCTTGACTATTGCATGTCGGCCATCCTTATTGAGTCAGTCTGTTTCACCTGAGATCTCCCAAATCTTTCAGCGTAGCTGGTACCTCGTGTTGGTTGATGGGGGATGCCTTAATTCCCTCCTTCTAGCAAGTCTCGTTCGTCGACTTCAACCCATTTATTCTGGAACTTGAGGCTTAGAGTTCGGTTGAGTACCTTGAGGCTTGCAGTCATTAGTGGCAGGTTCTCTCGCCATCGATAGTTTTGGGAATACATCAATGTCCCCTGATCGATGGACTCATCCTAGTGTTCGACTTCAACACATCTATTCACACTCTCATGATTGTACTATGTACCTTGATGCCCATTTTCATTATTGGTGGGTCATCTCGCGTATGTTAATGGTATACATCATTGATTGGTAATCAGACGATGTCACATCAGGTTCAACCTTAACTCCTTTATTCACTTGATGGGACTTGCACCGTCGAAGACTTGTGTAGAAGACCCCAGGTGATAGTGGCATTCAGTATGCTACTTATGATTATGACTTTACATCTGAGATATCAGCTCTCAGATATCAGTAGTTTGTACCTCCAGTTTGCACCAGTTGTTTCCTTTTCAGTAGGAGACCATGTCTTACTATAGAGGGATCATGGCTATGGTCACTTATGACATGTATTCACTATGTACTGCCTATTCATGGCCATTGTATCATATTGTTGTACTATACCGACATGTATTCAGGGATACTATTGTATTATGATGAGTGAGCTGCTCCTTCCACTTGTGTCTCCATCACTCCAATTCTGAGATTTATAATGTATTTTGGCCATCGTAGCACCATTCTCTGACCTCACACATTAGGGGGAATCTGTTACAATGTAATTTTCCACCTTGTGAGTATCAGCACTCTTTGGCCTTTAGGATCCATTTCATTGACTCAGATCTATCAGTTTATCCTCCAGGAACACATTATGTCCCTATTTTTGTTCATGTACTCTAGCTGTCCCACTACAGCCCACATACATCACCCAATATACGCGACTTGTTACACTGTATCCCACGGGAACCCTAAGGCTATCCCACTATAGCTCGTGGGTAGCATGTAAAATGGTAAAAATCACTAGAAAATTACCTTTTTACTCCCAAAAAGTGGTCATTGGGTGACCTTTGGCCCTCCATTTGCCCCAGAAATTTCTCTATGTTTCCTTTCACCTACCTTTGAGAGGACTATATATTGAGCACATATGGCTTATGGACGGGGGGAGAAAGGAGAGCAAGAGAACTCTAGTGGATTTTTGCCCTATCTTGAGTCTACACTCATTGATCCTTGTAGTTGTGAATCCTTTATGTTCACCTTCCAAACTCTTATCATAGTTTGAGTTTTCCATTCCATGGAGGATTGAAGTGGTGGAGGCACAAGTGGATTGACCCGGATCTTGGTTCAGATTAGTTGCTGACAAGAGGTCGTATCACAGTGTACTTCTTGTTATTTATTAATAGAAATACTCATATTCTTGTCCATTAATGTTGTGAATGTTGTTTATATTACATTGGGTTTCATTTACTTATAATCTCATGGACCATTGCTATTAATGATGTTAATGTCGTTTATATATTATATGCGCTTGTTGTATATTGGTTTTCAAGACTAATTTGCAGGTTCAAGTGCACGGATTGAAAGCTTCAACGGGGATCTAGATCAAACATTTGGATCGAGGTTGGTTTTCTTCTTCATTATCTTAGCATTGTCATTTATATAGCATAACACTGAGAATTGAGTTAATTTTTGGTAGTCAGCTGTCTGTTGTGGTCCACCCCAATCCATACAAATTTTTCTCCAAAACATAGGGCAGCTTGTGACATTCTCTTCTTCAACTTGTTTCCACACCTTTCCCACTTTTCTCTTCATATTTTGGCTCTTGGAGGAAAGGGCGCACTTTGTGAGATGATGATCTCTTTGGGGAGATCTTGTGGCCCCATTTATTTGTAACCTGATTTATTTACTCTATATTTTCTTCTCGGAAGATCCTCAGGTCGAAATACCAAGTCAAACTATGTCAAAATACCAAACAATGTATAAATGGTGTCATTTTCCTCATATCTTGTTATGAAAGCTTGAAGTTGCTTTATTTTGACTTGTATCAGTTCATCTATGTGATATTTATGATGTATGGAGATTCATTAATGTCCTCAAGAAGTTTCATATACATTACATAAGCCTTTGGAACATAAATATCGAATTTTATAGCAAATGGTGAAGTTTCCTATCATTTCCCCCTAGGTGAAGACATGTCCACAAACCTTTGATTTATGGGAGTTGCAGCAACCTTTAGGAACTGATTAATGATGCATTTGGGAGCCCATTGAAGTCCTTTAACAATTCCATGTCTCTGTTCCAAAATTTGGGAGGGTCGTACTGCTTTTGGAAAACCATTTTTGTCCCCTACCCTAGGGGGTTTTGAATCTCGAATTGACTAGTAAATTTCCCTATTTTTACCTGATTGTAAATGAATGTTGCAGAAGTATTTTGATAGTTTCCAAGCATCCATCAGCCTCTTTTTATGTTTTAATTCCTTCCAAACACATTCAAACTTAATTTAGAAGCATTTGGAGCCATTTTAAAGCAATTGAGTCATTACTAATCTAAAGGTTGAATTGACCAAAAAGTGCAATTTTTCCAAATTTTTTAAAAAGAGAAACTACAAGCATGAAGTCAAAGAAAACACACTTATTTAATATAACAATAAAATAAGTGAACACTAGAAAGAAAAAGAGGAGCATAAATACATGAAAGAAGAAATGTCAAAGGAAAAAGCCCATAGTGAAGACAAATTTATCTTTTAAATTTCTATATAAAATTTAATTGTGCTTTATTATTAGGACATTATATACACATTATAATTTTATATGATATAAATAAAATAAATTTTATAAAAATAAAAATAAAATAAATATTTATATTTTATAAAACTATATAAAGAATTTTGGTAAAACTATCAAACTATTTACATTATTATAATGTTTAAATTTCTAAGTAACTCTTTATATATAAATAAAAAACCAAATATAAAATTTAATATTTTATAATAATAATAAAAACATAACCTGTGTTGATTATTCTCTATTCATAATGTAATAATATTATAACATTGAAATATCACTAAACGAGAACATAATTATTATAACCAAAATAAATACAACAAATGATAAAGTTTTATTAAAAACATGAATATTTGTATTAATTTAACTTATAATAATAATGTAATTTTTTATTTTATAATTTAAAATAAAATCAATTAATTATTTAGAAAATTTTTAAGTTAGTACTTATGGCTAGTGACTTTACACAGAGTATTTTAATAGATATTCATTCACGTTTTATTTTATATATAGTGGGTCACTAATTATTTATAATTTTTTTTCAAATAATTAAGTTATCTTAAAATTAAACCAAAATTAATTTGAGTGAATGTTATCTACTTTCATCAGATCATCATCATGATAAAAAAAGGTTAAAAACTATTTTTAAAAATGTAAATTATTTTTATGAATTTAATTTATAATTTAAAAATAAATGTAATTTTTTATTATATAATTTAAAATTAATTAATTAATTAAAATTAAAATTTAGATACAAAGAAAATATAAATATAATCAAATTATTAATTTTTTAAAGTTGATATTGGTGAAGTATACAAATAATAAAATGAAGAAAAGTTGATCTTAAATAATTTTATTAATCTCCATGAACAACAATAACTTTAAAAAGTTAAAATTTTAATTTTAATTAAAAAAAATTATAAGTACATTTTATTTATTAAATAAAGAAAATTATGAAGAATGTAACATATTTCTCTTTTCAATAAATTTAGTAGACTTTGGCGGTGGCGGTGGCAGTGGTGGTAGTGGTGGCGGCGGTGGTGGTGGACTATAACTTTGATGAGATAAAAGATCTTATGTGATTGTACGCGGTGCAATCTGAGAGGAATGGTTTTGCATCCTCAAAGATGACAAATCCTTTCAATCTCGAAAAGGTCGAATGCCTTGTTTCATTATGCAACTCATGAGGATTCACTCTTATTTTAGCTATGTGGATCTCCTTCTCTATGCTAGATAAAAAAGAGAGATAATTTTGATCTTCAAGATTAGGGTTAATGACCACAGATAATTTTAAACTTCAAGATTAGGGTTAATGACCACATATAATTTTGATCTTCAAGATTAGGGTTAATGACTTCCATTGTCATTTTTTATTTTTTTAACACAAATGAGAAATATATTTATATTAAGAAACAAGATTTACATATCACCCCCAAGGCACCAAAAAGATTGACATAGAGGTCTGTGCAAAAATTAACCATACAATCGAAGTCTACAGCCTGCTTAGATTGATAGTTAGCACTACAAAGCTTACCAAAAACTATCACATTTCCCTTAACATAGTATACTCTTATGAACTAACCACATAAGTATCGACAAAAAACATGTATATAACTAAAAACAGTCTGACAGAGGGCATCATTCATGCACCATATCTTCATTTGCAGTTGGCTAAACAGTAGAAACTTCATCCATTGGGGAGGCATCGGTCTACTCACGAGAAGGCCCACTAATTCCCCTATTTAGCATGTTGATGTCTGCCCTCAATTCTTCCAAAATTTCCCTTAATTGGACAAAATGAGCTTTATTTCTCTCATTTGCATTCATTCTCTGCTCCTGGTGGGAACACTTCATCTCAACCGCTGCCCATCACATTTCCTCATGCCTGAGCCTCAACAATCTATCCATTTCTTGCAAACCACGTCGGATATCCTCGACTTCTCCCACTTGAACCCGGTACCCACTATCTAAATCATCCACGTGGGAGTCAATACCAAAAATGTCGAACGAAATCATCCTATCCTCCTACGGGACTACCTTTGAGACCTCAAACATGCACCGTAACATCTTCCTGAAATCTACCATGTCTTTTTTCAGGTCCCGAACCTCGTCCAGAATTACCTCTGTGACTTTTTCCTCTACATGGGGAAACTCAACTAGCATTTTTTCCACTACTTTGACACTTCCTTCAAATGGAGACCTCTCTTGGTTTTCAATCCCTGCTACGCTCCTTGTTCTCCCTGACACATTCATAAATCCAAAGAGAGAATGAATGCTGCCTAAATGAGTGATGCCTGACGCATACAGAGGATCCTACATATCTAAACACTGAGTTGTCTCGAGAGAGTTCTTAACTTGAAAACGTGCAATGGGGTCAACGGTAATGAAGACCGGGTTGGAGCATACAATGCTCACACCCTCTCGCCACCTTCATGAACCACCTATCTCTCCCTTCATTAATACTACACCATAAATGTCGGATTTTTCCCATCTCCCCTTACCATGAAGAGCAAGCCCATTTAATGACCTTATTGGATTGAATTGAGCCATTAAAACTAAATTTGGAAGCAACTTGTCCATTTAACAATGGGCCTTTAGTTGTTGTTCATCAATAAAACCCCTTGCTTAAGCTTGGCGCCAATGTGGGATTGCCTATCAATGACAAAGTTTTTTCGGCGCATGAAAGAACTAAATTTTCGAGATGTCCAGGACAAAGGATAAGATTCATTTTTGGACCTTTCCAACCTCCTTCCTTTTTCCAAACTGAATGTTTTGCATTGATTGAATGATAATGCATGAGTTGCCATAAACCTAAAAGGAATCAAGGTGATGATCAAGCATTGTTTCTATACCTTGCATTAAAGCTTCCCATTCCTCCTGATTGTTCGTCCTCCTCCCAAGCCCCGAGCAAAGGATGCTATCTTTTTTCCTTCAGTATAAAAAATGACCCCTCCCGGACCTGCTTCCCTGAATGATCTCCACCATCATCATCATCATCGATAACTTAATTTTCTTTTATCCTCTAAATTTTCATCACACCACACTTTCTCTTTGAACTTCCAACTAATAATACTTTTAATATCATCTATATTTAGCAAAGTGACATTTTTGTTATCTTTAACCAAGATATGGAATCTTTATGCCAACTTCGCTTAAGCCTTAGGTGATTTTGACTTGACTTTAAAGCAATTTTTGATAGTTGTTGGTTACCCAAGTTATTTATTTTTTCTCATACATTAGGTACCTAGTCATAGCTATGCTCTTAATGGGGGAAAGACCCACTTCAATGAGGAGAATAGGATATGGTGTATTGCTTTTAATTTAAAGATTGTAAATTATAAATGCTTCTAGATTTGTTCAATTCTTCTCCAAGATTCTCTAAAGAGACTGCAACCCAAAACTTCACACCCATATATCAGAACAAGAGTGACTAGAGTTTCAAAGAGGAATTTATTTTTATTCCAAATCACAAAGTTTGTTGACTTACAATTGTTTTCAAGACCAAAATAAACTTTTCACCCTCCATTGATTACATAAGTGACCTTATTAAATTTTTTATTTAAAAAAGAGTGATACTTTTCTAAATTAAGCCATATCTTATCTTTAAATTTTAATATAATAATACTTTTAATACTATCACCATTCTACATAATAACTTATTCTTGAAATATTTTCAAAAAATGATCATTAAAACTTAACCCAAAAAGATTCAAGAAAATCCATGATTGATTCAAGAAAATCCATGATTGATTTAGATATACTATATTTAATATTTGATGAATTCAAATCTTCATTTCCTTGTATAGGGATGGAATTCATTTCGATCCAACACCTAATGCTCTTGACTATTAAGCAACATCGCGAGGAACATAACATTAATTAATCAATTCTTCAATAATGAATCTCTGAAAAACGAGCTTTCTTGTTATCCCCAAAAGGTCAACGCTCACACTTCCACACAATTGGTAGTATACTTTGATAATTATAAATTACTATCGGATCGACACAACGATTAATCTATGTATTTTTATTAATAATTGTACTTATCTTCTTCATTCATTGGCTAGAGTTAATTGTTTTACTATCATAATTTACTCATACACCATTATTTATAATTCATTAGCTAGAGATTGACAAACGTTCATATTACATTAATATAATTTATAACTTCAATTCATCGCTGACATAGATTGACCAGCGTTAAGATTCCATATTCCATTAATATAATTTATAACTTCAATTTATTTGGTTGATATTACATTAATATAATTGTATCCTTATGTGTTTATATTTTAGAATTTGGAGAAGACTAATATCTATACTTTTCTTAGATTGTATGAGGATGAGACAAGTGTATTGTCTATATTGATTTATAACCAACATATATCCGTTTTAAAAGGGGATCTATCAAGTGTCGAGAGGGATCAAATCTCTCAAAATACAAAACCCTTTTTAGAATATAACTGTTAAAGAAGCGTTTTACTTTATCTATTTGTGTAGTTTTATATATATGCCATTGTAAATGTTTTAAATAGTCAACATGTTATTTTTTATAATATTTTTTTTTTTTTAAAGAACACATGTCAGTTCCAAGATGAGCACGAAAGGAGTTACACATCCCCCTACTAGGCTGTAGAATGCACCTCTTCGATGCAATAATAATAATAATTTATTTTTAAGGTCATCACCAAGCGAGACACCAATCTGGTGTATAAGACCCTCTTGTTTGTGGGACAAGAGAGCCCCCTTTGTGCAACGATTTAACTGTTAAAGTCTACAGAGGTGTACATACCCTAACCCCCTATGGATTTGAACCTATTACCTTCTAAGAGGAAACACATGTTCTTAACTGTTAGGTCCACGTGTTCATATTTAATGCCAGTCGTTCCAAATACGAAATAAACAGTTATAAAAGAAAAAAAAGAAAAAATAACGTTTAGTTGATGCATAGATAACCCATCTAACTAGAAGAAGGAGATCGATAACATGTAGTTGAGGCATATACAACGGACAAATATGCATGGAGAACAAGTAACATATAACGTATTACGTATTTGTGGCACTTAACTTGTGGCCCATCGATGTTCACCGACCACAAGTTAAGTGGTTGTGCTATTTAATTTCATTCTACCAAGATTGTTAGTGTAGGGCACCACAACAAGATGTTACTTTTGGGTACTCACACGAAGCTAGTACCCAAAAATACCACAACAACAACGCGTGAGCAGAAAAAACAAAACGACACACACGCGCATCCAAATGCTCTTACGCGTCGCTGCTTTGGAGATGCCGAACGTCCACATGGTTCAACCACAGGGACTTCACTCAATGACTGCCTACCATAGCACGTTCATTCATGGCATATGAAAAATTACCCCTTATTTCAAAAAATATTGGAAAAACCCTCCCAAAATCATTTTTTTTAACCCCCACCCAATATGCCTTCCCAATTTAAAAAAACCCCTAATCCCCCTATAATATTGTATGTATCCATTTTTTCATTTACATTTTTTATACCCCTTTATATATATACCTAGTATATAGCCATGATACTGTGGGCTTGACTAAACCTCCCAAGGCCTGTAATAGGCACGAGTGGTTGGGTATTCAAGCCTCCAAGGCCTATCGAGGGCCTATAACAGGCCCTGGAGGCTTAGTGCCTCCCAAGGCACCCTAGGGGCTTGGACACCTTCATAGTATACAAACAAGTGAATATCGGATAAGTAAAACACAACAATTTAGATATGTAAACTTACAAAACTCGGATAAGATTGGTGTCAAAGCCAAGTTCATTTCCCAGAAAATGAGGAAAGGGAGAGCCTTTTGACTACCAATTTGTTGAGAGCCTAAGGGTTTACCAAACTTGAAATGGCCTAGAGTTTTATGGCCAATCTAATGTTTTTGCACTTATTCTCATGCCTAGGGTTTTCTCCAACCTAGATAATTTGTTTTCAATCAAAGGTTTCTATGTTTTTCTTGTACATTAAACTCTTCATTTTCTGAAGTGGTTGCTCTTCTCCTATATAGCTTGTGCGAACCGGAACTTTTTTCTTTATGACATGCATTTTTTACTATAATAACTTCTTTTGCCCACTTTTTATATTGTACAGCCTACATTTTCTACTGAACGACCTATTTTTTTATCCTGATTTTCTCTTGTACAACTTACCTACCATATAGGGGGCGGCCTGTACAACTTGCATAGTTGACTTTCCTTGTTTAACTATTTTCCCTCTTCACTCCTTCCATCACTACTCTCTCCTCTGCTACTAGTCAGGGATTGTCACTTTTCACAACTTACACATTAGTATGAATTGTCCCTTGTTCACCATATCTCTGACACTGCGTCGTAATTTTATGCAAAACATGCAAAAAGTGCAGCATATTTTCACACAAACATAGACATGGGAACACATTTCTTTTTACAACATTTGTTTATATTACAAGTGAAAGGAATTTGTTCCTTTACATATTCAAAACACTCGATATTAGGGCAAGAGGAGACCCATTCTCTAACACACTAAGTTACACATCTACTTATTAGAGTACAATGTAGGTGGAAGTAAATCTAAAAGCTTCCTTATTCTCCTCTTTAAAACTTTCTATAAACACTAACAACCTTTCATGTAACTGCCCATGCCTAATTAGCACTTCTGACATAACATACTAACACGGCTAACTTATGTAGCACGTTGGCCTGCATAAGTGCAGGTTCAATTACAAAATAATCATTACATTCTAAAATTATATATGTACATTGATTATAAATGAAATTAGATGAGGAGATGTTGTTACTTTTAATGGGGAAATTCATGTACAAAATGGATGCATTATTAATGGTAATTTGCTGAGAGACTATGTTGGAATTGCTATGTCATCAACTAAAGAAAAAATGACATCAATGGTAGGATAACAACATCTGTGCAACCCTTGGAACCCTTATTAAGGGAACATATATTTAGGTCACAATCTGTAAAAGAAAATCGGGTGAATTAGCTTTAGTTCTTTCATTTAGTCAGCATCTCTGAGCAATATGTCCACTTCATGAAACTCCTCTTTGTACATGGCTTCTTTCACTTTATAATGCTGAAGTGGATGACATATCTGTCAACTACACTTTTTCTCTAAAGAAAGGTTGCAAGGGTCATATTGTCATATTATCTTAATGCTTTACAGAGGTATATTTCCAAGTAAGATGGTTGATCATGGGTTTGACCCAAATAGAATAAATTTTAAAATCACTTGTCTAGAGTAGCAAGGTGTAAGTAGGAGCCTTAAATTCTCTAGAAGAAGTTTTGAAACTAAAGTTCTTTTGAAAACAAGGTAGTTTGAATCTTGATTGGTCCTGGATGCATAGGCATCCAACAGGCAGGAAAGATCAAATTTGAAGATAATGACTTTTGGTTCTTGCATATATTAATTACAAACATGGATTGTGGATATTCAAGAAGAGTTTCTTGTTAGTCCTGTGGCAGATACTATAGTTCCCAATTTTGCGTTAGTTTTGCTTTGATTTATTGGAAAAACATTAGGTCATCTAAAGTTTGGAGCATTTTTTTTGGGTGTAATATGCTCTCAGTTTTTTGGATGGGAGATGTGGATTTAACATCTTTTATCATTTATTGGTATAAAAAATGAAAACAAAAATAGGGCCAGAGTGATGGTGTTTAATGCCCTGTGTATAATAAGCCACAAAACTTACCTTCACTTCCCTTCGTGAAGCTTCATAATGGGCCTTTAGTTGCCAAATGCATGTATGATCTCTATCAACTCTGTATGCTCGCCTTTGGCTCAATTTTAACACAGCCTTCTATTCTTGTTACATCTGATACTTGAGCAATGTATAGTATATCTTGTAATACATCAATATTCCACCCTCAATAGTTATTTGAATTTCATCTACTAGCCTTCTGCAATTGATTCTGCAAGAGAAACCTTTGATGACCTCCACATTACAGGATATTCCAGAGAAACAGATTGATGATGTTCATCATAGCAGTAATTGCAGTAGCCTCAGCCCAAGCATCTCTTGGCAGCAGAGGTTACTATTATTCAGGGATCTAAGTTCGACACTATGAAGCTAGGTTTGAAGAGAGTTCAGTGTAAGTATTGGATTTTGTTGCTTTTGTCAGCTGTCTTAATGAACAACAGAAGCAAGAAGATACCATGAAAGGTGATTTCTAGGATCAGTTGAAGATTGGGCCCTTGGAAATTTGGAATTTGTAAATGAATTCAGAACTAATATGATTAGTGGTCTCTTTTGTCGACTCTTGCACAAAGAATGCTTGTTGCACCGTGAGTAGCAAGGTGCTTACAACCCAGTATGGGAAGATGTTGTCATGTTTGTCATGTTATGTAACATAACTTTCCCATGTCGGCTCATTACTTATCCAATTTCCCGAGGAGTAAATTTTTTATTGATGTGTAAAAAGTTTAAGATAAAAAAAATTATACCTAAGAAATTGGATCCCTATTGGTGCTTAATAGATCTGGTTTTAAGATGGATCTATGCTCATAATTAAAAGAAATATATGGAGTGGGTTATTCTTGCACAGGTTTCAATGGCAGTGAGACATGGTTAAAGAGTAATTCTAACATTGCGTGGATAGCCCTGTATGCGATATCTTTGACTTGGCATCAAGAAGTGTCAACTACTTTCATATTTCTGCAGAACTTCTGATTACCTGACCGGGTTTCTCCTTGGAGAATTCTAGATTACTGTTGGAGCCTAGGTTGCAGCTATGGTAAAGCTGCGAATTTTGAGGAAAAAGCACAAGTATGGAAGGAAAGTGCTAATTTTGAACAAGCACCAATTTTTGGGTAGAAGCAAACGGTGCGCAGTACGGTGCCAGATGGACGAGTTCAGCGCAGATTACGGACCGAAAATCACGGAGCTCACGCGCACACGTCAGAGGAGAATAAATGTGGCCGAGTAGAGAGCTCAGCTACCATAATAAATGAAGTGATGGAGTAGAGGGCTCAACTACCCTCATTAAGGCTGAGTACAGAAGTTATGGTTGCTCTAACCAAGGAAGAGCAACGGACCAAAGCATTAAAGGTGAAGGACAAGGAGCGGTAAACGATGAAGCGGCGCCCATACCCGCAATCTGCGTCGAAAGTCACGGAACTTGCAGGAAACAGCGACATGACTGCAAGCGGCTCCTACAGTACACCTAGCCATGTCCGTGGTTAGGGTTTTTGGGGAATACTGCTGGGAAAGGCCCACAGTTTTGTAAGGGTGTGACCGTCATGGCCACTTATATATATGTGTAAATGTAAAGGATAGACGTTAGTTCGTTAGTCAGTCAGTAAGCTAGCCATTCAGTCTTCTATTGTGTTGTTAGAAGACAAGAGTTAGAGCCGGGATAGCCGTGAAGTTAATCCCTGAGTTGCAGACAGTCTGAGTCGACGTCTGAACTATTGTAATCTCTGTAGAGGAAGAAACTAGATCGAGAGAAGGGCTCCCAGCTGTGTGCGTGGAGTTTCCTGGAAAGATCTAAGGCTACAGCTGTGTGCGCAGCAGGATTGTAATTCCTATTCTAAGATTAATATAAGATACTCTCCCCGTGGACGTGGTTTCCTCGTGGAGGTGAAGTTCATAATTTTCCTTGTTGCGACGTTGTGTTGTGTGATTGCATGTTTTAGTTCACTTTCTGTGTGTATATGAGCATTGCGTTCTCGTTATGAATATGCTAAGTAAGTTCGCAAGCCTTCTTGATAGCTATAACTGTTAAAGTGTCGAAGAAACCTGTAGACCGCTGTCGCTGCGGTGATTGAGGCAGGCATTACTGCGCTGGGCACGCAAGCAAGAATGATACATAGGGTATCGACGTAGAGGGTAATCGCCTCGTGCGCTGGAAACGAGGGACCTCGCGGTTAAGCTGGTACAAGTTGCAGCGCTGTCGCGCTGAGAGCTACAGAGGAGTAAGACCTTCCACTCGAGAACTCCCGCGCGAGGGGAGAAGATCGCAGTCTCCGCATCGCCAAGGTTAAGGAAGCTTGATTCCTTAGCCCCCCATAGCCACTTCAGGTGAGACTTTGGGCTGCTACGCAGCTTGTTGCCGAGAGGGCCAGTGCGCCAAGGGGTTTTGTTGCTGCGCTTCATTAAAACCCGGGTCTGTCCAAAAAGCAGCCAACAAATGGTTCCGTTGCCTGGACTTGTTATTGTGAGATTTGTTATTTCGGTGACGCGCGAGATTGATGCGAAACCCAAAGAATGAAGAAGCCAACAAATGATTCCGTTACCTTGAGACTTATTACTCCGGCGACGCGAGATTGTTGCCTTATGGTTGGTAAAGCCAACAAATGCTTTTGTTGTCGACTTTGAACCTATTACCTTGAAGGCAATGTGCTACTGGAATCCTACAGCTGAAGAAATTCAAGCCTGGTTTGATTTAAAAGCTAGAGAGTTCGCTGAACGAGAAAATAGAAGCTCTAGGCTTCAGACAGAAGACTAGTTGTAGAAGTATATTTATACTGACCTTCACAAAATTTTCTTTGTCACGTTTGCACTAGAATTGCATGCGTGGGTAGCCAAGTTAGCAGATACTAGACCCACTGTGCATGTGGAGCGACCTGTCGCTTGGACGCCTGAGCTAATCAGTATTTTGAAGCGGGTAGATAATTCTATCTCCTGCGCAGTAGACTTTTGGTTGAATAGTCTGCTGGAAGGTTTCATTACCGAGTTTGCAGTAGATACGAGAAAAAGCTTTAGCGAAGCTCAGAGGAACTTCTTCAAAGCACACGGGTAAGTTCCTAAATTCTCTGAACTTGTGGATTAAAATGCTTCTATATGAAAAAGGAAAACTATGCATAGCTTCTGATGAATAGCATAGACAAGTAATGTCCGTAGATTCTGATAGTGATCTTGAAGCTATTGGTTGCACTCGTAGTGGAAAGCGGTATAAAGTAGGCCTTGACCAACATTCTTTTGAGTCTAGCCCAGAAGACAGCCAAGTTCCTAGAGCAAGTCATCTAGAGAGACAAGGGAGTGCTCATATCCCTTACCACCCTTTTACGCCGCAAAAACCAGACGGAGCTCAGTATAACCCTGTAGTAACACCTTCTAGTAGCACACACGGTACTTCTAGTACCTCAGCACCACCTTTATTTAACCATCCTAGAAGCACTGCTACAGCACCTCCACCTCAACCTAGCGCAAGAAAGATGGGTGATGACATGAAGCTACCAACTTTTAGAGGAACGGGGTTAGAAGACCCTGAGCAGCACTGGTTCCTATGTGAAGCCATTTGGAAAATTAAGCAAATTAACGACGATGCTGTTAAGCTCGTTCAGTTAGCAACCACACTAAGAGAAAGAGCCTTAACTTGGTTCATGAAATACTCAGCAGCACAGAATAGGACGCTTGCTGATGTAAGAAGCGCTATGATTAAGGAATTCAAGAAACCTAAATCAGAATCACAGTGTATAACAGAGCTCAAAGACATAAAACAGCTAGCTACAGAGTCAGTATGGGACTTTGACCAGAATTTTAAAGCCCTGATAGATCAAGTAAGCTTTGAGTTTGCACCACAGCAGCATAAGGAATGGTTCATTGCTGCGATGCTTCCACACATTAGACTTCCTCTTATGCAACAGAATCTCACTACTCAGGAACAAGCTCTAGAAATGGCCATGAAACTAGAAGCTTCACCAATTGCTGGAACAAGCAACGATGTTGCGCAGTTGCAGAACCAATTAGAAAACTTAACCTTGCAAGTCCATGATATTAAGAAAGGAAAGGAAGTTAAACAAGAAATTTGGTGTACAAAGTGTAAAGCGCAAGGTCATTCAAAGGACCATTGTCCCGTTTTCATAGAATATATTGCAACTGGAGCACCTAACCCTTTACCACAGGCCCAGGGGCCTTGGTGTGAAATCTGTAGAACTAGAGGTCATAAACCACAAGAATGTCACTTATTACAGAAATATGTACAAACTCCAAAGAATCTATATTGCAATTTCTGTAAAGCAGTAGGCCATGATGAGAACAATTGCAGAGCATATGACCTTATGATAGAAAGAAAACATGATGTTTATAGAGTACAATCAGAGGCACAAGGACCCACAGCAGGTCCACCGTATGACCCAGATCGCGCAGACAGAACAGGAAATTATAGGGGCCGCGGACGCGCAGCAGGTTTTGGTCGAGGAAGAGGACAGATTACTTGCTACAATTATGGAGCTCAAGGTCATTTTGCAAGGGATTGCCAGAACCCTACAACCATTTGCAGATATTGTAAATCTTATGATCATGTCATTGAAGAATGCCCTCAGTTGATGGCTAAGATGCAAGCAAAGATGCCGCAGGTCAATCAGAATATTCAGTTGATCGGAGTAGAAAAAAGAGAACTAGAGCCTACCATTAATATAGTGACGCGCAGTGGAGCAACCACCGGTGCACCAGAGATGGGAACTGGAAAGCAAGTGACGCAATGGGTGCGCCGCGCTAATACTAAACCATCCCCGCTTGACCTGCAGAAGCAGAAAGAAGCATTCACGCAAGCTCAAGAGTATTTCTCAGCTCCGAGAACTTCAACTTCGGTCGCAATCCCGCATAATGACATCAGACCGCAAATGCTAAGACAAGAGAACCGAGTGCGAGAACAAGCCACTACATCTGGAAGGCTTGACGATGAAGAGGATGCACTAGGCAGTGTCCATGCTTTCCTAAGAAACTGCTTAAAGTTGTTGCGCAATGAAAAAGCAGCTATGGAACTTCAACACCTATTGGATAAATGTCAACAATCTGCTTCGATGAACACACCGCAGCGTGCTGTTCACCAGATTGGGAGTCATACTAGAACTGGAAAAGAGATGAGGATCACAGCGTAGATTGGAGCATTTGACATGGACGAAGTCATTTTAGAATTGGGCTCAGAAGTTAATGTTCTCACCATGCAGACATGGGAACAGATGGGTAGCCCTCAGCTTACAAGATCTCCTATCCAGCTCCGAATCGCGAATCAGCAACGAGTCTCTCCACTGGGCAGATTACCCAATGTACCTATTGATATTGAAGGAGTAAGAAGTTCTGCAGATTTTGAAGTAATCAAAATTCTGGATGATAGTAGACCATACCCAGCACTTTTAGGCATAGACTGGGCATTTGATAATTTAGCTGTCATTAATTTGAAGAAAGACAGATGACCTTTGAGGATGACCAAATTAGGGTCATTGCACCGCTTGATCCCATTCAAGGACCAAGATATATTGAACCCATTCGGGAAGAAGAAGAAGTGCGCCACATGGAAAGTTTGTATCAGATGACTGCTAGTCATAGTGACTATGTCAATCCCACAGCAGACGGCCATATCAGCTGGCGATGTGATAGTTTGTGCACATCAGATTCAGAAGCAGGATTGGAAAACTGGCAGAATCGCTTGCATGAAGTTTCTGCAAGGATTTCCGCCATGATGACTAAATCCATTCGATGGATTGGTACAGAACTGAATGACACTCCAAATTTTGATGGTTTAACTGAAATAAGTGAATTCATACATACATATGAACAACAGATCCCAGAAGAGCATCGCATACAAGCATTGGATGTAGCACTGCGCGCTACACCCGCAAGATGGTGGGGTGCGCATAAAGAGAATATTCACACATGGCAAGACTGTCGCAGATTGATACTGCGCAGATTTCAGGGAACTACAGCAGAAGTGTTGCGCAAATATGAGGGACACAGTGACCCCAGGTCACATGTTGAAGCATGTATTCAGCAATGGTCAGATATTCCAGAAGATGAGTGGGTTCACCTATTCATCCACACATTGGATACAGTTCCAAGGAACTGGTACACTGAAACAGAATTGCGCAGAGGGACTGTTACTTGGCCTCTTATGATAGAAATTTTTCAGCTTACCTTTAGTTTTGAGTCAGAATATCCGAGCATTGACCACGCTTTAAAGTGTATTGAAAAGAAGGTATTTGAACAATGTCCATTACCAGAATATTTCCAACCAGATTGGGCTGTCCAGATAGAACATGCCCTGGAATGCTATAATTTTACCGCTGGAGAAGAGGAGGATGATCCTCGCAATATCAATATTCCAGAATCAGAAGGGACGCACAATATTGAAGGTCCTCAGCTTGATATTCCTGCCATTACAGAACACATCAAGCTCAAAAAGATTAACATTGGTACAGAAGCCGAACCCAAGTTTGCTTCTATAGGAGATTATTGGGATGATGAAACTGTTGGCCATATTTCATATTTATTACGTGACTAACAGGATATCTGTCCTACCAAGTTCACAGAAATGAAAGGCATCCTAGGAGATTTAGGAGTGATGCGCATACCTCTGAAACCAGACGCCAAGCCAGTAAAACAACGCCCATACAGATTGAATCCGCGATATAAAGAAAATCTTAAAGAAGAAATTGACAAGATGCTCGCAGTAGGTATTATTGAGCCAGTAGAGGAAAGTGACTGGATTAGTCCTATGGTGGTACAAGAAAAGAAGACAAAAGGAGAAATAAGAATCTACGTGGACTTGCGCAAGCTGAATGACGCATCAGCGCATGATCCATTTCCTACTCCCTTTACCGACGAAGTGCTTGATAATGTTGGAGGACAAGAGGCTTACTCCTTCACTGATGGCTTTTCGGGATACCATCAGATCAGAATCCATCCAGAAGATCGTCACAAGACCACTTTTGCAACTGAATGGGGATCATTCCAGTATACGGTAATGCCCTTTGGTCTTAAAAACGCACCTGCTATCTTCTCTAGAGTTGTTGTTGCTGTTTTTAAAGAATTCATTCATAAGTTTCTCGAAGTCTATTTCGATGACTGGACTGTGTTTGGTTTAGTAAAGAACCATATAGGAAACCTGCGCATGATGTTAGAAAAATGTAGATAGTATCAGATTTCCCTTAACTTGAAAAAATGTATCTTCTGTGCTCCTTTTGGTATTTTGTTGGGCCATATTGTATGCAGACAAAGACTCCTGATGGATCCTGCGAAGGTTGCCATCATTGCTAATTTACCTGCGCCCAACTCAGTTAAGCAATTGCGCACTACATTGGGACATACAGGGTACTACAGGAAATTTATCAAAGGTTATGCAAAGATAACTGCGCCTATGGAAATATTGCTGAAAAAGGATTCGAAGTTCCAATGGACAGAAGAATGCCAACGGAGCTTGGATACACTTAAAGAAAAGATGATCACTGCGCCTATTCTAGTTTTCCCGGACTGGAGAAAACTCTTTCATGTTCATGTAGATGCTTCTTCCATAGCATTGGGGGTTGTGCTGACACAACCAGGAGAAGGAGGTATTGACCACCCTATTGCTTACTCCAGCAGAAAACTTTCTACAGCTGAAAAGAACTACACCACTACAGAAAGAGAAGGACTAGCTATGGTGTATGCTTTACAGAAATTCAGGCACTACCTATTGGGCGCACATTTTAAAATGTATACTGACCATTCTGCTTTGAAATACTTGGTCAATAAGCCAGTGTTAGGGGGAAGAATTTGCAGATGGCTACTTCTCTTCCAGGAATATGATTTTGAGGTTATTGTGAAGCCAGGTAGATTGAATGCAGGACCTGACCACTTATCTAGGATAGAGTCAGGAGAGGAACCTACAAATCTGGAGGACAATCTGCCTGACGTGCAGTTTTTTTCTATTCAAGCAGCAGATGAATATTATTCCGATATTCTTGATTTTCTCACTACCGGGCAAGCGCCTATTGAGTTCACAATCCAGCAGAAGAAGCAACTTGTTGTCAAAGCCGCAGACTTCACTCTGATAGCAGGCCAGCTCTATAAGCTGGGTCCTGACGAAGTCCTGCGCAGATGTATCTAACCGTACGAGAAGAAATCCATCATCACAGAAGCGCACTCAGGTACCATAGGAGGCCATTTCGCAGGAAAGCTGACTGCGTAGAAGATCTTAGCCGCAGGTCTTTGGTGGCCGACATTGCACAAGGATACTAAGGAATTCTGCAAATGTTGCGATGTATGCCAGCGGACAGGAAGACCCTCAAGGAGAGATGAAATGCCGCTAAGACCCTAGATAACACTGCGTGATTTTGATAAATGGGCCATTGATTTTGTAGGACCTATCAACCCACCTGGAAAGAGAACCGGTGCAAGATACATCATCACAGCTACTGAATACCTCACCAGATGGGCTGAGGCCAAGCCAGTTAAGAATTGCGACGCTGTCACTGCCGCGCAGTTCATTTTTTAGAACATTATCACTAGGTTTGGATGCCCACTAATTCTAATGAGTGATTAGGGTACGCATTTTCTGAACAACACTATAGAGGCCCTTATTGAGGAATTCCACATCAGTCGCCATAAGAGTACACCCTACCACCCTCAAGCTAATGGTACGATGGAGGCATTCAATAAGATTCTCGAGAATGCCCTAACGAAGATCTGTAATCAACAAAGAGATGATTAGGACCTTAGAGTCACAGCTGTATTATGGGCTTACAGAACCACATGCAAGAAATTAACAGGACACACACCTTTCAGTTTGTTGTATGGACAAGAAGCAGTTATGCCCATGGAATACATTGTTCCCAGTCTCAGAATTGTGCAAATTACAGAAATGGCAGATACTGATACTATGAGTGAAAGGATTTCACAATTGCTTGCCTTAGAAGAAGACATACTTTTAGCCGAATTCCATCAACAAGTACAGAAGGCAAGACAGAAAGCTTGGCATGACAGGCATATTAAGAATAAAGTCTTTCAAGAAGGCGACTTGGTACTCCTCTATGATAGTAAGTTCATCAAGTTCCCAGGCAAGTTTTGTGCACATTGGTTAGGCCCTTTTCGGGTCATAAAGATAACAGAAGGAGGAGCAGTTCAGCTTGCGAAGCTCAATGGAGAATTGTTGCCAACAATGATCAACGGGAGTCGGCTCAAGCTTTATTGCGACGGCCACTCCGCCCAGTTGATTTAATACACTGCTAGAGAAGTGCAGATGTCCAGTGTAGTTGAAAGAGGCATTGCATTTTCACAGTCTACACGGAAGTTGCGAGACACTTTCAGTCTCCGGCTTCCCGCGCAGTTCCTTGAAGCATCCGCGCATGTCTATAGAATTTTTTTCTGAGCGACCCTATTTTGTGCTCTTGCGAAGTTTTTTCCCGGGTCGTCGAACTGTCTCTCTTGCGAAGTTCCCGGTGTCAATTTTCCGCTTAAGGAGTTCTCGTTGTGTACCCCTCTATATGCACAGTTACCTATGTTGAAATGACCCGCCGAAAAATTTGAATTACAGCAGTTATGTAGCTGCGTCTGAGTATTAATGCAAGATAAGCCCGCCATTTAATTATAGCCACTCTGACAGATTCGGCTTATCTCCGTAAGATTTTCATTTAACTCATGCGCCAAAAGCTTTAGCTTCTCCCGGAAGCCTGTCAGAGCCTGTCCATCACAATTAATGCACCGCATAGGCGAGGGGGATAGAGGCGTTGTCAACTCATGCATAGGAACCTACAGCTAGTAGCCCCACTTGCCCGCATTTACTATTACCTTTTGGCTATAAATACTCCGCACTTGTATATTTTCGGGTTAATTTTCTCGAATTGCATAGTCTTGTTTGAGAATCTAAGTTATTTGTTTTCAGAGCCGAGTTGTGCAGAGTGCTTCCTTTGTTTCAGTGTTCGTATTTCACGCTGTTTCGTCATTCGCCTGTTCAAGTTTTTTTGTCTACACCGGTTCACGACGGAGAACCTGTCAACTGAAGAAGTTGTTCGTCAGTTTATGCGCCGAGGCTTAGATTTCGGCATGACTACTCCGGTGACGGCTTCAACTTACGTACACCCTGGTTGGACTGATCCAAGACAATCTCCTGGAACGAGGGCATCTCAGTAGCAGCAGCCGGACGAGCCCGTTCCAGAGCCGTTAGCCACTATGGTGAATTATATTCCGCCGCGTTCAGATGATGCACCAGAAGTGCATATCTCGAAGAATGCAAAGTATCCGATTCCGTTACCGCCACTGCCTGTTGGCGTGCGACAAGAAGGGTCCCTGCTTGGACACCTTCCACTGGTCAAGTTCTTTGATTTCAATTTGGGCGACTACAGAACATATCCTCAATTTGCGCCAGATTGTTATCTGATGGTAGTCTATAATACTGATAGAAAGGTTGATGAATTCGTTCCAAAAGATTTCGCCGCAAATCTTGAGCGGCATGGACTCCTGAACCTGTTAAAGCTACCGCACTTCGGGCGTAGCAATGAAGTCAATGCAGTTGTTAAGACACTGCTATCCTGCGTTCATGGTGGTTACCTTTGGCTGGGGAGGCCAATCGATTTAAATGTCGACTTGATTCACCGTATTAACAGCCTATCTAAGGTTGGTAAGGACCCTAATATTCATTTTGTCGGAAAAGAGAAGGACAGAAAATTGGTTGCACGGCTGGTGCAGAAATATAATTTAACAAGAGGAGGTCGGGCTTATGACCTCACTATAGTTGAGTATGAAGCACTTAGATTTACAGGCAGTCTGCTTGCAGGCAGACTTCTTACAAAGTGCAGACCTAAAGAAGTTATTGGAGCTGTCGTGGAGCTCGCTATCGCAGCTGCGGAGGGAGAACAGTACAATTGGTCTCTCTTCCTTCTCAATTCTTTCTTGGAAGACTGCCGGAACGTCCAAGACACCCCCGGTCAGTTGTTCCATTTTTCTTGGCTTTTAATTTTATGTGCTCTCGTCGGGTGGAAGGAACCCCTGAACACTCAGTTCCTTCCGCGCCGCGCAGGAGAACCTGCCAGAATCCGCTATGTTAACCTTTGGGATTCTAATAATCCCATGAAGCGCAAGATGAACCGCGCTGTATTTTGTGAATACTACCATCTCCTCAAGGATACCATTCAGGACATGCCAAGGCTAAGTGAGGAGACAACAAAAGTATATGAAGGAAAGTTGGCCTTTTCTGCCGACTTGCATCAACTTTACCTGCCCCCTTGCAGCATTCAAGAGGAATGGGCTGTAGGCCTTTACAGGATGACCACTGAAGATGTAGAAGAAACTATCAAATCTTGGTCAGATGAATGGAGGGAGGCCGCCGAAATCGCATCTGCGATGCCACCCGCTGCTGCGCAAGAGAAGGATAAGGGCAAGGAAGCCCCTGAGCAAGGAAGTGATGAAGGTTCCAAAAAACCAGTAACCAAGAAACAAAAGGTGTCGCATCCCTCTGAGGCCATTCCCTCGGGGATCGACAAGTATTTGAAAGAGAAATTTCGCGAGCTGCGGACCGCGCACGCTCACATCAGAAGTGCTCTGGACCTTCAGTTCGTAGAATTAAAAGGTCTTGCAGGAAGAGTTGCGCAGACCCATGCGCCAGCATCTACTTCGCAGGCGCCGCAAGCAACCACAAGTACTGAGCGAGTCAAAGTACTTGCAGAGAGGCATACTGTTGTGCACATCCCGCATACAAGCATGACACTTCTGGATCCTTTGGCCGCACTGCAGGTAAGCGCAGTTGGCCCTATTGAAGTAAATTTGTCTTTAATCCCTATAGAGACTCTGCAGCTAGTGCAAGAGAGAGTTTCTGTTGAGTTGAGAGCTAGAGAGATATCCACATTCCAGGCAAACCAAAGACTCCAATCACAGGAGATAGAACTGAAGACAGGCTATAAGAACATCTCTGAGAAGCTTGCACTCTATGAGGCACAAGACACTGGGATAAGAAACGTAGTTGATGAAATCGCCCAGGAGTTTCTGGCCTGCGAGATTCAACCAGACCTTCCTCTGGTTGAGAAAGTTCAAATTATTGGTGGAAGGGTGAAAGCCCTAGAGCAAGAAATAGTTGCTATGGCTGAAGACCATAGAACGCAGATCGCTGAATTAGAAGCTCGTGTTGCAGCGCATTCTACAGATGATAGACATGAACAATTTGAAGCGCTACGCAGAACTTCCACACAAATGCAGAGCCAAGCAGTCGAAGCCGAGAACCTGATGACCCAAGCTATGGAGGCTTGGACTGAGCTTGAGAATCTCCCCTTCAAAGTTGGTCTTTTGGAACAAGTACAAGTAGCATAACAGTCCCTAACTATTCTGAATGAAGAAGCTAAGGCATTAGATGGCTTAGCAAAAATGAGGAAAATGAGTGAAGTGTGCAGAGTACAACAGCAACTGCACAAGCTCAGAAATGAAGATGCTAAACTCACTAACAGCATTCAACCATTTATGGATGAGTATGCTGAGCTTGCTGCCCAAGCCGAGGAAAAGATCAAAGAAATCGCAGACTCTCGACAGATGGTCGATGACATAACTGAAGAAGACGCCACTGCAGAAATGGTGCAGACAGCTGTGGAGTGCGTCGATGAAATGGACTCCGCTATTGCGCAGTGGAAGAAAGCATTTGCGGAGGCCCAAGCAAAAGCAGATGCGCAAGTAAAGCGACCACACGCTACTGCGAGTGGCTCGAGGACGAGCCACAAGTAAGTGTTAGGGGCCTATTGGAGCCTAGGTTGCAGCTATGGTAAAGCTGCGAATTTTGAGGAAAAAGCACAAGTATGGAAGGAAAGTGCTAATTTTGAACAAGCACCAATTTTTGGGTAGAAGCAGACGGTGCGCAGTACAGTGCCAAATGAACGAGTTCAGCGCAGATTATGGACTGGAAATCGTGGAGCTCGTGTGCACACGTCAGAGGAGAATAAATGTGGCCGAGTAGAGAGCTCAGCTACCATAATAAATGAAGCGACGGAGTAGAGGGCTCAGCTACCCTCATTAAGGCTGAGTACAGAAGTTATGGTTGCTCTAACCAAGGAAGAGCAACGGACCAAAGCATTAAAGGCGAAGGACAAGGAGCGGTAAACGATGAAGCGGTGCCCATACCCGCAATCTGCGCCGAAAGTCACGGAACCTGCAGGAAACGGCAACATGACTGCAAGCGGCGCCTACAGTACACCTAGCCATGTCCGTGGTTAGGGTTTTTGGGGAATACTGCTGGGAAAGGCCCACAGTTTTGTAAGGCTATGACCGTCATGGCCACTTATATATATGTGTAAATGTAAAGGATAGACGTTAGTTGGTTAGTCAGTCAGTAAGATAGCCATTCAGTCTTCTATTGTGTTGTTAGAAGACAAGAGTTAGAGCCGGGATAGCCGTGAAGTTAATCCCTGAGTTGCAGACAGTCTGAGTCGACGTTTGAACTATTGTAATCTCTGTAGAGGAAGAAACTAGATTGAGAGAAGGGCTCCCAGCTGTGTGCGTGGAGTTTCCTGGAAAGATCTAAGGCTGCAGCTGTGTGCGTAGTAGGATTGTAATTCCTATTCTGTGATTAATATAAGATACTCTCCCCATGGACGTGGTTTCCCCGTGGAGGTGAAGTTCATAATTTTCCTTGTTGCGACGCTGTGTTGTGTGATTGCATGTTTTAGTTCACTTTCTGTGTGTATATGAGCATTGCGTTCTCGTTATGAAGATGCTAAGTAAGTTCGCAAGCCTTCTTGATAGCTATAACTGTTAAAGTGTCGAAGAAACCTATAGACCGCTGTCGCTGCGGCGATTGAGGCATGAATTACTGCACTGAGCATGCAAGCAAGAACGATACATAGGGTATCGATGCGGAGGGTAATCGCCTCGTGCGCTGGAAATGAGGGACCTCGCGGTTAAGCTGGTACAAGTTGCAGCGCTGTTGTGCTGAGAGCTACAGAGGAGTAAGACCTTCCGCTCGAGAACTCCCGCGCGAGGGGAGAATATCGCAGTCTCCGCATCACCAAGGTTAAGGAAGCTTGATTCCTTAGCCCCCCATAGCCACTTCAGGTGAGACTTCGGGCTGCCACGCAGCTCGTTGCCGAGAGGGCCAGTGCGCCAAGGGGTTTTGTTGCTGCGCTTCATTAAAACCCGGGTCTGTCCAAAAAGCAGCCAACAATTATAGTAGAAATGAGTATTTGAATGTGACTCATGTATAGGAATATAATGTGCTCAGAACCCTTGTAGTGCCTGTTTTTGAGCTGATGCTTAAACGTGTGTTGCAACTTGCAATAATGGAATTATGACAACAATTGAAAAAATTAGTCTCAATAAGAATATTGAAAATGTCTTCCAATCACTTCAAGTGTGTTAGTTTCTACCCATTCTAATGGAAGTTTTTAGATGAGCCAATTTTGGGGAAATAGATATTTATGCTTCTAATATGAAATCTATCTTGCCACATTCTTCATGACATTCCCATTCTACTGGGATCAAGACAAAATTTTGTGGGAAGATCCGAACGAAAGACGCCACTTTCAAGACATTCCACATGGCCTCCAATATATTTCTCACTCTCAAGAAGGTGCCCCTTGGAAAACCTTTCTGGTTTAGCTTGATGCTTGTTAGGACAAATGATATTTCCCTTGAATGCCTACAAAAAATAATTCACAAGTCAAAATCTAAGATGACAATGGTAAAATTGCATCTCATGATATCTAAGAGATATATGGTCATTAGTTAATTTCAATTAAGTAAATTATTTTAGAGAATTTGTTTAACAAGAGAGTCATTAACAAGATGAACTCTATTCTCCAATAATGGAAAAGTTAAACCCAACACTATGATAGTTAAGGGAAGCATTCAGCATAACATTTTTAAAAAATGGCTGGATAAAATAGCTATAACAACTATGCTTGTTTTCCTTTCCAAAAAATACAAGCTAGCTACAAGATTCCAAATGGAACAACTTATGTTGTTTCAGAGGCAAAAGGTCACTAGCGGGGATGATGGCCTAGAGAACAGAAGCCAATTGATTATTGGAAAATAAACAATGTTAAAATATTTCCTAGAAACTAGAGCATTTACTCTTCAAACTACAAACTCTGTCTTTTATATTTTCTATGTTGTTTGCAAACATAAACCAGTTACATGGTTATCAAGAATAATTTATAAAAAATAAGTAGTCCAAAAAAAACAAATCACCTGAACCATAAGCAACATTTCACATAGAGTTCCACTTCCTTTGTGCAAAAATTCGTCAGGAGGCATAGGAATTATCAGTATCAGTTCTATGGAGCGAACACCATTGCAAACCAAGGGACATAAAGGGAAAGTAGGCACATGTATGGAGGGAGCTTAAACACATATCTTAGGGTGTCAAGGAGAAGATTATAGAAAGGATATAAGTGCCAATCCAGCTCACACCAGTGTCAATCCTTTTGCCACATGGTTGTGGCCTAGCTAGTACATATCTTGCCATCAAAACCTTGCACGGCAATGTATGTATATTCTTCATTATCTACAAGGTAGATATTTTTATAGCCTTCTTGTTCTATAAGAATCCAGAATCCAGAATCCAGTATGATAGAAAGTGAAAACTGCACCATTTAAGTCTACATGTGGAATATGGCAATAAAAATCACAAACATTTCAGCAATTTAAGCATGTTGGCATATTTAGTATCAAGCAAATCAATTCCTAAAGAGTTCAAAAGACTATTTCTCTTTATGTAAAATATGGTATTCCATAATGTATGTGTAAAAACCAAATCAGTTAAAAAATTCTTACCCTTGCTTGGCTTCAATGTCTCTGTTGAAGTCAATGTTGGGATCACAATCCAGCACTAAGGCTGGAACCAGAAGTTGACATGTTTGCATCAGAAGCAGTCAATTAGAATCATAAAGTATATAGCAGCTTTAGAACCCAAACTATGAATATTACATAGATCAGTATTTGTCTTACCTTCTGAATAGTGGCATGTACATGTTCTCCTTGAAAGAGACCTATCAATATCAAGAGGTAATTGGCTCACAAGCAACAACCCATGATTTCCACATTGAGCAGGGAAGATCTAGTTCTCATGCTTTTCATATGCCATGTACATATCTCCATGTACATGTCTCCAAAGTACTTGATGTTGAAGTTTAAGGGTTAGAGGAGTTTTAAATTTAAGTAGTAAACTTTAATGCATGAACATATAAAATCAGATTCAGAACAGTACTACTCTCATAACCAATATTTGAATCAACCATATACTCAGATTTTTCAGATTTGATCTTGTCACCGAAGGGACAAGTCAATCTAGCCAAACAATTTGCATACCTTGAGAGAGATACAGAGGTGATCCAGAGAGGGTTAAAGCAGAAGCATACTGACCTAGAATTCTTAGTCAACAAGCACATTCATACCCAGTATAGTCATGCGGACAAAGGACACACAGTCATGCTGGGTAAGGATGCAGTCACATACTGCAGAGACACATAGGCATACTTTGCACAGTCATGCTTGAAAAAACACAGTCCACCCATAAAGTGAAACTCATTATCACGCTGGGAAAGACCCCACAGTCCACACAAGAAAACATGCTCATGGTCACCTCATGGTCATGCTAGGGAAGGACCCACAGTCCACTCGAGAAAATAGATAGGGTATCAAAACATTAATAAACATAACCTATGGACCAAGTAAGATACACGTAAGATAAAGGATCATGAGTCAACCAAGGGGGCCACAAAAAAATAAACCACAAACCCACAAGGTCAAGGTGAACTATATAAGGTGGACAAGCAACACCTTTGGTGCTCCTTTGTAGGACCAACAAGACCAATAATCTTTTATCTCTCTTAAGGTACACTATTTTATATATTTTTGTCATCACTGTATAAGAGTCATTAGTTATAGAAAGTAGAACCAAATAAACAACTTATACAAGGAAGAGAAGTGAAATCCATAAAAAGTAGTTAGATTAGAAACTGCAACTGCAACCGAAATACATAAATAGGCATCAAAGCAACTGCAAACCATCTCAAACAGACATAAACCATGACAAATGATGACAAAATAGTACTAGAAACAAAATAGTATCGTTTTAACTAGACAAGATAAGTTTAAAGGTGTTTTAAAGCATAATTTTCATCTCTTTCAAATTTGAACATATAAAATCAGATTCAGAACAGTATTGCTCTAATAAAATTTGAACTGCAATAAACAAACATACTTTTCATCTCTTTCAACTTAACGCTCCATTATTCACTGCGTTAAAGTTGGTCCTCGAGAATAATCAAATGCCATGTACAGTAACAACATGATAAAAAAATGTACAATAGATATCAACAGTAAATTATCATAACCAATATTTGAATCAACCATATACTCAGTTTTTTCAATATCGTTTTAACTAGACAATAAATAACATCAGCTGAAAAGCATACAAAGACAATAAATATATTGATCTTTTCTCACTCTTGTCTAGCTACAACTGAAAAGAATACAAAGACAATAAACAACATCAGTAGTAAATCTAACTCGTGTCTAACTCAAAGTACAAAGAAAACAAATAATATAACCCACTGGGAGAGTTGAAACGTGGTTGAAACCTTCCTTATACCCAACAATATTTTTTTATATCATATCTTGTCTATTAAGAGACAAGTCACTACAGGAACAAAGGACATACCTGAGAGGGAATAAATTAAGTTACCTAGTCGACAAGCAAGGAATCCCTAATTACTGGAGCAGTAGAGCAAGGAATCTCTGTGGTTTAAGTGGGTTTAAGCGGGTTTAATTGGACTAAGATCTCTATTGCACTATATGAGTGTTTGGGTCTACTTAAAGTGAACCATAAGGAAACCCCAATTACTGGAGCAGCAGACCCAAAAACAACAATCCAAAAAAATCAGGTAATGATGAAATTTCACACACAAAATGTGCACAAACCAAATCTCTGTTTGTAGTCCATACAAATCCCATGGATTTATTACAACTTAGCACACTCAAATAGTGCAACAGAGATATTAGACCACTCAACAGAGGCAACAAGAGACTTCATTGTGGGTCAACATAAGATCAAGAGTCAACAAGAGGGGTCAAGAAGACGAAGGTGTCAAACTCATGATCAAACTATTATATTCTCTCTCAAGGTATCACCAAGCTATATAGTCCATAACTTATAAATGTTCCAAACCACAACAGTACGTTTTATCATCACCGTATGAGGAAGGTCCATACCATGTCCATACCCACTCCATACCACAACAGGTGCACAACAGTGAGTTCTATAACAAGAGATTTCCACACTCGTGCCACACCCTAGCCATATTTCGAATCAACAACACTTAAAATTTCCTAATGAGTTAATATGCACTCCACACAAATATGATGAAATTAAAGAACACTTCCACTGGAAAATTTTAAGATTTGAAACCACAAACATCGAATGGACTATCAAGATTTAAACTTGAAAATTTCTCTGATTTCTCAACTTTGTTTTCAACTGCTGAAAGGCATCCTAAATAACGTGTAAATAACGAGCACATCAAAATTAAGTGTGAATTAAGTCTAGTTTGAACAAAAATATCTTATCCAAGAGCATATATTTTGAAAAGGATCGTGCATGACTCTTCAACAATGGCAATAAGAAACCCAAGAACACAGCAAAAAGATAATTTGAACCCTACAGGGCAGAAATGCGCTCAATTTCAATCTTTACATTTAAAGGTAATGCTGCAACTTGATAAGTCGACCAAGCTGGTGCAGGTGATGAAAAATCTGTATGAAGAAAAGATGAACTAGTTTAGCTTTGTATAAAATCACCTCCACATACATAAAATCACTCATAATTGTTTCATCAATCAATTGAAATAGGGTAATATTTGCGTACAAGGAAAAACTCGATGAGATAGCTTGGACATTTAGAAACTGAGAATTCATATTTCAATATCAGGATAGACCAATTATGTAACAGATATAATATGTAACTTGGAAAGAAATAACAAACACTTTCATTGAGAGGCTCGCAAAAGTTTTGAAATTACCTTTTCTATAGTTCTTGCAAGAATGAGATTTTAATTCTCTTGAGTCATCCCAACCATTCGGCACCTGAGCCATTCACTGCACCTGAAGATAAGAGAAATTAAAATGAGTATGAAATTGATACAAACAAATCAGTGATAATACAAAAATAATACTTTATAAATAAGTTATAAGATAGTAGTAGAAAAGATCAGAGAAATTAGAATTTTTTGAAAAATTCACCGTATTAAAATTTTTGATGAAATCCACAAAAATTATGTGGTCGCTTTCTTCTAACTTGTATGTGTCATTCTTGATATTGTATGATAGGTTTGTCGTTTCTATAACAGATTCAAGTTGTATGAATAGATGATCTTTTGAATCATACTTGTACATGCGTTGTCCCTTTATTTTATTGTACCAACAAAATTGAAGCTCAACACCTTCAGGCCTATCCAAAAGATCAATGTCATTTTGGTAATCAAACACCCTATTACCATCCTTCTTTCTTATTCTTTACACTCTTCCAATGTACCAAGTCCCAAAAGAAACGTCATGCTTTGTACTTTGAGATACACCTTTTCTTGTAGTACGTTTAGCTACGGCTATAGACTCATTCTCAAACAACATTGCACAATCTGATCCAATTCCAAAACCAATTGCAACACCCTTTTTGAGGGCCCTCTCATCTCACCTGAAGTATACTCCATTCCTCACTTTAGTCAATCTATCTTTCGATAATGTCGGATTTCCATTCAATTGACTAACCAAACAAGATTTGTACATGTCCTTGCCATCGAGCTCCACAACTGGTTTGGTAGTTATGTTTACATTCTCAACAATGGAATCTAAAATTCCATCCAACTCATGTGCCTCCACTCACTTTCCATCATTTGAAATTCATTATCATTGAGTACCATAAAAGACGAAGATTGGAATATGGATGTGGAATGATCCGGGGGAGAATTATCAACTACTTCATCCACAGCTTCGAATGTTGAATAATTGTGATCCTCTATCCATGGTTTAAACCACCAAGAATCTTCTGTGTGTCTTTTTGGTTGCATGCCAAGACCTACTAAAATTCCCTATGCATCCTCCAATCCTATCTTGAGAGCTTCTATAATTTTATCATTTGTGGATATTGAATCATATTGTGACAAGATGTCACCTTCCTCTATTGTTTGTTGATGCAATTTATTCCAGATACTCAATTGTTTCTTATGAAATTTATTGAAACGAAGCCCTTGGGGATTCGATGCTTCTTCAACAACTCTATTAAGGGTTCCAATAGCATGAAGTAAGTCGGTGAAATCATATGCCCTCTCTACTCCGACCATGCCACCGACTTTGCTAAAGAATTTCTCACATACATTTGACCCAGTCAGGTGCAATGCACATGGCAAGTTAGGGTATTGATCACGAAATAATCTCATCAACAAAACCGCAAAGTGGCAAGAAATTTTCACATCTTGATATGCCTCTCTACTGATGAAATTAATGTTGACTTTAGTATTCTCTTGTTCTTTGACCCAGCATAGCCATAACATGAAGAAATGATGGAATCTTGAAGAATTTCGCACCCTTTCCCAAAGAGTCAAACTAGGAGTCAAAAAAATATCAATATAGTCAGCAATGATTGCTAGATAGGTCTCTGTACCCGATGTCCTCTCTGTCCTGCCACCTATACTTCTCATTTCCTTCAAGCACCTTTGGACATGCCTTGAAGCAATGCGTTGTGTTGAAACCCAGTTTTGGCGATCAATCCTCTCTATATCCTCAATTTTAAGTCTGTGGTCATCCACTTTAAAATTGTTATAAACCATTCTTACATGGTTAAAACTAATCAACTCTTCTCCAACAATCAAATCTCGTCGACCACTAAACAAAGGATTCACTAAATTTTTGCCATTGTGGATGTAATCCTGGTCATGAAGTCCTGTTACTTTAAATCCATCATACAACCTAGTTAGCCCCCACCCTTCCCAGGGAATTTGATATCTCATGCCTGTCGCTGAGTAATAATCCTTCAACATAAGCATTCTTCTCCTACTATCCCCATCTGAAGAATGACCAATAATAGGTCCTAAAAAATGTTCCACGTGTTTCTTCCATAGGTGTTCTACTTTTTCCCATTGTCGATGGACAAAATTTGCATCAAACCTGTTGCACATTGGATTAACAACCACAACCAAATGAGGAAGCTTCTCATGTAAAGGGTTTGCAATAATAACACGTGCATAATGGCCAATCACACAATTCTTGAAGGCATCTGTAATAATCTCATAGACTGCAGTACCCTCACCAACTGTCACCAAGAAATGCGATTGACACTTATGTTCTTCTTTCTTACCACAAAAACCCACCAATGTATCGCTTTTGGCTACCCACCTGACATATTTTTCACAACAGTTTCATCTTCAACAAGGCATACCGGAATTGGGCCCTCTATACCATGTTTGGCTTTATAATAAGCATACACTTTTCCGATTGCCTAAAAAATGAACTCATGCTCCCCTGGAATATATGTCAATGATTTTCTAACTTGCCTTAAAGTCGTAGATATCAAAGGGCCATCCAGATTCAAGCTAATAAAGCTGTGTAATCTAGCACCTCCCCATAACTTAATCAAATCATAAATGGATTTAGAGGATGCACTATATCTTCTCCCTGACTTTGAACGAACTAGGTTGTCAAATATATCTTGAACAAATCCCCAAACTGCATCTTTACCTTGTAATTTTCCTTGCTTATGAGCCTCACACACATCCTTGCAAAACCTGAACACATCGTTCCTTCCAGCAGATTCGAACAAATTTTCCCTTAGAGACCTCGTTCTAATATACAGTGTAGCAACCTTTGTCCTCTCCCACCAAAGAGATCACATTGTTAGTCTATGTGTAGCATTTGCATCTCTTGCAACAATTTTGAGTTCAGATTGAGTCAAATGGTCCAACCTTCTCCCTTTCCCTGTATCTCTCCCATGTCTTTTGACGTTTCTCATTGATTCGCGATATAAACGCATCCGAAAGTCATCACAACTAGGTATCAACTTACAAAGATTGCATGTCAATGAATCAAAATGGATTCGTGTTTTAGAAACCCTCTTACAATGGATATGTATGTATGTACTATTAATATGGCATTCAACACCATAATAACATAGTGTTCTCTTGGTATGTTTCTCTATGGCCCACAATTTTCCACCATGTTGGTCATCCATTAGAACCTTTGTGTCCAATATCTCTCCTCTTCTATCAAGATAGGGATCCCAATACCCCCAACATAGTAATATCGGGGGAGGCAATTGTCCTAGAATAAGATGAAAAAACAAATTAGAAAATGATCTACGAACTGCTACTAACAAGTAATAACAAATAAAGTAATGTGAAAATTCAAATTCAAATTAAATTAAAACTTGGGTAATTAACACACCTGAGGTAGAAGCATGTGAACTTGTAGAAACCCCATGTGATGGTGATGGTGATGGTGATGGTGATGGGACCAAGAACTTAGTCAAACTTTGTTGGGACTTAACATTGGTAGGCTTCTTCGGTCTCCCAATTGTTCCACTCCTCAACACAACTGTATCATGCAAAGCCTCATCTGTAGTAGCAGTGTGCTTCCTTGATTTCATGTGCTCATTTAGAGAACTGACAATATTACCACTTGCTAGCACCAAAGAGAACCATCTATTGCATCGTGTACATTCCACTCTTACTTTTTTCTTGTACTTATAGTTTGCAAGTGTTGCTTCCACCACCGTGAACAAATTAGGCTCTTGAGTTTGGTTGAAATCATCTAGAAGTTTGATTGCTTGATCAATCTCAAGTCAATCTCTAGCCACTGTTGTCTGCTCTGCTCTGTTACATGAAGGAATTTCATTATTTCCCAACATTGAAATGTGACGTTGATGGGATCTTGTTTTCATATGATTTTTTTTGAAGTTACGAATGGTTCGTGCTGCCAAGGATACTTCCCCCGTTCCATAATCAATGGCACAAATTTCACAATGGATCTTTATACTAGGTTTTCCATTTTCTAAATATACCTTCACTGTTAGCTTCTCCTTGACAAACTCTTCCATTAAAATATTCACTTTCTATTCCTAAGATGCCAATACTTTAGGATCCACCATTACAACTTGTTCCACTGCCTCAAACACATGATGATCCACTTCAACTTGTTCCACTGACTCGGACACATGATCAACTCTTGGTTGTGTATGCATAGGTTCATCCACATTCCCTTCAATGTTTTCAGATATTGGCATTCCTTCTATTACATGTGATTGCAATGATTCAAAAACCATTGTGTCTACTTT
The DNA here is from genome assembly GCA_027924585.1 of Larix kaempferi. NCBI lineage: Eukaryota > Viridiplantae > Streptophyta > Pinopsida > Pinales > Pinaceae > Larix > Larix kaempferi. The sequence goes on from BSBM01000067.1 coordinate 4,622,229, forward strand.
CCTCTTAATGCCTATATTTGTTGTTGTAGGTTTCCTTCTTTTCTCTTGCTTTGTATTTAAAGGATGTCCAATTGGGCCAATAAATTCAAAAGGATATTCGATTATTTCATCCTCCACAATTTCACAACGGATATCAGCATATGTACAACCTTTTCGACACTGAATTGTTCCAAGGACACAATTCTCTTCACCAATAAAAATTGAAAAGTTCTCAACATCACTAGGATCCATCTGCATATTCAAATTTGCACATGCATATTAGTTCATTAATAAAACAAAGAGCTAGGAAGCAAGGTATGCACTTTCAATTCAAATCTCTAAAAGGGATGAAGAAATATTACTATAGAGATGAAACACCTTGAAACAAAATGTACTGTCAGTGGCTTATTCAAATAGCCCTCCCCAAACTAAAGAGTCAACTTCAACATACCTGCATAAGATAAAAAGGTGATCAAAACAAGAGATGAAACAGTCTTTAAAGAAATTTACATGTTAGTCCTTATTTCCATTAGTCTATTACACCAAACTTCTACGAAAGGCATCAAAATGAAGTAAAATCCTTCATTCCATAATCAAAATCTCCATGCAAGGAGTGTTGAAAGTTGAAACAACTCAACCTTGGGTTGATGTTGCTTATTGTATTCATGTTTCTATGAGGTGGTTGACTGAAATACATAACTGGATGAATATATTGAAATCACTTATTGTTTTCCCAATGCACTGAAGGATTAAGGGAGTTTCTACAAAGCAATGGTAATGGGAACAACTAGGTTCTTATTGTGTTTTTATAGAATCATATTCACAAACTTAAGCATGCCTCTGGAGGAATCAAACAAAAAAAAGACATGGAGGTCGTGTTTGAACTTATGAACTTCCTATGGATTTCTCTTTGCGCCATATTCTTTGAAAGGTTAGGAAATGGCATAGATATATTGCATTGCTTTCCTTTGTAATAAAGATAATAATTTATCATGCCTTTTTGGATCGCTTAATGCTACATGTGAAGGAGAACTTGAAATATGAGCTAATATGAGTTAATTTCTACTACATAAAAATGTAATTGTTCACAATAGTGTTATTTGGTTATACAGAGGATATTGTTGCTAGACTCTCTGCATGTTTGATTGATTCACATGCAACTCTAGATTTCCCAACTTACATTAATACAAGCCCAATCAACTTGCTGCTTGCTGCTAAACCACATCATCATGGGCTGACGATGCTTTGATTTGTGCAAGCCTGTCCTTTGTAAATTTCAGAACATGTATAAAAAATTCAAATAAAGATGGCCCATATACAACAATTATTAGATTGATGGGGTGAGGCACCCTGCAACATGAGTAAGGTGTCACCTATCACTTCTCCTACCTATTCAACATGTTTGCAGCATGCTAATGACAGCGCTTGCCATAGGCCTACCACCAGGTTTGTTAAAGGAAGGAACATAGGGACAATTGGCATTCCCTTTAGTGCAAAATGACAAAGTTTTGGACATTTCCTTTGGCCATTTCCAAAGGAACCAAGCTGTTGAGCTGGCCAATTACAGGTGGGAACATATAGTGGTTAAGGATTAGCCAGAGGGCTAGATAGTGTGTTTCTTTAGTATGCATTAGTCATTTGTAAATACTTAATCCGACGGTCACGATATGTTTTCGACATAGAGTGATCCGATGGCTCAACTTCTCTTAGATCAAACCTAACCTTGATCCGTGGCTTAGCACCCAATTGGTCCATGATCTCTATTTAAAGAGCATGGAGGGTCATTGTTTAGTTGATCGATTATGAGAAGCTCATTTGTAACTTTCTTTCTTTGCATAATAAATTGTCCCATAGAAGCTATTTGGCTGGGGCCGTGGAGTGTTTCCCTCAAGAGGGTTTAAACCACATCAAAACATCGGTGTGTTGATCTGTGATCTGTTTGTGTGAAGTGGTTGCTCTTGGTGTTCGGTCCTTTGGTAGTACCCTGTGTACTCGAACATGGTATTAGAGCTTTTATGAAGTGCCGCTTCTGGTTATGATCTAGATCTTGAACTGTTGTTGCCAAAACTCGAAAGGGTTTCTAGTTCTAGTATTTCTGGGCTGTGGGAGGTGTTCCATTGCGTCCAGAGCTTCATTTCCATTGGGAAATAGTTTTCGTTTGATCGAAAACAGTTTTCGATTGCTCCAGAAACGCGTATTTCATCAGATCTGAAGGTATAATGTTACAGTGACGCATTTTTTTTTATTTCATTTTTTGAAAAGAAAAAATCTCATATTTCATCTTTTTTTACGGTTAGATTTTTTTTGGTTCGGATTGTTGCTTTCCCATCTGCATATGCTCTTTGCCATGCACCTTGAGCGATCTCGGCAAATCAGAAACAGAAAGGGAAAGGGTTTTTCTCGGTTGTGTATGCTCTTTGCCGTGCACCTTGCGCGATCTCGACAAATCAGAAATAGAGAGAAAACGTAGACTTTCCGGGAAAGCTAACAAGATCTAACTCCACAAGTGTGGAAATTTTTTGTTGTTGTTTCAATTTGTGGTTTGTTTTGCAGGAAAAATGGCAAGCACGCAAACCGAGCAAGAAGAGTAAAAAAAAAAAAAAAGCCCCCTTTTTCATTCCCATATTTTACATACCTTTTAATCTAGCTCACTTGGTTCAAAGTTGCTTTATTCTTTAATAGGTCTTGGGTTCAAGTCTTAGGAAGTTACTTTTAAAAAAAAAAGTGCATGCAATTTCTATTTTCAAGTTACTTTATTGTAAAAGTGCATCTCACTTAAATAATAAAAAATAAAAATACAAGTGAGTCACTTAAGTTATTTTTATTGTTGCACTGTTTAAAAGTAATATCATTGTAAAAGTGAAATCACTTATTTTACAAAAGTGGTTCACTTAAAGCAACTTTCTTGTAAAGTGATTGTCAAAAGGTTCGTCTTGGGAAGAGGGGGGTTCTTTTTTTTGCTGGACATTCTCTAGCTGCCACGTCACTATTGGGGACATTTTCAACAGTTTCTTTGTTCAAGCATAACTTCATCATACAGAGTCAGTTTTCAGTGTCGTTTTTTTTTAAACCGCCTATTTTTTCAAGCTCTTCACATCCAGACTATTGTTTTATACTTTTACAGCCATTAATTTACAAATATGGCCTCCCCTTGTGATATTCTACTTAACAGTTCCAACTATTTCTCATGGAAATTTCGTATGGAAGATGTTCTACGAAGTAGGAGACTTTTCAGAATTACCACAGGGAAAGAAAAAGAACTCACTGATGATGATAAGAAAATAAAATGGGCAAATAGATGTGATGAAGCTTGTGGATTGATTGGGATGTCAAGCTCTACTGATTTGCGATTCCACATATTTGGAATTGATGAACCTAATGCTGCTTGGGACAAGTTGGAATCTGTGTTTGGTAAACACAATGAAATTCGAGGTGATCAACTCGAAAATGAGTTGATTTCTTTAAATCCAAGTGAATTTTCATGCATTCAAGATTATTTATCTAAGTACAAAACTCTTAAACTCTTATGTGCAGAATGTAAGATTGAGAGGGAAGACAAACAATGCATTTATCATATTCTTTCCAAAATTGGACCTGCATATTCTGTTTTTGTATCTACATTTTACTCCATGAAAGCATCCTTGAATGCAGCTAGCTATCAAGAGCCTAGTCTTGAATCCTTTTGTGATTCCTTGATTAGAGAACAAGATAAACTCATTCACCTTGGAATAATCAACAATGCAGACACATCTGGGAAAGCCTTATTGTCCCAACAGAAAGAAAAGTCCAAGCCTCCCAAGAAACAAAATTTTTGCAATAATAAGTCAAACAAGGGTCCCAAACCCTCTCAGTCAGCTCCTTCTTTAAAAAACGACAAAGGATCCAAGCCAAAAGGCAATAAGACTGAGCGTCATTGCAACTATTGCAGGAAAGATAATCATGATGAATCTAAGTGTTTCAAGAAGATGGAAGCCTTGGAAGCAACAATGAAGAAGCACCACATCAGCCTAGATTCGCCTTCAGAATCTGCCTCTCATGGACATGCACTTTGTGCTTCTGGTTATTCTTATAATGCATCTTCTTCTTCTACTTCAAATGAATGGCTCATTGATTCTGGAGCATCTTATCATATGGCTAAGCATCAAGCCATCTTTTCTACTATGCATGAATGTAACACCAAACAAATATTTGTTGGTGATGATAGATCTCTAAGTGTTGTAGGAGTTGGAACAGTTCCAGTAGATAATGGTCATTTTAGTGATGTATTATGTGCTCTAAGAATTTTCTGCAATTTGTTATCAGTCTATCAGATCACTCATTCTGGTGAAGGTAAAACTGTGACCTTTACACCTCACCAAGTTGTAATCAAGGATTTTAAAGATCCTCAACAGGTTCTAGCTACCGGAATTGTTGATGATATTACTAGGTTGTACAAATTTAACAACTTTGGGTCATCACCTTTCCCTTCAGTTTTTGTTTCTCATAGTGATAACTTGAGCAAACTTTGGCATGAACGATTTGGTCACTTAAATTATCGCTCATTGCAACAACTATGTAAAAAAAATATGGTGACAGGTCTTCCGATGGTATCTTGCAGAGATGGTGTTTGTTCTGGTTGTGTACTCGAAAAACATCATCGGGACAGTTTTGACAAACGTGCCTCTTGGCACGCCTTGGTTCCCTTGGAGCTTGTGCATAGTGACTTATGTGGTCCTCTTCCATCTGCTTCCTTTTCTGGTTTCAAATATTTCTTAACTTTCATTGATGATTACACCAGACGCACTTGGGTTTATTTCCTAAAACTTAAGAGCGAAGTATTTAACATGTTCTTGGCCTACAAGGCCCTTGTTGAAAAACAATCTGGTCATCAAATTATTAAGTTAAGATCTGATAATGGAGGAGAATATGTTAACAAAGAGTTCACTACTTTTTGCACTGAACAAGGCATCCAACAACAGCACACTGTTTCATATACACCACAACAAAATGGTGTAGCTGAGCGGAAGAACCGCACTTTAAAAGAAATGGCTAATTGTATGATCCAATCTAAGGGACTAAGTCTTCAATTTTGGGTTGAAGCCATTAATTGTGCAAATTACATAGTTAATCGCACCCCCACTAAAGCATTACAAGGTATAACACTAGAAGAAGCATGGAGTAAAACTAAACTTGATATAAGTCACTTCCGTGTGTTTGGTAGTGAAGCATGGGCTCACATTCTGGATGAAAAACGGAAAGCATTGCAGCCTAAAAGTGAAAAGTGTATATTTGTTGGATATTATGAAGATGTAAAAGGTTATAGACTTCTTCAACCACATTCTCATGATATAATCATTAGAAGAGATGTTAAATTTGATGAAAATATCTTGTCCTGCGAGCCTAACTCGGCGATTGTGCCATCTTTGGCCTGCGAGCCTGATTCGGCGTTTGTGCCTTCTTCTTCTTCTTCCAACTTCCTTGACAAGTTTCCAACTCCAGTTTCTGATGATGACAGTGAGGATGAAAATCCACCTCCTCCTGCTCATGTTCCTCCAGTTGCACCAGCACAAGTGCTTCCTCGATGGGTCCGTTCAACATGTGAAGCGGTTGGTGATCTTGCCGGTGATCCTAGAGATCAACGTCGAACACGTTCTTAGTTTTAGTGAGCCTCTTCTCTTTTGGCTCAAGTTTTCGAGAATCATGATCCAGAAACTTTTACATAAGCTTCAGGGAATCTAGATTGGGATGCAGCCATGGATGAAGAATATCGTTCCTTAATGGCGAACGATACTTGGGATCTTGTACTTCTTCCAAAAGGAAGAAAACTTGTCAGATGTAAATGGGTCTACAGAACTAAGTATGCATCATATGGAAGTGTTGAAAGACTTAAGGCAAGGTTAGTTGCCAAAGGTTTTTCCCAAGTTGAAGGGATTGACTACAATGAAACCTTTGCTCCCGTCACAAAAATGAACTCCATACGCCTTGTTCTTTCCCTTGCAGCCTTACACAACTGGGAAGTCCATCAAATGGATGTCAAGTCTGCCTTCTTACATGGTGATTTACAGGAGGAAATTTACATGGAAAAACCTCTTGGCTATGTTCAGAATAACTCTAGCCTTGTTTGTCGCCTTAAGAAATCCTTATATGGCCTTAAGCAAGCTCCTAGAGCTTTGTATGCCAAAATGGATAACTTTCTCCTTAACATTGGTTTTTCTAGATGCCATTCTGACCACAACGTCTATACCAAGAAAGTAGGAAACCATCTCATCATACTTGTTCTATATGTTGATGACCTTATTCTTACTGGTAGTGACCCTAAGCTTATAACCCATGTGAAATCCAGTCTTAAACAAAATTTTGAAATGTCAGACTTAGGACATTTGCATTGTTTTCTTGATCTCCAAGTCCTACAAACCAAAGAAGGAATCTTTCTTTCTTAGTCTAAGTATGCTTGTGACCTACTTCGTCGCTTTCACATGGAAGATTGTACACCAGCCCCTTCTCCCTTCCAGTCTGGAGTCAAACTTTATGCCACTTGTACTTCCCCTGAAGTCGATGCCACCTTGTATCGTCAGCTTGTTGGTAGTCTCTTATACTTGACTCATTCCCGTCTTGACCTTTCCTTTGCCGTTGGTTGTGTTGCCCGTTATATGCAAACACCTCATGAAAGTCACTGGAAAGCAGCTAGAAGAATACTTCGATATATTCGAGGTACAGTTCAGTTTGGGATTCATTACAGTACAGGGGGGAAACCTTTGTTGGTTGGTTTCACTAATTTAGATTGGGCCGAAGATCCTGATGATCGAAATTCTACTGCAGGTTATGTTTTCAGTCTGGGATCTAGACCTATTACTTGGGCTTGTAAGAAACAACAAGCTCTTGCTCTTTCTTCAGCAGAGGCAGAATATCGAGCAGCAGTTAATGCCAGTCAGGAAGCTTTATGGCTTCGACAGATCCTTTCAGAGTTTGGATTCGAGCAGCAGCAGCCTACTCCACTTTGGTGCGACAATCAAAGTGCCATCAAGCTTTCTAAAGATCTAGTTCTACATCAACGCAGAAAACACATTGAGCTACATATGCACTTCATCAGAAATCTTGTTCATGATCATGTTCTTGAAGTGCTCTTTTGCCCTACAGATGATCAAGTTGCAGACATCTTCACCAAGTCTCTTACAGAAGCAAAGTTTTCTAAACTTCGATCTATGTTAGGAGTTCAGGAACTTGTCATTAAGGGGGGATAGGCTCTAATGCCTCCTTCCTTCTCCTAATAGTGTCACTTTTGTAAATCCTTCAATCCTATCCCAAGTTGTTCTTAAGGGGGGATGTTAGGATATTTAGACACTTAGGAGTTAGTTAAGATCAACTTGTGTAATATATCCGTTAGGGATAGTGTGTTTCTTTAGTATGCATTAGTCATTTGTAAATATGTAATCCAACGGTCACGATATGTTTCCGACATAGAGTGATCCAATGGCTCAACTTCTCTTAGATCAAACCTAACCTTGATCCGTGGCTTAACACCCGATTGGTCCATGATATCTATTTAAAGAGCATGGAGGGTCATTTTTTAGTTGATCGATTATGAGAAGCTCATTTGTAACTTTCTTTCTTTGCATAATAAATTGTCCCGTAGAAGCTATTTGGCCGGGGCTATGGAGTGTTTCCCTCAAGAGGTTTTAAACCACATCAAAACATCGGTGTGTTGATCTGTGATCTGTTTGTGTGAAGTGGTTGCTCTTGGTGTTTGGTCCTTTGGTAGTACCCTGTGTACTCGAACAATTCTAACTTCAAACTCTGAAATATTGAATAAAAAGATTTTTATCTTGGAAGAAAAATGGAGGAAGGAAATAACACCCAAGGAGGATCAATTAGATTCTTGAAGTCACAACAACCAATGAATAATAGATCATAAACACTACTGCCACAGATATATTGAACATAGTTTAGAAACAACATCAGATGCATTTTCCCAAAAAAAATATTAATCAAAGAAGTGAGTGAAGAGATGGGTCAATCTAAAAGCAATCCATCAAATGCTACTAATGCTGATAGAACTTAATAGTAAATAGAAAACAAAAACAATGTATGTATTAAAGTTTAGATTGCAATTTGTTTTCTTTTTTCCGGTTCTTTCTTGTCCTTTTAATTTTGATATATATATTTTTTTTCTGCTTTTTAGGCTGTGCAATCCTGCCTCCTCAGAAACATTACACGTCCAACTGGGGACCCATCTCCATATCCTACATATCGGGTATGGACATGCTAGAACACGTGCCCTAGACATATCCCACATGTATGACTCTCAAAAAAATTTTGTTCATTGTATTTTCTCACTCTAGCTGCAGGGAAAGAGCTCCCTTGATCTCTCATTATGCAAGTGAAAGGTAAAATCAAGATTTGAAGGGACTCCAAATGTTTTGTAAAAGTTCTAGTTTCCAAAATACTTGGATCTTTATGTCTACATTTCAATTTTGTATTTGCAATCTGTAATTTTTTTAATATATATTTTATATATAACCATTAACGTGTCTCTGTGTCCTATTTCTGGGGTCGACATGTCCCGTGTCAGATACTCATATTTCCATGTCCCATGTCCTCGTTTCATGTGACTTAGCCTGCCACTATTTCAAAAAAAGCCCATTTTATTTAGATGAGTCAAGTTCAAGAAATTCAATCTCCACGACCAAATTTGGTAAATATGGTTTGAATAAAATGTTTTATTTTTCTCTAACACCCAATGTCGCGTAGCTTCCTAGAATATGGATTTAAAGCTTGTAGTCATGTGTATCAATGTTACAAGATTAAATTACCACTTCACAAAGGTTTATCTGATATTCAACATGCAATCATCTATTGATTGTGACTGAAATTCACTCAACTCAATCAGAAGCATCACATTTCAACTAAGCACGCTACTTGCTGTAAAGTTCAACTAATTTTGACCAGATTTATTTGGTTCTTAAAGTTGCATAGCCGGTTAAGACACTGACGGGTCTTTGCTTTCAACTTAACTGATGCAATTTACTTCAAAGGATTTATCTCAATTTACCAGCAGATGCTAAGTTCCCTAACACAATAGAGAAATTAGCCAAGCTCACTGATATAGCACAATCACATCAAAGATCTGCACATTTACTTGTTGAAAACTTCCAAGGAATGGAAAGTTTTTCCAATCTAGGAATTACGATGAGACAACTTCCAGGGTTGATCTTTGGTTGGATAGATGTTTAAAGACCAGGACAAAATAATCGATTCATCAAGTCCTAGCTTTGTTCTGATGTTACTTCTAATTCATTTATCAGCAACTCAAATAGAATATCATGTGAAGGTATTTATTGATTGTAAATTCATTTTTTAATTTGGTTGCTTCTTGATTGGCTTTTACATAAACCACAGAGAAAGTACAAGGTAAAAATGATGCTTTTCCAAATCATGTAAATATCCAATTAACTGAGTGCTTTCTTGTTAATGAAGTTGCTTCTTGATGAGCTTTTACACAAACCACAAAGAAAAAGTGGTAACATAAAGCTCTTCTAAATATTAGCTTACAAAGCACCAAAGGGCCACTATAAGAATAGTACTTGATATTCTGAAAATACAAGTACCAGTAGCTTAAAGAACTCATTTATAGACACCATATAACATTGCAAAAACAAGTTCTATCAGTTGATCTCTCTATCCGGAGGATGATATTAGTATATTACTGCCTATACAGGGACTCAGGGAGCTCCCTCTCCACTTTCTTCCAGTATAGTGAGCAGATATTCCTAGCTCTCTTCAACAACAAATATTTTTTCTTTTAGGCACTGCCTCACCATGTGACTACCAAGAAGATCACCTCATACTTTCAGGCTGCCCCATCAGATCAACAAAAGAACTGCCAGCACATCATTAGAGTACTTCAGACCATAGAGCTATGAGACCTCAGGTCTCCTCTCAACCTGCCCCCCCAGGTGGTTGACCAACATCTTCAAGGCTAGTGAGACATTTCTAGACTAGGCCGCAGACCACGCTTCATTACAGTGACAGACAGACCAGTTCTAGATGGGTATAGAGAAAGGTGCCTCCAGCTTACCACACTGCCCCTCCAGACTCATCCAAGCAACCCGAGTTCTATCCAGAGCTTCTTTCCTTCCACCTTGGCTAGTAGGAAATCAGGGCTTCCTCACTCCTATGCCACCCCCCCTGCAGGATTGTGTAGACAGAACCTTTCACGGTGCTAGAGAACTCCAATAGCGATCCGGTCACCCAATCGCCCCCCACTCCCTGTCATCAAGACCAAGAGACCTTGGCGTCTCTCTTTCTCATTTGTCTAACACCAATATCTTCAATCTCAGACCCTCCCTTTGTATCTTTGAAATTCTAGCACGGTTGAACAACTTTATTTAAAACAAACCACTCCAATGCCTTTTAGATCAGTGCCTTGTATGTGAGTTTTTGCTACTAATTTCAATTTCTATCCTGGGGTTTCACCTTCCTTGCTTTAGTTTGAATGCATACTAGCCTATGCAATTTTTTGAGTGAGTTTTGTGCTATGCAGTGAGCTTTTGCTATTAGTATTGGTTATTGGTTGTGCCCATTAGTTTTGGTCTGTCATTTTTCCGTGTCTCTCCCTCCTTGATTTTGCATGAGTGCATAGAACATATTTCAAATATTCTAGGCTTAAACACCTTGACACTGTTAAAGCTATGATTTACAATTTAATGGTTTTATGTTTCTTTGTTGGGGTTGAGGCAAGTCTTAGGAGTTCAAATTGATTTCTTGCCAACAAAGCAAGTGAAATCATAGTGCTTTGCCCATTCATTTTAATTTTAGACATTGCATATGTTTTGAGCCTACACATGCTTTTGTTTGATTTGTTAGGGCTTGATTGAATTTATTGTAATTGATTTGGGCCTTCAAATTGTCACATATGTGCTCAAACGGGATCTTGGTTGATTCTCAATTTGATACGAGCTTGGTATTTAGCTTGGGTAACCTTGTTAGTCACAAAGTTGTAAGTACATTTGGAAATAGAGTTTGATTCATACATTTGGTTATTTTAATATAAGTGAACTCTATTTTGGTTTGAATGGAATTTATTGTCATTGATTTGGGCCATGTAATTGGTAGTAGCAAGCTTAAAATGGATTATGGGTTGTTGCTAAATTATCTACAAGCTTAATATATTTTTTCCTTGGATATCCAACTTGTTGTAGTTGTTATGTTGGAACTACATTTGGAGGTAGGATTTGTTCCTTTTCAATTCTTAACAATAAATGTATTTCTAGCATGTAGGTGGACCCTACATTTGGATGGAGGCTCCACTCATTTGTTATTTTGGCATAAATTCAAATTGACCAATTGCTAATGTCTTGTTGTTCATAGGGTGTTAAACACGGCTTCAACTTGCATCACAAACACTAATCCTCTTATGAAAGAGATATAAGTCTAGGATGGGTAAGATTCCTACAAAACTGATATTTCGAAAATTGGCAGGAGTAAAACCATAAAGTAAGAAAACAAGATTCAAGTGCGCCTACGGGGCTTCCAATATACCCGAATGTACATGGAAGATCAAATCTATAGGAAAAATAAATTTAATGAGAGGTACCACTCAAGGGGGTAGCAATAAAAATGTATAATGGTGTCTAACTAGGTGACTCCAATTATATTGCCTATGGGTATGTGCAATTTTACTTGTTGAACAACAGATCTTTGTGTTTAAAGATGCCAAAGGCCCAAAACACATCTTATAAAAAATTCTAAAATTCATGCACGTGTTGGCATAGTAAAGAGCTTTGATACCACTTTAGTGTACTTATCTAGCAGAAAAAAATGATTATTGAACAATTATTCAATAAATATAAGCCACAGAAAGTAAATAAGAGAAACAGTGATATAGAACCTACAGAATATTTCCCTTGCATTGATAATCTAGAAAAGAGAGAGCAATGTTCATGGACCTCTTCGAGGTGGCAAATTCCTTTGAGCAAATATCCAATACAATAACAACACTTGACAAAACATTCCATAGGCTACTAGCTATATAAATAGTTTCTTTCTAGCAAAACCCTAACTACTTGTGGTTCCATCACTAATGAGTACTAGGCACTTAGTGGGACTTATTTAATAAGAGGACCCTTTTACATTAACTACCAACTAACTACATAATTAGCCTCATTCCAAGAACATGACTTCATACATTAATTATTAACTCCTCAGTAATAAAAAGTAAGGAGGTAAGGGTAGGGCCCTAACACAATAGGGATGATATATAATTTGCAGAGTCAAGGAATACACATACTTTCACAGGCTACTGACTCAAATACTACCATAGTTTGGCATTAAGGTTGGAAAAATAAAGAACTGTTAGTGTTGATAGAGAGGGAAGTTGATCATTGGAGAGTATATGTTGAACAGATTAAGAAAAACAATATTAGAATTAGAGATGAGAAAGACACTCTGGTTTGGTCTGAGAACCCTGCTGTGTGTATTTCCACTCTTGCATTGTGGTATAAAGCAATGTTTGTGAAAGAAAACTGAGTGGTCTAGTGGTGGAAGGCCCTGTGAAAGAATAAAGCTCCACTCAACTCTAAGGTCTGTAAGCATGAACTACAGTCTAGATAAACTTGGGGAAGTTCTTCAAAAACAAAATCAACATGATCCTAGTCATTGCATTTTGTGTAAGATGAACTCGAAACTATTGATCATCAGACAGTTTCCAATATGCATGGGAGGTTTGTGAAGAGATGGAAGAGTTAACAGGATGCAAAGGTGGCTATCAAGGGTAGTCAGTAGAAGAGTGTTTGAATATCTGGATATAGAAGAAGGATTAAAAAAAATTCAGAGCTCTCATGTAGAAGAGTATTTGAAGATCTGGAATCTAGATACAGAAGAAGGATGAAAAAGATTTCAGAGCTCTCCCCCTAGTGGTGCATTCAGTTTGAGAGTGTTTGAATATCTGGATACATAAGAAGGATTAAAAAGATTTCAGAGCTCTCCTATAGAAGAGTGTTTGAAGATCTGGAATCTGGATACAGAAGAAGGATTAAAAAGATTTCAGAGCTCTCCCCCTAGTGGTATCAGAGGGCGTTTAGTTAGCTAGAAACTCTAAAAAATTTCAAGACAGGGTTGTACCATCCTTCCAATGTGCATTACAAATTAGACAAAGTTTCAAAAGCATAAAAGTATCTTGCAAGACTGTAAAAGCTAGGATATTGACAAATCCACCAAATGTTAAGATAGGGGTTTGGAGATATGTCAATGGTGCTAGCAAAGGGAAGCAAGCTGTATGTGGTGAAGGAGGTATTATATTTCTTAATGAGTATTGTTCTATTAATGTTAAACCTGCCTTACTAGGTGGTTCAAATAACTATGCAGATCTGCTGGCTGTGAAAATTCTAATGGGAGTGGCAGCAGATAAGGGGGTTACTGAACTTCAGGTTTTCAGCAATTCATCATTAGTAATAAACTAGATGTTGTGTGAGTTCAGGATGGGAAACATGACCCTACAGCTGATTCTAGAGAAGTTGAAAAGAATGGAGTCAGTGTGCACAAAATGTCTTATCACCATATTTTAACTTTGAAGAGAACTCAACTCAGTGACATATGCCTGGTTTAAATAAGGTATGCAGATGGGACCTACTATTGGTTTACTAATGGAGAAAAGGAATGGAATCAGTTAGTCAGGATACTCAATGTTAGTCAACGGGCCTTGAGTCAATCTCATTTTCTCAATGGGCAGGAGGATACATCAAACTCTGGTTATTAACTTGGTTTTTACATATTAAACTTTTCATAGTATTAGTTTGGAAAGACTGTCTTAAGGATTCCTGGGGGAAAGTTAAAACAGAACCATTCTAAAATTCCCAAACGGTTTAGACCTTTTGGCTCCGGAACTCGATCTCGAGCTACCTTAAAGTAAGTGACTAAAGGAGTGATCGATAGAGCCATAGAACCCTAGAGCCTTCACGTTGTGTTTAGATTGACTTAGAATAGGCGTCTGTAATACAACCTTTATATATGTAATTTCTTGAGAAACAAACTTATCACTCCCACCTTACCTTAGCAATATCCACAGAATTCGTAATTATGTATATTGCCTCGTTAAACTACTAACTCTTACACCCAGGGTTTAAAAAAGAAAATTGATGCAACAATCATGTCCATTTAGGTTTCATAAATTTCAAAGCATGCTTGTCAAATGTTCAAATTGGAAGCAGAAGGTATCTTGTATGTGCAGCCCACAATAAAGCACCTCTAAAACACATTATCTCCATCATTGTTTGTTGCAGCAACTATAGCAGCAAGCCCTTGCTTGATTTATTGAAGAGATGTAGAAGAAAATCTGGGGTTTCTGCAATGCTTCTAAGGTTTGGTTTCTGCGGTCGGTTGGGGGCTTCCCTACAAAAATCAATAGGTTTTCAGGTGGGTAAGACGAATAGCAGACATATTTATGAAAGGTAGTTATATTCCAAACAGAAGAGTGGGTGCAAGCAATTAAAAACCCAACTGCTGCGACCACTCAAAATCTCACCTCGGGTTCCCCTGCAAAACCCCCACAAAACCCAGCTGTTGTGACCACGTGAAATCTCACCTCTCCCTACAAAAACCAGCTACGCAAACTCTCACCACACAACAATTTCGGGGCTGCTGCGACCATGAGAAATCTCACCTCTCCCTGCAAAAACCAACTGCGTGAACTCTCACCACACAACAATTTCGGCGGAACCCAACTGCTCGAACTCTCACTACACAGCAATTTTGGGGGACAATAGGAAGAAATGCACTATAATATATACCCCAGCATATTGTATATTGCATAAATAAATAAAATAACCCTAACCACCCTAAATATATAGGCAATATAATGCTATGGTTTTCATGTTTAATTAATACCCCCAATATGAACGGACGTGGTATAATATTGCCCCCCTAGTGAAGACCCCATGGGTTGAACCCACGTGGACAAAAGGGGTGCATAGGCGCCTTTGACATGTATGCACAAAATTGCATGCACGTGTCAATGGTGCATGCGCACCTCTATTTTTTTATTAAAAAAAACAGAGCTCACGGGTTTGTCATTTTCGATAGACCTGTGAGCCCACTGTCCAACCCGTGAGTGCACTGTGCAACCCCATGAATGCTTCTTCGAGCAACCAAATCCTCCTCAACACCAAAAAAATCGCCCCTACACCATGGTGCCATCCATTTCTCCAGGTAGGTGCTCCCCAAAGCACAAATTTGTGTTTTTTTTTGTTTTCCATTTGAATTTGAATTTAAAAAAAAATACAATCCATTACAAAACCAAGGAAATTTAATTGCAAGCCATCTACACCTAACAAGATGTCAGACACACCTGAACCATCCGATGAAACCAATGGAACCTGAACTCCAGAAGACAATATGGGAACCAACAATGAACCGAATGAAAATCCCAAAGATCAATTACACCAAGACTTAAATCAATTGAGGGCACTAAGTAATGAATTGAACAGTACCAAGGAGCCCTCTCGGGTTTCCTTGGCTTCATCACTTCAAAACATTATTGAATCAATCAATATTGCACACAGTGAGATAACAAACTTGAGCCAATACAGGGCTCGAATGAGGGAACACTACTCCACTGGGTTGTCCAAAGAGCAGATAAAAGACCTCGACATCACCAAAGCCCAGTTGCATAGCAAGTTCATAGTTCCCTCGACGGGACAGTCTCTAGCTGTGACGAGGGCTCGGGTTTGCATGGACTGGTGCATTTACCATCCATGGAGAGATAACTCTTGAAAGAGGTGGTTCATGGTGTTTGGTAGGCCCCCATGCAACAATTTGGAGGTCCCATAGTATTTCCTTCAGAAATTGTGGGCTAAGTTTGAGCTAGGGTACCATGTCAACTATTTTGACATCATTGAGCTTCAGGGTGTTGGTCTTGGCTCTGCCCAAGATCGACCTCAGGCGCACCACAACCCACTTAGAGGACCTCCTGCACCCAGGAGAGAGCCAAACCCCCCTCCTCAGCCACCCGGGTTTGGTAGCGACCTAGATGAAATTCATGAATCGGTTAGACGTGCCACACATGACTTGCTTAGACATACCAAATTTGTGTCCATGTCTTTCTAGAGTCGAGAGGACATCGCTGAGACACAGACAGTTGCATAGTCTATGGGTGGTGGCCAGGATATGCTGGGTATAGGTGGAACCCAGGCGGGGCCTTCTAGTTCTGTTGGAACAACGGCACATCATTGTTCTCACTGTGGTTGTTAAATTTTGAGCATTAATTCACAATACTCTTGGATCTTTACTGAGAGAATAACATATACAGTATATCAATGCATAACAATCACAATATAATATATATTTCAGGGCCGACCCCACACATGGTGGTCTAATAACCCATCGGCAAGTACACACACTTGCGACACTTGTCAATCCACATGACGACACTTCCTTATAGAGGAATAACACATCTCTTATAAGGGTACAATAAATATATATGAAATACATTCCGAAGTTACATATTCTTAACTAGGAAGGTATTTCTCGACACAGTTCTGCTAGACAAGTCTTCTTCTCATGATCATTGTCATCGATGCATTGTCATCATCATCATCACTGCTGCTTCTATCTCAAGCAATCTCTGACTCTACTCGTCATAAGAAGTTCTACAGAGCCATTCCTTTTTCATACTGGATGTAAGCCCACCACCTATAGGTCTTCATCATCTGTGCGAATGGTCTGATAGAGTTGGCCTCTCATGACTAATTTTATGTGCGGATGCAATACCGGAAAGAGTATCCCAGGAACATTTATGTGCATAAGAATGACTGGCAATATCTCCCAGGATTGATTACATGCATCTCCTCCACAATACCTTTAAAGAGCATCCCAGGAACATTTATGTGCCGCAGCATGACCGACAAGATCTCTAAAGAGCATCCCAAGACTTATTACGAGCATACAGCTCAACCTCTCAGATCTCCAGGACTAATTACATGTGGATAGACAAAACCTTTAAAGAGAATCCCAAGAACATTTATGTGCCACGGCACGACCGACAAGATCTCTAAATAGCATACCAGGACTAATTACGAGCACACAGCTCAACCTCTCGGATCTCCAGGACTGATTACATGTCTCCGTAGTAATACCTCATCCCAGGACTGATTACGAGCACACAGCTCAACCTATCGGATATCTAAGGAATGATTACATACTACATAGAAATACTGGAAAGAGTACCCCAGGAACATTTATGTGCCGCAGCACGACCAACAAGATCTCCCAGGACTGATTACATGCTATTTGCACAACCTGCCACATATCATCTCTGACCTCCAAGTATCAATCTGATACTCATGATCCAATGGATCATCATCGCACGAGGCATCATCCTGATGCCCATGATCATACTGATCATCATCACTGTACCATCCTGGTACATATCATCTGGAGCAACATCCTGAAGCTCATCATCATGATCAACCTAATTATACAATGCATCCACCTGATGCATACCAAGTATCTACCTAATACATATCATCATACATGATCCATCTGATCATACAATGTATCCACCTGATACAAATACAAATACATGATACCTGTCAACATACATGATCTACCTAATCATACAATGTATCCACCTGATACATATACAGATACATGGTCCAAGCATCCAACATGATGCATATACAAATACATACAAATGATCCAACTAATCATATCCAGCATCCAACATGATGCATATATACATATAAATGATCCAATTGATCATATCCAGCATCAACACGATGCGTACATACATACAAATATAAATGATCCAACTGATCATATCCAACATCAACATGATGCATATACAGAGCAGTAATTGGAGCATCGTCTTGATGCTCATCATCCAGCACTTACATCCACAGCCATGTGAAGGATCCTCCTTCCAACATGCTTGGAATGGCTTCAGCAAATGTGTCCATCACTTCTTCCTCGAAGTGTCGTCGATCTAAAGAACACCAAGCCTCTCCCTGAAGTACTCGAACTTCACCCTGGCTAGTGGCTTCGTCAGCACATCTGCAATCTGCTCGTCCATCACAACATACAGGAGCTTCACGACTCCTCTCAGCACCATATCCTTGATATAGTGATATTTGATCTCTATGTGTTTCGACCTATCATGAAACACTGGGTTCTCGGACAGCTTCACACAACTCTGGTTATCACAAAAGATACCAGTAGCATCCAACGGGAGATCAAATAACTTGGACAGTAGCTTCCGTAGCCATACTGCCTCACAACTAGCTGAACAGGCTGCAACATACTCTACCTCAGTTGTACTCAGTGCTACGTAGGACTGCTTCCTGCTGAACCAAGAGATCACACCTAATCCCATAATGAAGCAGCACCCAGATGTGCTCTTCCTATCTACAACACTGCCAGCCCAATCTGAATCAACATAACCCTGCAGGTTAAATTTTTGATTCACTTCATACTTGAGCCCATAATCCACTATACCCTTCAGGTACCTTAGGACATGCTTTACAGCAACCAGGAGAACACTCTTCGGATCCGTCAGGAATTGGCTCAATGTGTTCACTGCAAAGCAAATATCTGGTCTCGTGTTCATCAGGTACATCAAAGACCCAATCATTTGATGATACATAGAGACATCAACCGGCTCAGATGAAGCATCACATAGATGCTTCAGATTCGATGCCATGGGTGTGGCCATGGCCTTGCAATCCATCATCCCAAATCTCTTCAAGATATCTACTATGTACTTCCCTTGACCAAGGAATATCCCACCTGAATTCTGCCACACCTCCATACCTAGGAAATAATGCATCATTCCCAAATCTTTCATATCGAACTCAGCAACAAGCTTCCTCTTAGTATTTGCAATCAATTTGTCATCTCCTGTTACAAATAAGTCATCCACGTACAGAAGTAGAATCACAAAATTTCCTTCCTCAACCTTGTAGTAAAGATTGGAATCCGCTTTACTCTTGGTAAATCCCAAACTAGATAGGAAACTGTCCATCCTACCATACCAAGTTCTGGGGGCTTGCTTCAAGCCATACAAGGCTTTCTTCAATCTGCACACATATGAATCCCTGTCATGTATTTCAAAGCCGAATGGCTGCTCCACATATACCTCCTCTTCAACTACACCATTCAAGAAAGCAATCTTGACATCCATCTGGTGTATTTTCCATTTCATTGCTGCAGCCAGGGAAAGTACTGTTCTGATGGAAGTATACCTGGCTACAGGTGCAAAAGTTTCTTCATAATCTATTCCCTCTTTCTGAGAGAAGCCATGAGCTATGAATCTTTCTTTGTATTTCTCTACACCGCCATCTGCAGCATGCTAGATTTTGTAGATCCATTTGGAAGTCACAACAGACTTCTCTTTAGGTCTTGGGACAACATCCCAAACATCATTTTTCATTATTGATTGGTATTCCTCAACCATAGCATCCTTCCATTCTTTCTTTTCCTCTGCTTCTTCATAACTGGAAGGTTCTTTGTTCATAATGTCACAGAGTAAAGCAACAGAGCTGGTATGTGATCTGGTTCTTTTCTTTGCTCTGTGTTCTTCTTCTAGAATGCCAAAAAATTTTGCATCTTGAATGAGCTCTCTATCCCATGCAGGTTTCCTCTTGTGAGAGTTATCCTCACGGGGTGGATCTACAGGTTCTTGCGGATCTTCAAACTCACGAACAACTTCTGGAATTGCTTTAGTCATGGTAGTGTCTTGAAATTTAGTTTCCTTAGGTTCTTCATAAACTTCGATAGGTGCCTTCCTTGATTTGATGAATGCTGAGTTTTCATCAAATGTTGCATCCCTGCTGACATCAATCTTCTTGAACCCTGGAAAGTATATTCTGTAAGCCTTCGATCTTTCACTGTAACCCACAAAGATACCCTTCTTTCCTGAAGGATCTAGTTTGGTCCTCTTTTCCTTTGGGACATGAGTGTATACTGGACAACCAAATATTCTGAGATGGCTGACTTCAGGTTTCTTACCAGAAAAGACCTTTTCTGGTGTCTTGTTGTCCAATATCTTGTGGGGTGTTCTGTTATGCACATATACAACTGTTCTAGCTGCTTCTGCCCATAAATGCATAGGTAGACCCTGGTCATGCAGCATTGCCCTTGCTGCTTCCATGATTGTTCTGTTCTTCCTTTCTGCAACTCCATTCTATTAAGGATTATAAGGAGCATTCAACTCCCTCTTAATCCCTGAATCACTGCAAAACTTCTTGAAGTCACCTGAGGTGAATTCTCCACCATTGTCGGATCTGAATGTTTTGATCTTTTTGTCAGTTTGATTCTCCATCAAGGTTTTGAATTCCTTGAACTTATCAAACACCTCATCTTTGTTTTTCAATAAGTATACCCAATTCTTCCTGGAGAAGTCATCAATAAATGAGACATAGTAAACATACCCACTTAGAGAACTCGATGACATAGGACCACATACATCTGAGTGGATGATTTCCAGGATATCTTTTGCCTTGCTTTCATTGCTTGGGAAAGCCTTCTTAATATTCTTACCTTTTGCACATCCTTTGCAAACACCTTCATGTTTGGTCTTGATTTCAGGAAGACCCTTTGCAGCCTTGCTTGCAATTGGAAGTGCCCTATAGTGCATATGAGCAAGTCTTCTATGCCAAAGTTCACTTGGCTCCACGGATTCATGCACCATGGCATGTTCAGGTTGTCCTTTTAATTTATACAAACCTCCCTCTTGCTCTCCAATCACAACTGCATCATCTATGGTCTTTCCCTTTGGTCACATTAGGACTTGGCCATCCACAAATGCAACCCTCATACCTTTTGCATCCAATGCAGAGACGGAGAGTAACTTCTTCTTGAGCCTAGTTACATAAAGGACTTCTTTCATCTTCAAAGATTTTCCAGAATCTAGGTTGTAGGAGGTTTCACCACTTCTTTTGATGGGATATTGATAATCATCCCCAAGTTTCACTTTATGGGGTGATTTATGTTTAGATAGATTTACAAAGGATTCTTTAAACCCAGTCATGTGTTTGGAAGCCCCACTGTCAATTAACCAATCATTACAACCATGGGAGATAATACCTGTGAGAGCAGAGATTAGAACATACTCTTCTTTACTTGATGAGTCATCATTACTATCATCACTTTCTTCCCTAGCCTTCTTCTTTGGAGGTTCATCATCTTCGGCAGCATGAGCATAGTACCTTCTTTTGTTACCCTTCTTCTTCTTGTTGGAGTTGTTGTTGTTGTGGTTGTCCCTTTTGTTATTGGGACATTCTGAAGCAAAGTGATCCTTCTCATTACAAGTGAAACACCTTAGATCTTTCTTGTCTTTGTGAAAATGATGAGAAGATTTCTTCTTGTGATGGGATGGCTCCCTCTTGAACTTGCCCTTCTTAGTGTGAGCTGTGAGAGCTTGATATTCATTTCCCATCTTCTCTTCTCTTGCCACAAGCCTTGCTTCTTCTTGAGAACATTCCTCCCATAATCTGCTGAAGGAGATTAACTTCTTTCTGGCATAGATCCCCTGGATAAAAGAGTCCCATGACCTAGGTAGGCCATTCAAAGTAGTAATAACAATTTCACCATTCTCCACCATTTCATCTACAACTTCAAGTTGTTCCTTGATCTGAGAGGCCTTGGAGAAATAGGATTGAATGGTTTCTCCATTCGACATCTTGACCCCTTTCAATTGATTCTGCAGGGTCATCTTCTGATTTATGTTCTTTCCTTCAAATAGCTTGGTCAAAGAGTCAAACATAGCCTTGGTTGTATTTAGAGAAGACACATGGGGTATGAGATGGTCTTTGATAGAATCAGCAATGATTCTCTTTGCCTTGACCAAGTTCTTATTATGCAATACCTTAGCCTCTTCATCCTCTGGGATAGGGATGTCTTCTTTTATATATGAGTCCAACTCATTCTCTTCCAGGATTAACCCAATCCTATACTTCCAAGATTGGAAGTTATCATCCCCTTCAAGCTTATCCTCAAGCTTGGTGTGGTGAGACATCTTAAAGAGTACTTCAAATGGAAATAGAAAAGATTTAGGTCTTACCACTTGAAATGCTGAAAACTGGATTTGGTCCCAGATTAGGGTTTGTCGAAAAAACCCTAAGAAATCAAAATGTGAATTTCAACTTTCTGACAGGATAGAACGATGCGCCTTGATGAACTGATCAGCCTAGTGTATTCAGAATTTGATATCAGTAAAGCTTTACCCTTCAGATTTTCCTTTTTATCCTCTCGGGTTCACTAGGGAGAGCCCTGAATTAGGGTTTGAGTTTCCCGGAGATCTACCCAGCCAAAAATCTCGATCCAAAGCTCTAAACTTCAATTTTTGCAAGGAGCTTCCAGCTATGTCTTCAGATTTCAGACATTCTATTTTTATGGAAACCCTAATTTTTAGGGCCAAATTTGAAAATGCTCATAATTGAATTCTGATTGGACAGATAGATTCTCCTTGATGAGTAGAGTCAATCTATTATACTGCTTTCCCAAAAACTATGGAGAGAAACCCAATAAACAAGAAACTCAAGTTTTTGTCACTGCAAAATGTCTTCTTCTCAGGTTAGCTCTAATACCATGTTAAATTTTGAGCATTAATTCACAATACTCTTGGATCTTTACTGAGAGAATAACATATACAATATATCAATGCATAACAATCACAATATAATATATATTTTAGGGCCGACACCACACATGGTGGTCTAATAACCCATCGGCAAGTACACACACTTGCGACACTTGTCAATCCACATGACAACACTTCCTTATAGAGGAATAACACATCTCTTATAAGGGTACAATAAATATATATGAAATACATAGATGAAATACATTCTGAAGTTACATATACATCAACAGTGGTCATTATTTCCATGGTGATATGCAACAACATGCCACAGGGAGCTTCATGGATCAGGTTTGCTATTGTTTTGTTTAATGTTCAAGTATTTGTTGTATTTTATTTGATATCGTATTGTTTAATATATTTAACTTTGAATTACTCGGGGCCACTTTATTTGTTTTAATGTTGAGTTATTCGAGGTTGGGTCTCCATCCCCCAGGTGGGAGGACGTCAGTTCCTTCGACCTTGATGGAGCCATGGCGGCAGCAGAGGAGATTGCGGCACCATACACACAGGTAACTTCTTTACTTTGAATAATTAGATCCAATTACGAGTAATTTGTGTTCGGTAATTACAAATTAATTAGCACTGAGTAATTACCATATTATCATTGTATTTTACAGTTGTGTTTATAATATTGTCGAATTTATTTGAGAGCTATAAATTCGTATAATCCCACCAAAAAAAAAATGAAACCTTATAAAACATGAAAACCTAAGAAAACCATAAACATTTGTCCATGTTCACTTTAGGCATCCTAGACCTCTGATGATTATACAAATGGGAGAGAAATTTCCAAAATATGTCATTCTTACTTGACCAATGATGAGCCCGCAATTGGGGTTTTGGTGATGCCCGCAGTGTCCTTCATCCTCAAACTACCATCCAATGCTTGCTTTCTCTTCCTGTTCTTAACCAATGCCATGTGTGTTATTGTTGCTTTTCCCTTTGTCACCATGTCATCCAAGTTATCTTTGTCATGTACTCTCCTTGTCCAAATCATCTTCAAATGACCACAGTATGGGTCATTTGACTCTTGGCTCAATAGGTGTGCCAATTGCTCCAATGCCCATCACTTTGTCCACCAAATCAACCTTTGCTGCCATGTGTTCGTCAAGCTTAAACTTTGAGAATATATTACCATGGTAATTATCAATTTCCCCCGTATTCTACTAATAGGTTCTTTAAATGGTAAAGGTGGTCAAATCACTTCTATGCTTCTGCTAACTTTGTTGCATCAATTGAGTTCACTGAGAAGTTGTACTTGTCACTTTTGCATCCACCGAGACCAATAGGAAAACTATTTATTGCTATGAATTTTCACTGCATTGTGCATAACTCTCGGGAAAAAGAGGAATCATAGTGGCCAAGCTTCTAGAAATTCAAGAACTTGATGTTTCTCATGTCCTTATTACCCTAGTTTATTATCACGGGATTTCCAATTTATTCTAATACTTGATACTAGAAGTAATCATACTACTACTCCTAGAACATGCTATCAGGAAAGACATATAAACAACGTAAAACAACTTATCACATGTATTGTCACTAAAGTTTTTGAAAATGATGTAAGGCACATAAGGAAAAGCGATGATCTTACAAATATGGTCTATGGGGCCTTGCTATTATCTTGATTCAAATACAACTTGGTAAAACATTTGGCATCAAGAATACTCATTTAACTCATTTCACTCAAGATTTCTTTGATTTCAATCAAGTGATATCATTTTGACAACATAGCTATTCAATCAAGAACACATAATTACTCATTCAATGCGAAAGAACATGGCACATTCAAGCTTGTAAGTAAGTTAATCATGAAAAAGATTTCTCTTTCTTCATTTTTCTAATGATCAACACTCTAAAGTGTATTAAATAACATGCACACTAACTTAACTTCTATTTAGCACCTCTTTGCAAATTCAAACAATGAGATGCCATTTTATTTGATGATGTAAATGTTATGGAAATAAAGGGACTCAAGATCCTCACTCTAGGGATGCAAATACTTTTCCACTGGGTGAATCAAGATTGTAGGAAACTACAAATCTATAAGAAGACATCAAAACCTAGGAACCCTTCATCAAGAACCCAAACACATTACATAGGTTTCCAATTCAAATTTGTAGATGGACATGAATTCCATTTGCTTATGAGGCACTGCTATGATGAACCTTGATCCAGGTGGATATTGGTGGCCACCCACCTTTCCAACTGGCTCAAAACAGTTTTATGGCAATTTTGGTATTGTACTATTTTTAGCAGTTTTTCGGGTCCTGAACTTTCGGGGCCATTTTGAGGCCCTAAACGACCTTTTTTGGCAATTTGGGGGGCCAAATGGTTGCCTTTGGCATGCATTTGGCCCTAGTCGAAAGTTGTAAATCTCAGATAAACCTTTCCAACGGGCTACCGAGCGCCCCAAACGGAGATCGTATACAAAAAGTTACGACCCCGGGAAGTTGATGTACTAACTTACCCAAACGAGGCCCACATGACTTTTGGCGCTTCATCTCCTAGGGTTAGGTTTTTGGATCTCTAGGGTTTTTGACATTCCTGTTTATTGTAAAAGACCTTGAGAGCCTCATTGTAACCATCTTTTTGCGAAATGAGCGCAGCCGTCACATCTCTTCTCAGAGATAAGCCACCACCATTCCAGCAAGCTTGTTTTCCGCTGCATTTTACAGTTCTAGCTTATTTCCTTATTGAATAGAAAACCAATTTTACTGTATCTCTGTTATTTTTGTGTTAAGCATCTGATAATAATCTGTATTCATTTCGTTCTGCTCATAAAATCCGGATCAAACCTATAATAATTAATTAATGAAAACACACGAAATAACAGAAATAACAGAACAATGAATCAGTTTTATATTGATCACAGGCCACTTCGAGGGGGAAACCTCCTTTGACAAAGCTCAATACAAATAACTTCACGGTACCTTCATTGGTCTCAACAAAAACTTATATACTAAGTCTAGGTGCCAATACCATGGGTCAATACAATGTGTCAATACAAAATATGGATCAACAATTACTACGGGACAAGTAACAAAGCATATGCATCTAACAACAATAATACAAACTATGGATCAACAAATACTACGGGATGAATTAAAAAGCATATGTGTCCAATAGCAATATACTAAAAAAGTAAATAGAAGGGTTGACATGGGTAGGATTGCTTGGAAGGCTGTAGACTAAGAAGGACCATATCAATTGCATGAAAAGTGCATTCACAACGGTGTTGATCAGCTTGTTGTTTCAGTTGAATTCTTTCCATGTGAAAATTGTCCTGCAGAATGAGAAGAATCTGATCGCGGTTTCGAAGAACCGAATCAATTTCCTGAACTGGGGAGCTAATGAGCGTGTATGGAAGAAGAACTGGCAGTGCCTGTCCATAAACTACTTCATATGGTTTATTTTTAGATGTGGTATTGTACCACTGGAGTGCTTCTAGGAAATCCATAGAAATAGATGTCCACATCTGTGTAGGGATGGGAAAGGGTTCGAGTAGTCCTGAAAGGAGTGTTGTGTCACCCTTGTTGACCTGGAAAGTATCACACTCAACCACCAACTGGTGAATTTTCATTTTCAGTCCCTGCCAAAAGAAGTTACATTGTTCCCGGTCATAGGTTTTGAGGAACCCAGAGTGCCCTGCCGATGAAGAATCATGGAGTTCATAGAAGAGGTAGCCCTATTGAACAGATTGCAACCAATTTGGAACAAGCAGAGAAATAGTTGTAAGAGAAACAGGGTCATCAAATTGGAGAGAAGGAGCATCTGCCACCATATTATCCTTACCCTTCTTGTAAGTGATCGCATAGTCAGAACCTGTGAGTTGGATAACCCATTTCTGGTGTGTTGGTGAGGAGACCTATTGTTCCAAAAAATGTTCCAAACTCTAGAGATCAATCTTGATGCAGAAATAATTTCCTAGTAGGGATGGCTGCCACTTCTGTACTGCATGCAAATTAGCCATCATGTCCTGCTGAGATGTCGATGTGGCTAAATTCTTACCAGAAAGGTCTCTTGAAGGCGACAAGCCCACTGGTTCAACAAAGAAGCCTGCATATTTTTCCAAGGAATTGGGGGGGACCGTTGATGGGTGCATCTGAATGGAATGGAGTTGAGCGATGACACCATGTGAATTCTTCTTAAGGATCTTTTCCAGGTGATGTGAATTAATGATGCGGAGACCCTTGTTGTAAGCCCTTAAATTTGTGTTGTTTCCCATTGACTGAAAATTGCATCCAAAGTTTAGCAAAATCCCATAAGATGGGGCCAAGTGTGTGTAGCCATTGAATGCCAAAACCACATCACATCTGCCTAGGGACAAGGCAAACATGTCAGAGCGCAGGTTATAATCTTCCAGAGAGATACGCACATTGTGACACTTCCCCTTGCAAGGTAAGGTGCCCCCATTGGCAACCATGACTTCAAAATTGGAGCAAATAGGACAAAACAATCAGCCTGTTTAGCGATTCGAGGGTTAATGAAGTTATGAGTGCTACCAAAATCAATGAGTATTGCAAGAGGAAGCTTCTTGAAGTAACCTATGACCCGCATTGTTTGGGGGGTGCTGACGCTGGATAAAGCATGGAGAGATATCTCTGGTTGTTCATCATGAGATGGGGGGTCAATAGGAAACTCCTGAATGTCAACTTGATCATCCATTGTATCTGGAGCTTCTTCACCAATTTTAGAGGCAGGTAGAGAATCCATATCCAAGAGGTAGAGATTTTGTTGAACACATCTATGTCCCCAAGTGAATTTCTCATCACAATTATAACAAAGCCCTTTTTCTCTGCATGCCTGCATCTCTGTTTCAGATAAATGCTTGATAGAAATTGGTTGAGGAGATGGCGGGATAGGAGGTTGTTGAGAACCCATATTTCAAAAGGGAACAAAAGTGGGTTTGGAGCGTTGTTGGGCTGCAATCTTGTCTTCTTCCAACTTATCCAACCCTAGGACTTCCATCATTGTGTTGGGACAGAATATTTTAACCTCTGACTAAATTTCATCCTTAAGACCACTGATAAAACAACTCCTATAGAATTCATCAAACAATCCTTCTGTGTGATTGGCTAGTTTCTCAAATTTTGTCTTATACTCTCTCACAGTGCCAATTTTACAAAGTTTAGTGAGTGCTCTGATGAATTTATCAAAAGCACTAGGACCAAATCATTGCAAAAGAAGTTGGAAAAAATATGTCCATTTTGGCTCGTCATGAGCCTTGATGTACCAATGGTACCATTGAAGGGCTTCCTGTTCCAAATGAAAGGATGCAAGTGGAAATTTTTGGACATCAAAAGTATTATGCAGACTGAAATACTGTTCTGCACGATAGATCCATCCAGTTGGATCAGTACCATTGAAGCAAGGAAATTCAAGCTTCGGACCACGAAAATTGCTGGAAAAAGAGAACCCATTGGCTATAGATTATAATTCTTGCTGTTGGTTATTGTTCATGGCTGAATGTTGAAGATGGAGGCTGAGAAATTTTTCATCCAGATCTTGGATTTTGGTTTGGATGGTTGCAAGTGCTTCCTCCATGGTTTTTGCTCCTGCGCAGGTGACAACCATAACCAGGATTTTTTTTTTTGGGGGGGGGATGGATAGAAAAACACAAACAAAAGCCTATTTAGTAAAGGAAAATTTGGATTTGGGAAAAAATCGGATGGGTAATTGGGGTTTGACCAAGTTCTGGACACTTTCTGATGGAAAGGGAAATAAAAAATGGGGATTTTATAAGCGGGGTGAAAGAATGAGAAAATTTGTCAAAGAGGGACAAAGAAACAGAAATAAGGAATGAAATGGATCTGGAACGGCGTGGAAGTGATCGGCAATAGTTCAGCTGAAAATAGATATGGACCCTAGGTATGTTTGGCTTCCTCACAGTTCAGGGGTTTCACTCGGCCACCAATGTTGTCTAACGGCTTACTTATTGGGGAAGTACCCCTCGCTCCACAGCTCAAGTAAAACTGATAACCGCTTTGCCACAAATGACAGCTCTTGGTTTACCTCACGGGTGGGAACTAGTTAATTAGGTAGGGCTCGTTGCCCTTTTCGCTGGAAGGTCCTCTCAATGGGCCAGCTACTTTGGGGTTCTTGTGGTACTCCTCACAATGCGTTTTAGGGATTATGCCCAAGTACTTCCCATAGTTAAGCGAATAGGGATTATTCCCAGATCCGAACTTGCAACAGATGCGAAAAAAAAATTGGCAGAAATTCCACCCAACAAGTCCAAGAAAGTGCTCTGATACCAAGTGTGATGAACCTGGAATAATTAATTAATGAAAACACACGAAATAACAGAAATAACATAACTCAGAATCAGTTTTATATTGATCGCAGGCCACTTTGAGGGGGAAACCTCCTTTGAGCAAGCTCAATTCAAATAAATTCACGGTACCTTCATTGGTATCAACACAAACTTATATACTAAGTATAGGTGCCAATACCATGGGTCAATACCATGTGTCAATACAAACCATGGGCCAATACAAAATATGGATCAACAATTACTACGGGACGACTTAGAAAGCATATGCGTCCAACAACAATAATACAAACTATGGATCAACAAATACTAGGGGACGACTTACAAAGCATATGCATCCAACAACAATATACTAACAAAGTAAATAGAAGGATTGACATGGGTTCCTAACAACTGTACATCTCTCTAGGGCCAAAGGAAAAGCTCACCTACTCATGGGGATGACTCTAGAAAAGGAAAAGCTCACTATGTCACCTTCTATGCCCTGTCACCTTATTTAATTTTAATTTCATGCCATACCACCTTCTATCCTTTCAGAATATTGAATATCATCTAACTTGAATATAAAGTAATTGTAGTCATGTTTTTTAAGTACCATCGTTGTCATTCTCATTTGCATTGTGTTTAATATTGTTAATATTGTTTTTATAAATTTAGTCTAAAAATTGTAGTGTTCGCACAGGTGTCTGCGGGCTCCAGCGACCAGCCATCGCCACCAGAGACCAGCAATTCTCCATGTGTACAGGTATAGTTTTTATTAAAGCATAAATTTAATTTCAAATACGATGACTTGTCCATGTATATTTATATTTTTGTATATTAAACTATGAGGTTATAAATGTGTATGCAGGTGCGAGCACCTCGACCTGCCAGTGTCGTTATTCCTCCCTCCCTGACCTTTCGGTCACCCTATATGCCAGTTGTATCTCCTGGCATACATGCCCCATTCCCCAACCCCTTCCATCAAGCCCCCCTCCTATATAGAACCACAGTTCCATCCAGCTCCCCCTTACGTATCATATCCAGCTCCACCTCTGTATCAGTTTCCCATGTTCCCACACTCCCCCATCCGACCACGGCACACTACCCATCCACAGTCACCCATCCCTCTACCATAACACAAACCTCTCCCCCCCCCACACTCGCTTCCCCTTCCAAGGTGCCCCAATCCATACTACATCCAATTGGGGTTTATAGCCCTAGATGTCCATCTCCACTTCGCCCACCCCGGTCCATGCCTCCTCCTGCCACCCCCCCTTCTTCCATTGTTCCCCCCAGTGGTGTAGCCACCATTGATGTGGCTACATCCTCCCCTTTACCTTCCACCCTAGCATCAAAGCAGGCTGTCCAACCGACTTCTCCATCTTCCAGCCTCAAAGACCAGCCGATTTTGTTCACTGTGAGATTGACTAGTTTATGAAAATCTCGTTCAATTTTAACGAAAATTACTATGTGCGTCTAGTTTTAGCATTGATCTGATTGTTCTAAATGTTGCAGGGTGGAATTGCCGAGAGACTAGGATCATGGAGGAGGGAGACCCCCTCACGAATTACAGTCTCGCATGTGGTCAATTATCCAAGATTTGAAAACTATTTCTATTTTGAAATTATGTTTTATACTTGTATAATTGCCAAGAAAAGTTGACATATTATTGTTGTTGTTTCAGGGCTCAGGGGGATGTGCTCAAAGATGCCGGAAGGACCCATCTTCCTCTAGCATGAAGAAGAGGAAGATCGATTTTGGAGATGCACTTGGGAGCTCCGAGGGTGGGCAGGAGGATTGAGAGACCCTCCTATGTACACTAGCCACAATGTGGCATTTTCGGCATGAGTTGCCATATTTTGTATAGGGCACCATGGGACATATTTTGTATAGGGCATGAGTTGCCTTTTTTTGTATGGGGCACGAGTTTTCATTATATAGATTCTGGGAACGATGTTCCATTTTTCCAAAAAGTGTACATGATTGGATCATTTTTGCATATTAATAGATGGATCTGCACTTGTGTATATGAGTTTGTCTTTGATTACATTTTTGCATACATGATTTTTTCTTCGATAAGAATGTTATAGAAAAGTTCTCACATACATATAGATGTTATTTCTAGACACCAAGTGACCTCAATATGAGTCCCTTGTATTTGAATGGGTCTTGCATTGTTTCCTTTCAGCAACAACATACCTAACCAAGCAAACTAAGGAGTGATATTTACATTACAAAGTGTTGTGACTTTAGGGCTACAAAAAAATATATAGCATAAGCAAAATAATCTCCCACTTCCAATCATGGGCCAAAATATTCCTCAAAATCCTCTTGATATATGAAAAGAAACCCTAGGTAACTTGTAGTTGATATAAATAAATTAGGAATGTACCCAAGCCTAAGAGCCCATCTTTCCTATAACTACACCCTTAGAGACAACTCCCCCACCTTTTTACCATGAAACCTTCCAACAAGAGCATGGGAATCCATTCCCACCACCTCATGCATTTCCATATCCTTTCCTAGGACTAGCCTCATAAGACAGATTTTATGTTTTACACACTTCTTCCTCTTCATTTTGACACTACCAACATCATTTACCTACATCCATTTGTTGGCTTCACCTTTATCATTATCAACATACTTTAAAGAATTGTCTCCTCCATATCTAACCTTCAACCAACTACCATCCTTTTCCAAAACAATCCTTCCATTCTCAAGATCTATAGGATTCACCCTTGGACTTACTAGGTCCATAACCACTTCATATACAACACCTAAAATAATTTGCATATCCTAAATTAATCCATTTGAAATAGGACCCTCGCCACATAAATAATGACTAGTCTATCACAATCCACAATTCTCATCTATGGATCATAGTTTTAATTGCATGTTATTTGAATGGTTATTATTTCATAAATTTGTCTTAAGCAATTACACACAACATATCCGAAATGTTTATGGTTTATTGAATGAATGTTTACAATCATCTAATCATTTACATTCTAGCAGTTACCAAACCTACGCAAGTGGTTTACTGATTTTATTTCCAACACATCTTTTTATATTTATATGCTCATGGATCATATGGAAAAACAATTAATTAATTAAGTTTGTGAAGATAAGATTTCAACCATCTTTATTGAAGTGATTCAAATCACTACAACTTAGTTGGACCCTTAATAGATTGGGTGACACCCTTTTGCAAAGATTTTACTCTCTCCAAGAGGGGTTCTCATTCAATAATCACTCGTAAACTAATAACTATAACCTTGGCATTATTAGATAAAATCATTTGTGGATGATTTTGGGAAATAAGCCAACATGTTTTAATGTGAATTTTGATTCTACAACATCATGGTTCATTGTTGATTTATCTTTATTTATCCATGAATGATCTTTCATTTTACACATGAGAAAATATTTATTTCTGAAAGGTGTCTATTTGATTAATTCACTTGCAACTTTCTGAATTAAGCACTCACATGGGACTTTAACTTAATGGAAAACACATCTTAATCTTCAAACAAGTTTGAAATCCTAAGACCTTCTCTCCAACCTTGATCTAGAATCCTCCCTTGGCCTTTAAAGTAGGCCCAAAACTTGGGAAAATCTTTGTTGAGGTGACAGTGGCAATCACCTTCAATGTCGCACTTGTAGCATTAGAGGATTAGGACTCTGCCACTTGGGTGTGAAAACAAGATGTAATAGGATGCACTATCATTTATGGATGAGAGATATAGGGAGCACATGCATGCGCCATCCTCCATTAATTTCCAGTTTAGATGTTTTTCCTAAATTAGTAGTTCAGTTCTAATTCTCCATTTTTTGCTTTATTTAGTTTTGCATGCACAGTGAGAGATTGTAGTTCCCTAGGCACTCATACGTGAGGATTACAGTCTAAGTTAAGGGGGGCATATCTCTAGGAGGATACATGCTTGCATGCCTCAAATAATCCCAGTACAGGTGCACTTAGTTGTCCCATTTATCCATGCAAACAAGGTGCTCTAGAGTTAGAGTCTTACACTCTTAGGATACCCAAACCCTAGAATTAAACAATCTTCTTCATCCTCACCATCACCATCACCATCAACGTCTTCATCATCACCACCATCTTCATCATCATCATTAACTCTAACTCTAACCCTAATTCAATTTCCTTCTATAACTCTAGCCCTAACCCTCACCCAAACCCTAGCACTAAGACATCTTCTTCATCCTCACCATCACCATCACCGTCACCATCAACATCTTCATCGTCACCACCATCTTCATCATAATCATTATCTCTAACTCTAACCCTAATTCAATTTCCTTCTATAACTCTATCCTTAACCCTCACCCAAACCCTAGCACTAAGCCATCTTCTTCATCCTCACCATCACCATCACCATCACCATCATCATCATGTCTTCATCATCAACACCATCTTCATCATAATTGTTAACTCTAACTCTAACCCTAATTCCATTTCCTTCTATAACTCTATCCCTAACACTCACCCAAACCCTAGCACTAAACCATCTTCTTCATCCTCACCATCACCATCACCGTCAACGTCTTCATTATCACCACCATCTTCATCATCATCATTAACTCTAACTATAACCCTAATTCAATTTCCTTCTATAACTCTAGTCCTAACCCTCACCCAAACCCTAGCACTAAGCCATCTTCTTCATCCTCACCATCACCATCACCATTATGTGATGCACCTGCAACAATTAATTAATAAGAATATGCGAAATAGCAGAAATGACAGAACTCAGAATCACTTTTATATTGATCACAGGCCACTTCGAGGGGGCAACCTCCTATGAGCAAGCTCAATACAAATAGCTTCACGGTGCCTTCATAGGTCTCAACACACACTTATATACTAAGTCTAGGCACCAATACTATGGGTCAAAACCATGGGCCACTACAAACTATGGATCAACAATACTACGGGCGACTTACAAAGCATATGCGCCAACAACAATAACACAAACTATTGATCAACAAATACTACGGGACGACTTACAAAGCATATGCGTCCAACAACAATATACTAACAAAGTAAAGACATGGGTTCCTAACATCCCCTCCCCTTAAAAAAAGTTTTGTCCTCAAAGCTTTAGATGTGGAAATTGTTGTTGAATCTGAAGGAGTGGTTCCCATGTAGCATCCTCTGGTTGCATGCCATGCCACTGAATTAAGACCTCTGTGATAGAGTGAGAGTGAAGCTAACGAGTGCACCAATTAAGGATGGCCTCCAGCTCCAAAAGGATGGATCCTTCATTATCCAGTTCGGGTAAAATCGTTTGTCCACTGATGTTGGTGCTAAGAAATTTCTTCAGACAAGAGACATGAAGGAATGGATGAATGCGAGAAGAAGGAGGAAGTTCCAATTTATAAGCAACGGACCCAATCTTCTGAAGAATCCGATATGGCCCATAGAACTTTGGAGCGAGCTTATGATGCCCTTTGAGTTTATGGGAGGATTGCTTGTACGGTTGGAGACAAATAAAAACCATATCTCCAACTTGAAAAGTGCGCTCAGAATGGTGCTGATCAGCTTGTTCCTTCATGCGATTTCTTGCCATGTGAAGATTGTCCTGCAAAATGCGAAGAATCTGATCGCGGTTTCGAAGGACCGTGTCAACTTCCTGAACTGGTGAACTGGTGGGGGTGTATGGAAGAAGAACTGGAGGTTCCTGGCCATAGATTGCTTCATATGGGGTTATTTTAGATGCAGTGTGGTAAGAGGTATTGTACCACCATTCAGCGAGAGGGATCCACTTTTCCCACTGATGTTGTTGTTCAGAGGTGAAGCAACGAAGATAAGTTTCCAAGCATTTATTGATAATTTTAGTCTGACCATCTGTTTGTGGGTGATACCCTGAACTCATCTTTAGTTTGGTACCAATGTGGCGAAATAATTCTGTCCAAAAATGACTGGTGAAAGTCACATCACGATCTGAGACAATGGAAGAAGGATGCCATGAAGACGAAAGATCTGGTCCAGGAAAATTTGAGCGATTGAGGAGGTTGTATAGGGATGGCTAAGAGCACAAAAATGACTATATTTGGAGAGGCGATCAACCACAACGAGAATCACTGTCTTCTCGCCAGATTTAGGGAGCCCTTCAATGAAATCCATAGAAATATCTGTCCAAATCCGTGTAGGTATGGGCAAGGGTTCAAGCAATCCTTGAAGGAGTGTTGTTTCACCCTTATTGCATTGGCAGGTATCACATTCAGACACCATCTGTTGAATTGTCCTTTTCATGCCCTGCCAAAAGAAGTTACGTCGTGCCCATTCATATGTTTTGAGGAACCCAGAGTGCCCTGCCGATGGAGAAGCATGGAGTTCATAGAAGACAGCCTATTGAAGATCTGTGCTCTGGGGAAGCACCAGACGACCCTTGTATCTCAGAGAAGCACCATCCCAAGAGTAATGTGGTACAGCAGAAGGGTTGTTGGTCAAGCGTTGGATGATTTGAGATAAGGAAGAGTCATTGACATAACCTTGTTAAACAGATTGCAACCAATTTGGAACAGGCATAGAAATAGCTGAAAGAGAACCTTGGGCATCAAATGTGCGAGAAAGAGCATCTTCCACAATATTGTCTTTACCCTTCTTGTAAGTGATCTCATAGTCATAACCCATGAGTGTGCTCACCCATTTCTGTTGTGTTGGGGAGGAGACATGCTGTTCCAAGAAATATTTCAGACTCTGGTGATCAGTCTTGGTGCAGAAATGATTCCCTAATAGGTATGGGTGCCACTTCTGTACTACATGCAAAATAGCCATCATTTCCTTCTCATAGGTAGAGGCAGCTAAATTCTTACCTGAAAGGGCTTTGCTGGTGAACGCAATGGGGTGTTCATCTTGAAGGAGAACAACACCAAGTCCATTGCCGCAAGCATCACTCTCAATAGTGAAGGGCTTGGAAAAATCAGTTATAGCTAGAACAGGTGTAGTACACATAGCTTGTTTTAGTTTGTCAAATGCACACTGAGCAGCATGTGTCCATGTAAAAGCATCATTTTTCAATAGAGCAGTTAATGCTTCCCATAATCCTTGAAAAACTTGCGGTAGTAGCCAGTCAACCCCAAAAAACCATGAAGGCTCTTGACTGTCTGAGGATGCGGCCAATTGTTCATGGCATTGATTTTCGCAGGATCCACGCGAACCCCTTGTGCTGAGATAATGTGACCAAGATACTCAACTTCCTTCTGTCCAAAAACACATTTAGACTACTTGGCATGGAGATGATGGTCAGAGAAAAGTTGCATGACAAGATCCAGATGCTAGAGATGTTCATCCCATGATTTACTATAGATGAGGATATCATCAAAGAATACCAGAATGAATTTCCGCAAGTAGGGTCGAAATATTTTATTCATTAAGGCCTACAATGTGGAAGGAGCATTAGTGAGGCCAAAGGGCATGACCAAAAAATCATAATGGCCATCATGTGTGCAGAAAGCTATTTTAGGGATATCATCCTCATGAACCCGAATTTGATGATACCCACAACGAAGATCCAACTTGGAGAAAAAGTGAGCCCCATGAAGCTCATCAACAATAGGAATTGGAAACTTATCCTTGATGGTGAGGTGATTAAGTGCTCGGAAGTCAATGCAGAGGCGCCATGACCCATCTTTTTTGTGGACAAGAATAACTGGAGAAGAAAAGGAACTAGTGCTTGGGCGAATAATACCTTGCTTCAATAAGTCCTGAACGAGCATTTCAATCTCTGTTTTTTGGTGAAATGGGTAGCGATAGGGCCTGATGTTGGGAGGAACGCTACTAGGAAGCAGCTGAATACGATGTTCTTCTGGCCTGGAAGGTGGCAATCTCACTAGTTCAGCAAAGACACCTATATATCGATCCAGAATTTGTTGTAGATCCAAAGGAATAGTGGAGACCGCTGATGGTTGCATCTGAATGGAATGGATCTGAGCGATGACACCATGTGAATTCTTCTTGAGGATTTTTTCCATGCGATGTGAATTGATGATGCTGAGAGAACCTGGTTGTAATCCTGTCAATGTGTGTTTTTGTCCATTGAGGGAAAACTGCATCCAAAGTTCAGCAAAATCCCATAAGATAAGGTCAAGTGTGCGTAGCCATTGAGCGCCCAAAACCACATCACATCCGCCTAAGGTCAAGGAAAACATGTTAGAGCACAAGGTATAATCTCCCATAGAGATACGCACATTTCGACACTTCCCTTTGCAAGGTAAGGTGCCCCCATTGGCAACCATGACTTCAAAGTTGGAGCAAGGATGGATAAAACAATCAGCTTGTTTGGCAATCCGAGGGTCAATGAAATTATGAGTGCTACCAGAATCAATGAGTATTGTAAGAGGAATATTTTTGAAGTAACCCCTGATCCGCATTGTTTGGGGGGTGGTGATTCCAGCTAAAGCATGGAGAGATATCTTTGGCTAGTCATCCTGAGACGGAGGGTCAATAGGTGGTTCTTGAATGTCAACCGGAGAATCCATTGTGTCTAGATCTTCGTCACCAATTTCAGAGGCAGGCGGAGAATCCACATCCAAGAGATAGAGATTTTGCTAAACACATCTATGTCCCCGAGTGAATTTATCATCACAATTATAGCAAAGCCCCTTTTCTCTGTGTGCTTGCATCTCTGTTTCAGACAAACACTTGATAGGAGTTGGTCGAGGAGCCTGCAGTATAGGTGGTCGTTGAGAACCCATATTTCAGAAGGTAACAAAAGTGGGCTTGGAGCGTTGTTGGGATGCAATCTTGTCTTCTTCCAACTTAGCCAACCCTAGGGCTTCCATCATTGTGTTGGCACATAACATTTTGACTTTAGAGCGGATGGCATCCTTTAGACCACTGATAAAACAACTTTGGTAAAAGGCATCAAACAATCCTTCGGTGTGGTTGGCTAGTTTCTCAAATTCGGTTTGATACTCTCTCATAGTGCCAATTTGATGAAGTCTAGTGAGGGCTCCTGTGAAGTCATCAAAAGCACTAGGACCAAATCATTGCAAAAGGAGCTAGCAAAAGTCTGTCCATTTTGGCTCTTCATGAGCCTTGATGTACCAACGGTACCATTGAAGAGATTCCTGTTCCAAATGAAAGGATGCCAGCGGAACTTTGTTGACATCAAAAGTATTATGCAGACTGAAATACTGTTCTTCACGATAGATCCATCTTGTTGGATCAGTACCATTGAAGTGAGGAAAATCAAGCTTCGGACCACAAAAATTGATGGAAGAAGAGAACCCATTGTTTGATGAAGACTCAGACTGCCGTTTGTTGTTCATAACTGAATGTTCAAGATGGAGGCCGAGAAATTTTTCATCCAGATCCTGGAGTTTGGCTTGGATGGCTGCAAGTGCATATTCCATGGTTTTTGCTCCTACACGGGTGACAACCATAACCAGGAGTTTTTTTTTTTTTTTTGACTGGGTAGGAAAACAAAAGCAGAAACTACTTCAGTAAAGGAAAATCTGGACTTGGGAAAAATTCTGAAGGGTAATTGGGGTTTGACTAGATTTTGGACACTATCTCATAGACAGGGAAGCAAAAATGAGGATTTCAGAAGCGGGGTGAAAGAATGGGAAAATTTGGTAGAGGGGGACAAAGAAGCAGAATTCAAAAAGGAAATCTGTGGTAAAATTTGAAGGTGATTGGGTGAAATCTAAGGAAGTTATGGCAAACCCTAAAAATAGACAAATGTGGGATTTTGAGCTTTGGGAAGGGGAATTGGGGATAGGGTCCTCAAAAATGAAATATGTAGAATGGGATGACAGGGGTTCCCCAAAAATTTCAAGGGAAACAGAGTGAAAACAAGGGAGATATGGAGACTGGAGCGGCTATAACTCAGAAGGGATCTAGAACAAATAAATCTGCAACAGCCTAGAAGTGAGCGGAAATAGAGGGATCTAAAACGACACCGAATGGATTGAAAACGGATGGATCTGGAATGGCTTGCAGAATGGATCTGAGCGGTTGGATCTGAAACGGCGCAACAGTGATCGACAACAGTTCAGCTAAAAATAGATATGGACCCTAGGTATGTGCAGCTTCCTAACAGTTCATGGGTTTCACTCGGCCACCAGTGCTATCTGATGGCTTGCATATTGGGGCAGTACTCCTCACTCCACGGCTGAGGTAAAACTGATAACCGCTTTGCCACAAATGACAGCTCTTGGTTTACCTCACGGGTGGGAACTAGTCAATCAAGTAGGGGTCGTTTCCCTTTTCGCTGGCAGGTCCTCTCAATGGGCCAGCTACTTCGGGGTTCCTGTGGTACTCCTCACAATGAGTTTTAGGGATTATGCCCAAGTACTTACCACAGTTAAGCAGATAGGGATTATTCCCAAATCCGAACCTGCAACAGATGCGAAAAACAATTTGGCAGAAATTTCACCCAGCGAGCCCAAGAAAGTGCTCTGATACGAGATGTGATGTACCTGCAACAATTAATTAATAAGAATATGCGAAATAGCAGAAATGACAGAACTCAGAATCACTTTTATATTGATCACAAGCCACTTCGAGGGGGAAACCTCCTATGAGCAAGCTCAATACAAATAACTTCACGGTGCCTTCATAGGTCTCAACACACACTTATATACTAAGTCTAGGCGCCAATACTATGGGTCAAAACCATGGGCCACTACAAACTATGGATCAACAATACTACGGGTGACTTACAAAGCATATGCGCCAACAACAATAACACAAACTATTGATCAACAAATACTACGGGACGACTTACAAAGCATATGCATCCAACAACTATATACTAACAAAGTAAAGACATGGGTTCCTAACACATCACCATCACCATAACCATCACCATCGTCATCATGTCTTCATCATCAGCAGCATCTTCATCATCATTGTTAACTCTAACTCTAACCCTAATTCAAGTTCCTTCTATAACTCTAGCCCTAACCCTCACCCAAACCCTAGCACTAAACCATCTTCTTCACCATCACCATCAACTTCTTCATCATCACCCACCATCTTTATCAACATCATTAACTCTAACTCTAACCCTGATTCAATTTCCTTCTATAACGCTAGCCCCAACCCTCACCCAAACCCTAACACTAAGCCATCTTCTTCATCCTCACCATCACCATCAACGTATTCATCATCACCACCATCTTCATCATCATCATTAACTCTAAATCTAAACCTAATTCAATTTCCTTCTATAAATATAGCCCTAACCCTCACCCAAACCCTAGCACTAGGCCATCTTCTTCATCCTCACCATCACCATCACCGTCACCATCACCATCACCATCATGTCTTCATCATCAGCACCATCTTCATCATCATCATGTCTTCATCATCAGCACCATCGTCATCATCATTGTTAACTCTAACTCTAACCCTAATTCAAGTTCCTTCTATAACTCTAGCCCTAACCCTCACCCAAACCCTAGCAGTAAAGCATCTTCCTGTTAACGGACAATCCACCCGAGCGGACGCGAGCCGGATCTCACTAGCTCAATGTGAGTCTAGAACAAATAGTACAGAATACAAAACTCATTTCCTAGATCTAGTTACAGATCGAATACTTAGATATCGTACCTTGCAGATCGCGGATCCTCCTCCTTGTTGTTGCTCCAAGTCTCACGGTCATTAGATCTCTAGCTGCAAGACCTGTCAAGACAATATGGAAACGATACAAGTAGTACAAGATATCTAAACAATAACTAATCTAAACTAACAGTTGAAGAATAAAATTCTAAACATTACAATGGGACAACATTTATGGAAAGAGATTATATTAATTGTATAAAAAGGTGGGAATGCATAGAAAGGATGAAGCTACAACCAAAGCCTCAACGTCGCATCCTCCATCCAACATGTCCAAGCCAAGTCTCCAAGACGGTACAAGCTTCCCAATCACCAATATGGATTCTATCAGCATAAGGATACCATAGACCTTTGTTAATTTTTCAGAATTTACTTCAATCTAATCTAGGATCTTAACTGAGAGAACAACATGTACAACATATCTATAGCATATCAATCATGGACACAATAATGCAAGCACACAAGAGACACAGATTTTACTTGGGGAAAACCATAAAGGTGAAAAACCCCAATAACTTCCTCAAAGATAGATAGAGCAATGATACAACCCAAGAATAAGAGATAGACATCTCCTAGCAGCAGCTTCTCCTCCTCCACAAGTGCGCCACTCTCCCAAGAGTGTGAGAGAGAATAGAATGATAAAATAGAGTGCCTCCCGCACTCTATTTATACTTGACTTGACTTTCCTAATAACCTTTACTAGGTCGGCCTTAACTTAACCACATAACATAATGCTGACTGGACCGACACCCAATAGGGTGGTCTAATAACCCTTTGACCCACATGGCCGACCCCCAATAGGGTGGTCTAATAACCCTTCGACCCACATGACTTATACAGGGCTGACCCCAACAAGGTGGTCTAATAACCCATCAAGTATAAGTTAAGACACTTACAATATAAATGACGACACTTCCGTATAGAGGAATAATAACATCTCTATAGGAATACAAACACTTCTGTATAGCAGAATAATACCATATCTATAGGACTACAATATACATATATGAAATACAATCCGAAGTTACATATACATCAACACACCCTCTTAACTAGGAAGGTATTTCTCGACACATGTCTTCTAGCACAAGTCATCTTCTATGGATCATCGTCACTGGATAATCATCATCGAGTCATCGTCATCGTCACTGCTGCTGCTATCTCAATTAATCTCTGAATCTACTCGTCATACGAAGTTCTATAGAGCCAGTCCTTTTTCATATTGATGTAGGCCCACCACCTGCAGGTCTTCATCATCACTGGCCATACTGTGGAATCCTCAGGACTTATTACATGCATCACAAAACCTCGAAAGAGAATCCTAGGATGTTACGGGTACACAACTCCAACCTGTAGGATCTCCCAGGGCGCTATTACATGTGACCCCACCACAAAACCTCGAAAGAGCATCCTAGGATGTTACGGGTACACAACTTCGACCTAAAGGATCTCCTAGGGCACAAATTACATGTGGTCACCACAAAACCTCGCAAGACCATCCCAGGATGTCACGGGTACACAACTCTGACTTGAAGGATCTCCCAGGGCACAAATTACATGTGGTCATGGCAAAACCTCGCAAGAGCATCCTAGGATGTTACGGGTACACAACTCCGACTTGCAAGATCTCCTAGGGCCCAAATTACATGCCATAGGACAAAACCTTGCAAGAGCATCCCAGGATGTTATGGGTACACAAATCTGACCTATAGGATCTCCCAGACATGCTCATCTGCACAACCTCATCCACGGCCACAAAGTATCATCCTGATACTCACCACACATCATCCTGATGTACACATGATCATCCTGATCATCATCACTGCATTGTCCTGATGCATATCAACTGGAGCAACATCCTGAAGCTCGTCATCCATGATCATCCTAATCATACACTGCATCCATCTGACGCATACCAAGTATCTACCTGATACATATCAACATACATGATCCACCTGATCATACAATGTATCCACCTGATACATACATAGATACATGATCCACACAATGTATCCACTTAATATATATCAACATACATGATCTACCTGATCATACACAGTATCCACCTGATACATATATAGATACATGGTCCAAGCATCCAACATGATGCATATAAAAATACATATAAATGATCCAACTGATCATATCCAGCATCCAACATGATGCATACATACACAAATGATCCAACCGATCATATCTAGCATCAACATGATGCATACATATAAAATGTAAATGATCCAACTGATCATATAGAGCAGAAACTAGAACATCATCCTAATGCTCATCATCCAGTGCTTACATCCACAACCATGTGAAGGATCCTCCTTCCAACATGCTTGGAGTGGCTTCAGCAAATGTCTCCATCACTTCTTCCTCTAAGTGTCATCGATCTGAAGGACACTAGGCCTCTCTCTGAAGTACTCGAACTTCACCCTGGCTAGTGGCTTCATCAGCACATCTGCAATTTGCTTGTCCGCCGTAACATATGGGAGCTTCACTGCTCTTCTATACACCATATCCTTGATGTAGTGATATTTGATCTCTATGTGTTTCGACCTGTCGTGGAACACAGGGTTCTTAAACAGCTTCACACAACTCTGGTTGTCACAAAAGAAACCAGTAGCCTCCAGTGGTAGATCAAATAACTCAGACAGTAGCTTCCGTAGCCATACTGCCTCACAACTAGCCAAACAGGCTGCAACATACTCTGCCTCAGCTGTACTCA
This sequence comes from Larix kaempferi, assembly GCA_027924585.1. Classification (NCBI taxonomy): domain Eukaryota; kingdom Viridiplantae; phylum Streptophyta; class Pinopsida; order Pinales; family Pinaceae; genus Larix; species Larix kaempferi. The sequence continues at coordinate 4,665,388 of BSBM01000067.1, forward strand.
GTGCTACGTACGACTGCTTCCTGCTAAGCCAAGAAATCACACATGATCCCATACTCAAGCAGCACCCAGATGTGCTCTTCTTATCTGTAGCACTGCCTGCCCAGTCCGAATCAACATAACACTGCAAGTTAAACTTTTGATTCGCGTCATACTTGAGCCCATAATCCACTATACCCTTCAAGTACCTCAGAACATGCTTTGCAGCTACCAGGTGAACACTCATCGGATCCATCAGGAACTGGCTCAACATGTTCACCGCAAAGAAAATATCTGTTCTCATGTTCGTTAGGTACATCAAGGACCCAATCATCTGACGATACATCGTGACATCAACCGGATCAGATGAAGCATCACACAGAAGCTTCAGGTTCGATGCCATAGGTGTGGCCATGGCCTTGCAGTCCATCATCTTGAACCTCTTCAGGATCTCTACTGCATACTTCCCTTGTCCAAGGAAGATTCCATCTGCACTCTACCACACCTCCATACCAAGAAAGTAGTGCATCATACCCAAGTTCTTCATCTCGAACTCGGCAACAAACTTCCGTTGCGTGTCGGCAATCAATCTATCCTCACCTGTAACAAACAAGTTATCTGCATACAAAAGTAATATCATTGGATTGCCTTCCTCAACCTTGTAGTAAGGGTTGGAATCCGCTTTACTCTTGGTAAAGCCCAAACTGGATAGAAAGCCGTCTATCCTACCATACCAAGTTCTGCACATATATGACTTCCCACCATGTGCCTTAAAACCAAGTGGCTGCTCCACATACACTTCTTCTTCAACTACACCATTCAAGAAAGCTGTCTTGAAATCCATCTGGTGTATCTTCCCTGTCATCACTACAGCCAGAGCAAGTACTGATCTAATGGAAGTGTATCTGGTTATAGGAGCAAAAGTCTCTATGCTACCACCTGCATCATGCTTGATTTTGTAGATCCTCTTGGAAGTCACTACAGACTCCCCTTCAGGTCTTAGGACTACATCCCAAACATCTTCATGATCGACTGGTACTCCTTGATCATGGCATTCTTCCCAGATCTTGAGAACTTCAATATCTTCAATGTTTTTAATAGATAACTTTGTTGTTGAACAAATGTTGTAGTCCTTCTTTTGTAGGTGATGGTATATGATCTTTCCTACACAACAAGTTAAATTGCATGATTAGAAAACATATCATAGTTTTCAGAACAAACTCTTACACATAAAGAAATATGTCATACAGTCACGCAATTATCTTAGCCAATGCTTCAATACAACATTTATCTATATCCCGTAACTTTCTAGATCCCTTCCAATCTCTACCAGAACATTGTTAAGAGTGTGCACAACTCCCAACATGTCAGCAAAGAGGTTTCATTCTATAGAAGTAGCAATGGAATGTTGTACAGTGCCATAGGCCACTTACCCATGTATATTAGTAGTATACTATTCATCAATGCAACTATTATAATATGCATAATACATAACCTAATTCTAGGAACATGAGTATATACATTATTGAACAGTATTATTTAAACAATAGAATATGCAAGGAATGATAATTCAAATACTTATCTTTGTTTGTTTGTTGGTTTGACTCCCTCTCAGTCTTTGCTTCTTTTCTGCAACTCCATTTTGATGTGGATTGTGAGAAGTGGTTAACTCCCTCTGAATATCTGCATCCTTGCAGAAACTACTGAAGTGTGCTCTTTCTTGACCTTTGCTTCCTTGCAGGAACAACTGGAGTGTGCTCCCTCTTGATCTTTGCTTCCTTGCAGGAACAACTGGAGTGTGCTCCCTCTTGATCTTTGCTTCCTTGCAGGAACAATTGGAGTGTGCTCCCTCTTGATCCTTGCTTCCTGGATTACCTATCCTTGAACTAGATTGGTATGTTAGCTAGTTATGTCTAACATGCCCACATGATGTCTTCTTGTTCTCTTCAATGACTTGTGCTAGTAACCTGTATATCTCATAGGTTAACCATTATAGAACCCAGTTATACATACCTCGTAAGTAGATATTCTAAGTGATCCATGACAATGGATGAATCTTTGTCCTCATGTCATCATGATCATATGTTCTTGAACTAGAACATGATTTGTCTTTCTTGGTGTACCTTCAATGTTAGCGGACAACATAAACCTCATACAACACCATAATGCATTAGTACAATTATAAGTGTCAACACCCTAATCAATGAATATCTTCTATCATGCATTCATAATTTTACTAAGGTCATACGACAAGTCTAAATTTAATCAAGATTGTACTAACCGTAATAACATGAAGACAAACATACCATAAACTTAATCATGAACAAATCTCGAAACATACCTGGATGAGTCATACCTATCGAGATTTCTTGTAATCTTCTTATGTAAGGCCTTAGCCTCATCTCCCTCTGAAACAAGAACTTCTTCACTTATGCAGGTGACTAATCCATTCTCTTCTAGGATTAACCCAATCCACTTGATTTGCAGGAATTGGATCTGGAGCTGGATTAGGGTTTGTCACAGAAACCCTAAAAATTCAAACTTTGAATTTCAAACTTCCGAAAGGATATAATTATTCACCTTGATGAGTTGATCAAGCTGGTATACTCATAATTTGAAAACTGCAAAGTTTCACCCCTCAAATTTGCCTTTGAAGCTTCTGGATTCACTAGACATGACCTCGAACTAGGGTTTGATAAAGCCCACCCTTCTACCCAATCAAAAGGTTCGATCCAAAGCTCTAAGATTCTATTTTTCTGAGGAGCTTCCAGCTGTGGTCACAGATTTCAAAAATTTCCATTTTTGCAAAAGCCCTAATTTTCCACTTTTCTGATCAAAGTCCCGAACTAGGGTCTGATCAAGCCCGGCCTTCTACCCAACCAAAAATTCTGATCTTGGTCTCTAAATTTTGATTTTGACGAGTAACATTTAGCTGTGGTCTCCAATTACAAAAATTCCAACTTTCTCTGAAACCCTAAATTCCGGAAGCCATGAATGAAGGTGCTCAAAAATAATTTTGTTTTGACAAAAATATGTGCCTGATTGTTTCTGGTTTAACTTTGAATGTTTCAATCCACAGGGTCTGAAAATTTTTATTGTGATAGCCCGACCTGTCATCTATCCAACCCCATAGTTTTGACCTCAAATGGATTCCTTGAGAGAGAGTTATGCCAAGTGTCGCAATGTGACCTGTTTATGGGATAAAACAAGAGAGCAAACTTGTACGGCGTGCCACATGTCACAGGTTCAGTTTCGGCCTCTGAAAAAGTTATCTGAGAAATTAAAGTCCATTCACTACCTTTCACCATTTACGAAATTTCATTTGGATCTTTCGAGCCCAAGTTATGACCTTTTTTCCAAGGTCACCTGTTTATGATTGAGATCTGGAAGAGGTAGAAACCCTATATTGTACATATTATAAATCACAAAGTGCAACGAATTAGAGGTTTTCCTTTGGACACAAGGTACATGGGGATCTTAGCTTCGCCATGTACAATTTTCAGACCCTGAAACGTTGCCGAAATTTATTTATAGCGAAAGTGATACAATGACTGGTTTTTGCTATATCAAGCCCTCTCATCGCAAGTGCAACAAGTGTCAGACATGCCATACCATTCCTTCTTTCAGGCTAGTTCTGATACCATGTTACTTTTTCAGAATTTACTTCAATCTGATCTAGGATCTTAACTGAGAGAACAACATGTACAGCATATCTATAGCATATCAATCATGGACACAATAATGCAAGCACACAAGAGACACAGAGTTTACTTGGGGAAAACCATAAAGGTGAAAAAACCCAATAAGTTCCTCAGAGATAGATAGAGCAATGATACAACCCAATAATAAGAGATAGACATATCGTAGCAGTAGCTTCTCCTCCTCCACAAGTGCTCCACTCTCCCAACAGTGTGAGAGAGAATAGAATGATAAAATAGAGTGCCTCCCGCACTCTATTTATACTTGACTTGACTTGCCTAATAACCTTTACTAGGTCGACCTTAACTTAACCACATAACATAATGCTGACTGGGAAGACACCCAATAGGGTGGTCTAATAACCCTTTGACCCACACGGCCGACCCCCAATAGGGTGGTCTAATAACCCTTCGACCCACATGACTTATACAAGGCCGACCCCAACAAGGTGGTCTAATAACCCATCAAGTATAAGTTACGACACTTACAATATAAATGACGACACTTCCGTATAGAGGAATAATAACATCTCTATAGGAATACAAACACTTCCGTATAGAGGAATAATACCATCTCTATAGTAGTACAATATACATATATGAAATACATTCCGAAGTTACATATACATCAACAACCTTCCCCCCTCCCATGGAGAGAGTGGGTATTTATATAGGGCTAAAGAGATAAGGTAGGTTGAGGATTAAGGGGAGATGGTCAAGGGATCTTTCCATAAGGTTAGGACCCGAAATTCCACCTCACCTAGATCCTAGGGATAGGCCTCCACATCACTCATCTTCGAGAATGGGCTCGAAGATACTCTTTTATCCAAATAACTGACATCGTCGCATGTTGCATTAGGACAAACCTGCGACGTCGCATGTTGCACAAGGGCAGACTGCGATGACCTTGAAAAGTAGGTCAGTTAAGCCCTCCCGTCATGGAAAACTTTAGGGATGTGTTTTTACTCTAAAATGAGTTTAGGTATAATAGTAAAGAGTTTACACAATGGTCAAGATGACGACATTATCACAATGGTCATGATCACAACACTTGGTCATAATAACGGTATTTGCAATGGTCATGATGACGACACTAGGTCATGACGACGACACTTGCAACACTTGCGACACTTGTGACACTTGCACAAGGGTGACGACATTTTGGTGTAACAGAATGCCCCCCAAGGCATGAAGCTAACGGAATGAGATAGGTGAAATGCTTTGTAGTAAGAAAAAAATGGAAAGGACTTGCTGGTTGGAAGGAGTTGCTGCAAAAATGACCTGAGATCCACAAGTCTCATACAACACAAAACATGGCTGCCGACCAATACATTGCAGATCCATGATAGTAAAGACCGACTGAACACAATCATGGCTACTAGACACAAGTGAATATCCATGATGAGATGATAACACAGCCACGACCAATACAAAAGTGGATCCATGTAATATGACTCAATACAACCTCCATCGCAACCTGGGTAAACATGACTCCCCAGGGTCTTTAAGCTGAACCCGCAATGATACGAATCTATCCATGTGATTACAAATGTCTTGACGTCGAACATGGTAGAAACCACTTGATTATTGGTCATTGATGTAAACCATTAACAAGTGCGAGGGAGATCACCATTGATGTCAATGATTCCCAAGGTATCATAGTACATATCATCAAGCGTGAATAAATTATTTGAAGTGGAACGCAAGATGAAATATTTCAATCAAGAGTCAATGATGTAAACTCATGATGAAATCGAGGTAACCTGCCATTGAGGAATGCAGGGTCAAGGTACTTGGTTGGTTTCTAGGTTCAATCCTTCGATGATGATTTGAAGTCGACAAGGATGAACCAGTCGAAGGAGGGCCATGATGAATCCCCCATCATCGACACGAAACTCGATAACAGATGTTTGGAGTAGATTGAATGGCAAAGTAATGTGCAAGACTGACTCAAGGTAGACCAATGAGATTGAAGGTATAATGACTGCAGATGATGAGTAATTAACATCTCTTGAACATGGGCATGGCATGAATTAACAGTATTGACATGACGAGAATGATACCAACCCCTAATGCAACTGATGGTGGAGGCATTCTTTGGCTGATCCAAAGGAGCAACACGACTCATGGAATTGTTAGGACTTGAAGACAAACGGATTACCCAAATACTGAATGCAAATGCAAACGAGTGCCATGTTCAAGAGTGACTATGTACTACCGTAATTAAGATGTAATGCAAAATCTTTCCTTTTTCCCCATCATGATTGATGAGTGCCTCATGTGTTTTTGACGAGCTTAATGAGGGTAACCAGATGCTCGGTATAGCTCATCTCATAGATGAGTCCAATCCCAAATATTTTACGAACCTAGGAAAGAAGGGGTTCGTCCCATAATGGGCCCTTCAATGTTTAAAGTTTAATGAGTCCAGAGAAGGACAACTCGGCATCATTTCATGTTTAGAGAGTCTGAAAAGAACTAAAGGAAACTCCAACGGTCCTTTTTCGTAAAGTTAGCCTCATCGCCCGAAAAAGGGTAAAACAACCCGGGAGAGGACTCTTCCAGTCATGATTGGCTGGAGTATACCTTTTTCGTAATTAGTGCTTCCTGGTCCAAAAAAGGGGTAAACTATCACCAGAAATATGATCATTCAAATGCTTTTACAAGCGTGAAAGCATCAAGTTCGCTTGGCAATCTTTTCCTATTTAGGGAGTCTAAAAAGAGCTTAAAAAGGACTCCATGAACAACTTTGTCATGGTTGATGACCGAGTATGACAAAGGAAAAATTAAACTAAGCACATTTCCTTTTCTGTAAATAGTCTAGCGAGGCCAGATAAAGTGATAAACCTATACTCGTTAGACACACCTTTTTAACTCAAATTTTTAATGAGCACAAGAATGGCATCAAAAGCACTCGAATATTTTTCATGTTTGAACCAGAGCACAAAAAAGTAAAAACTAAGCTCGAACCACTTTTCATGTTTTAACCAGAGCACGAAAAAGTAGAAATTAAGATCAAACCATTTTTTCATGTTTCAACCAAAGCACGAAAAAAGTGAAAAGTAAGCTCAACATCATCTTACTGTTTTTAACGAGCTTGAAGATAGGTTGGAAGAATGCTCATGATGTCTGTTTCATTTTTTAACGAGCTTGTAACATAAAATGAACTATGCTCGGGATAATTTTCATGGTTTAATGAGCTCAAAACCTAAGAAAGGAAAGTATGCTAAAAAATGTTCCCAATGGTGAACTTCTTCTCGTCATGAGATCCAAAGGTTTGTACATGCCCCCAGCATGATTGCTAGAAGTAAGTGACTTAGCTCCAACGTGGTGTGGAGAGGCAATCGAGTTGACTTCAATGTAACTTCTAGAGGTTGAAGACATGCCCCCAAGCTTCATTCCATCCGCCTAAGGAATAGGAGGGTGAAAAGAAGGTTCAGGTACTAAGTCTATGAGGAGACTCGACTCAAATGGAAAGGATATGTTTCATTTTTTGAAAAGCTTGACACAAGATTAGAACTCTGCTCATGGGAACCTATTTCATTTTTTAACGAGCTTGACATAGAAAGGGAACTATGCTCATAGGTTAAGGCTAATTGATGGGTTCCTTCCCAACATGATGCTCAGAGGTTGGTAAATTCCCCCAGCATGATTGCTAGTGGCTTAACATGGTAGTGTTCCCTCAACATGATTGTTGACGGTACAACATGTGGCATGCCCACCAAGCTTCATTTTGTTGTTAGGAACCCATGTCTTTACTTTGTTAGTATGTTGTTATTGGACGCATATGCTTTGTAAGTCGTCCAGTAGTATTTGTTGATCAATAGTTTGTGTTATTATTGTTGGCGCATATGCTTTGTAAGTCGCCCGTAGTATTGTTGATCCATAGTTTGTAACGGCCCATGGTTTCGACCCATAGTATTGGCGCCTAGAATTAGTATATAAGTGTGTGTTGAGACCTATGAAGGCACCGTGAAGTTATTTGTATTGAGCTTGCTCAAAGGAGGTTGCCCCCTCGAAGTGGCCCGTGATCAATACAAAGTGATTCTGAGTTCTGTCATTTCTGCTATTTCGCATATTTTCATTAAGTAATTGTTGCAGGTGCCTCACATCTGGTATCAGAGCACTTTCTTGGGCTCGCTGGGTGAAATTTCTGCCAAATTTTTTTTTTTCACATCTGTTGCAGGTTCGGATTTGGGAATAATCCCTATCCGCTTAACTGTGGGAAGTACTTGGGCATAAGCCCTAAAACTCATTGTGAGGAGTACCACAGGAACCCCGAAGTAGCTGGCCCATTGAGAGGACCTGCCGGCGAAAAGGGCAACGACCCCTACCTGATTGACTAGTTCCCACCCGTGAGGTAAACCAAGAGCTGTCGTTTGTGGCAAAGCGGTTATCAGTTTTACCTGAGCCGTGGAGTGAGGGGTATTGCCCCAATACGCAAGCCGTCAGACAGCATTGGTGGCCGAGTGAAAACCCTGAACTGTTAGGAAACCGCACATACCTGGGGTCCATATCTACTTTCAGCTGAACTATTGTCGATTACTGCTGCGCCGTTTCAGATTCATTTTGCAAACCCTTCCAGATCCAGCCGTTCGGCGTTGTTCCAGAATCCTTCGAACCGGAGATCTCATTCTGCAAACAGAGCCGTAGCCGCTCCAGTCTGTAAAAAAAAAAAAAAAAAAAAAAAAAAAAAAAAAAAAAAAAAAAAAAAAAATCAGTTTTTTCTCCATATCTCCCTTGTTTTACCTCTGTTTCCCTTGAAATTTTCAGGGAACCCCTGTCATTCCATTCTGCATATTTCACCCCTGAGGACCCTATCCTCAGTTCCCCTTCCTACAGCCGGAAATCCCACATTTGTCTATTTTTAGGGTTTGCCATAACTTCCTCAGATTTCACCCAATCACCTTCAAATTTTACCACAGAGTTCCTTTCTGAATTCTGCTTCTTTGTTCCCTTCTGCCAATTTTTCCCATCCTTTCACCCCGCTGCTGAAATCCTCATTTTTACTTCCCTGTCTATCCAACAGTGTCCAAAAAACGAGTCAAACCCCAATTACCCTTCTGATTTTTTCCCAAATCCAAATTTTCATTTACTGAAGTAGTTCCTGTTTTTGTTTTCCTACCCAATCAAAAAAAAAAAAAAAAAAAAAAAAAAAAAAAAATCCCTGGTTATGGTTGTCACCCGTGCAGGAGCAAAAACCATGGAGGAAGCCCTTGCAGCCATCCAAGCCAAACTCCAGGATCTGGATGAAAAATTTCTTGGTCTCCATCTTGAGCATTCAGCTATGAACAACAAACGGCAGTCCGAGTCTTCAGTAGACAATGGGTTCTCTTCTTCCAGCAATTTCCGTGGTCCAAAGCTTGATTTTCCTCACTTCAATGGTACCGATCCAACTGGGTGGATCTATCGTGCAGAACAATATTTCAGTCTGCATAATACGTTTGATGTCAACAAAGTTCCGTTGGCATCCTTTCATTTGGAACAGGAAGCTCTTCAGTGGTACCGTTGGTACATCAAGGCTCATCCAGAGCCCAACTGGCCAAACTTTTGCCAGCTCCTTCTGCAAAGATTTGGTCCTAGTGCTTTTGATGACTTCACAGGAGCCCTCACTAAACTTCGCCAGACCGGCACTGTGAGAGAGTATCAAACAGAATTTGAGAATCTAGCCAACCACACCGAAGGATTGTCTGATGAATTTTACCGGAGTTGTTTTATCAGTGGTCTAAAGGATGCCATCCGCTCCGAGGTCAAAATGTTCTGCCCCAACACAATGATGGAAGCACTCGGGTTGGCTAAATTGGCAGAAGACAAGATTGCAGCCCAACAACGCTCCAAGCCCACTTTTGTTCCCTTCAGAAATATGGGGTCTCAGCGACCTCCTATACCGCAGGCTTCTCGACCGACTCCTATCAAGCGTTTGTCAGAAACAGAGATGCAAGCACGCAGAGAAAAGGGTCTTTGCTATAATTGTGATGAGAAATTCACTCGGGGACATCGATGTGTTCAGCAAAAACTATATCTCCTGGATGTGGAGTCTCCGCCTGCCTCTGAAATGGGTGACGAAGATCCAGAAACACTGGATGCTCCGGTCGACATTCAGGAACCGCCTATTGACCCTCCGTCTCAGGATGACCAGCCAGAGATATCTCTCCATGCTTTAGCTGGAATCACCACCCCCCAAACAATGCGGGTCAGGGGTTACTTCAAGAAGCTTCCTCTTACAATCCTCATTGATTCTGGTAGCACTCATAATTTCATCGACCCTCGGATCGCCAAACAAGCTGATTGTTTTATCCATCCTTGCTCCAACTTTGAAGTCATGATTGCCAATGGGGGCACCTTACCTTGCAAAGGGAAGTGTCGAAATGTGCGTATCTCTATGGGAGATTATATCCTGCGGTCTGACATGTTTGCCTTGCCCTTAGGCGGATGTGATGTGGTTTTGGGCGCTCAATGGCTACGCACACTCGGCCCTATCTTATGGGATTTTGCCGAACTTTGGATGCAGTTTTCCCTCAATGGACACAAACACACATTGACAGGATTACAACCAGGATCTCTCAGCATCATCAGTTCACATCGCATGGAGAAACTCCTCAAGAAGAGTTCACATGGTGTCATCGCTCAGATCAGTTCCATCCAGATGCAACCATCCGCGGTCTCCACTACTCCTTTGGATCTACAACAAATTCTGAATCGATATACAGGTGTCTTTGCGGAACCAGTGGGATTACCACCTTCCAGGCCAGAAGACCATCGTATTCAGCTCCTTCCTGGCAGCGTTCCTCCCAACATCAGGCCCTATCGCTACCCATTTCACCAAAAAACAGAGATTGAAATGCTCGTGCGGGACTTATTGAAGCAAGGTATTATTCGCCCAAGCACTAGTTCCTTTTCTTCTCCAGTTATTCTTGTCCGCAAAAAAGATGGGTCATGGCGCCTCTGCATTGACTTTCGAGCACTTAATCACCTCACCATCAAGGATAAGTTTCCAATTCCTGTTGTTGATGAGCTTCTTGATGAGCTTCATGGGGCTCACTTTTTCTCCAAGTTGGATCTTCGCTCTGGGTATCATCAAATTCGAGTTCATGAGGAGGATATTCCTAAAACAGCTTTCCGCACACATGATGGCCATTATGAGTTTTTGGTCATGCCCTTTGGCCTCACTAATGCTCCTTCCACATTCCAGGCCTTAATGAATAAAATATTTCGACCCTACTTGCGGAAATTCATTCTGGTATTCTTTGATGATATCCTCATCTACAGTAAAACATGGGATGAACATCTCCAGCATCTGGATCTTGTCATGCAACTTTTCTCTGACCATCATCTCCATGCCAAGAAGTCTAAATGTGTTTTTGGACAAAAGGAAGTTGAGTATCTCGGGCACATTATATCAGCACAAGGGGTTCGCGTGGATCCTGCCAAAATTGATGCCATGAACAATTGGCCACATCCTCAGACACTCAAGAGCCTTCGTGGTTTTTTGGGTTTGACTGGCTACTACCGCAAGTTTGTCAAGGATTATGGGAAGATTGCAGCTCCATTAACTGCCCTATTGAAAAAAGATGCTTTTACATGGACACCTGCTGCTCAGTGTGCATTTGACAAACTAAAACAAGCTATGTGTACTACACCTGTGCTAGCTATGCCCGATTTTTCCAAGCCCTTCACGATTGAGAGTGATGCTTGCGGCAATGGACTTGGTGCTGTTCTCCTTCAAGATGAACACCCCATTGCATTCACCAGCAAAGCCCTTTCCGGTAAGAATTTAGCTGCCTCTACCTATGAGAAGGAAATGATGGCTATTTTGCATGCAGTACAAAAGTGGCGTCCATACCTATTAGGGAATCATTTCTGCATCAAGACTGATCACCAGAGTTTGAAATATTTCTTGGACCAGCGTGTCTCCTCCCCGGCACAACAGAAATGGGTTAGCAAACTCATGGGTTATGACTATGAGATCACTTACAAGAAGGGTAAAGACAATATTGTGGCAGATGCTCTTTCTCGTACATTTGATACCCAAGGTTCTCTTTCAGCTATCTCTATGCCGGTTCCAAATTGGTTGCAATCTGTTCAACAGGGTTATGTCAATGACTCTTCCTTATCTCAGATCATCCAGCGCTTGACCAACAATCCTTCTGCGGTCCCACATTACTCTTGGGATGGTGCTTCTCTGCGATACAAGGGTCGTCTGGTGCTTCCCCAGAGCACAGATCTTCAACAGGCTGTCTTCTATGAACTCCATGCTTCTCCATCAGCCGGGCACTCCGGGTTCCTCAAAACATATGAACGAGCACGGCGTAACTTCTTTTGGCAAGGCATGAAAAGAACAATTCAACAGATGGTGGCCGAATGTGATACCTGCCAGCGCAATAAGGGTGAAACAACACTCCTTCCAGGATTGCTTGAACCCTTGCCCATACCTACACGGATTTGGACAGATATTTCTATGGATTTCATCGAAGGGCTCCCTAAATCCGGCGGAAAGACAGTGATTCTCGTTGTGGTTGATCGTCTCTCCAAATATAGTCATTTTTGTGCTCTCAGCCATCCCTATACAGCCTCCTCCGTCGCTCAAATTTTTATGGACCAGATCTTTCGTCTTCATGGCATCCCTTCTTCCATTGTCTCGGATCGTGATGCGACTTTCACTAGTCATTTTTGGACAGAACTATTTCGTCACACTGGCACCAAACTGAAGATGAGTTCAGGGTATCACCCACAAACAGATGGTCAGACTGAAATTGTTAATAAATGCTTGGAAACTTATCTTCGTTGCTTCACCTCAGAACAACAACATCAGTGGGCAAAGTGGCTTCCTCTCGCTGAATGGTGGTACAATACCTCTTACCACACTGCCTCCAAAATGACCCCATATGAAGCAGTCTACGGTCAGGCACCTCCAGCTCTTCTTCCATACACCCCCACCAGTTCACCAGTTCAGGAAGTTGACAGGGTCCTTCGCAACCGAGATCAGATTCTTCGCATTTTGCGGGACAATCTTCACATGGCAAGGAATCGCATGAAGCAACAAGCTGATCAGCACCGTTCAGAGCGCACCTTTCAAGTCGGCGATATGGTTTTTCTTCGTCTCCAGCCGTACAAACAATCTTCCTTGAAACTCAAAGGACGTCATAAGCTCGCTCCAAAGTTCTATGGGCCATATCGGATTCTTCAGAAGATTGGGTCCGTCGCTTATAAATTGGAACTTCCTCCTTCTTCCCGCATTCATCCAGTCTTTCATGTCTCTTGTCTGAAGAAAGTTCTTGGCACCAACATCAGCAGCCAAACGATTTTACCCGAACTGGATAATGAAGGATCCATCCTTTTGGAGCCAGAGGCCATCCTCAATCGGCGCACGCGTCAGCTTCGCTCTCGCTCTATCACAGAAGTCTTAATCCAGTGGCACGGCATGCAACCAGAGGATGCTACATGGGAACCACTCCTTCAGATTCAACAACAATTTCCACATCTAAAGCTTTGAGGACAAAGCTTTTTTTCAAGGGGGAGGGGATGTTAGGAACCCATGTCTTTACTTTGTTAGTATGTTGTTATTGGACGCATATGCTTTGTAAGTCGTCCCGTAGTATTTGTTGATCAATAGTTTGTGTTATTATTGTTGGCGCATATGCTTTGTAAGTCGCCCGTAGTATTGTTGATCCATAGTTTGTAACGGCCCATGGTTTCGACCCATAGTATTGGCGCCTAGAATTAGTATATAAGTGTGTGTTGAGACCTATGAAGGCACCGTGAAGTTATTTGTATTGAGCTTGCTCAAAGGAGGTTGCCCCCTCGAAGTGGCCCGTGATCAATACAAAGTGATTCTGAGTTCTGTCATTTCTGCTATTTCGCATATTTTCATTAAGTAATTGTTGCAGGTGCCTCACATTTGTCTAAAAATGTTGCTTGCTAACCCAACTACCAACCTGGCTACTAATATGAAAATGTTCACCAAGGGGGGGAAAATGAGAATCAGAGGAAATGAAGGTTCAAGTTCTAACTCTAGCGAGAGACTCGAACTGATGGGAGGGAGATCTATTTCATTTTTACACAAGCTTGAAATAGACAATAACTATGCTTGAGGGGGCCCATCTTATTTTTTAATGAGCTTGAAATGGAATAAAATTATGCTCGAGGGGGCCCATCTTATTTTTTAACGAGCTTGAAATGGAATAAAACTATGCTCGAGTGGATGGTTTCATTTTTATGCAAGCTTGAAACCAAAGATAAACTATGCTAGAGGGGTCTATCTCATTTTTTAACGAGCTTGAAATAGAATAAAACTGCACTCCAGTGGATTGGTTTCATTTTTATGCAAGCTTGAAACCAAAGGGAAACTATGCTAGGGTGGTTGGTTTCATTTTTTAACGATCTTGAAACATAACATAAATCGTGCTCGTAGGAACCTATTTCATTTTTTAATGCACTTGACATATAACGGGAACTATGCTCATGTGAAATGGTTTCATTATTATGCAAGCTTGAAATCAAAGAGAAACTTTGCTTGAAGGTTGGTTTCATTATTTAACGAGCTTGAAATAGAACATAAACTATGCTCGTAGGAACCTATTAAACCAAATAACTGACATCGTCGCATGTTGCATTAGGACAACCTGCGACGTCACATGTTTCACAAGGGCAGACTGTGACGACCTTGAAAAGTAGGTCAGTTAAGCCCTCCCATCATGGGTAACTTTAGGGATATGTTTTTACTCTAAAATGAGTTTAGGTATAATAGCAAAGAGTTTACACAATGGTCAAGATGACGACATTATCACAACAGTCATGATGACAAACTTGGTCATAATAACGGTATTTGCAACCATCATGATGATGACACTAGGTCATGACAACGACATTTGCAACACTTGTGACACTTGCAAAAGGGTGACGACATTTTGGTGTAACACTTCTTCACCATCACCATCACCATCAACGTCTTCATCATCACCACCATCTTCATCATCATCATTAACTCTAACTCTAACCCTAATTCAATTTCCTTCTATAACTCTAGCCCCAACCTTCAACCAAACCCTAGCACTAAGCCATCTTCTTTATCCTCACCATCACCATCACCATCACCATCACCATCAACGTCTTCATCATCACCACCATCTTCATCATCATCATTAACTATAACTCTAAACCTAATTCAATTTACTTCTATAACTCCAGCCATAACCCTCACCTAAACCCTAGCACTAAACCATATTATTCATCCTCACCATAACCATCACCATCACTATCACCATCACCATCATCATCATGTCTTCATCATCATCACCATCTCCATCATCATTGTTAACTCTAACTCTAACCCTAATTCAATTTCCTTCTATAACTCTAGCCCTAACCCTCACCCAAACCCTAGCACTAAACCATTTTCTTCATCCTCACCATCACCATTACCATCACCATCAACGTCTTCATCATCACCACCATCTTCATCATCATCATTAACTCTAACTCTAACCCTAATTCAATTTTCTTCTATAACTCTAGCCCTAACCCTCACCCAAACCCTAGCACTAAGCCATCTTCTTCATCCTCACCATCACCATCACCATCATCATCATGTCTTCATCATCAACACCATCTTCATCATCATTTTTAACTCTAACTCTAACCCTAATTCAAGTTACTTCTATAACTCTATCCCTAACCCTCATCCAAACCCTAGCACTAAACCATCTTCTTCATCATCACCATCACCATCACCATCACCATCACCATCACCATCACCATCATCATCAACGTCTTCATCATCACCACCATCTCCATCATCATCATTAACTCTAACTCTAACTCTAGGTTCCTCATCAACATCTCCATCATCATCATCTTCTCCATCGTCATCATCTTCATCACCATCACCATCACCATCACCATCACCATCATCATCAACATCTTCATCATCATCACCATCATCATCATCATATGTGCCCGACGAACGATTTTGCACAGTTGACCCCTGTGTGCAACAATTGCACACTCCCTCATTGAGCAAAACCCTAGTTTCCAATATGGACATACAAGATGACACCGGGGCCACGGGGCCAGAGGAGAGGGGCACCCCTAGCACTATCCCAATGTCCTGAATCCAACGGAGTCGACGGTTCATCAATCGGAGCCATGATCGTCATTCTATGGCTCGTTTCATCTCGCATCCAAAAGGCCTTCAGGGACACCTGTTGGATACCTGCCAGGGGCATAGAACTCAAACCGTGCAGCAAAACCTAGTTTTGGGCAGTCCTACAGGTGTGTCTAGGCAGGTTTTGGCTGGGAATGCTAGCCATAAGTGCTGATGGACTATTTTCCAAATTTGACCTCTGTGTGCAAAAATTGCACACTCCCTTACTGAGCAAAACCCTAGTTTCCAAGATGGACATACAAGATGACACCGGGGCCACGGGACTGGAGGAGAGGGGCACCCCTAGCACTATCCTGGCATCCTGAATCCAACAGAGTCGACGGTTCATCGATTGGAGCCAGAGTCGTCATTCTATGGCTCGTTCTGTCTCGCATCCAAAAGGCCTTTAGGGACACCTGCTGAATACCTGCCAGGGGCATAGAACTCCAACCGTGTAGCAAAACTTGGTTCCGAGGAGTCTTGCAGGTGTGTCTAGGTAAGCTCTGGTAGGGAACGCTAGCCATAAGTGCTCGGTGGATGATTTTCCAAAGTTGACCCCCGTGTGCAAACATTGCACACTCCCTTACTGAGAAAAACACTAGTTTCCAAGATGGACATACAAGATGACATCGAGGCCACAGGACCGAAGGAGATGGGCACCCCTAGCACTATCCCAACATCCTCAATCCAACAGAGTCGACGGTTCATCGATCAGAGCCAAGATCCTCATTCTATGGCTCGTTTCGTATCATATCCTAAAGGCCTTCAAGGACACCTGCTGCATACCTGCTGAGGGCATAGAACTCCAACCGTGCAGCAAAAATTGGTTCTGGGGAGTCCTACAGTTGTGTCTAGGCAGGTTCCGGCTGGGAACGCTAGCCATAAGTGCCCGGTGGATGATTTTCCAAAGTTGACCCCCGTGTGCAAAAAATTGCACACTCCCTTACTAAGCAAAACCATAGTTTCCAAGAAGGGCATACAAGATGACACAGGGGCCATGGGACGAGACGAGAGGGGCACCCCTGGCACTATCTCGGCGTCCGGAATCCAACAGAGTTGACGGTTTGTTGATCCAAGCCACGGTCGTCATTCTATGGCTCATTTCGTCTCACATCCAAAATGTCTTCAAGGACACCTGTTGGATATCTGCCAGGGGCATAGAACTCCAACCGTGCAGCAAAACTTGGTTCCAGGGAGTCCTGCAGGTGTGTCTATGTAGGTTCCGACTGAGAATTCTAGCCATAAGTGCCCGATGGATGATTTTCCAATGTTTACCCCCGTGTGCAAAAATTGCACACTCCCTTACTGATCAAAACCCTAGTTTCCAGGATGGACGTACAAGATGACATCAGGGCCACAGGACCGGAGGAGAAGGGAACCCTTGGCACTATCCCGATGTCCTGAATCCAACGGAATCGACGGTTCGTCGATCAGAGACACGGTCATCATTCTATGGCTCGTTCCGTCTTGCATCCAAAAGGCCTTTAGGGACACCTGCTGGATACCCACTGGGGGCACAGAACTCCAACCGTGCAACAAAACCTATTTCCTGGGAGTCCTGCAGGTGTGTCTAGGCAAGGTCCAGCTAGGAATGCTCACCATACCTTCCTGGTCGATGACTTTTTCGAATCTTTTCATTTTGTTGAATTATTTTCATAATTTTGTTTTGTTTAGGTTTTTGACTTATTTTGTTTTAAATTTTTGATTTATTTTTATAAGTTTGATCTAGCTCCTATAGTTGAAGTTTCATTTCAAATTATAAATGAGTGAGTTTGCTTATGAAATGACTAATGCGATGCTTTAAGGAAAAATACAAGCTAGCAGCGAGTGTAATTTTTTGTATATGCATATGCACTGCCAAATTGTCCAGTCATATTTGTGTAGGTTTCAAAACAAATCATAGCAGGAAAATCCGATGAGAGAGCATGAATTATGTTGGATGACACTTGGCTCAAAGCAATTATAGAGTACTAGAGGAGAGGGGCACCCATGAAACTATCCCGACGTCTTGAATCCAACGGAGTTGACAGTTCATCGATCGGAGCCACGGTCGTCATTCTATGGCTCGTTCCGGCTCGCATCCAAAAGTCCTTCAGGGACACCTGCTGGATACCTTTCGGGGGCATAGAAGTCCAACCATGCAGCAAAATTGGGTTCCGGGGAGTTCTGCAGGTGTGTCTAGGCAGGTTCCGGTTGGGAATGTTAGTTGTAAGTGCCTAACGGACGATTTTGCAGAGTTGACCCCCATGTGCAAAAATTACACAGTCCCTCACTAAGAAAAACCCTAGTTTCCTAGATGGACTTAAAAGATGGCACACGGGCCACAGGACTGGAGGAGAGGAGCACCCCTAGCACTATCTCGGCGTCCTAAATCCAACAGAGTCAACGGTTTGTCGATCAGAGACACGGTCATCATTCTATGGCTCGTTCCATCTCGCATCCAAAAGGCCTTCAGGGACACCTACTGAATACTTGCTGGGGGCATAGAAGTCAAACCGTGTAGCAAAGCCTGGTTCCGGGGAGTCCTGTAGGTGTGTCTAGGAAGGTTTTGGCTGGGAACGCTAGCCATACCCTCCCGGTGGTCGATTTTCCAAAGTTGACCCCCATGTGCAAAAATTTCACACTCCCTTACTAAGCAAAACCCTAGTTTCCAAGATGGACATACAAGATGACATTGGGGCCATGGGACTAGAGGCGAGGGGAACCCCTAGCACTATCCTGGCATTCTAAATCCAACGGATTCGACAGTTCATCGATCGGAGCCACGGTCGTAATTCTATGGCTTGTTCCATCTCGCATCCAAAAGGCTTTCAGGGACACCTACTCGATACCTACCAGGGGCATAGAACTCCAACTGTGCAACAAAACCTGGTTTCGAGGAGTCCTGCAAGTGTGTCTAGGAAGGTTTCGGCTGGGAACGCTAGTCGTAAGTGCCCGACCGACGATTTTGTAAAGTTGACCCCAATGTGAAGGCCATCCAAATTTGCTCAAGGGCGCCATTTCTCGTCCGTAGGCCCCCGGGCGTGCGTGGCCACCGTGGACAGGTCCACAATATCCATGTGGACACATGGGAGGTGACAAAATCCAATTTCGCTCGCCAGTTTGGGTTCTGTGGCCCCGGGGAAAATCCTCCAAGTGTCCCTAAATGGCCCCGGGGTGCCCGACTAAAATGCCCGTAGCACCTAAAACGTGGCTCGGTTCGCGAATCCGTCGATTCTGGTGGGTCTGGGATGTTGGGTTTCAGCTAGGGGACCCCCTAAAGCGTCCCCCGAAGACCCAAAAGCAGTGCCAACGAGCCATCTCCGGAGCTAGGGTTTTTCTCAGTGAGGGCCATTCCAAATTTTCTCAAGGGGGCCATTTCTTGTCCGGAGGCCCTCGAAAGTGCGTTTCCATTGTGGATAGGTCCACAATAGCCACGTGTACCTGTGGGAGGCCACGGAATCCAAGTCCACTCGTCGGTTTGGGTTTTGTGGCCCCGGGGCAAATTCTCCAAGTGTCCTTGAATGGCCTCGAGGTGCCCAAATAGAATCCCCATAGCACCCAGACCATGGCTCGGTTCACGAATCCGTCGATTCCGATGGGTCTGGGTCGACAGGTTTCATCTAGAGGACCCCCCACAGCGTGCCTCAAAGACCCGGAAGCGGTGCCAATGGGCCATTTCTGGAGCTAGGGTTTTGCTCAGTGATGGCCATTCAGGGACACTTTGAGGATTTGCTACGGGGCCACGAAACCCAAACCAGTGAGTGGAATTGGATTCCGTCGGCTCCCACAGGTCCATGTGGCCATTGTGAACCTATCCACGGTGGCCACGCATGCCCGGGGGCCTCCAGACGAGAAATGCACCCCTTTAGTGAATTTTGAATGGCCATCACTGAGCAAAACCCTAGCTCCAGAGATGGCCCATTGGCAATGCTTTCAGGTCTTCGAGGGACATTGTGGGGGGTCCCCTAGCTAAAAAGATTCCCTCCTGAACCCACCGGAATCGACGGATTCACGAACTGAGCCACGGTTCGGGTGCTACAGGCATTCTAGTCGGGCACCTCGGGGCCGTTCAGGGACACTTGGAGGATTATCCCCGAGGCCATGAAACCCAAACCGACAAGCGGACTTGGATTCCTTCACCTCCCATAGGTCCATGTGGCCATTGTGGCCCTATCCACGCATGCCCAGGGGCCTCCAGACGAGAAATGGCTCCCTTGAGAAAATTTGGAATGGCCCTCACTGAGCAAAACCCTAGCTCCGGAGATGGCTCATTGGCACCGCTTTTCGATCTTCGAGGGACACTGTGGGGGGTCCCCTAGCTGAAAACCGACGTCCAGGACCCACCGAAATTGATGGATTCGCAAACTAAGCCACGGTTTGGGTGCTAGAAGTATTCTAGTTGGGCACCCTGGGGTTGTTGAGGGACACTTGGAGGATTTGCCCCAAGGCCACGGAACCCAAACCGGTGAGCAGACTTGGATTCTGTCACCTCCCACAGGTCCACGTGGCCATTTTGGACCTGTCCACGGTGGTCACGCATGCCCAAGGGCCTCCGGATGAGAAATGGCCCCCTTAAGCAAATTTTGAATGGCCCTCACTGAGCAAAACTCTAGCTCTGGAGATGGCTCATTGGAACTGGTTCCAGGTCTTCAGGGGACGTTGTAGGGGGTCCCCTAGCTGAAACCCGACATCTCGAACCCACCGGAACTAACGAATTCATGAACCAAGCGACTGTTTGGCAACTACTAGCATTCTAGTCGGGCACCCCAGGGCCATTCAGGGACACCTTGGCCCATTAACTTGGACCAATTACTCGTGGATGCAGGTTGGAGAAACTTCAAAGAGCCTCGTACCCTAATTATGTTGCCACCTTCATCTACTAGGGGAATATTCTTGCAAAGACTGGTAAGCTCTTCAAGCCAGACGTAGTTATTTACAGATGAATAGTGCAAAAAATGTGCAGTGGTGATAACAAGTTTACTGTCTGTTGAGTCTAATACTACATCCAAGAGCCGCTCAACAAACTTTGATATAGAAAGCTCTATAATTTTAGGATATCGATTCAACAACTCATACAGTTTCCCACCTTCTCGAGGATCTAAATTTATAATTGCCTTCTGGGTAGATTCAAGCATTCTTGAGGATCTAAATTTATAATTGCCTTTTGGGTAGATTCAGGCATTCTTGAGGATCTAAATTTATAATTGCCTTCTGGGTAGATTCAGGCATGGAATTATATTTGGTGGCACCTCCAATGAGGCAGGTAGTAGTGTACCTTGGTTGAGCTCTTGCTTTACATTGTCTAAAGATGGATGTTTGTGCCAACGATCAAGTTTGTGAAGTGATACACCACTAAACCTGGTCTGTAATCCATGAATACATGCTCACTAGTCTTTCTTGACTTCCCATCTAGTGTAAGATATTCCCCCTTAACCACCATCGAGCCAGTAGGAAATTCAATTCCTTCATAGTTGATTAATGATATGTAGAGGGTTTTCTTACCTTGGATGCACCGTGCCAACCAATAATCCATGGTGCAACAACTGCGTATATGTGTCCTGGTTGTACAAGATCTGAGATATGGTCGTAGTCTGTCTAAATAGCTGACTGACCCTCATCTAACTAGGTTGTTTCAACAACTGCACGTTGGTCTACTGCAAGTGACACACGATCCCATTCATCAACCCATTCCATGCATTCGCATTCATCCCATTCACCACTGCTGCAAGGGATGCAAAAGCATGCAAGATTTTGCGTCCATATTTCAAATAAGTGGTTGTTTGAGCGTCGAACTGAATGAAATCCATGTGTTCCTTGTACTATGTTACAACTATAGGAATGCGATCGATCTATGTCAACCACTAGCCAAAACTTTCTCACCACACGTCCTGCCACTGATGACGTTTGTTGATCTCTTGCTCGTTCTGACAATGTTGTGGAGCACCATTGAACTATGGACCATGCATCTCCGATATGAGGTTCCTTTTCAAACCTCATCTCTTCCCTTCGTAGTGCGGTCTTGATGCATGCACCGGCCCCATCATGCTCGCCTTTGTCGTGCTCAGTCTCAAAATAGTTCCAGATATGCGACACATTATAAGTCTTATGCAAAGTACTCATCCATTGGAATACTTGGGCATTTTTTAATTGGCCTGCACAACCATCCAACCATATCCAATGCTGATCCATCTGTATATCTCTCTCCTTCAACTGATCATAGAAAATTCGAAAACAATGTAGCACATAATGCAGATCATGGATTCTATCATCACTTATGTAAAAGTTTGTCTCCTTCAGTATTATCCTCTTGTCATTGCTGCTCTTTGGCCCATCCCTATACATAATATGTACCATGATGCTGAATTGGTCTAAATGCTAGTATTGACTCTGGATTTCATTTTGTGGCTGAAGGGTGTAATTTTCTGCAAAATCCACAATTGACACTATTGTTCCAACGGGAAACGTGTCCCTACATTTTCTGTACTGCTCATCTTGCCATCTCGCTACATGCACATGTTGAACATACTTCTTGGTTTTCTCGTAGAATTCCATCAAGAAGTCACATACCAGTACCTGTTACCATGGAAATAAGGGAAATATTACAATGTGGCCTTTGGAAAAATGTATATGCCATAAATTGAACGTGTAATATGAAAAATATGCAATATTCATTTGTACCTGTGAATTCACCAATGCAATCTTTTACTTTCTCTAACACTGTCTAATTGATAGGTCACATACTTGAAGCTTTGCATCTCCACTCCCATCATGCCAAATTCGTGCTCCTTGCTTTCATGAATGCAACGGTTGAAAAGAGAAAACCCATTGCACCTAGAACATGTCCCATATAGACACGATTTTTCATAATACTTTTGTCCTTCAAGCCTTGGACACATGATGTTGTGGATAAAGTCTCTTGATGCATTCGGTGGTAGTATGGATTCATTGCAGCCTTGCACAATGTTAGTATGCAAATCACAAAATATATGTTTATATGTGTCATAATAATATTCATATTCTACGTGGTATCTACAACAACAAGTGTTCCGATCAATGCATATACGAGCGTACCATGGTTTGCATTTCTCAAAGGACCTTTGGCCCAGGTTCAATTGTGTGTGCTCGTTCCTGAATCTCTCATAGAGTTCAGTCTGTGTGGTGTCAAGGAAGTGTTTAACATGGGGCTCACGTTCAGCAGAACCTTTTCTCAGTTTTAGCACATCTCTTTGGTTTGATGAAGGTCTAGTATGATCATGCCAAAAATTTTGTACTAGCTCCTTAATAGCATCAATTAGCTTCCTATCTACACGAGGCAACCTACCAACAAAAGACCAACAATCGTTTCCACCCAGAGTGTTAAGATATTATCTTATAACAGAGTACTTTTTAATAGTTTTTCTATTTAATTTGAGTATGTGAGAAGTGTGTGATAGCAGGAGACGTTGCCTTGTGGACTTGCTTACAACTGATTCCGCTAAAACACGATGAGCCGCACAAAGATCTTTTGTACGAGACGTCTTCCCAAATGCATTAAATGGAGACTGGAGATTTCTAACAATGTGACTGTTGGCCTCTGAATTTTTAACCATCTTTATGCCCAAAATTCTCCTAACAACAGCTAAAGAACGTGACTTTAACAAACACAACAATAATTGACATTTACCTGCATCACCTTTGGATTCAAAATATTCTTTGACAATTTTGTTGCATTGCCATTCGATAGTGCATTTTGGCAACTTGCCTTCAAGCCCTAACATAGCACTCTCATCCACATGAATACGTCTAGGAGTTCTTCTTCTTGCACTGGACAGTCGAGGTAGGGAGGGTGGAGATGAGACATGAATACCGGAGCTTTTTTGTTGTGGTGCTTCGTTCATAGATTGGGCCATAATGGGAGTGTAGTCGACAGGGTTCTGATCTTCTTGGGGAGATTGCAAATTAAGCAAGGCTTGTATGTCCATCTCTACACATGAATCATCTCCCAAAATTCTTGTGTCGTGAGGAACTTCAGAATGACTCGTTGATGGATTGTTGGTTGGAGATTGTGTTGATGTTGGAATTTGAGTTGGGTAAATTGGATGCGACCGCTTTACCCATGGTTCTGAACAAGAGGTTGTCATGTCAACAACTATGCTAGGATCAATGGCAGGATCCGAGGCAAGGATAGGACCATGTCTCAATGTTTCCATTCCCAACCTGGCCTTTTCTCTTAAGTCATTGACCTTTTCAATGGGCAGATTCCTTCTATTTTTGTTTTTAGCGTTTCGTGAGTTTCCCATCTCCAAAAGTCTCTTTAACACAACTATCAGGCCTACCCCTGCAAAAGAAACAACAAATAAGATATTAGTTCCATTATACAATGAACTTGACACATTTCAACATAGCTTACCACTTTACAAATTAACATATACAACTACAAACTATGTTGGTTTATTTGTGTTCGAATAAACATCATTATCCCTTACAATTCCAATCAATATAGATGATGGTTGGTCAAGTGTAGAGAGGAGAAACTAGTGTCTTTCCTAGCCATGAATTCATAAAAATTATGGTAATAACACCCTACAACAGAGATGGCTAGAGATACCTTGGGAATAGTTTGATAGTTTTTCTACATCAAATAAGGTAACCTTAATTTGTTGCATTTTTTGCTTTCTCCCTTAATGTTATCAATTCTAAATTTTGCACCTAGTTTGATTGCTTTGTCTTC
The DNA here is from genome assembly GCA_027924585.1 of Larix kaempferi. Taxonomy (NCBI): domain Eukaryota; kingdom Viridiplantae; phylum Streptophyta; class Pinopsida; order Pinales; family Pinaceae; genus Larix; species Larix kaempferi. The sequence goes on from BSBM01000067.1 coordinate 4,689,893, forward strand.
ATAGTGGAATGGTATATCCTTCCATTTGAGGCAATTTCCTTTACCATCGTAAATTAAGAGGTTATATAACACCTTAAGGAGTTGAAGAAACAACAACAAACTATTTGCTTATCTATAAACCTTGAGATGATAGAATGTGGTTTTGAGTTTAAAATACCCATGGTTGAATTCAACAATGCATCACAATAGAATGAATGTATACCTGGTTTTGTGCAAAAACTTAAGGAGGATGCAAAGGTTTTTAACAATGATCATGGTCTTGGGAAGGGTGATTAGGGGGAATATAATTTGACCTTTCAATGTGCAATATCTAGGGTAGGGAGGTGTTGGAGAGTGGGGAACTAGGGACTATACCAACAATCATCATGTTGAATAGAGCATGAAGTGGGAAAGTCTTAGTTTTTGGAAAAAAAATCATTATTAAAGGTGAGGGGATATTGTAAGGATGGTAAATATGGATGAATATTATCATATTTGGATTCATAGAGAAAGGAAAGGTGCATATACTTATAGATATCCTCATTCCATATAATGGTATTGAATAAGAGATGAAGAGTTGAGGTTTTGTGGATGAGTTGAAGTGATATTTTTAGTTATGTTTAGTGAGTGTGTAGTATTTTTTACTAGCATAATATGAGGTGAAAAGAACAAAATTAACTTGGGAACTAATTACACAATGAGGAGGTTGCATACTTCATCTTGTCTAGTGTTCATATGAGTTTTTTTAGACATGAACTTGGGATATCTTCTTGTCAAATTCATTTTTGTCTATGCATGGATATTGTTGTGGGAATATGATAAAAACAAAAAGGCATGGGCTCATCTCAAATCTTGTGAATGAAAATACTTATTTACAATTAACCATACCTCTATAGAAATGATCTCCACTTGCAATGGAAATTGGTAGCTTGAATGAATCCACTAGATTCCAAGACCACTGAATATGTTTGTTAGATTCCAAGGTTAATTTTGTGTCCAATAGATCAAAGAGTGTCCAAAATATCAATGAGTGTGAGCCAATAAGAAACCTGTGAGAGCTTGAAACCCACGAAAGAAGTGAAACCCGTGTTTTTGGTAGAATTCCCGAGAAATAGAGAACTTTGTTTTTTTTAACTAGTAATAGGGCCACGCATGCATGCTTAAATGCGTGCAGGCGTGTTTTTCGCGTGTACACATCAAAAGCACGCATGCACCCAAACCCGCGCATGCACCCCTGTATAACGTTTACACCATTTATTCCCCAACGTTTACACCATTTAATGCCAAACCTTCCCCCACTTCGAAAATATTTGCGTAAATTGGACTCAGTGATGAAATTTGAAGGGTGGGTCTTAATTTTTATTGGAAGAGCTTATTCTTTGACACATTTGATAATTTATGGTTGTCTATGCGCCTTGAACTAATTGGCATTGTAAGGTGAGGATGTGCATGCATAATAATCCTTATTTATGACTATGCGATGAGGATTTAAATGGAAGAGGATGTAAAGATGTGTTATTTTTATATGTATTTTGATGGCGAGTGTCAAAGAGAAACGTGGTGATAAACCACAATTCCTGAGTCAAAAATTGTTTTTTTTAATTTTATTAATAAGCATTGTGGTACTTTGGTCCAAATATTTTTTCTAACTCATTGTTTCTCCATATTGTGTGCCTATTGCCACCTCTCTATATCAATGCATAAAATCAACCTCTGCTTGGTTTGTGGTTACAGTTGCATTCCATTGAGTGTTGTTTAGATTTTTCATGAGTTTGTGACATTCATGCAATAAATGAAGTCTTGTAGGGGAGGATTCATCAAAGAGGCAATTTGAATTTCATTTTGACAAAAAACATATTTTGTAAAGATCAAATGCCATGAATGCATCCTCATCCTACCATGCAAGACCGTGGATATGTTGAAAAGCATTGAACATCATCGAAGAATGAAAACAGTTTCCTCGAGATCTTATTGAAGCATATTGAGCTCAATTGAATTCCACCTGGGCCTCAATTGAAAATTCTAGACCTCACGCATCCTCAATAACACATAAAATCCATGACATTATCCCTCTACAAGGAGACTCCTCCTCCTCATCATCATAATCATCTTCGTCATCATCAGCATCATCATCATCATCCTCATCATCATCATCATCCTCGTCATCATCATCATATCCATCATCATCATCATCGTTATCACCCACTTCCTCATCATCATCCTCATCCTCCTCCTCCTCCTCCTCATCATCTTCATCATCATATTCATCATCAACATCATCATCGTCGACATCATCATCATCCATCATCTTCATAATCGTCATCATCATCATCTTCTTCTTCATCATCATCATTGATAATGATGATGATGATGAAGATGATGATGATGATGATGAAGATGATGGATGATGATGCAGATGAGTATAAAGATGAATACAATGATGTTGATGATGACGAATATGATGATGATGATCATCATCATCGTTATCACCCACTTGCTCATCATCATCCTCATCCTCATCCCCATCATCATCATCACCATCATAATCATCTTGGTGATCGTCTTCATCATTAACATCATCATCATCGCCGTCATCATCATCATCATCATCATCATCATCATCATCTCCATCATCATCATCGTCATCATCACCCTATCCTCATCATCATAAACATCATCATCATCATCATCATCATCTTCTTTGTCATCATCATAATCTTCAATCATCATCATCATCGTCAACATCATCATCATCTTCTTCATCACCATCATTGATAATGATGATGTTGACAAAGATGATGATGATGATGATGATGAAGATGAGTACAAATATGAAGATGATGATGATGATGATGACGAATATGATCATCATCATCATCTTTATCATCATCATCATCATAATCATAATCATCTTCGTCATCATCATCTTCATCATCATCATCATCCACATCATCATCATCATCCTCGTCATCATCATCATCATCGTTATCACCCACTTCCTCGTCATCATCCCCATCCTCATCATCATCAACTTGGCCATCATCTTCATCATCAATATCATCATCATCGTCATCATCATCATTTTCATCATCATCCATCATCTCTGCCATCATCATCATCATCATCATTATCAATGATGACATCGTCGTCATCATCTTCGTCATAATCATCGTTATCAACGATGATGATGGTGAAGATGATGGATGATGATGAAAATAATGATGATGACGTTGATGATGATGGTGAAGATGATGGATGATGATGAAAATAATGATGATGACGTTGATGATGATGCTGATGATGACGAATATGATGATGATGATCATCATCATCGTTATCACCCACTTGCTCATCATCATCCCCATCCTCATCCTCATCCCCATCATCATCATCACCATCATCATCATCATCATCATCTTGGTCATCGTCTTCATCATCAACATCATCATCATCGTCATCATCATCATCATCATCATCATCATCTCCATCATCATCATCGTCGTCATCACCCTGTTCCTCATCATCATCAACATCATCAGCATTGTCATCATCATCATCATCTTCTTCATCATCATCATTATTTTCAATCATCATCATCATCGTCAACATCATCATCATCTTCATCATCATCATCATCATCATCTTCTTCTTCTTCTTCGTCATCATCATTATTTTCAATCATCATTATCATCGTCAACATCATCATCATCTTCGTCATCATCATCTTCTTCATCATCATCATTGATAATGATGATGATGAAGAAGATGATGATGATGAAGATGATGGATGATGATGAAGATGAGTACGAAGATGAAGATGATGATGATGATGATGAAAAATATGATCATCATCATCATCCTCATCATCCTCATTATAATCATCTTCATCATCGTCAGCATCATTATCATCATCCTCATCATCCTCATCCTCATCCTCATCATCAGCATCCTCATCATCGTCATCATCCTCGTCATCATCATCATCTCCATCATCATCATCATCATCATTATCACCCACTTCCTTGTCATCATCCCCATCCTCATCATCATCATCATCATCATCTTGGCCATCATATTCATCATCATCAACATCATCATCATCATCATCATCATCATCATCAACATCATCATCATCATCTTCATCATCATCATCCATCATCTTCATCATCATCATCATCATATTCATCATCATCATCATTATCAATGATGATGGATGATGATGCAAATGAGTACGAAGATGAAGATGATGATGTTGGTGATGACGAATATGATGATGATGATGATCATCATCATCGTTATCACCCAATTCCTCATCCTCATCCCCATCCTCATCCTCATCCCCATCATCATCATCATCATCATCATCATTTTGGTCATCATCTGCATCATCAACATCATCATCATCGTCATCATCATCATCGTCATCTCCATCATCATCGTCGTCATCATCACCCTGTTCATAATTATCATCATCATCATCAACATCATCATTGTCATCATCATCATCATCATCATCATCATCATCATCTTCTTCTTCTTCATCGCCATCATCATCATTTTCAATCGTCATCATCATCGTCAACATCATCATCATCATCTTCGTCATCATTATCTTCTTCATCATCATCATTGATGATGAAGATGATGGATGATGATGGAGATGAGTACGAAGATGAAGATGATGATGTTGATGATGACGAATATGATAATCATCATCATCCTCATCATCATAATCATCTTCGTCATCATCATCAGCAGCAGCAGCATCATCATCATCATCCTCATTCTCATCATCAACATCATCGTCATCATCCTCGTCATCATCCCCATCCTCCTCCTCCTCATCATCATCATATAAATTTAATTTAATTCAATTTAAAACATTACTAATTATTAAAAAATATATAATTTATAAAATTATTTAATCACTATGACAAATTTCAAACTTTATTAAAAACAACGTGCACGCACCATTGTGTGCGTACCGTGCCATTATGTGCGTATGCGCTATTTAAATACACGCGCACGCGCCAGTTTAATTTTTAAATTTTGGTGGGTAATTCATTTCCCATCAACGTGGTGGATGACTTGGCTGCTATGGTTTTAGGTTCAGGTTGCCAAAATACATATAATAATATAAAAAATACATCTTATAACAAAATACATCTTATTCTATAACTTCTTATGTTTGGAGCATGATTCTGCGTATGCTACAATTGTCCACTGCTAATGAAATTGCACACACTTGTAGAACTATGTGTGCAGATTTTGAATATGTAATTTTCTATTAAATCTATTATTTGTTCCTATTTTTTAGTTAATTTCAATTGCACTAACGTCAATCTTACACAAAAAGTAGGTTTTTTTTTTTCTGTCTATAACTTTTAATTGGCTTAGCTATTCTGAAAACCGAAAAGAACCCGCACAAGTACACACAAAAACCTACATCCTAAAAAAAAAAATGTTGATTGATTATGTTAAGACCATGATATCAAGGGCTAATGCTCGGCCTAGTCATTTTAGGGATGGGTTGAATTCCTTAATTAAAAAAAAAATTAAAATTAAAAAAAATAAATATGGAAAAATAGTGCCACACTAGAATAGCTTGCTATCTACGACTGTATATAATTTTTTTAACAAAAATCCACCATTTGAATACCGAACTAGGTGGCTAACGCAAACATATTCATTATGTTTTCTTAAAAAAATAACATACCAACCTTAGGAGAACCCCATTTTTGGGGAGTTATACTTAATTTCCATAAATAATATTGATATATTCCGGAAGGTAATCCGATTGTTTATGTTTGATCTTCTTGCGCCATATTCCAAAGAGTTGTGTAGGTAGCTCTAATATTGATTTTTGACGTTCAGATTTCTGTTTTTCCAGAAGTCCATTGCGACTAACGCGTCATGAATGGCGAGCATTAGCTTGCACCAACCCTTTTATTTTTTCTAATATAAAGGTTAGTTTGGATATTTTGTCAATTAATATTAATTTCTCATCAATATTTTTAAATGAACTAAATAATTACACCCATAGGTGTTTATATCCTAGAATTTGGGGTGGACTACCATCTATGATTTTCCTATATTGAAGAAGGGTGAGAGAAGTGTACTATCCAAATTGATTTTATGGTCATCATTTAAAATTCAAAATAAACAATTATAAAAAAATAAAAAAAATTACTCATAATTGATGCATAGATAACCTATAGCTCTTAAATGACAAATAAGTAGTGAACAACCCATTTAACTAAAGAAGGTAACATGTAGCTGAGGCATATAAAACAGATGATTACAAGTAAGTATAGAAAACAAGTAACAAATAACTTGTTTATACCACTTAACTTCTGACCTATCAATTTGGTTTCCAAAACCTAAAACTTTAAAACCCAATAATATGATTTGTTTTCGGAAATGATTAAAATGACAAGTGACGAGCTGGGTGTATACAATCAAAAAATAAATAAATAAACAAACTATCAACGAATAAAAATGTAAAGACGGCCATTGGAAATCCGATAGAACATATCGATTAGGAATATCAATCTATGGCAATCAAATCCACACGAACGGGCACCTCTTGACTTTCATCTGAGATATAATTTCATGACGACCCGCTCCACATTTCCAAAGCAATTTGGGGTATCATTATTGGCTTCTCTGTTTCATATATATATATCAAATCTTGCTCAACTTTTGAAGCAACTTCAATGATGCTAACTGCTAAGTGAAGATTGGTAACAATAAAATGATGACATTTATCTGTCCTCCAGGTTGAGAAAATCCAATATTTAATCAAAACTTTGCAAGTTGAGTAAATTCAATGTTTAATCAAAACTTTAAGTCAATGCATTAATAAATTAACCACTCAAAAGTTATCAAATTTGATATTCAAGAAAATAAAATGAGTACACTGGATTAAAGTCAATAAAAAAGGGAATATACTTAATAAATCAACTACCTAATCACACAATCAATATACTTATAAATCAATCACTAAAACCCTATGTCACATCATTAAAGTGAATTATGAAAAATATCCTCATCTTTAAAAATAAGTATCACATTCTACCACACACGAACCCACAACATTTAAAAGTAATTAAAATTGATGTAAATAACAATATATATCATATTAAAACAATCATTTAATCTTTATCTAAATTATTATTATTTTATAAGTATAGTAATACTAAAAAAATTAAAGAGATTTGGATAAGATAGTTTATAAATATAAAATGTAATTTCAAATAAAAGTTTATTATTTCATAATGGTGTATATTTTTTTTAATAGTTTGTATATTTTTTATAATATATTTTATTATTTTAATAGTCAAATGACTCTTCAATAAGTTTAAAAATATTTTTTATCAAGAATTTGGTGAGTTAGATTAAGTAGTTGGGTGTTGTGAATATTACAAGTATATGAATATTACCACATGACACTTTTAAATTTATCTTAAACTCCAATTTATGTTGGAGCAAATAGTATTCATGAATTTCAATTCATTGGTCGGCCGAAATTGATTTGTAATATTCGTTCATATTACATTAATACAATTAATTTCAATTCATCAATTCCATTGATATTACATTAATACTATTAATTTGGATCCACGGACTATGCTGTCAGGGCAGCACAGGGCAGACGATGCTTATATTCAAAATAGTTTGCACTCTATCTATATCTATCTGTACATTCACATGGTTAAGAGAATGGTTTGTCTGCTTTGCTTTTCCAAAAGTGTGGAACAGATCTCTCTGCCACCTTCTACGTACTATACATGCATGGTCAATGTCGTTGAAACGGGCGACAGGAACTCTAAGGGAAGTCAGAGTTATAAAATGATGAATATTTTTCTAATGCTCAGTGGCATTGGCCACAAAATGCGAAATCACAACATTTGACCTCTTAAGATTGTGCTCTGATTTAAGCATATTAATAGATTTAACCCATAATATACACAATTGTGGTGGAGCCAACAACACAAAGAACACGGCCTAGAATACCAAATATATGTGTAGCTTCTCCTTCAATATAATATGTGAAATATGAAATATGAAAAATGTCAATCATTTTAAGTTTTATCCTTCGAGATTCAATTTTTCCTACCTTACTATTTTACCTCTAACCCAAACAATGAACACACAGATATCAATGATAAAAATTCATCCATACCTAACAGTAATGCTGACTGTACCTAAGCGGGTGACAATTGACAACTTCTAACAGTAATGCTGACTGTACCTAAGCGGGTGACAATTGACAACTTCTTCAACAATCACTGTTATAATTGACCACATCATGCCAAATAGTTTGTCTAGGTATTCTCTGTCAAAAATAAATTAACCTCTGCAAGTATAGGTATTTTTTGTGTGCTTGAAAACATAAATTAAAATTCAATCATTAAGTGGTCAATAAATCATGCATCAATATAACCATATGCATCAACCTACAAAATATATATATATATATATATATATATATATATATAACCAAAACAACCTACAGTTTGTGCAATAATTTATCCCTTTCAGATCAGACAAGCATAATACTCCTATCTGCATGTGAAAAATCTGAAGCATCAATACCAAGATGGAAATGTAGTCACGAGGGTAGTAAGATCTCAAAACCTAGTTATGCAATTGACAAACTCGTTTAGGTAAATGAGAAATGAGATTTCAAGGGTGCCAGGTTTTGTTTTCAGTGTTTTTTATTACATTTTATAATCTTTAAAAATTGCTTTTCCTTGTTTATTTAGTGAAGGAAATAATCATTGCTATAACAAAAGTTAAATGTTTAAATTTAATTCTATAGGGTTCCAACTTCCAATTTTTACTTCTCATATTTTTCAATGTTTATATTTGTCAGGTTTTGCTTTCTGTATTTTTTATTATATTTTATAAATTTTATAAATTATTTTTCTTTTGTTTATTGAAGGAAATAATCATTGTTATAACAAAAGTTAAATGTTTAAATTTAATTCTACATAGTTCCAATTTCTAATTTTTACTTCTCATATTTTTCAATATTTATATTTTGTTTTGATTTCATAATACTTATGGTTAAATTGTGTTTTAAACTCCAAAATCTTAACAATCTGAAATTAAGATATATATAGATAGATATATAAATTTATGTTCATCCGAGAAAAGGTACATAACTTTGAACACATATTTGACAGACCGTGAACCCTATAAATATCCAAAAGCAAGTGCATATCAATATGGTCCATAAAGTAAAGTATCACATATTTTGTAGCACTCTTTGGGATCAGGCTTTTCCCAGCTGATATAAAAGATTTTCGTCTCTTGTAAGAATACTCATGCCAGATCAGCAAAGTATAAGTTTACAATAATCCAGATTACATTAGTTTCTCTACAATGATGAATATATACACAACTTTCATATATACCTTGCATATGTATGGAGACATTTGGAGGCTTGAAATTACTGTATCCCAAACTTCATTTAGGATGAGGGTGAAAAACTTCTGACAATATTAATAATATTAAAAACTGTAATTATGGATATACAAATCAATACATCTATCCCCAAAAATCAGACATATGTGACTCCAATTATATGTTGCATTGTTTTAATACTGTATTGCCATAGATATGACACATTACACATTAGGATTTTACAATAGTAGGAATTGTTTGTGAGCCTTGGTAGGATTTCAGCTTAAATATTACTAACAAAATGACCACTTGGCAGTGAGTTGTTCTCTCTGTTAAGATTGAGAAATTGTAAAGAAAACATCAAAGATACATGAATGCCTTATGGCATATTAGCCTTGGCTATGACAAGGTATAGATTCACAATGGTGTACACAAGTTTTCAAAATAGAGAAACACATGTAGAGGTGTCCAAAAGGTAAGAATTTTTTCCCAAGTATAGACAACCATCAAAATCCATTGTTTTAAGAATTTAGGAAGCATTAATACCTAGAATATTAATGCCAAAACATGAAACTTTAAAAGATTGAGCTTATATACCAACAAAATAAAACAATGCAAACATAAAAAATCAATTATGCTAAATAATTCACTATAATTTTTTATTTTTCTTTTAAAATAATTATGTGTAACACCAGAGTAGATGCACACAGAAAATCAATGACAATAAATACTAATGACTGCACTAGAGATCGAACCTAATCTATGGTTTCCTTACCCATTAGGCTTTGGAATCTTTGTAATATGTAAATGCTTATATATTTATTCATCCAATATTCAATATTTAATAGTATGCATAATTAAGAAAATAAAAATACTTTATTCTGTCTTTAAAATTGACACATTCATAAAAAAGGGTCTTCATTATACCATGTAAATTATCTATTCAAATAAGTAAACGATGAGGAGTTTATCAAAAATCAATCTCTATCAGGAGTTTATTAAAAAATAATCTCTATCGGAAAAAACTTTCAAAAAAGAAAATATCTAATGCAATATTTCAATTTCATTGTCTTTAAACAAGAATTTGACTTCAAATTTTCTCTATGCCATTTCCCATTTTCATCTTTTTTTTTTCAAAAACATATTTAACAACAATAGAGTCAATGAAATGTCATTTTTGTATTGTTCATATGAAACTTCGCTTACCTTTGACAGTAGTTTGTCAAAAACAAGTTGCTTCAAAGTGCAACTAATAAATTTATCTTTTGTTTCTTTTATGCAACGAAGCCTATGATTGTAAGAAAACATTGTATATTTTGGTATTTAACCTAGTAGCATGGACCATTACATGGTACATAAATTGTAAGAATAGCTTGGTTACAATTATTGCAAAAATGTTTAAATGGAGGTATATAAACACTTTTTTCTTTCACGATGCATTGCACATGCAAATTTCTTTAGTTTCTTTTGTATAAATTATCAAGAATAAAACAAAGGAAATAAAATTGACAAACTTATATATTTGTTTAAAAAATAATAATTAAAAAGTACCAAAAATAGTTAACATAGAATTTGTTTTAGAAAAATGAGCATAAGGTGCAATTAATTATATTGAATTGTGAAAGAATTTCCAAGCTTTCCATTGCAGGCTAGTGATTTAGTGGTTAAAAAAAGCTAGAAATTCCTAGACATAGGATGCATGATCCAATTGAGACATTTCTAAAGACATTGTTAAATAAATAGATGGGTATGTATCATGAGCTAAGTTGACATTGAAAGTGAAGGAATAAATATTTAAAAACCTCATTGAATTGTAATTGAAACACATAAAATTTATGTATGTTTTTTTGTTATCTGAAAATTAATAGTTTTCATTTGGACTTACATTTATTTTGTTAAAGAAAAGTTCAAAAAACAGAAGAGATAAAAAAGATGCAAATGAAAACATACTCACAATTGCAATGTCATATGTAAAGAATATTGTATTACTAACAATATCAATTCATAAAGAATATTATATTACTAACAAATTATTACAATTGCAACAATGTAACCAACAAAATATTGGGTTTTAGATACTCACAAACCATGTATAGTAATTACTAGTAATTGGTGTATACAAGAGTCCACATCTCCTCTTCCAAAGTACAAAGTATCTTATCCATATACTTGAGTTACATCTTGATAAATATGGCATAAAGCGGTCTATGAGGTTATTTCCAATGGTAATAAAGATAGTCAACTAGTCTACATGTACAAAGTTGTGTTTTGACAACTGAATTTGTGTTTATGCTACATGTTGGTTTATATAAAAGTAGGACATCATTTGCAAGGATATCCCGATGGTATTTCTTGTACAAAGGTTAATAATTGATGATATTGTACTTGTGTAAATTTCACAATTTTTAAAAGTGTACAAATTCTTTTATATTATTTAAATAAATGAAAATATAAAAGTTTTTTTTCCCGTTTAAATGAAAATAAAGACAACAGGAATCATGTGTTTTTTTTTATCACATTACTTCTTTGATTCTTCTCCATCTTTTAGATAATCCTTCTTGCCCTTAGAGAAAGCATAAACAACATATAGAACATTGATGCCAAAAGTAAAAATAAGAAGAAATATAGCATAATCAACCTATAGAACATTGATGCTAAAAGTAAGAATACGAATAAATATAACATAATATAATAGGATTGATGAAAAATGGCCATGATAATGACTATAATACTACCTTTCCAATTCATGAGTTTCAGGATCGTGTAAGTAGGCATCAATGCCAACACTAGAAGAGGCCACTGTATGTATCAAGGAAAAGAACAAAATATATTGTATAAAAATAGTGAGTATACAAAAAGGATTATAATGTGAAAAAAAACAAGTGGACCAAATGATTATAACAAATAAAAAACCAAAGTAGCTATGTGAATTTTAGATTTTTTAAATGATTCTAACAAATAAAAAACCAAAGTAGCTATTTGAATCTTAGATTTTTTTATTTTTGTGTATAGTGTTTAAAATTTTTATTTCTTGTATGATATGTTCAAAATCAAGTAATTCTAACTAGATATTACTGGATTAACAATTATATGGATATTATACCAAGAGAAGATAGAGATCATTTCCAAAAGAAGAAAGATAAGAAGATTTTGCATGTTAAAATTTTATGAGACAAATAAATGATTTAACATAGTTGGTTTAGGACAAATAAATGATAACATAGTTGGTTTAGGACAAATAAATGATAACATAGTTGGTTTATGATTAAAATGACAGTCTTTTTTAACCAAGAAGCATGATTTTCAATTTCGAAAATGTTATTCAAATGTTATTCATTGCACTATTATTCTCTTAGATTTATCTCAAAAGGATTATAATCTGTGCAACTGAACTGCAAAAAACCCTATCAACAATATCCTTCCCTAGGACATGAGAAATCTGTGTAAGAAGAGATGACTGGAATATTTTCAAATATTGAATATGATGGAGTATTCTCTAGACTCTGATACTTATATTTATCTCAAGTGCACACCTGCATTTTGGAGAAAGCCTTACCAAAGGGAAAAATGATCCATGCACACATAAATGTAAGGGGTTTCGTGGATGGTAAACTGTTTGGGTTTGCACTTTCCAACATGTATATTAAATGCAGGAACTTGTCTGATCTTCGTAAGGTGTTTGATGAATTTCCTAAATAAGATATAAGGTGTTAGATGAATTGCCTAAATGAGATGTGATTAGTAAGAATGGTTTTCAGTCTCATTTATTTATAAGGAGCACTCTTAGAAAAGTATGGAAAATGTGGCAATACAGATAAGACCCACAATATAATCGACATAATGCCTAACGAGACATAGTATCTTCCATAGCGATGAAAACCAAATTCAAACAAAATCTATTTGTTAGTTACCATATCAACAAGCCTACCTATGCGCTCCCAAGTTTCAACTATTCCTACTAAAGTTTTGTTGATTTTATCTTATAGCAGTATCGAACACATGGCAACAGCACAATCATGAAAATATTTGTGAACATTAGAAAAAACACTTGCAACATGACAATTATCTTAAAAGAATCTCAAAGGCATGGCAATATCATAATCATTATCTCAAAAGAATCATAGACACATTGCAACATCATAATCATGATTATACTTCGAGATCATAACAAAAACCACTTGCAAAATTGCGATCCACTTGCCTCACACTTAAATATGAGTATTGCATGTTGATTTTACCCTCGTTTTAAAATAAGAAGAATACTATAAATGGATCTAAATACCAAAACAATACTTAACTACACTAAAAGGCCGAGACCTCTTGAACTAAAACTATATTGTAGATAACAAAGCTAATACTATTAAAAACCTAAAAACTGTAACTATGGATATACAAATCAATACATCTATCCGCAAAAATCAGACATATGTGACTCCAATTATATGTTGCATTGTTCTAATACTGTATTGCCAGAGATATGACACATTACACATTAGGATTTTACAATAGTAGGAATTGTTTGTGTTAAATATTACTAACAAAATGACCACTTGGCAGTGAGTTGTTCTCTCTGTTAAGATTGAGAAATTGTAAAGAAAACATTAAAGATACATGAATGCCTTATGACATATTAGCCTCGGCTATCACAAGGTATAGATTCACAATGATGTACACAAGTTTCCAAAATAGAGAAACACATGTGGAGGTGTCCAAAAAGGTAAGAAGTTTTTCCCAAGTTTGAAAGAAAAAAAATAGACAACTATCAAAATCCATTGTTTTCAGAATTTAGGAAGCATTAATACCTAGAATATTAATGCCAAAACATGAAACTTTAAAAGATTGAGATTATATATCAACAAAATAAAACAATGCAAACATAAAAGATCAATTATGCTAAATAATTCACTATAATTTTTTATTTTTCTTTTAAAATAATTATGTGTAACACGAGAGTAGATGCATAGAGAAAATCAATGACAATAAATACTAATGATTGCACTAGAGATCGAACCTAATCTCTAGTTTCCTTACCCATTAGGCTTTGGAATCTTTGTAATATGTAAATGCTTCTATATTTATTCATCCAATATTCAATATTTAATAGTATGCATAATTAAGAAAATAAAAATACTTTATTTTGTCTTTAGAATTGACACATTCATCAAAAAGGGTCTTCATTATACCAATGTAAATTATCTATTCAAATAAGTAAACGATGAGGAGTTTATCAAAAATCAATCTCTATCAGGAGTTTATTAAAAAATAATCTCTATCGAAAAAAACTTTCAAAAAAGAAAATATCTAATGCAATATTTCAATTTCATTGTCTTTGAACAAGAATTTGACTTCAAATTTTCTCTATGGCATTTCCCATTTTCATCTTAATTTTTTTTTTCAAAAACATATTTAACAACACTAGAGTCAATGAAATGTCATTTTTGTATTGTTCATATGAAACTTTGCTTACCTTTGACAGTAGTTTGTCAAAAACAAGTTGCTTCAAAGTGAAACTAATAAATTTATCTTTTGTTTCTTTTATGCAATGAAGCCTATGATTGTAAGAAAACATTGTATATTTTGGTATTTAACCTAGTAGCATGGACCATTACATGGTACATAAATTGTAAGAATGGCTTGGTTACGATTATTACAACAATGTTTAAATGGAGGTATATAAACACTTTTTATTTTTCTTTCACGATGCATTGCACATGCAAATTTCTTTGGTTTCTTATTTCTTTAGTTTCTTTTGTATAAATTATCAAGAATAAAGCAAAGGAAATAAAATTGACAAACTTATATATTTGTTTAAAAAATAATAATTAAAAAGTACCAAAAATAGTTAACATAGAATTTGTTTTAGAAAAATGAGCATAAGGTGCAATTAATTATATTGAATTGTGAAAGAATTTCCAAGCTTTCCATTGCAGGCTAGTGATTTAGTGGTTAAAAAAAGCTAGACATTCCTAGACATAGGATGCATGATCCAATTGAGACATTTCTAAAGACATTGTTAAATAAATAGATGGGTATGTATCATGAGCTAAGTTGACATTGAACGTGAAGGAATAAATATTTAAAAACCTCATTGAATTGTAATTGAAACACATAAAATTTATGTATGTTTTTTTGTTATCTAAAAATTAATAGTTTTCATTTGGACTTACATTTATTTTGTTAAAGAAAAGTTCAAAAAACAGAAGAGATAAAAAAGATGCAAATGAAAACATACTCACAATTGCAATGTCATATATAAAGAATATTGTATTACTAACAATATCAATTCATAGAGAATATTATATTACTAACAAATTATTACAATTGCAACAATGTAACCAACAAAATATTGGGTTTTAGATACTCACAAACCATGTATAGTAATTACTAGTAATTGGTGTATACAAGAGTCCACATCTCCTCTTCCAAAGTACAAAGTATCTTATCCATATACTTGAGTTACATCTTGATAAATATGGCATAAAGCGGTCTATGAGGTTATTTCCAATGGTAATAAAGATAGTCAACTAGTCTACATGTACAAAGTTGTGTTTTGACAACTGAATTTGTGTTTATGCTACATGTTGGTTTATATAAAAGTAGGACATCATTTGCAAGGATATCCCGATGGTATTTCTTGTACAAAGGTTAATAATTGATGATATTGTACTTGTGTAATTTTCACAATTTTTAAAAGTGTACAAATTCTTTTATATTATTTAAATAAATGAAAATATAAAAGTTTTTTTTCGTGTTTAAATGAAAATAAAGACAACAGGAATCATGTGTTTTTTTTTTATCACATTACTTCTTTGATTCTTCTCCATCTTTTAGATAATCCTTCTTGCCCTTAGAGAAAGCATAAACAACATATAGAACATTGATGCCAAAAGTAAAAATAAGAAGAAATATAGCATAATCAACCTATAGAACATTGATGCTAAAAGTAAGAATACGAATAAATATAACATAATATAATAGGATTGATGAAAAATGGCCATGATAATGACTATAATGCTACCTTTCCAATTCATGAGTTTCAGGATCATGTAAGTAGGCATCAATGCCAACACTAGAAGAGGCCACCGTATGTATCAAGGAAAAGAACAAAATATATTGCCGTATAAAAATAGTGAGTATACAAAAAGGATTATAATGTGAAAAAAAAATAAGTGGACCAAATGATTATAACAAATAAAAAACCAAAGTAGCTATGTGAATTTTAGATTTTTTAAATGATTCTAACAAATAAAAAACCAAAGTAGCTATTTGAATCTTAGATTTTTTTATTTTTTTTAGTGTTTAAATTTTTTATTTCTTGTATGGTATGTTCAAAATCAAGTGATTCTAACTAGATATTACTAGATTAACAATTATATGGATATTATACCAAGAGAAGATAGAGATCATTTCCAAAAGAAGAAAGATAAGAAGATTTTGCATGCTAAAATTCTATGAGACAAATAAATGATTTAACATAGTTGGTTTAGGACAAATAAATGATAACATAGTTGGTTTATGATTAAAATGACAGTCTTCTTTAACCAAGAAGCATGATTTTCAATTTCGAAAATGTTATTCAAATGTTATTCATTGCGCTATTATTCTCTTAGATTTATCTCAAAACGATTATAATCTGTGCAACTGAACTGCAAAAAACCCTATCAACAATATCCTTCCCTAGGACATGAGAAATCTGTGTAAGAAGAGATGACTGGAAGAATATTTTCAAGTATTGAATGTGATGGAGTATTCTCTAGACTCTGATACTTATATTTATTTCAAGTGCACACCTGCATTTTGGAGAAAGCCTTACCAAAGGGAAAATTGATCCATGCACACATCAATGTAAGGGGTTTCGTGGACGGTAGACTGTTTGGGTTCACACTTTCCAACATGTAATAAATTGATCCATGCACACATCAACATAAGGGGTTTCGTGGATGGTAAACTGTTTGGGTTCGCACTTTTCAACATGTATATTAAATGCAGGAACTTGTCTAATCTTCGTAAGGTGTTTGATGAATTTCCTAAATGAGATATAAAGTGTTAGATGAATTGCCTAAATGAGATGTGATTAGTAAGAATGGTTTTCAGTCTCATTTATTTATAAGGAGCACTCTTAGAAAAGTATGGAAAATGTGGCAATACAGATAAGACCCACAATATAATCGACATAATGCCTGACGAGACACAGTATCTTCCATAGTCATAAAAACCAAATTCAAACAAAATCTATTTGTTAGTTACCATATCAACAAGCCTACCTATGCGCTCCCAAGTTTCAACTATTCCTACTAAAGTTTTGTTGATTTTATCTTATAGGAATATCGAACACATGGCAACACCACAATCATGAAAATATTTGTGAACCTTAGAAAAAACACTTGCAACATGACAATTATCTTAAAAGAATCTCAAAGGCATGGCAATATCATAATCATTATCTCAAAAGAATCATAGACACATTGCAACATCATAATCATGATTATACTTCGAGATCATAACAAAAACCACTTGCAAAATTGCGATCCACTTGCCTCACACTTGAATATGAGTATTGCATGTTGATTTTACCCTCGTTTTAAAATAAGAAAAATACTATAAATGGATCTAAATACCAAAACAATACTTAACTACACTAAAAGGTTGCATGTTGATTTTACCCTCGTTTTAAAATAAGAAGATCTAAATACCAAAACAATACTTAACTACACTAAAAGGCCGAGACCTCTTGAACTAAAACTATATTGTAGATAACAAAGCTAACTTTGAAATAAGAAGAATACTATAAATGGCTCTAAATACCAAATCAATACTTAACTACAATATAAGGAGACCCCTTAACTAAATATATATTGTAGATAACAAAGATAACTTTGGGAAGCATGTACATAGCTAGGGGAATTACTTATTGGTAGCTGAACTTCACCTTTTGAAGAGAGAATTACATTGATTTTAATGAAATTCATTCCCAAAAGGCTGAGACCTCTTGAACTAAAACTATATTGTAGATAACAAAGCTAACTTTGAAATAAGAAGAATACTATAAATGGCTCTAAATACCAAATCAATACTTAACTACAATATAATGAGACCCCTTAACTAAATATATATTGTAGATAACAAAGATAACTTTGGGAAGCATGTACATAGCTAGGGGAATTACTTATTGGTAGCTGAACTTCACCTTTTGAAGAGAGAATTACATTGATTTTAATGAAATTCATTCCCTACTAGCGATACACCTTCATTTTTGGTAAAATATATATTGCATAACAAATATAACTTTGAGAAGCATGTACATAGCTAAGGGAATTGCTTGTTGGTAGCTGAATTTCACCTTTTGATGAGAGAATTACATTGATTTTAATGAAATTCATTCTCTACTAGATATATACCTTCATTTTTGGTAAAATTGTTATAGTAATATTTTTACTTTCAACTTTTATAACACTTTTTTTTATGGTTCAAAAAACTTTTTATATAACCTTTTCCAAAGAACAAATGTATTTTAGAGGTTAAGAGTAATTGAAAGTTATTATGAACATATGGGATGTTGGTAAATGAGATAAAAACAAAAATAATAGGAGGAGAAGAAAAAGCAATGAAGGGCTGGTGCAAGGTAATGATACCCAATTATGACATGTTAGTTACAATGACATGCTGGAAAAACAGAAATATTATCATTAAAATGAATTATTAGAGGTACCTACAAAACTTTTTTGAATTAGGTGTAAGAAAATGAAACATAGAATGACGGATGACCTTCCGGAATATATAACTTTTATTTATGGAAACATGGTATAACCACCCCAAAATGTCATTATTTTAAGATTGGTATGTTATTTTTTCTCTAAAACATAATGCACATGTTTTAGTTGAGCCACATGTTTGTTATGTAAATTGTCAATTTATGAGGAAAAAAATATGTAGAGACGTAGGCCATAGACGAATCTTGTGCAGGGCTATTTTTCCAAAATTTTAAAAGTTAATTTTATATTTTTTTAAATTACGAAAGTCAATGAAGCCTTAAAATGACATGGTCAAGTGTTGGTACACCATATCATGGTCTAAAAATAATCAAAAAACCTTTTTTTTTAGATTGTAGGAATTCTTGTACTCTTGTGTTGGTTCTTTTTCGTTCTCGAAATAGGTAATCCAATCAAAAGTTAGAGGTCAAATAAACGACCTATGTTTTTTACAAATTTGACATGGGTGCAGTTAAAAATGAATTAAAAATAGAAAACAACAACAGATCTATTCAAAAAATATATAGTTAGAATCTGCACACAGAGCTCGACAAGTGTGTGCAATTTCATCTACAGTGCACCAGTGGAGCATATGCAGAACTAGGTGTGAAAAACACGACGGTTACATCATTTGATGTGTTCTGCCATAAATCAAACCGAGGCTCAAGGTTTGGCAATCCGAAGCAAATTCCAAGCCTGCAAGGGCGCCAAAAACAATTTGAATACAGAGACGTGTGCGCGCAAATACGAGCACGCATAGTTGCGCGCACGCATGTCTAAGGGTGCGCATGTGTAGATGCACACACGCGTGTCTAAGAGCGCGCACGCATTGTTTAATTTCCTTTGTCAAGGGGATACATAAAGTTGACAAAGGAAATTAAAGAAAACATACAAAGGGATACGTAAAGTTGACAAATGAAATTAAAGAAAATATATAATTTGCAGCGAAAAAAATAATAGGGTGGTAAT